>JACYFF010031956.1:5377783-5428113 GCA_017589665.1 Selenicereus undatus | reverse complement strand
TATATATATATATATATATATATATATATATCTATACATACATATATTACTTACCAAAAAAAAATAATCTATACATACATATACACATACATACATACATAAATACATATGATTCCCATATGTCAAGACTGTAAAGAGATGAAACATTAAGCAGGAGAGAAAAATAAATGCATCAAATAATGGATGCATAACCAATGGTCCAACCACTGGCAAACACAAGCAAGTTGTGCATATTCAGAGAAAATCAATGCGTCAAAAGGCAGCATTTGAGATGCCTTCATAGTTGAATTTCTCATTTCTGAAAGTTTCAAATCTTATAATTTCACATCCAATCCGTTTGAAAGAAACAAATACAGAATGTTTGTTCATACTTTATATACACAGATCTCACGGGCATAAACTTCAAGCATTTCAATCATAAGCATGACCATTATATTTAGAGCACACTCCGGACTGAGATGGGAAGAGCTCATGTACTTTTGAAATCTGAGAACTCGCTTCTCTATTCTAAAACTCAGAAATTAAATCAATTGCTTCTAGGATTGATGAATACTAGGCAAGATGCAAGACGAATGAGACGCTTTATACTTCAAAAAGTAAGAGAGCTATGCAGGTTGATTGTCTGCTGTGAATAGTAACTTCAGCGTACAATTTGCATAGTTTGGGCTAGATTGATAAAATACCAACACAAGGGACATTGTTTGCAGCATAGGAAGATGTCCATCCCTCGTATACAAGGTAGAACTTCAGCCAAGAACTTCATAGATAGAATTGGAAATGTTCCCTTCTGACCGCTATTTTAGAAACTTCCAGTGTCAGGACCACAATTTGCTAGGGGTGCGAGGTGTGAGCTAGTTTGCTGCTGGAAGTCATTGAGAGCATATTACATTTAAAAGACATTTGTCTCATCAGGGAATAGGAGCTACAAAACGTGAGATATTTTTGAATATATATGCTAAACACATAAAGTGACTTCGGATAAGATGGGAGTGACCCCTATCAGCATTGTTATTACTGTCATTTCTAATTAGTTCAACTGTTGATGCTTGGATTGCTTGCTAGTACAATCCACTTTCCAGACAGCTGAAAAGGCCAATTTTGGCCAATTGTCTCAGCTTGGATTATGCTACGCTTAGATTAAGGCACATTGCCTCTCTAAATTTTCCCATGCTTCCTTTCTATGGAGTGCAAGGTAGTCAATGGTTTTAACCAACAGCATAAGAGAACCAGCCTCTTTGCATTTCAGGAGTAAGGCTGCCACCTCTACCCTCCCCCACCCCCTTTCCAGCCAGGACTTCCGAGATTTAGATTTGGATTTTCATTACTGGATTTTAGTATGATACTTCCAATTTTCAAAAAAATGTTCTGCAGATCTTGTAGAAATAGTTTCTCTACTACTCTTCCTTGGTCGTGGGGAAAACTGAGCACAGCTCAACCAACAACTGGACCATAGTAGACTCTTATTGTACCATCCACATTACATTTTCTCACTTTGCTGTTTGTGTTTTGCATATGCTGACACAAATATATAGCATAGAGAACTGAGTTCATGGATGTCTCTACATGTGCCTCTTTGATCCTCATGGACAATCTTTGCCACCCGTTACTTCAAAACAGCAAGAAAAGTAACAAAATAAATTAAGTAACTAGCAATGTCTTGCAAAGATTCAGTCAGGAGTTCAAGGGTGATGCTCCTTTTACAGATGTCAGAAGGAAATTCAGCATTTGGTAGTCAAATAAGCCCAATCTGTGTGGTATCACAATGCAATCCAGACCAAAGCAATACAGTTGAACGAAATACTAAAGTCTAGATCAAGATAGTAGAAGTAAAAACATGCATAACAAGATAAAGAGAAAACCCCAGCATGAGAAGAACAAGTTAACTGTTCAACAAGCAATCAGCTTAGATACACGAAAGTATAAAAGTATGTGATATAATACAAGATTGACCTCGTGAATTAGCTGGTAAAAGTTATGCCGCCCATTTGTTCCCGGTTCACCAAAGTCAATTTCACCAGTCTCGTAAGGAAGTACCACCCATCAATTGAGACCCCTTTTCTGTTACTTGCCATGCTGACCTGAGTTATTTCACATAATGGCGCAAAATTTAGGAAGAATAAATCAAGCTCAGAGGAGCAAGAACCCAATAACAAACCATTTTAATTGCAACACATGCCTGCTGAATATGTGGAGCAAATTTCTCCAGCGCTTGGCAATAGGGTAAAATAGCCTGCATAGTTGGAAATGATGAATATGATCATTTAAGGTTCCACTATAGCAATAGATACCACGACTACCAAAATTAGAAATCTCAGGCATGATCTGTTACATCCTTTACGGAACACTCACTCTTGCTGGATACCCAAGAAATGAAACATTCCAAATGCTAAGCAAACCTAAAAGCACCTGAAGCAGTGCGGCGAAGAAATCAGTATGCTGAAAAAATTCAGACTTGCAGCTCAGAAAGGCTAGATGATGCTTCGCACAAAGACAAAAACAGAAAGGACATGTCCACAGAAAGACAAAAGTATGAGTCCTATAACGGCATTGGCAAGGGAAAGAGTCCCCTTCCACAACACCCCCTGCCCGCAAAATTGCGGGGGGGGAGGGGGGGATGGAAGAGCTCAGAGGTGGCATCCCTGTTGGCTTCAGGGTCAAGCAATTTTTTACAAAAAGGTGATGTATGGCAGTAAGTTCCCCTATATTGATGTTAATTATATTATTGGCCATTAGTACATATGCTTATTTTATGCAGAAAAAGAATCTGATAAAGGTCCCAGCGGGCAGGCAATTACCGGTAGATTTTTCTCAGAGGGTGCTGAGTGAAAATGCTGGACAATGCTTGAAGCTCCCCTCGGAAACCTTAAAATCACAGTTCATGATATATCATATAATGTATGAAAATGAAGAAGCAAAAAATTTCAAGTAAGATACTTCTCAACAATTGGAAACCCATATTGAAGAGACAGAGGCAAAACCCCAACTGCACTACAGCTGCATGAAACACGAGGTTAGCAAATGAATTTGGCTAAAGCATCTATTTTTGGAAAATAATAAAAATAACAAGACTTACCACTATATCTGCCTCCAACCCAGTCCCAGAATGCGAAAGCATTGTTAGGGTCAATGCCAAACCCTTCCACAAGCTGCAGCATTCCAACAAACAGTTAGTGAGAACTCACACCAAGAAAGATTCTCTAGTAGAACACAGATTGCCATAATAGAAACACAATCCTGACTAAGGTATTGATCAGCCACAAGGGTGCCTGTCTTTTCCTGAAGAACCTTCCTTAGAGGGCCTACTTGCCTCTCCCAAATAAACTACGTGTGACTATTTTCTCCTTCAGTTACTTATTACAGCCGTGCTACAGCTTTAGCTATGAAAGCTCTGAGTGTTTCCTATTGGCCAGAGCCACAATGGTAAACTGAGAACACTCTTTCATTCAGCTAGTTTACACTGATGATTTTCCCCACAAATACGAAAGAACCAAGTTCAATAAGGCCTTCTAGATGAACAGACCCACAGGATCATCCAAGAACATTACTCCATGATATGATTAGCATGATAGATTCTTGATTCATTAGATTGGCAGAGAATGTGATATCACAGAGAAATTGCTATCGCATGTACTAAGTTGTCATTCTTTCCTTGGAAGCTCTAGCAAAAGCATGAGCTCTAAGACTTAAAGTTTTTGATATTACTAATATGATTTCATCCTTCAGACAAAAATCCATCTAAAACGACATTAAGAATCACCGTGCCAATTTATTCAATGTCGCAGATTTAGGACATGAATAACTCTACCTACAACCATTATCTTTGCAAGCACTGCAATATGAGGAAAGAAGTTTAAGCAATATAGTGAGCAACTTGTTGTCCAATTTTCAGGACAAAGAAATGGCAATACCTTGAGATTGGTGCTAACAGCCACCATATGCTTGGCAACAGCTGCAGGCCTGCAATAACGGCATAGCCAGATAAACATTAGTAGCATGGAGGAAATCTAGGGAGTCTACATCAGCAAATAAATTAACTTATAAGTCATAACTTACTCAGATAAACATGCCCAAAGTTCTCAGTTGCAGTAAAAAGATGCTAGAAAACTTCTCAAAGAATATACTCTCCATTCCACGAAGATCTTGTAAAGGATGACAAACTTCGACAAATAATCTAAATCCGAATTATATTTAATATGTATTTCAAAGTCTTCAGAACTTATCACTCAAGCTTCTTGTGCTTCATGAAATTTATTTTTAGAATCTATCATTAACGTTCTGTTAACGAAGACCAAACGTTGAGGTTGGTCCTCAAGAACTTGGGGGGGGGGGGGGAATAACTGAAACAATCTTCATGCAACATAAGAGGACTGTATGTGATGCATTTCCTAGATACCACAAATTCCAGCAAACTTTTCTTTTCCTAGCTGGACCCCAGCTGATACACTGCTTTAGAGATCATCCCTAAACTTGACTTCTTGAGAACTTAAATTCATATACGAAACCAACTAACCCAAGAGCAGATGAAATCCATTCTCTGAGAGTCCTCGCATTCAACATGGTTTCAGCTGTAGTAAAAGTCTTTCATACGACAACAACTGCAATTCCAAGTGAAATTAGCATAGTAACAAAAAATTGACTGCTAAAGCACAGGAAAAAGGGCAAATTCATATACTTGCCTAGAGTTGTCTCTGGGTTAATTCCTGCAATATTTCTTGCAACATCAATTGGATCAACGTTTGCCGAACTGCAAAAAAGCAAGTAAAAGATATATAGGCACCATAGCCCACTTAGAGCACGTGCAGTGGACGGCTCGTGAGGAAATTCAGAGGAGAGAGAAAGAGGCGAGGGAGGGAAACGTTCTCCAACAACTGCCTCGTACGTGTGCCTCGCGGGCAAGCTCGTGAATGGCTCCGAAGGAGTTTCGGGTGGAGTTAGGCGGGAAGTCGGGCTTGTGTTGTAGCCGTTCTTTGTGCCAGTTGGTCTTGCGAGGAAGCACCTTGTTGGTTTGAAACCTGTGCCTAGCCTTTCTATCTTAAGTTTGATCTGTCTTAATTCTGCCCTTTATTCGAGTAGTTTTTTCTTAGTCAAATTACCCGAAGCCTACGCTTTTTTGAGTCCAATCGTGAATTTTATGCCAGTCATACCTGTACTCTTTTTTCTCTTAGCCTTTGTTTGGCAAGCTGCTGTAAGCTTTCGATGAAATCTTTCATCTTGTCCTAGAAAAATAAATGATTTTTTCGAGAAAAACGATTCAAATACTAATAATTGATAAGATCAGACAAGTCTGGAAGTAGGCTCACGGGGCTTTTGTGGCTTTCTTTTTTTTTTTATTAGTTTTTCTTTTTTTTTTTAAATTCTAAAAATAAAGTTGTGTATTATAGAGTGGGTCCATAGGTATTATTTTATTTGGCGAGCCAAATTGATGAGTCTTTCATTGGAGAGAGGGAAAATTGTGAGCCAAAAAACTGAATCACAAACTGATGTGGCAGAGGTAGGCCCCCACTGGTGAGCCAAACAATTGCTCACCACTAGAAATGCTCTTAGTGACTCAAAGGGATTATCCGGCTTTTTATATAGCCTTGGAGAAATGGAGGGTAAAGCAAGGCCCAAAAAATGGGGGGATATACACGATTATCCATATGGCTTTCCTTAGATACATTAATATGTACCAATTACTGCTCAACTTTTCAAAAATATCATCTACTATACTATCTGCACTCTTACCATAAACAGCTCACTCTTAACAGGCATGCATCTAGCTTCTATCATTGTTAAGAATATGTGGTATTTATAGTTCTAATGTCTATCATGGGTTGTCCATTTTTAATTCATGTGAAGATCACACATGCACAACAGCTCTAGGAGCTCAAATGGTTACCTATAATCTCATGCAATTGTTTGGGGGCATTTCCTGGATATTGCATTACAAGTCTTGGCTAGGTATCTATTTGAATGAAATTTAAAGGTCTGATGGCTTACTATATCATCTCTAAATCTCTTAGGAAAGATATCAATGAGGCATAGAAGGCACACACCTCAAGTGTTGAAAGTGCACGACTCAGTAACCCTCGTGACTCAATGATCTTAGACACACTTGCCTTGGGGGGGGGGGGGAGTTTGGGAAATCTGTGCAAGCAAGAAATGTTGAGGCAAACTTACAGAAAGGCTCTTCATGGGAAGATATTCCACATCTTCAACAGAAAGCCTAGTACGCTCTGCAATGATGTTCAACGGGATTGTCCGGTCTTCTTAGGCCCTGCTACAGAAGCAAGAAAAGATCATGGCCAGAGCACATGGAATTCTCTGTATACGTATTACTAAAATATCTAGCTAGTTAAATGTGAATGTTTCCAGGAACATACTTGAATATGATTTCCATTAAACACAGAATATTTATCTTTTCCAAAAGCTTCCTCTCATTTGCAACCAATGCAGGTTGTGCATTGAGAGCATCTTTATGCACATGGCATAGTTCTTGATATCGAACTAAATCACCAGTGTTAAATGCCTCCAGAATGTAGTAAAGCCACTCAACCTTTGTCCAAATAAGAGAGTATATCTGAGGGAAAAAAAATTAAAAAATGTCATCAGCACATGGCATTTTAAAAAACAAAATAGTACTAACAAGCAGCAAGACTGCAAGAGCAAACCAAAAATGGTGATACGTGATTTATATTTTAAATCATCAGTGGGGACAGGGGGGTAAGAAAAACCTTCCAGAGGCAAAAGTCAAAGGCAGCATGAAATCCATATCATGAGCGTATCTGGATCATTGGATCAAAAATACCAAAATGTCCACAGCAAAATAAAATCTCCTTTAGAACATCATGCAGAAACTAACAATTGAACATACACAGAACAGATCCGAACTAGAAACACAATCTGTCCTCCAACTTAGTCTTAAAACAACTGGAATCCTATCCAAGCATAAGGGAACATCAAAAGCTCATGCTTGCTCAGCAGGCAGCGAAGAGATAAAGCAGTAAAGAGCAGTGAAGAACAAGTACCGGGGGGGGGGGGGGGAAGACTTAGTTCCCTACAGCAGAGCAGTTCATAAAGAATAGAATGTGTTCAGCACTTGATTGAGGATTCATCCATACTTGGCATTTTCTTCCACCCCTTCTTCAGTAAGAAACTTATCACAAAATCTCACTAACAAATGTCAAAGAAGAAAAGGGGGGGATACAGAAACGAAAGCGGCACAATGACATCGAGAACATAACACATTAGCCATTAGCTCATCACTACTCCCTCAACCCCCCCACCCCCCCCCCCCCCGCAGGAAAAAAGCAAAAAAAAACCCCCACCACATCTAATGAAAAGCTTAGATTAAAAAAGCCCGAGGCGCAAAAAAGCACAAAGGGTCCTGGAGCCCGGGGCGTGGGCTTTTCAGAAGCGAGGCGCACTTTGGCTATAAAATGCTCCAAAATCATTCCCAAACCATATTTCTTTGAAAATAAGGTAGATAATGACATAAAATTAGAAATTAAACATCAAGATAACCATGAATAACATTGCAAATAATCATAAAATACGATAACACAACATCATAGTTTCTCAAAGCAGATACCACAAGATCGTAGAAGTCTTAAAAGACATAAACTAGCATAGACATAGAAGGAAAGCATAAAACACATAGCACACAAAGCAAAATAGCTCATAAAGGTGAACTAAACATCCTCATCATCATCATCTAACACCACATGCTCCGCATCTTCATCATCATCCACCAACTCAACATCATCTCCAATATCATCTTCCTGTTCCTCTGAAGACTCTTCAAATTCCTCTTCCACATCTTCATCAAACAATTGAGTACGAGCTCGAGAGGATTTAGAACCAGAGGCATGAACGGGAGCTTTTCCTTTGTCCCTTGACGAAATTTTAGTAGTGCTAGTGTTTGTTGATCCTCTACGCCAAGTGCTATAGTGAGAATCATTAGCGCCACAAGCTTGAGCAACAACTGCCCAAGTCAAAGTATCCCCCTCAAACACAAGATCATCATCATCTGAGTCATCTTCCATTCTCCCAAGCAACCACTCATTGCTTTCATCAATTTCTTTTAAGAGAATAGGATCTCTAGAGCTACTCTCTTCACGTCTGCACTTTAATGCACGATTTGATTTGACAAAAACCAAATCATTTAATCGAGATTGTGCTAGCCTATTTCTCTTATTGCTGTGAAGCTGTTAACAAAAGTAAGTAGGTTTAATTAGTCACTAATAAACTAAAAATTATGTAAGTGGATAGTTTTTGTAAGTTGCAACTTACATGTTGAAACACACCCCAATTTCTCTCACATCTCGTTGCACTACAAGTAAGGCTAACGATTCTTATGGCAAACTTCCTCAAGTTAGGTGCCAAAGATCCATATAAACTCCACCATTGAGCTATTAAAAAAAACAAATAGAATAAGCATTTAGCTAAAACAAAAAAGACAGAGAGACCTTGAGAAGTTTTGTATGAAATATGAACATTCTTTCTTTGCCTTATTGCCATTGGCATTCCAAACAAACCTTGAGAAGTTTTGTATAAATTCAATTCAGCAGAACCTTGTCTTGTGTCCCCAAATCCGGAATCATCCTTGAAATGTAATCAAACAAACCGTTCATCACTTCGCTACAATCTTCAATAGATGGGTTTGAATAATATATTTTCGGATTCAAATAATGTCCCGACGCATGTAAAGGTTGGCGAAGTTGACATTTCCATCTTTTGTCAATATACTTGAATGCCTCTTCATAATTCTCCTCCCTGTTTGAAAAGCTCTTGGTAATAACCTCCTTAGCTCTATCCATAGCCTCATAAATATAACCCATTGGTGGCTTTTTGTCGCCATCAACCATGCGAAGAACCTTGACGAGAGGGCTTGTCAATTTAAGAGAATAGAGAACATTCTTCCAATAACTCTCTTGCAAGATATAGGATGTCATCTTCTTGCCCCCAGCATCCTTTGACCATTTGCTATTGCTCCATTCTTGAGAAGTCACCATCTTTCTCAAATTGTGTTTTTGTTTGTGCATGGAGGAAAGAGTGATAAATGATGTAGCAAATCTCGTCACGGCAAGCCTATGCAAGTTCCTTTGATTAGTGAATCGCCTCATCAAGCTCACAAGGGCAACAGAGCTATGGATATAAGCATTGATAGCCATGCTCTTCTTTAGAGCAATCTTGACTTTTGGAATATTCTTTCCAATGTCTTCCAACATAAGATCAATGCAATGCGCGGCACATGGAGTCCAAAAGAGGTATTGCCTCTAAGCCATTAACAATTTTCCTACATAAACAGTTTTGTAACCAGAAAATTAGAAATTAGAATTTATGAAATAGGAATAGAATAAACATATGGCTAACATATCAGGAATGTAGATAAGTAAATGATTCTTAATTTCTTACCAGCTTTAACATAGTTAAATGCATTGTCGGTCACCCCTTGGACCACATTTTCCTCTCCAACTTCCTCCACCATATCATCAAGAACCTTGAATAAAAGGTTCGCATCCTTTATAATTTTAGACACATCTATTGATCTAATAAAGACCGAGCCTTTAGGAGAGTTGACAAGAAAGTTGACAACATCCTTTTGGACAGTAGTATCACACCATCCATCAGATAAGATAGAACAACCTATCTCAGCCCATTCCTTTTTGTGCTCCACCATTGCCTTCTCTGTATCTTCTACTTCTTTTTTGAGGAAAGGGACTCTCAATTCATACATGGAAGGCGGTTTCAATCCCGGGCTAAATTGACCAATAAATTCACAAGCAATGGCAAAACTATCAAAAGTGGCAGCATGAAAAGGAATCCCGACATCATAAAACCACCTGGCTAGGTCTCTACAAGTCTTTTCTGTTAACTCTTTCCTACATAGCTCATTTAGTGTTGTTTGCCTCCCTTGATCCTTTTGAGCCTTGAGAACATTTGCGGGATTAGGAGTATAGTACATGTCAAGTAGACCTTTTTGCCTAGGTTTCTTAAAAGGCACATTATTACTTCCCTTTGTTCCACTTCCACTACTTGCATGTTTTCCGCTTCTAGAATTCATTTCAACACATACATCATCTTCATCTTCATCAACAAAGTAGCCTTGTGGCATTTGTCTAGGCATATCATATGCTTCCTTTGTTGATTTTTTTAGCTCCATATAGTGTTCAATTTCTTTCCTAACATGCTCAGGGACCTTTTTACAACCTATGGTATTACGATACCCTCCCGATAAATGTTGCTTAAGCCAAAAAACTCCTCCCATGGTCCTCACTCCACAGAAGTTGCAATAGAAATTATTTTTATTAGTTTCATCTTGCCTACCATATTTCCTTCCTGGATATAAAGATCTAGAGGAGACCGAACCCGTAGGAGTACTGGATGTATCCGCCATTCAAGTAATTCAACCCGAAAATCAACACCTCAAATGAGTTCACTACAATTTTCAACCAAAAAAAAAAAAACAAACAATAATTAAAGTTTAAAAACTTAACACATAAACTCTTCAGGTTAAATTTAAGGCATGCTGCCCGTGGAATTACACAGAGAGGGGGGTATTTACACAGCGGGTCTTCAAGAGAGAGAAAGAAGAGAGAAGAAGAGAACCGGGGGTCTGGGCAGGTGGGCACTCATCATGGCATGACCATAGTTGCCTGGAATGTGGGACGCTCCGATACGGGGGACGGATTCGGGTACGTGATTCGCCACATAGTGGAGAATCCGATATGCAACGGTCGTTATTAGTACATCTAGTCCTCCAATTCAAAACTCCACATATCATAGAGACTTATAAAATGATTTAATAATATGGGTTCTACCTCTTTCCTCTCCCCTCTCCCCCCCCCCCAACACAAGGCAACATTTCCACATTAATCCTTATTTCTTTCTCTCTCACTCTCTCTCTTCTTCTCGTTTTCCTCTGTAAAAAGCTTGCTCATTCATCGCAACCTCAAAAATTCTTCCATTTTCTTCAAAATTTGGCCTATGGATCATGACAATATGCAATACCATTGTGGTAGGAGATGGGTTCGCTGAATTCGCCATATTTTGGGAATTGGTACGTTAAAGTATCATGTTCTGGTTCGCGCGATTCAGTTCGCGGTACGCTAGGGGGTTGAGAGAATCCGGTATCTATGGGCATGACATGACCTCTGACTCGTGTTTTAAATCTATGTGTCGCCTGCGAGTGTTCTAAATATCTAATGCCTATGTACAGGTCAGATTCCTGCGGCTGCTGAACAGCTGAATCCGATCATCAGGGTTGGACGTGATATTTTGCGTGTGAGGACTCGGATTAATGAGCTGGTGTCTTTCACTGTTATTTCCTCCCTGCTGTCAAAGTCTTGTGACCACATAATAAGGGCCACAGAAGGTAATTTCAGGAATGATCACGCACGCTGAAGAGATCGCTGTCTTAACGCATGGGACTGCAGTGATGCTGATGGTTATTGGATTGTGCAAAGTACACCACCGATCTTTCCTCGGCAGGGTGTTCTTATACTTCGGAGCATTTTTGCCTGCAGTGACCGTGATTTTCCGCTTCTTTACCCACTTCTTTGGAGTGGGCCTCTCACTGGGGATCGCTTTCGGTTTTGTTGCCGTGGTAGTTGTTTATGCATTGTTTCCTCGAGTCTGACATGTTTGTTATCGAGTTTGACATATTTGTTACATACTATTGCTGGGAATCGCCTTTGTAGATGACAGTTCACTTTCTGGTCAGATAATCGGCTGGTTTAGAGAAATGATAGAAATTAATATCGTTTTTGTAGATGATAGTTTATGTCACAATGCCTTCTTTGCAATCATCCAATATCAAATTTCACATTTAAAGGGAAAAAAAAGGAATACTAAGTTTTCTTTTTTTTTTGTGATTTTGATTCATCTCTAAATTTATAAATATGCAAACAAATCTACAATCGCTACATCCATTTCCTTCCTGAGACTAATATTAAAAAAGAAACAATGTCAAGAATCTTTTCATAAAATAAAATGAAGAAAGGTATGTTAAATTCATAATTATTGACATGCATATTGCATACTACTACACCCTAAATCCCTCTAAGGTATAAACTAAATTAATGCTCATTAAGATCTATAATTAGATTAGTTGATTCAAAGAAGCCCATTAGACTTTTGGCCTATGAATTCTCAGTCTTTCTTTTCACTTTCTTCCTTGTTCATTTTGGGCTAGCCCATAAAAATCAGTTAGTTAAGCCCAATAGTCACTGGGTGATTATAACTAGTAAGATGAATGGTGTGAAGGCGACGGTCCAATTAGTGACTTTTATATATGATGGTCTTACGTAATAGATAGTATAATAAGGGATAATATATTTATAGTAATTTTTAATAGTTTTGGGGATAACTAATTACTTCATTAAGGGAAACTTGGAATCGGCCTCTCTACGGGGATATGTTCCTTTGGCTGCATGTACGTTGTCGTTGTCGTTTTCATTTTGTTAGGTGTCTAAACATTGTTTTCTTTTATTTCTTTGGACATTAGCTTTTTTGGGGGGGGATTTTAAATTACTGTATTAGAGAAGACATAAGTACAAAATTTTAGTATATGGAATTATTATTATTTCGTCATATTTGTTTGTCTATTTCAAATTAGCCCTTCATCTGCCAGCCTTTGTTTTTGTTTAAATAAATGAGTATTGACTTATTTGACAGCCAAACAGATACAATAATTGTCTACTATATTTGGGTTAATTTAGCAATAATTATTTTATTTTTGTCAAAGGTAATTTACGATCTGGACAATCGAGCTACTTTTTTTTTCCCAATCCAATGAATCACAAAAGGTGTTTAAGATACAATTACAACATAAAGGGAAATGAGACAATCTAATATACAACCTAGTATATCTACACAATAATTCTTACCTACCGAGATAAGATTTCATTGGCTATTGAGATAAGATTTTACTTTATTTATTGTTTTAAAAAAACTTACATCAGATTTAGTTACGCAAACGTAATGAATTAGGCTCATGTTGGGGGAAATAATAATAATAATAATAATAATAATAATAATAATAATAATAATAATAATAATAATAATAATAATAATAATGCATTAGATATTGCCAATCTAATGCTGAAAGTCGACACTATTACTAAAATTTTAAAGATTTCCTTTTTCTCTGGTAAGATGATTAAGATAGCATTGGAATTAGAGGTGGCAAAAAGTTATCCGATTTGAATACCAGAATTTATCCGATCCAGAAAAATTGGGAACGATTATGAATTTTTCATTGGAATTTTGAATCTAGACACAACACTTTTTATATTTCTATTGTCCAAATTCACTTTTGACTTGAATTTAGCCTTACCTGAATTATCCGATTCCAAAAAACTGAGTATTAGATATCAATTTCTTGTCCGAATTTTGACAATGTACAGTTTACCTAATCCTAATTTGATCCGAATCTGAATTTTTGCAAGCACTAGTTAGAACCAATTTGACTTTTTTTTTCCTTCATATACTTGGATGATTAAAGATGTGACCTATCCACAAGGAGATGTCTGCCCAAAAGAAATGTGGTTGATGACTACTAGTGAAGTCAATCACCAACCGGTCAAAAGCAAAATGCAACTATCATCTACAAAGACGATATTAGTCTCAGGAAGGAAATGGATGTAGCAACTGTAGATTTGTTTGCATATTTATACATTTAGAGATGAATCATAATCACAACAAAAAAAAAAACCTTAGTATTCCTTTTTTTTCCTTTCAAATGTGAAATCTGATATTGGATGATTGCAGAAGAGGCAATGTGACATAAACTATCATCTACAAAGACGATATTTAATTTCTATCATTTCTCTAACCAGCCAATTATCTGATCAGAAAGTGAACGGTCATCTACAAAGGCGATTCCCAACAATAATATATAACAAATATGTCAGACTCGATAACAAACATGTTACACTCAAGGAAACAATGCATAAACAACTACCACGCCGGCAAAATCGAAAGCGATCCCTAGTGAGAGGCCCACTCTAAAGAAGCGGGTAAAGAAGTGGAAAATCACGGTCACTGCAAACAAAAATACTCCCAAGTATAAGAACACTCTCCCGAATAAAGATTGGCGGCGTACCTTGCACAATCCAAGAACCATCATCATCACTGCAGTTCCATGCGTTAAGACTGCGATCTTTTCAGTGTGATCATTTCTGAAATTATCTTCTGTGGCCCTCATTACGTAGTCACAGGACTTTGAACGCAAGGGGGAAACAACAATCAAAGACACCACCTCATTAATCCGAGTCTTCACACGCAGGATATGACGTCCAACCGTGATGACCGAATTCAGCTGTTCAACAACCGCATGAATCTGACCTGTACATAGGCATTAGATATTTAGAACACTCGCAGGCGGCACACAGATTTAAAACACGAGTCAGAGGCCATGTCATGCTATGAACTTAGATTAAAAAAGCCCGATGTGCAAAAAAGGGCAAAGGGTCCTGGAGCCCGGGGCGCGGGCTTCGAGGTGAAAGCACGGCTTTTCAGGCGCGAGGCACACCTTAACTATAAAATGCTCCAAAATCATTCCCAGACCATATTTCTTTGAAAATAATGTAGATAATGACTTCAAGTAAGGAATTAAACATCAAAATAACCACGAATAAAATTTCATATAGTCATAAAGCACGATAACATAAAATCATAGTTTCTCAAAGCACACACCATAAGATAGAAGTCTTAAAATACACAAACTAGCAAAGTCATAGAAGGAAAGCATAAAACACAGCACACAAAACAAAATAGCTCATGAATGTGAACTAAGCATCTTCCATTCAAGTAATTCAATCCAAAAATCAACACCACAAATGAGTTCACTACAATTTTCAACCACAAAAAAAACACGCACACACACACAACCAATTAAACAAAGCAATAAATAATTAAAAGTTTAAAAGTTAAAACATAAACCCTTCAAATTAAATTAAAGGCCCTGCTGTGTGGAAATTATACAGAAGGGGGAGGTTTAGATTTTAGAGTTTGGAAAGGGGGGTCTTCGAGAGACAGAAAGACGAGAAGATGGGCACTATAGCTGCACCCTTCAATCAAAAAAGAGAGAGAGAGAGAGAGAGAGAGAACTCAAAACCTCTTCCATGGGGTTCGACTCACTACGAAGGAGGAGGAGGAGGATGGTGGAAAAATTAAAGTAGAAAGGGGCAGAAGACCATTTACCCGTTCGCACTGAGCTAAGGTTTGCCGCTGAACTGAAGAAGAAGGAAGGAGAAAAGCAGTCTGAGAAGCAAAGAGGTTTGAATGAGGAGATGAGAAGCAGTCTGAGGCTTCTAAGTCTGATTTGTATTTTTTTTTTTCCTTTTTTTCTCACATAGTACGTTAAGATCCAAAAAGCCCAAAAAGCGCACGCCCCACCCCTGGAAAAAAAAGCCAAGAAAAGCGCAAAAAGCGCGCGCTTAATGAATGGGTTGCGCCTGAGCCCTTCCTAGGCGCAGAGGTGTGGGCTTCGGACTTTTACGCGCCTAGGCGAGCCCTGGGCGTGCTTTTTTAAACTAAGATGAAAACTATGACCATAGCTACTAGGATCGCAGTACGCCTGAACCATGGAACGTGGTAATGTGGTATGCGAATGCAAAAGGCCACATCCCGAGAAAGGGAAAGAAGGGTGTAGGTCATTTGGAACGATTTTGTGGAACGAAATCCATAATTTCAAATCCATAGTTCTAAACTCAAATGTTTAGGTGGCTTTGGAAGGGGGGGGGGGGGGGAATAAAATTTAAAGGATTGATTATATTTGGGGGCAGAAGTGGGAAGTTGAAATCAAATTACATCTGACTGTGAATGATAAATATTAAACTATTACATTTGACCAGTTCAATTATATATACTTTACCATTAATTTATTTTTTTAATTAGGCTGATGGTTCCCTTCCCAATGGCTCCCCTCTTCCCTTTAATGAGATACAGCAGGACGAAATTAAAGCGTCAATTACTTATCTTCAACAACTCTGACCCTAACCATGTCATTCCTCTCTCTCTCTCTCTCTGTGTAGCAAAAAAGAATACTCTTCTCTATGTTGCATAAGTGCAGAACGCAACAAGGTGTCCATAGCCCGCGGAAGCTGGTTTCAAACAGGTTTTGGCTTTCTCCTCTTCTTTACAATATTTTCATACTCCATGGTCAAACCTGGGCACCACTTATCCTCTTGGAAAAGCAGTCACCCAGATCTCAGATCCAGAACTCGATCCCCACCATTATGGTACAGAAACGACAAGCATTCTAGGTCTGACGAAGCAAAACGAGGAATGCCGAGGGTTTGAGCGATCCTGGTGACTGAGACAATACCTGATTTCTCAAGTGTTAATGACAATACAGAGCAAGGATAAATGACAGAAAGATCCCATGATAAAAGTGCATACTACAAGAGCAAAGAGAAACCATCACGCATTTTCTGTTACTCTGGTACTTTTACTCTAAGTCCAAAGCCACCCCATCATGTCTCTAAACAGAAGAGAGGGAAAGGGAGAAGAAAAGAGACAGACATATCGCATGCATAAAGAAAACTAAAACCCACAAGCCATGAATCTATGCAATATGATGACATGCAACAGAAAAATCACAAATAGAACAGTTGTGACATCAGCACTGAACAATTTGAAGTGTCCAAACTATCATTCACAGTCCCGATGTATAACCTTTTTCATGAAGAAATGTCTTCATGCTTAAGATATAAGAGAAAAGTACTCTTGTCCCAAAAATCCACATTAGTTCACCCATCTTGGCACATATTACAAGTCATTTTGCCAACATCCACTCTAGAGTTCCACATGACTTCCTTCTCTGAAGATGCGTTCTTAAAAAGACATTGTATTTCAAAGGATGATTTATTTAGTTATGTAGGACATACTGCCAACAACTATACTTTTAAAGTTCACAGCACAATGAAGGTTCTCGATTCTGATTAAGATATATTAGAACAACACAAAATTAATGCTGTAAGATGTAAACAATAAAATCAGTACAATCTAAAGATAGAATTATCAACAAAAAAAGGCATGCAGGAGAGAAAAGATCTAAACAATGCAGACTTACAATTGGATGTGCAAGCAGCTCCTGAAAATTGTAGATGTTCTCACCCAATAGGGCTGATAATGATAGGTCAAAGGCCAGATCCTGAACAGATTATTAAAAATATTTACTATTGAAGAAAACACAAGCAAAAACTAACATATGGAAAGTACGATATAAGCCTCATGAATAGTAATAGGTAAAAGACTTCATCCAGACAAAATACGTAATACTTGTTTTATCATAATTTCCTTGGATGGAGCAATTTCCTGCTTGTACAAGCCACATCCGCATAGTAATAATCATACAATGACGATCACTGCTTACTGACCAATCTAGACTATAAATGTTGCTTTTCCGCTCGTTGTCAAATGCTCAAACGGCACATTTGGTTTCCAAATTTAATCTAGGTCTGCAGCATGCTGAAAAGACTACCCTTCTACCTAAACTAAAAGAACTAATTACTCATCTATCTATCCAAAAAGAATAGTGTCCACACATCCTCTGCCATGCTAAGAGGAGACCACCACTTTCATACAGTTAGTGATTCTCATCCAACCCTTAAGAGCACAAGAATCAATATGACATTGTGGAGCATTCAATTTGCATCAGTTGCACATGCAATAACCAACCTACCTTCTATCAATCACAGAATTGCAATTCAGTCCACTGAACAAGGTCGGCTAACTAGGTCTTCAGCTGTTGAAATAATACACATAGTTTGTCCAAGAGGCCAAGATAATAAATGGCATAACTAGAAAATTACCAGCCTGAATGATTCTGATAGAGATAACACTGAAGTGTAAGCAAGATAAAGGAGGGCATTCTTGTAGAACTCAGCAAATTCCTGACGCAATTTATGATACTGAGGAGAGACCCAATAAAAGCTGGCATACACTGATGGATCAATATCAGCCATGCTGTCCAGTGTGCTTTTTCCATCATCCAAAAGTTTCTTGCATTCTTTGTGTTCCCCTTGCTCAAGCTTCAACAGAGCCATTTGCATTTTTATGTAGAGGATTGGCTCCTCTATACGCATCTCCCGAGTAGCACGCAGCTTTTCAATCACCCCCTCGAGATAACTGATAGCTGCTTCTTTCGCTGGATATTGCCAAGAAACTATGACAGCAAAGTGTGCAAGCTTAAGGAGATTTATCTTTGTCTCAAAGTCAGTGATGAAATTGTGATATAACTGAATCAAAGCATCGCCGGCCTGCAATCAATGTAAAGGGCATCATATGTCAACCTCAGAAAATTGTAGCACAGAAAATAAACCACCATGTATACAGTAGAATTTTTATTTTTTTTTTGATAAGTAATCAAAGAAGTATATTAAAAGGACACCAAGGGGATGTCACCCGTGTACAAAAGGACACTACAAAGACATTAGGTCCTTAAACTCTCATCCATTATGCACTCGATAAAGGCCAGAAAATTTAACTCTTTGTCACCACTAAGCCTCACACTCCAACCATACAACCACCTCAAAAAATAGAGCTTGAAATCTTGAAATGACAAGGTCTTGTCCTCGAAAATACGGCGATTCCTCTCCTTTCAAGTAGCCCACCAAATAGCCAAAGGAATCATGCTCCAAACTCCACGGACCCAGCTATTCTTCATCTTTCTTCTCCAAGCCACCCCCAGAAGCGAGACAGATCAAGCCCAATGAGAGGAAACCCACCGACAATGTACAAGAAGATGATCCGCAGTTTCTTCCTCCTCCAAACACATGGAGCATC
Source organism: Selenicereus undatus (assembly GCA_017589665.1). Classification (NCBI taxonomy): domain Eukaryota; kingdom Viridiplantae; phylum Streptophyta; class Magnoliopsida; order Caryophyllales; family Cactaceae; genus Selenicereus; species Selenicereus undatus. The sequence continues at coordinate 5,409,339 of JACYFF010031956.1, read as the reverse complement.
TACTTGGACCTCTAAAATTTCTACTCTTAGGCATGTCGTCCGTAGAAATCTTGCCAAAGGTGGCTGCCCAAGCAAAGAAACACACTTTTGTGGGGGCTTTAGACTTCCAAATGGACTTGGCAGGAAAAACACAACCGTCCAAGTCTTCAAATTGTGTGGAGCAAAAGCTCTTGACAGTAAAGGAACCCTTAAAACTTATTCGCCACACAATCTCATCATTACCTTGGGGCCGAACCTTTTTGCAAGCAAGAATGGCTAACAAATTACAAACACTATCCTCTTCCCAATCATTAAGACTCCTTACAAAAATCAAATCCCAATGGCTAACGTCACCATTCCAAGAGACAACTTCTTTAACCGTGGCATACTTTAGATGAGCCATCCTAAAAAGATCCGGAAAAAGATTCTTTAAAGGGCGATCCCCACATCAAACATCGTGCCAAAATAATACCTTTGATCCATCCCTCACCTCAAAATGCACTAATGATTTGAAACGCTCAAGACCTGCTAAGATAGATTTCCAACAACCAACCCCATGAGGATAAGGACTCTTCTTACTCCACCAACCCAACGCCTCTATCCCATATTTTGCCTTAATCACCTTTTTCCACATGGCACCATCCTCTTTAGCAAACCTCCACAGCCACTTGGTCTTCAACGCTTCATTCATAACACAAAGAGGTCTTATGCCAAATCCGCCCTGCTGATTAGGATGGCATACCTTATTCCTATTGACCCAGTGGAGGTCGTTACCATCTTTGTTGGAATTCCAAAGAAAATCTCTCATGATCTTCTCTATCCAACTAGCAATGCTAGCTGGGATTATGAATAAAGACATGAAGTAGATAGGCAGACTACTCAAAGTGCTTCTCAAAAGAGTCAATCTACCCCCTCGGGATAAAAGCTTTGACTTCCAGCCTCCCAATCTCTTATGAAACCTCTCAATAATTGGATCCCAAATCGCTATGCTTAGGGGTGTTCATCGGTCCAGGACCGGACCGGACCGGCTGGACCGAGGACCGAAAATTTGCCAGATCTTGGACCGAGGACCGGACCAGTCTGGAGTCGGTCCTGGACCGGACCGGACCGGTCAGAACCCGGACCGAACCAGACCGGACCGACTCCAGACCGATCCTCAAACAACACTGCGCCACAAACCTACTTATTGAACCAATAAACCTGCTCTGCTGCTCACTTAACCAAAACTAATAAACTTTAATACATGACCAACTACATATACTTAAAAGTGAATTACATAACCAAAGTTACACAACACTAATTACAAAACATGTTCTTGAAATGAATGCTGATGCCGATGCGATGCCAATCTCAAAGACAAATATGAGCTATTATCAAAGACCCCATTGTTGGTTTGAAGATCTGCAGTAAAGATATAAATGAATCCTGTCCTGTTGATAGCTTCTTAAGATCTGCAGGAACAAAAAGCACCAGAATTCGAGAATGACGTCTTCGAATAGGATATAAATGAACACTTAAACTAGCGGAAAGGAATTTAGGAATTAGATTAAAAAACTCAAATTTGTCCCTCTTTATTTTAGTGTATAATGCAATCATGATGAATGACTCTACTTACATTTGAGCCATGACCACTGCTGTAACCCCCTCCCCCCCAAAACAACACCGAAAAAACGCCAAAAAAAAAGAACTCAGATCAGAATACAACAGTCTTATTATTCAGATAAGGCAGAACCCGCAGCTCACAGTAGTACTTGATTGCCTTTGCAAGGCACTGTTTTTCAAGGTTTTCTGATTTCTGTAACAATTATCAAGGATAAGAGGACCAGACCAAACTAAACCAGGTACATAACGCATAATCCCACAAAATAGGACAGGGAGGTGCAAAAGGGTTGTTTTCATCCACACCTATATTGGAAAGGAACTGAGCATAGATTTTGTTTGGTTTGGTTTACTTTGGATGCAGAGAAATTGCTAGTGTTGCTTAAATAGGATAAGTAATAAAGCACAAGACTTCCACTCCTTAAAAATAAAAGAAAGCAAAAGACATTATTGCTTAAATGGTTTACTAGGGTCCCTTTACTGGTTCTATTATTCTTACTTAACCCAGATTGTGTTTTAATAAACCAAATTTGGAATGAATAATATCAACATTCAAGATTGAAATTTCTTGTCTGGAGATCTAGGTTATGCAGCTTCACCTCTCTCTCCAACACCCCATATCCTCTGAAATGGGTTCTTAGTTGAATCCTATTCAAGGTTTTGCTCTGCCCATCCTTTTATACAACGAAACCAGGAACTATTTAGGAGATATTTAATGAGGGGGTAGCAGAAAAAACTATTAGGTATGAGAAATTAATGTGGGCATGAGAGATAAGTGACATCAAGAAGATTAAATGAGGTTCCTTTTTGCCTTGTTCCCCAACATTCTCAATACTAACAATCAATTCAAGCAAATTGTCTCCACTTCAGCATAAACCCAGAAAATTTAATGAAAGATTAGATTCTTATAAAAGAACATAAATGCAAACTCAAAAGCAAATTAGGGATTAATTACCTTTTTGAACGCTTGTGTCTTGGGATCAATCTTTGTCCCAGCACTTTGCCATCTCCACTTTCTTCCAACCCCATCTCTGAAGACCAAAGAATAATCCAAACCTACTGATTTCAAGAAGAAATTGGCACCCAGAAGAGCCAAAACTGAACACTTGACTGGACTAACCCAAATGTAGAAAGAACTTAAGGACAACCCAGATAGTAAAAAAAGCCAACCACCTCAAATGAGCAAATGGGTACCCCAAAAGGCCACCAAAAATCAAGCTTTCAGAAACCGTAGCATGTCTTCTTCACATCAGAGCGGAAATTTAGTAAATATGAAACCAACAATTAATTTAGCGGAAAGGAAAGTAACACCATGTAATTTTTAACCAAGATTCGAATTCGCAAAACCCTAGAACAAATTCACAAAATCGGAAAACCCTAGAAAAGCAAATTAAAACCCTAACTAACAACAATCAACGAATCCAAGCATGAAGCTGAAGCTTACCTCTACCAACCGAACAAATACCAAGAGAAGATCAGGATTCAGAAGTAGAGGAACAGCAGAAGACAACAGATGAGCGCGACTGAGTGAGAAGAAGGCTAGAAGCAGTCTGTCCAGGAAGGCAGCAGGGAGCCAAGGAAGAAGGAGATGAGAAGGGAACCGCCTCACTACAGCTGCCGTCGGCCACCGAGCGCCGAGCACCGAGAAGGGCAGCAGAAGAGAAGGGAACGGCTGAGAAGGAGGAGGAGTAGAACTAGCAGAAGAGAAGGGAATGGATGAGAAGGGCAGCAGAAGCAGACCGTCGAAGCCTTGAAAAGTTTTGGTCCTTGAAGCCTCAAAGCCAATTAGCAGGAAATTAAAAAAAAAAAAAGAAAACCCGGTTGGCCTGGTCCATGAACCGGTCCGCCCGGTTCAGGACCGGACCGAACCGAAGACCGAAAACAGGAAAGGAAAGGACCGATGACCCTCGGTCCGGTCTGGTCCGGTCCTGGACCATTTAATGAACAGCCCTAGCTATGCTCTTATAAGGAGCACCAAGAGGAAGACCAAAGTATGAAGAAGGCAAATAATTAACTCCACACCCAAAAAAAACGGGCCAACACATGAACATTAGGCACATAGCCAACCGGAATGAGTGCATTTTTGGAGAGGTTGACCCTTATACCCGACATAGCTTCAAGCAGAAGAAGGATGCACCTTAAGTAGCCCAGATTACTCTCGTCCGGCTTGCAAAAAAACGAGGGTATCGTCAGCAAAGAGCAAGTGGGAAATCATCAAACCCTCGGAGTGAGGACTAGTAATTTGAAAGTCGTTCAAGAAACCTTCCTCACCTGCTTTAATCACCAACCTGCTGAGAGTCTCCATAACCAAAATGAATAATAAAGGCGACAACGGGTCACCTTGCCATAAGCCTCTTGAGCTTGAGAAAAAACCAGAAGCTTCATCATTAACTAAGATAGAGAAAAGCACAGTGGAAATACAAAAAGAGATCCATTTCCTCCACCTGTTTGGAAAGCCCATTTTTTCAAGAATAGCCAAGAGGAAACTCCAAGAGACATAATCATAAGCCTTCTCAATGTCACGCTTACAAAGGATACCAGAAATCCCAGATCTGATATAAGAATCAATGCATTCATTAGCAATCAATGCAGCATCCAAAATTTGATGGCTAGGAACGAAGGCATGCTGCGATGGACCCACAACTTTTCCAACCACTCTCCTCAATCTTGACTTGGCAAGAATCTTATAAACACTTCCTACCAAACTTATGGGCCTAAAAGACTTAATATCATCTGCACCAACCACTTTGAGAATCAAGGTAATAAAAGTAGCATTTAAACTTTTCTCAAACACACCCTTATTATGAAAGTTAGCAAAAAATCCCATAATCTCCCCCTTGACAATAGGCCAACAATGCTGAAAAAAAGCTATATTGAACCCTTCTGGTCTTGGAGCTTTCTCGTTTCCTAACTCAGAGATAGCCTTCCACACTTCATCTTCAGTAAAATCTTTCACAAGATCGCTAGCATCCTCAGGGCTAGTAGAGGCAAAAGCGATTCCATCAAGAAAGAATCACGATGGTTGATCTTCATGATACAGGTTATCATAGAACTTGACAATCGCATTTTTGGCGGAGGCAACATTAGCATAAAACTTGCCATCCACTTGAATTTTGTGAATAGCATTAAACCCGCTTCTCCGATTTGCCACCTGGTGGAAAAATTAGGTATTACGATCACCATCCTCAATCCACTGTTGCTTTGCTCTTTAGCGCCAAAAGATATCAATAGATTTTCGCACCATAGAGTTCCTTTTTAACTCCCAATCTTTCAAATCTATCCGCCCAAGAGAGAGACTGTTGCTGCTCCTTCTCATCTAAAAGCTTCACTTTATCCACCAGACTAGCCATCTTAAACTCTAAATGGCCAAATACTTCTCTATTCCACTGTTTAAGCTTGGTCTTCAACAAATTGAGTTTCTTTGCCAAAATAAAACTCGAAGGGCCAATAGTATTTTGATTATCCCAAACAGATTTGACAAGGTCATCGAATCCATTCGCCTTAAGCCACATATTCTCGAATTTGAAAGGGAATCTGCCTCTAGAGACTTCCCCAACTCGGAGAAGGATAGGAAAATGATCCAAAGTAATCTTCGGAAGGGTAACTTGATAAACCCCTGGAAATGATCTTCCCACTCAACCGAAAAGAGAAATCGATCGATGCGAGATAACACAGGAACCTCTTCATGGTTGGACCAAGTAAAGCGAGCACCTTCTAAAGGAGGGTCAACTAGATTACAGGAATCAATAAAACTAGAGAACTCTCTCATTGCCCAAGACGACCGACCACCTGTGGATCTCTCTGAAGGGAACCTAATGACATTAAAATTCCCACCCAAACACCACAGAATGTCCCAAGAAGACATGAAGAGCGACAACTCCTCAAATAAAGCCTGTCGCATGTATTCGTCATTAGGCTCATATACCCCAATCAAACCCCACTCAAAATTGTCCTCCAAAGACTTAAACCTACAGCACACAGAAAACGACTCAATGCGAGATTCACCAAGTTCCAAGACTTGAGGATCCCAAATGCCAACAATGCCTCCTGAGCGACCCACTGAAGGTAAGTAGAGCCACTCAATCAGTCAACGACCCCGCAAACTAATTGCTAACGGCCGGCTAACCACCTCCAACTTAGACTCTTGGAGAATAGCAACATCACAAGCAAAAGTACATAACACTCATTTCACATCCCCCCGCTTATTTGGACAATTGAGCCCCTTACTATCCAAGCAAGCAAATTAACGGCTTGCCCCATCCAAAAACAACCTAACCCTATCAACTTCAGCCCCCATACTATCTTCAACCGATTGTTCCCTTCTCATTCTATTTGCTTCCAACGATGCAAGAAAAGAAAGTAACTCCAATTCTCTACCTTCTATGGCCAGACCCATCTTCTTACAAAAAAAACCATTCTTTCCAAACCCCACGCTGACCCTTTAATAACATTCCTTGAGTTAGAAGCACTGGTTAATGTATCACCATCTAAATCTTGAGGGTAGGCTTGAGGTAGAGCTTCCTCAAACGATAAAGGCCCTTCCCACCTTCTGCACATTAGGAGAGCCCGCCTCAGAAATGACTAAATTAGTCTTCCAAGGCTTCTTCCTACGAGAGTAAACAAGCACACTCGTAGATGGTGAGCAAGCTGTAGGATGCCACTCATCCTCCACCACCTTCAGAGGTGATTCTGGGATCCTTGAGGCGCACGGAGTGGCGCACAAAGAGGTGTCGTGTGAGTTACACTCCCTATCAGATGACGGATCATTCACCAACATATCTCTCAACACTTTGAATTGGTTAACACGAGGAGAAGGAGCCTCCGGAAGCTCCTTCGAACCATTCTTCTTAGAATGAGGCATCGTCGTATCAATAGCATTGTCCTTGAAGGAGACCTTCTGCTTCAACGTATCCCCACTAAGATTTTGATCTTCACCAGTCACAGCTGCACACACATCCCAAGAACCACAATCCCCACACTTCCACCCCATCAAAGGCGAATTAGGGGAGCCACCCGGATGACCTCGCACAACATTAGCAAAAGACATATCCCTACTCACCGGAACCTTGGATGGAATAGAAGCATTCCTTGGTGGGGGATTATGACCCTCAATCAACGTTTCCTTAAGAATCTTTGCACCCTGAACCAGCCCTCTGCCTTAGCTCCCTCAGGAAAGATCACTGACCTAGCCTGCCCACCATTACCCAACAGAGAAAGGATAATGAATTTACCTTTGCTATTCTTTCTCAGTTGAAGCAACAGGCACCTCTGACCCCACCTGAAAGTTTTGAACCACATTGGTTCTCCCTTCAAGAAACAGAATCTGACCATTTGTACTGCCAACCAGCGAAATTCCTGGAAGCTCAACCGGATAAATGACCTTTTCCTCCTACTAGCCTCAAAAACCTTAAAGGGAAAAAGGCCTCCACCACCCCCAGACACTTCCAGGACCTTCCCTTCCACCCTCACAAAGGCATACATGATCAAATAACAAGCAATGCGGCGTAGCCAGAAGAAACAGAACCACAGGGCAAAAGGAAAACAGCCCCTACTGCCCAGCCATGAATTGCACTGCCCGGGGAGGAGAAAAAACAATACTAGAACAACACTTACCCGTGGCTGGCTGGAGAGCACAGCATCGCCAAAGGACATAATAGGAGTAACCGCGCGGGAAGAGATGAACATGAAGGATTCCGGCGAGACTCCGACAGCCGAAAAGTTCGTCGGCGACCGGAAACCGCCACCGGGCTGGCGGGCGGGTGATAGAAATTTCCGGCAAACCCAACCCCTTGATCGGCAAAGACCAGAAGCCTCCCCCTACGCACAGAAACTAGAAAACCAAGAGGAGCCCGTCGAAACCAACAAACCGACAACCGGGCGACCAGCGACTCCCGGAGACCCAAAGTCCACCGGACTTCAAGTAACCATCTGATGACCACTCCAGACACCCAAACTTCACCGGCCACCTGCTGGGTTCGTGACCTGTCTCCCGACGCAAAGAAGAGAGAGACGGGAGGTTGGGACAGAGGCGCTTCGAGGTGGCTTCTCGGTGGCCCACTGATGACCGGCGAAGGTGGTACGGCGACGACAAAGGCGTGGCCTGACTGTGGTGGCTGGCGAGAGAAAGGAACGGAACGGGGGGGGTGAGGCTCGGGTGGAATTCAAAATCGCCAGAGCTACAGTCAAAATCTTTTTTTTCTTTTTTTTATTGTATACAGTAGATAAAACCACACACAAATTATGACAAATGGCATAACAAAACTAGACCAAGTATTGAACATATAGATATCTGATGGAAATCTTATTATTTGTTGTATTGAATATCTAACATACGTATTCCTCTCTATCTCTCATTCTCCCTTCTCTGACACTATAAAACTTCAAAAGAATAGTTTCAAGACAATGTCACTGGCAATGGATGAACGAAGCATCATCAATATCAACAAGCTGAGCACTGAACATATAATGCTTTATCGCTAACAATAACTGTAGCATTGATTATATTTAGAACCAGCATACGCTGATGAATCCTACTATCCTGCTGGAAAATCATGCAACATTGAAACTCAATAAACCCTTCGATCTTTATGCATAACTGGAATACCCTAACAATTGCCTAGCTCTGGTTCATGGAGGTATTCCCATGTATCCATGTACAAGCGGGCATAGATCACTGTATTCACCTAAACCAAACTATAATTTGCAATACACTATGATACATTCTACATCAAGCATCAATCACTAGACTTCTTATACATCCACAAATTTGAGCCGGCCATGAAAGACAACAACCCTCCATAATAGGGATCTCACCAAGGTAGAGGTTGGAACGATTTAGATGTATACAACCTTAATCCTAACAAGCAAAGATGTTTCCCCAAATTTAGAGGTTCTAACCTCATTTAAAAGGCTCTTTACTAATTTGAATTCCCAACAGAAGGGGGCCTTCAGTATCCTAATCAGGGATTCAAAACTCGGATTTCAACATGGGCGTTCCGAGTTTGAGCGAAAACTCAGAGCGCAAAGCGTATCGCAGTGGAACGGCCGTTCCACCCGTACCGGAACGGGGAACGGACGATTAGACCGAGCTGAAGAGGACAATTGGGTGGCGACAAACAAAGCAGACAAAAAACCAGATCTAGAAAGAGACATGAATCAACAAATCCACAAAGGTAACAAATTGTTTGCATATTTTGAGTTTTTGACATACCTTCGTTGAAGATGACTTACTTGCTTGCTTTTTTGCCCAGAATCGAGCATGAGTAGTTGAGCACCATTGGGGGCTTTGGAGCATTCGAGCAGCCCAGAATCGTTGAAGAGGAACAGAGAGAGAGAAAGCAACATTCGAGGCTTCGAGCAGATCGAGATAGAGAGGAACGGAGGGAACCAAGCAGCGAGAACGAATTGGGCAGACCAAAAAGAGAGGGAAGAGAGAGAAGCTGTCTATGAGTTTTGGAGAGGAAGAAGGTGTCGTGACTTTTTTTGATGGGTTAGTAGGAGGCTTCCTCTGGATGCTTTAAGGGCTTCTTTTAAATAAATTTAAAAAAAAATACTTTGATTAGAGCCTACCGTGCTCTGGAAACTAGTAAATTGTAAGTGGGGTTTTCTTTTTTGTTTCAAACTATGATTATAAGGTTTGTATGAATTTTTAATATTTGTTCACAATAAATTGTGTATGCGGTTTAATTAATGACTTATATATTTAGTTAATATTTTAATATTTTAATTATGTGAAAAAAGTCATAGGATTTTAATATATTTAGTTAATATCAACAAAAATTATGTTAATAATACAATTACTTACATAATTGTAGTACAAAGTTAGAAAAGTACAAATTCAACCGAAAAAGCGCTATGTGAACCATTTCACGCTGCGACGACCGTGATCCGTTCCGCGACAAGCATGTATCATATCGATCCCGCAACACCGCGACCGAAATCGCAAACGCGACAAAATCCACATTTTAAATCACTGAATAGAACAGAAGGTGCATGTATGTATTGCTTTCTCTGTCAAGTGGATGAACTAAACAATTATCAAATCACTGCATAACTGTAAAATATAAGATATTTGCAATATTTAAATGTAATTCAATCAAATTCATATTTGCCTATAATGTTTAATGTATGATGTATGCATCTTTTTCCATCCTTTTCCATAGAAGATTACACATTCAATTAATATTTTGACAACTAGGCCAAGCGCAAATAATGAAGACATTAATTTGTCTAAGTAATCAATTTAAATTCTAGAGCCTATGTATAAAAATGACACAAAAAAAACACAAATAAAATTAAACGAAAATAAAAAATTCATTCAATTCACTTAATATAATTGAATATTGAAGTAATTAATTTAGAAATACAACTTCGCGCAAATAAAAGTGGATGAATTTATAAACGTTGTCATTTCACTATCCAGTATAACCAAAGTAGATTATGTCTTTCATGTTTAATATTTAAACATTAAATTTTTGAGTTGTAAATTTTATTTTTTCAGGGTATGTCTTTTATTTGAATTTTTTAGAATACAATTTTATTAGCTCTTTCAAGGACATGGCTAATTTTGTTTGGTCTTTTTGCAATTTATATTGTTTTTATTTTTTGTTTATATTCCAAGGCAATATATACCCACGATGGGTAAATTCAAATTTGTCTGCTAAATTCCTACGTGATTTTCGAATCTCTTTGGGCATTGATCTTTGAAATTTCTAGGTATTTTCAATATATATACATATAGATTAGCATGTATCAAATTTTGTTTATTCAATTGTATGCTCTATTCTTTTGTTTATTCAATTGTATGCATATATTTTATTGCTTTCACCCTTAGCTAATTAAAGAAAAACTTAGCTAAAAAATTGAAAGAAATCGGAAAAAAAGAAGGGAAGGAATGCGGACAGAGGAGAAACTGAGGAAAAGTGCAACTTAAATTAGCAACATGCCTTGTATACATAAATAGAATGGTAAAGGATTATTTTGGTATTTTACCTGTAGCAGCCCAAGCTAGTATATCTCATCATCAGGTATTTCTAGTATCACGAACTTTCTAAGATTTTTATGGATTTCCTCAAAGTTAATCTTGATTTCACTCTTTCTGGAAGGGGAGAAATAGGAATAATTTTTTGCCTATCAATAACCCCATCAATAAGTCCATAATCAACGGCTTCAATAGGAGACATATAAAGATCCTCATCAAGATCTTTCTTTACTTGTTCATAAGGCCGGCCAGAACGCTTGGAAATTGTTCTTATAACATAATCTTTGTTTTGCATGATTTCTTGAGCTTGTACTTCTTTATTTATTGCTACCCCACTAGCACCTCCTTGAGGTTGATGGATCATTATCCTTGCATTGGGCATTGCAAGACGTTTCCCTTTTGATCCACTGCAAAGTATTAGTGAAGCTGTTGATGCACAAATACCAAAAGCAACTGTGGAGACATCAGATCGAAGCAGCTGCACCATCAACGATGGCTATTGTAGCGCTGACACACAGGACAAAAGGCAAAAGCATCATCCATTTTTTTGTCCCTTTTTCTTTTTTCTTTTTGGGGGGGGGGGGGGGGGCCCGGGGAGGGATTGGGGCTGCAGAGTATTGCATTGCTACATTGCACACTTAAGCAAGAAGTACACAATTCTGACAGCATCACATCGGTTCTAGAAAAAAATATACGAACTGCAGCTAAGATGCTAGTGAAGACCAAACACTTCTAATCATAGGAGAATGTACACAATGCAAAGAAGAGGTCCACATAATTATATACACGACGACCATACCATTGTCTACAACCTTGCTCCAATATTCTTTGAAAACAAAAATGGCAAGCCTTCCTAATGCTCATTTTGGTGATTCTCAACCAAGACAAACAACTTCAATGATCTAGTGGGCTCGTTTTTTAACAAAGCATCCCACACAACAATTTTCCAGTAAACCCCCCCCCCCCCAAAAAAATAAAATTATACAGCATTCTAATACCCAAACTCTCGAATCACATGTTAAAGTTACCTGCACAAAATTTCAACGAAGGCAGAGCAAACCCATAATCCACATTGATATCAAGGTAAAATAGGAGAGCGTAAACAAAGACATCGAAGTACATAATTGCACATGGGGTCCAATAATTTTCCAAAGCAAGCATCAGCTATGAACACAATCCACAGTAACCATGTGGCAGCAAAGAATATAACTCTTCCTCCTCCACACCCTATCAATGCATTCACCCTATCAATGCATTCACTCGGACACCAAGCAGAAGTTATAAGTATGTCCAACTTGCTACTTGATATCATATGCATCCCCAAAATTCATATCCAATTCAAAGCAATTTTCAACCCACAATGTAAAACCTGTGTTTAAAAAAGCGCGCCCGGGGCACGCCTCGGCTCACAAAAGCCCGAAGCTCACCCTCTTGCGCCTTGGAATGAGTCAAGCTCAATCCATTCTTAAAGCCCACGCTTTTTGGGGCTTTTCTGGGCTTCAGACCGAGGCCCAAAGCCCACAAAGCCCGCACTTTATAGATCATAACAGACCATTTGGGAAAAAAAAAGAAAAAAACCTTTAAGGGGCCTCAACCCTTCTTTTTGTTTGTAGAAGCCTTTCAATCAAGATGTTACTAAAAGTAAACAAAGCATATTGCTACTGCTGAACATGAGTTTGGAGCTGGAAACCCTAACCGTGGTGACAACAATCTAGTAAATGCTTTGTTCTTCTGTCTTATTTCAGACTTCCTTCTTCATCCTTCTCATCAGTTATTGGACAACCAAGGAAGGTTTTTCTTTGTTTCCTTTTGTTTTTTTGCAGCTTCAAGGAGGTCGGAAGTGGTGCCACCTCCAACGCTACAATCGTACCCAGCCCTTATTTTTTTTTTGTGCTTCTTAATCTTTCTCCCTTTCTCTTTCTCTTGACTCTTTCTCTCTATCTCTTCCTTCCTTCCTTCTTGCCATGCTGGCAGCATGTGTTATGTTTTTGGGGTTCAATTTATAGTAATCTAATTGAGCTGTGTTTAATGCTTTATTTGTGTTTTGTCGTGTTTAATTGATTCTCTTTTTTTCTGGTGAAAATTATTTATTTGATGCCATTATCTAGTTGATTTTAGAAGATATATGGTTTTGGAATGATTTTCAGCAGTTTTTTAGTAAATGTGCATCTCGCATCTAAAAAGCCTGCACCTTCGCCTCGAAGCCCGCGCCTGGGGCCCTTGGACCCTTTGCCCCTTTTTGCGTCTTGGGCTTTTTTAATCTAAATGTAAAACTGGGCAATATGTCATCCTAAGAGACTTCTAGCAATACAGTGTAACTAAGGAGGTCAACGAACTGTCAGCTTTTGTGAATCAAGCCTCTTTCACCAAGTTTCTTTCCTTTGAAAAAGGTTAACTTAATCATCTTTTATTTTAATTTATTATTTTTGAAGGTAAGAGTAAGTACTTCATATGCACTACACTCAGAGGTCAGAATTTATGCTTAGTGTCACAAAGCATACGCATGAATTCCTAGGCAATTCTTTTCCAAATTTGCATTTGTGATGTACAGAAAGTCAAAATCTCAACATCAACCAAAGTTTCAAGTTTCCTTGCAACAAGATCAAAAAATGCAGCATAATCATCAATCTCTCCATGGAAACAAAACCCAATTCAACAGATCAACATTCTGAGTGAACCAATAACTAGGAGAGAGAAAGAGCTGCCAATAAAGAAGAGAAGATATTCACCTCAGAGAACCACCAGAAGAATTTATGAAAAGACGAATATCCTTGGTAGGATTCCGAGCATCCAACAACATCAACTGACTAATTATCGCATCAGCCACGTAAGCATCAACACTACAACAACAACAACAACAACAAACTCCCAAAGTGGGTCTCGCTTTCGCGGGGTCTGGGGAGATCCAGCTGTAGGCAACTTTACCTCTACCGGTATTCCTACCCATAGAGAGGTTGATTCCATAAGACCCACAAAACAACTTTGAGAAAAAGGTTCGAAGGGGAAACAATTGCAAAACCATTTACCGAAGTAAAAGAGGGGGGGGAGAAAAGGTTCCGGATAATCAAATAAAGAGGGAGCGGAGACATACCTCAACAAATCAGGGGCGCTTGATGCCGTGATATCCCGGACCGCAATCTGCAGACAAGCAAACCATAACCCTACCCACCCCACCCCACTACTGCCCTGATATATGTCAAATAATGATGATCACGTGGGAGACACATGGGCAGAAAAAGAGGCGCCAAGAGAGGAAGCAAAAGTTAGTAAAAGACTGTTAGGGAGAAGCTGAATTTCAGGGAGTTTGTTAGAGGGCAGAGAAAGCTCTCTTTTTCTTTTACATCCTTTAAATACGGACAGTTCTTTCTAAAATTCTTTCAATATTCTCTTTTATTTCTCCACGAATTCCCTGCAATTCCTGGAAAACATATCAATTTGGTATCAGAGCCTAACATTCCTTGGCCTGATCACCCAACCTCATCATATTCATTGAGACATTTCTTCAAACAGAAACCAATCATGCCTTATATTGATGATGTTCAACAACAGTTGCAACAATCCATCGATGACTTGCAGATTCAGATCAATAACCAATCTGCCCAAATCAATGGTCAACTGGCAGCCCAAAGGGAAGCTCAGGAGCGAGCCCATGCACAGCTGAGAGAGTTGATCACTGGACCGGGCGTTCAAGTGATACAGTTGACAGAGCGAGCAAGAGATAATGGAGCCTATGGAGGTAGTAATCTATCTAGACTATCTCGCATTGATTTTCCAAAATTTGATGGGGAGGATGCTCAGGGGTGGATTTATAAATGTGAGCAGTTTTTTGAGTTGGACTCAATTGGGGAAAATATGAGGGTTAAAATTGCACCCATACACTTGTCTGGAAGGGCACTGATTTGGCACCAATCATACATAAAAGGGTTTGCTGCTGAGATATGGCCACCTTGGGAAGACTACAAAACAACCATCCTAGCTCGGTTTGGGATTGGGCCTTTTGACGACCCTTTAGCAGAATTGATGAAGCTCAAGCAGTTGGGAAGTGTAGCTCAATATCAGGAGAAGTTTGACATGCTGTTAAATAGAGTGGACTTGTCAATAAACCAAGCAGTTAGTTGTTTCTTGAGTGGATTGTGTGATGAGATACAATGTGCAGTTAGGATGTTCAAACCTGCTAGCTTGCAGGATGCCTACTGCTTAGCCAAGCTACAGGAAGCTACTCTGGCTTCCATAACAAAAAGAAACAAACCTATATTGGATAAACCTCCCGCTACCACTAGGAGTTTCAGTCCTTATATGGGATCATTTGGGGGATCAACAGCCTCTACTTATCAGAAGTTTCTTCCCAGAGGTACTATGACCAACAGCCAGTCTGGTCCTAGGAGTGCTATGTCCAGCACTAGGTCTGTGTCTTCTAAACCTAGAAAGGTTTTAACCCCCAAGGAAATTGAGGAAAAGAGGGCAAATAACCTGTGCTTCTTTTGTGATGAAAAATACCACCCGGGCCACAATTGTAAGGGACAGGTGTACAGGTTGGAAATCGTAGGGGAGGACGAATGGAAGGAAGGACAGGATGAAATGTTGGAAGAAAACACCACTCATTTCTTGGTTGAGGAAGAACAACCACTGTTATCTCTGCAGGCTTTACAGGGCCTGAATTCCTTTCATACCATGAGAATTACAGGGAAGGTTGGCTCTCAACCTATACATATATTGGTGGATTCAGGAAGCACCCATAACTTCCTGGATTCTGCAATAGCAAAGAAGTTAAGATGTGCACTGCTAAGGATTCCCCCATTGGTGGTAGCAGTGGCTGGTGGCACTCAACTGCAGTGCCAAACGATGTGTAAGGGATTCACATGCTCTCTATTGGGAACTGAGCATGTGACTGATGCTTATATAGTCTCATTGGGAAGTTGTGACATGGTATTGGGGGTGCAGTGGTTATCTACTTTGGAATCTATACTTTGGAATTTCGAAGATTTAACCATGGAGTTTTTCATCAAGGGAAGGAGGCACAAGTTGAGAGGTATCAAAAAGTCTGAAGTGGAATGGGCAAAAGGGAAAAATCAGAGAACCCTTTGCCAAGCTGTTCAACTCTTGGCAGTTCATATTGAACATGTACAGTCTGAAGCAATTGCTCTGCAAACTGAAGGAAGGGAACCTCATCTTACTCAGCTGTTACAGGATTATGCAGATATTTTTGAGGAACCAAAAACACTTCCCCCACACAGGAGTCATGATCATAGAATTATCCTCAAAGAAGGGACTTTACCTATTAATGTGAGGCCTTACAGGTATCGAGCTTTGCAAAAGGATGTGATTGAACAAACAGTCAGAGAAATGGTGGAGGCTGGAATAGTGAGACATTCTCAGAGTCCTTATTCATCTCCAATTTTATTGGTCAAGAAGAAGGATGGTTCATGGAGGCTTTGTGTGGATTACAGGCAACTAAACAAGCACACTGTCCTTGACAAATTCCCAATTCCAGTGGTTGAAGAGTTATTGGATGAATTGTTTGGGGCTGCCTATTTTTCTAAGATAGATCTTAGGTCGGGATATTGGCAGGTGAGGATGCATCCAGAGGATGTGCATAAGACTGCATTCAGGACACATGAGGGCCATTATGAATTCCTGGTAATGCCTTTTGGTCTTACCAATGCACCCTCAACATTTCAAGCCCTTATGAATCACATTTTTAGACCCTATCTGAGGAAGTTCATACTAGTCTTCTTCGATGACATCCTAATATACAGTCCTAATTATGAACAGCATTTGGAACACCTAAAAACAGCTTTTAAAGTCTTAAGGCAACATACTCTTTTTGCTAAAAAGAATAAATGCAGCTTTGGGGAGACACAAGTGGAGTATTTGGGACACATTATCACCATTCATGGGGTCTCTACTGACCCAAAGAAAATTTCTGCTATGAAGAACTGGCCAGACCCAAAAACCATCAAGGAACTAAGAGGATTTTTGGGGTTAACAGGCTATTACGAAAGGTTTGTCAGGAATTATGGTCAAATTAGTAAACCCCTAACAGTTCTTCTTAAGAAAAACTCCTTCCATTGGAGTGAGGCAGCTCAGAAGGCCTTTGAATCTTTGAAGGAAGCCATGGTATCAGCCCTTGTGCTTGCTTTGCTAGATTTTATAAAACCCTTTGTGGTGGAGACTGATACATCAGGAGGGGCAATTGGAGCTATTCTTATGCAAGATTCCCACCCTATTGCATATCTAAGCAAGGCACTTTCCCCTAAACATCAAACCCTATCAACCTATGAAAAAGAGTTCCTGGCAGTGGTACTAGCCGTAGAAAAGTGGAGGCCATATCTGCTAGGGAGACATTTTGTGATCAAGACTGATCACTTCAGCTTGAAGTATTTAATGGAGCAGAAGATCACTACAGCATTTCAGAGCAAATGGTTGAGCAGGCTTATGGGGTTTGATTATGAGATTTGTTACAGAAGAGGGAAGGAAAATGTGGTGGCAGATGGTTTATCTAGGATTCCTGCTGCTCACTTGATGGCTACTTCAGTATCCTCTATCAGCTCAGATCTATGGGAACAAGTTAAACAATCTTGGCAAACATATGGAATTATTCAAGGCCTTATCAGTAGATTAAGCAATGGCGAAGTCATTCCTAAATACACATACTCTCAAGGGTTGCTGTACAGGAATGGGAAAGTGATGGTGGGAAATGATGCTGATTTACAAACCCATATTATCAAGCTCTTCCATGATTCATCCTTGGGGGGCCATTCTGGGGTGGCTGTTACAACAAAAAGGGTAGCCTGTCTGTTTTGGTGGAAGGGCCTCCGCAAAGGTACAAGGAATTATGTGAGAGCATGCTCAGTTTGCCAGCGATATAAAGCAGATCTCTCAGCACCTGGAGGTCTATTGCAACCTCTGCCCATCCCAGGAGCAGTATGGGTGGACATTTCCTTGGATTTCATTGAAGGCCTACCTAAATCAAGGGGTAAGGATACTATATTAGTGGTAGTGGACCGATTGAGTAA
The DNA here is from genome assembly GCA_017589665.1 of Selenicereus undatus. NCBI lineage: Eukaryota > Viridiplantae > Streptophyta > Magnoliopsida > Caryophyllales > Cactaceae > Selenicereus > Selenicereus undatus. Next base: position 5,391,765 of record JACYFF010031956.1, on the reverse strand, counting down.
GTATGCTCATTTTCTTCCATTGTCCCACCCCTTCACAGCTATAACTGTGGCCCAGCTTTACTTTGATAACATTTTTAAGTTGCATGGAGTCCCTAAGTCTATAGTCAGTGACAGGGATAAGGTCTTCCTCAGTCAGTTCTGGCAAGAATTCTTTAGACTGCAACATGTGGCCTTGCACATGTCCACAACTTATCATCCCCAGAGTGACGGCCAGACTGAAGTGGTTAATAGGAGTTTAGAGGGATACCTAAGGTGTATGACTGGAGAGAAGCCTCATGAATGGGTTTTATGGCTACCCTCGGCAGAATGGTGGTACAATTCCAATTGGCACTCTGCCATTGGAATCACTCCTTATGAAGTAGTTTATGGTCAGCCACATTCCCTCCACGTACCCTATGTGGCTGGAGATAGCTCAGTTGAGGCAGTGGATAGGAGCTTGAAGGCTAGAGAAGAATGTATTGAGATGCTCAAATGTCACCTAACTCGAGCTCAACACAGAATGAAGGTGCAGGCAGATCAGCATAGGTCTGACAAGCAACTGGAAGTAGGAGATTGGGTTTATGTAAAGCTGCAACCTTATAGACAACACTCTGTGGCCCTCAGGTTGAACCAGAAACTTGGTCCTAAGTTCTTTGGACCATTCCCCATCTTGGCTCGAGTCGGATCAGTAGCCTATAGACTCCAACTCCTTGCACAAGCGAAGATCCACCCAGTTTTTCACATATCATTGCTGAAGAAATATATAGGAGTTTGCCCTTCCTGGTTAGGAGCTGTACCTGAGGTTGATGAACTGGGAATGCTAGCTGCTGAACCTGTAGCAATCTTAGCTCACAAGTTGGGGAAAAAGGGAAATAAGGCAGTGGTTTATCTGTTAATTCAGTGGTCTAACAGGCCAAAGGAGGAGGCTACATGGGAGTTATACTCTGACATTGAGGCTAAGTTTCCCAATTTCAGCTTGGAAGCTTGAGGGCAAGCTTCTCTAAGGGGAAGGTATTTGATATATGTCAAATAATGATGATCACGTGGGAGACACATGGGCAGAAAAAGAGGCGCCAACAGAGGAAGCAAAAGTTAGTAAAAGACTGTTAGGGAGAAGCTGAATTTCAGGGAGTTTGTTAGAGGGCAGAGAAAGCTCTCTTTTTCTTTTACATCCTTTAAATACGGACAGTTGTAAGAGAAGGAGGATACTTTTTGATGAATAAACATTCTTGCTATTCTTTCCTCAGTTCTTTCTAAAATTCTTTCAATATTCTCTTTTATTTCTCCACGAATTCCCTGCAATTCTTGGAAAACATATCATGCCCAAAAACACAACCCTCTCTTTGAACAACAGCCCCATGACGTCAGCCACAGCATCACTCGTCGCCGTCTCCCGCGTCTGCGGAGCCGCCGCCGAACCCATTATCGGGCTCAATCCGATTTCATCAAACCCTAGCTTGAAAGAGGATCAAAATTGGGGAATTTTCAGTTGTTTGATGAAATTTTAGGGAGGATTTAGGAGAAGCAAATGATGGAAGTGCGAAAAGTGGAGGAAGAAATGCGAATATTAGGGTTTGAAGCAGAGAATTTGGGATGAAAATGGCGGAATTTGAGAGAGGAAGGGTTTTGGGGGAGAAGCTGAAGGGAGAGAGTGAGGGAGGGAGGAAATGAGTAGATGGTCTTAGTTTAAGCTGACTAGCCGAGCAGCTTCGTATGAGGACGCATTATTGCACAAAATACGTCTCCAAACTTCCTATGCTCTATATTTGTAAAATAATAAATAGTCTATAGTTTTTAAATTTAACGTCAATCAGAATTAATATCTCTATAATTTTATAATTTAGAGATAAAAATACTACATCAAAATCCCCACACCTTATCTAATAATGGAATTTTTGTGGTATTAGATTTGAATTTGCATGGTCTTTTATTAAATGAATGAAAATCCTTTATTAAATGAATTAAAATTCCTTTGATTGCAAAAAATTCAATCAATAACCCTGATTATTGTGGGACATTTTTGCCCCCCTAAAATCTTCCTTCTATTCTTGTGACCTTCTTTTCAAAAAATAAAAAATTCTTTCCTCCCCAAAATGTATCATATCACCGAGTGCATAGATTTAACTCTATAATACAAGTGTTGCTCTTTAACGTAGACACACGCACAGTCGTAAATTTTAGTCTATCTATACATGTTGCTAGCGTATATTGATTTAAATTGTTTTTGCATTTTTATTATTAAAAGCACATTATAGTACTTGTATGCTTTTAGCGGGAAACTTATTAAAAATGGGATGAAAGAAGTTTCATATTGGATTTTTTAAGCAAAACTAGAGAGAATTCTTGATCTCTCTCAATATCGCTGATATGAAATTGAGCACAATTTTGTAAAAAAATAGCCCACTTGTTAATTTGTCAAGTTCTGTTTTCAGTTTAGCTATAATTTCTAATGGCATTCACGAATATTATTGTTAATTTCGTCTACTCGAAGGGTTTTCATGAGTCACCTTTTTAGTGGGAACTCTACGAGGTTCTCCAAAAAAGATAGCCAAAAAAATTATCCTGTTTGACTGAAAATTATGATATTTTATACCCTTTTTTACCCAATATTTGTTCGAAATAAATTATTAATTTAGGATGTTAATGTGTTTTTATTTATTTTGTAGGAATAATTAAATCTGAATAAGTTGGATGTCAAAGGATTTAGAAGAAGCAGTATGGATCAATAAATGAAAACAAGTGAAGGAAGACAACCTAATGGCCCATTTCGAAAAGCCCATGCCTGAAGACAAACTTCCCTTTTCTCCTTTCTTTTCCTATACTTCTCTCCCTCTTCACGTTGGGCCGGCCCAACATTTTCTTCCCAGCCCAATCTCTCCCTCTCTGTCTTTCATTTAGCAGAGCACGCCCATACACGTGACAGCAGTAGCCCCCCCATCTCCTCCTCTTCCTTTTCTCCCTCATGCCTGGGCACCTGGAAGCCCGAAAAAACAGGGCAGTTTCCCCCCCTCCTTCAAGGTTTCATCTTCCTCCTCCATAATCGTCGCAGCCTCCTGTCTCCTCTTCTTCCCCATCTACTCGCCTTCTTCTCTCGTTCCCATACTCGAAACAGAGCACATAACCTAGCGCCTTTTCACCTCCATCATCCTAGCTTTGCCCTTCCATCTTCTTCCACCATAATCATGCATCTTTTCTTGTTCTTCCTCTTCCCTTTCACCTCCATCATCCCAGCTGTGCCCTTCCATCTTCTTCCACCATAATCATGCATCTCTTCTTGTTATTCCTCTTCCCATTCCCAGCCATGGCGTCTCTCTATCTCCTCATTCACTCCATCATTACTTATCATCTTCAATGGAACCGTTTCAAGCATTCAAAGGGGCCGTTATGTGGGGGCAACGAACAGGTTCCTCAAGGGGCTTTAATGGAGGTCGAAGCAGAGAACAAGAGGCAATTTTGGGTAGCTTAGCGTAGAGTAGGGTAGGTTCAATTTCCAGATCGAATTTCTCTTTCCATGTTCGCTTTGTTTTTCAGTTTCAAAATTATGCCTTAGCTTCTTAGTCAGCTTCTTGTTTTCACATTTGTATTCATTTCTAGGCGTTTGAAGTTGAATTCGTTGGGATTTGATACCAATATCAAGCGTTGTTTATGATTTTCTTTGGTTCGTTTGCTCTGCTTTCGCCTCTGGTTGTTTGGCTGAATGAATAAACATTGCAGAGTGTTGGGGGGTTGAATTATTTGCAATGTCTTCAGTTTTATTTTGATTGTCGTCTTTGGAAGCTGGAAAATTATGCACGGTTTCTTGAATAAGTCTTGTTTGTTTAGTCTAATTATTTAGTCTTACTTTAATTTAGAAGTAATCTAATTTCACAACTATCCATGAGTACGATACCCGTAATTGTTACGGCCATAACCGTATACTTGCGAAAATTCACAACAAGTTTTTGACAGCGTTGTCAGGGATAGCGTTGTGAAATTAGGTTGCATAGTTGAGTCGTAATTTAGTTGTTTGCGTCGATTTTGTTTTCGTTTTCGTTTTATACTTTTGATTTTCAATTTTGTGTGTTAGTTTAGTTTTAACTTAGCTTATTTTTTATTTGTGTTGCAGTTTTAGCTTTGGGTCAATTTAATTTTGCTATTTTGTGTAATTTTGCTGCTTGAAAAAAAAAAAGAACAGACTAACAATTTGCTTATTGCACAAGAAACAGGACAGAAGCAATAGCGACAAAGAGAAAAATAAAATAAAAAATGCTCTTCTTTTGTGTTTGTGTTCATTTTATATTCTGTGTGATGTTTGAGTGTTTTTTATCCTTCTTTTATTTTGGTAGCATAGTTTTATTTTTGCTAGTTTATTTTGTTTTGTTCACTTATTGAGTCTTTTGTTTTTGTTTTAGTCATTAGTTTGTAAATAGTATCCTAGATGCATTTTCTTTCCTAAAAAGAAAACAAAAAAAATTAAAAACTTGAAAATCCAAAAAAATTGAAAAATTCTAAAAAAAATAATCAAGAATTCCAGTTTTCAATTTCCCACAATATGCGCATGAACCTTTTTATAGTTATCTTTCGAGACTTAATGACTATCGTGCTCAATTGAATCAAAATTTTCAAAAATGAAAATCTGTGAGGTCATTGCTGTGGGTCTAAATTCTGAATTTTGGAGTTATATTGAGTCCATTTATCCTGGAGATGTATTATGATTGTTATCTAAAACTCAAGATGAAGTTGGAGATTTCTTTGAAAAATTAGGTTGGGATACTTACGAGTTTGAACAAGCTAAAAAGAATGTTGGATACTCCACTCATGGTGAGTCTGTTTTTCATACTAATCCTTACCCTCATGATCGCTTTATGAATTCACATGAACCCTCTTATTCATTTTGTGTGAATATTGTGACTCTTCTGGTTATGATAAAAGTAACTGTCCATATTGTGCGTATGTTAATGCTCAATGTGCAAGTGCTGAAAAGAATATCAATGAAATGATTGATAAAATGTTAGAAATTATGAAATTGAGAATTGCTTAATATTCTCGATGTTTTAGTAGGGAGGACACTAATGTACGAGAGTCTGAATCTAATTTAGGATCCCCTAAACCTGAAGTTAGTCTCTACGATGATTCTGAGCAATCTTATCTTTCTAGGCATAACTTGCATAATGACATGCCTTTGCATAGCGTAGAGCAAGAGGAGGACTTTTCTAATTCTCTATCATCTGACCTTGCACCCCATATTAGCTCACCTAATGACATCACTAATGATATCCTTGTTTCTGTCGTCCCACACACCACTTTGCATGATTCATGTGAGTTTGACGTGGGTGAATAATTTGACACTGCTAGTGAGTTAGATTTGAGCATCACAACTGACTTTGAGCACCATGAGTTAGATGGGTCAGATGTTACTGTTTCACAGGAGCCATGTAAGGAGGAAGCTACACTCACTAAATTGGAATTTAATGATGATATTCTTTTTATAGAATATGAATCTTTTTTATGCGGGTTTGATGTCAATGTGGGTTTAGATGTGGATCTGTGTGTTGAGTATAAGTCATTCTCTTTTGACTCCATCCAATCTGACATCCTCTTTGAATCTTGCAAGACTGAATCTGTCGAATATGATAATCTTGTCATTGTGAATCTTAATTTCGAACTGACTCTTACGCCTTTTGAAATTGGGATACTTGTGGACTTAGGACCCCCTATTTTGCCTAGATCACTCATTCATGATGATATACTTTCTAGGCTGATGGCCCACTTGCTAGTTGCTTTTAAGTATGTCTATCTATTTTCTGATTGGGCCCAACAGTTTGGCAAATTGAAACAGGCCCTTACTTGTGCTGCATTGATAAGGTGGATGAACTTTACTTGGCACCAACTTTGCTATTTCTTCTGCGTTGATCTTATTAAGAGTTGGTCTTCTGTGTTCGACAAGCTGCTTCGTACTTTAACGAGTTTTGATTTAAGTGGCGATGTTCCATTTGATATGGAGTGGCTGATGCTCCATAGGCATCTATTTGCGCAAATTTCTGGAGGCATAGCTTAGGTGTAATTCTGCACTTGACCCGGTATAATCATTCATCTTTATCTCCTCTTTTTAATTTTGTTTTCTTTTGTGTATATATATTTGTTGCTTTGTTTTATTTTTAATAACACCTTGTTGTTTAGCGTCTTGTCACGTTCCTTTCTTTTTGAGCCTCTTTTCTTTTTGCATATTTATTTTTCTTTTTGGTCGTATTTTATGTTTCTTTTCACTCATAATGAGGACATTGTGAGATTTAGGTGTGGGGGTGGAGGAACTTTGGAAAAAAAAAACCATTTAAAAAATCCTAAAAAAAAAGAAAATTTCAAAATCCTTAAAAAAAAAAAAAAATTTGAAAATCCAAAATAAAATTTGTTCTGTTTTTGGGGAATCTTTGTACTTTTCTAATCAACTTGAATCTCCTGTACTTTGATTGTTAGCTTGTATGGAAGCATGATGTGCATGTTAAGTCTCCATCCTCGATGTATTATTCTAAGCCTTGATTCTAACCTCAATTGTTCATTATTGATGTGTAATCCAATCCCTATTTATATCATCATTATTATCTTAAGGTCTTAGTTTTCCATTATTGGCTCCCCCACTTGTTTTTGGCGCGATTACTGTAGTTTTGATTTGCATTCCAAAAAAAAATAAAAGACAAAAAATGAAAATGAAAAAAAAGAGAAAACAAAAGGAAAAAAAATGAAATTTGGAATAATAAGTATCCCTTTGAGGCATGCGCTACTGGGTGTTACTCTTTGAGGCATGTGCTACTGGGTGTTTTCTTTGACGTAATACTGCTACTTGGAAAGCTTGCTTTCTATGTTATTGAATCAATAATGTAGTTTGTGTCAGTCAAATAGGATTGAGTTTGATTCTAGTAAGCCCGAGGCCTAGGATGATGATACACTTGCACACGAGCACTCGGATGGATTCAAAGTTTTGGGTGAAAAGTTAGTGCTTTGGTGTCATTCATGAGGTAGAGAGTCTTGATGAATACATCTTGTTTATATGCAGGCCAATATCTTTGCTACATGGGTGACTTAGTTGATTAGAATGTGCATATATCTTTCCCCGATTTTGTACATATTAATTTTTGAAAAACAAAGGCCAAAAAGATTTTCAAGTTTCTATTTATGTTTTCTTTTATAGATTTTGTGGGTACATCTTTTGCAAATCCTCACGAGACCTTACTTGTCCACTAGGGGTAACATAGGGGTTTAAAGGGTTTGTTGCACATGCTAAGTGCAATCGTAATTCCTACAAAAGTGAGCTAGGATTTTGTTTTATTTTCCTTTTCTGAGGTTTTTAGTTTTTGTATTTTACTTGAGGACGAGCAAAACTTTGGTGTGAGAGTATTTGTTCGACTGAAAATTATGATATTTTATAACCTTTTTTTACCCAATATTTGCTCGAAATAAATTATTAATTTAGGATGTTAATGTGTTTTTATTTATTTTGTAGGAATAATCAAATCTAAATAAGTTAGACGTCAAAGGATTTAGAAGAAGCAGTGTGGATCAATAAATGAAAGCAAGTGAAGGAAGACAACCTAATGGCCCATTTCGAAAAGCCCATGCCTGAAGACAACCTTTCCTTCTCTCCTTTCTTTTCCTATACTTCTCTCCCTCCTCACGTTGGGTTGACCCAACATTTTCTTCCCAGCCCAATCTCTCCCTCTCTCTTTTTCATTTAGCTGAGCACACCCTGTGCACATGACAGCAGTAGCCCCCCCCCCCATCTCCTCCTCTTCTTCTTCTCCCTCATGCCTGGGCACCTAGAAGCCCAAAAAAACAGGGCAGTTTCCCCCCTCCTTCAACCTTTCATCTTCCTCCTCCATAACCGTCGTAGCCTCCTGTCTCCTCTTCTTCCCCATCTGCTCGCCTTCTTCTCTCGTTTCCAGACTCGAAACAAAGCAAAAAACCTAGCGCCCTTTCACCTCCATCATCCCAACCGTGCCCTTCCATCTTCTTCCACCATAATCACGCATCTCTTCTTGTTCTTCCTCTTCCCATTCCCAGCCATGGTGTCTCTCTCTCCTCTCATTCACTCCATCATTACTTATCATCTTCAATGGAACCGTTTCAAGCATTCAAAGGGGCCATTATGTGGGGGCAACGAACAGGTTCTTCAAAGGACTTTAATGGAGGTCGAAGCTGAGCATAAGAGGCAGTTTTGGGTAGCTTAGCGTAGAGTAGGGTAGGTTCAATTTCCAGATCGAATTTCTCTTTCCATGTTCGTTTTGTTTTCCGGTTTTAGAATTATGCCTTAACTTCTCAATCAGTTTCTTGTTTTCACATTTGTATTCGGCTCAATCATATAAGCTCCAAATTTGGAATGTTCTCATGCTATTATTCATTCTAAGTAAGATTTCTGGGTGTTTGAAGTTGAATTCGTTAGGATTTGATACCAATATCAAGCTTTGTTTACGATTTTCTTTGGTTCGTTTGCTCTGCCTTCGCCTCTGGTTGTTTGGCTAAATGAATAAACATAACAGAGTGTTGGTGGGTTGAATTATTTGCAATGTCTTCAGTTTTATTTTGATTGCCGTCTTTGGAAGCTGGAAAATTATGCACGGTTTCTTGAATCAGTCTTGTTTATGTAGTCTAATTATTTAGTCTTACTTTAATTGAGAAGTAATCTAATTTCACAACCATCCCTGAGGACGATACCCGTAATTGTTATGGCGATAACCGTATACTTGCGGAAATTCACAACATATCACAAGAGTCGAGTTTGATCCTATTCATGGAGATTCTGTAAATATTCTGTTTCAAAAATAAACAGTTTGAAACAATTGGGATTTAATCAGCAAAAGAAAGTTTTCAATCTGAGTCCTCTAAATGAAACCCCATATCGAAAAAAGTACCTCTTATAATAGTTGATTTAATTTTGTTTAATGGAAGATCAAAGATCTAAAAGAAAAAAAAAACGAAAAAAAAACATATGGATATTTGTCTTGCATAGACCATTATTGTTGTATATGAGCTTTCTCCTCATGATTTTTTGATAACCTTATTTGGGTTAATCCCGTACTAGGTTAGACGCTATACAGAAAGACTCGACTTCTGTTCATTTTCAACATTTTAGTGGAGTGATTTTTGAGTTTAAGCATGTTAAACTAGATCGGAGCGAGTTGGAGTAGTTCTAATTAGGTACGAGCAGGTTTGGAGTACTTTTCTGAGGGGTTTAGAGAACGTTTGAGCAGGTTACAGTAGATAGAAGCAAATTGGAGCAAGATGGACCGAGTTCAAGCATCTTGAAGCTAGTTGAAGCATGTACATATCCAACATGCTAAAAACGAATAGACCTTCAATACTCTTAGAAAAATAGTTGGGTTAGGTTATTTCATTTTTAAATTCAAATAAGGGAATAGGCATATATTAAATAATGGATGAAAATGACTAATTAACCTAATGCGTAATCGTTCATATGTTTTTGGGCAAGTCGTATCCACTAGGTTAAAACCAAAGGCAACCTAGATTTTGTTACAGTGGCAGATCAGTATTTATAACTACAAAGGCAAAGCTTAGACTTTTGGGAATTATAAAAGCGGAGCAAAACATGAGTCATTGAATTAAACCAAGTACCCCAACCTAAATTTTATCACAATGGCAGATCAATATTTATAACTACGAAGGCAAAGCTTAAACTATGGGGAATTATAAAAATGGAGCAAAACATGAGTCATCGACTCTTACAATGACCCAAGGATGACATAGGGCTTGTTTTATTCAATTCATCATAAGTAATTTATTGTCGATTAATGTTATTGAGTAATGATCAGTACCAATGAGTGCTAAAATTATAGGTAGCAAAAATAAATAAGTGTTTATCAGTGTTGAAGACAACTTATTAGAGTTGAATGTTGATGATAATTACTTACGATAAGTTAAAAAGAACAGACTCATAGTTAAAAAAGCCAAATAGGAGTAAACACATAACATACTATAGACACTTAGCGTTTTGTAATGCAAATCCATATTCTCCATAAAAAGTGAGCACAATACAAACGGATGATAGAGTTAACAACGCATGCGATGTTCTAATTGATTATTGTCATCCATAGACATAAATTGGTTAACTTGTGATATATTTTTAGTGCGTAACATTTTGCATATATACCAAGGGAATGCACATTTGGAGAGGAATGGTTATTAAAAGAGAATGTGGGCTTTGCAAATAATTCAACCAAAAATAAAAATCCCTGAAAAAAAAGGAGAGAGCCAACCTTCCCTTTCCCACTCCCACGCATGACTACCCCCCAACCAGCAGCCCCGTCATCGGTGCTTGTCGGCCCTTCCTCGCCGCCGCTTTGGACGTTGGGAGTTGTCGGCCAAACTCTGCCCACCACCTCCTTTTCTTTACACCCCTTCGTTGCACTCATCTTCACCTCTAGTTTCTTGGAATGTAGATGATTTTGCCGTCCCACTATATTTAACTTCATATGTTAATTGTATTATGTGAGTATGAGGTAGTAAGATGAATTAATGTACATTGGATTATGTAATTGTTGGGGTGAATTGAACGAACACAATTATGAATGGGTAAAATAAACATGTAATTGCAAATACTCACAATATGGCTATGGAAGCATGATTGCAAAAAAACTTTGTTTGATAGAGATGTGTGCAACTAATGATGTTAAAGGAGTTTAAATAGGACCAAACACATTTATGTTGGTTGATATAAGTAAGTTAGATATGATTAATTATATTTGTAAGATGATTAATTAAATTTGTAAGCTTGACTAATTGCAAAGAAGTTAAGGAAGGTAGACTGTGTAAAATTAGTGAGGTTGGTTGGGGAGAACCAAGCATGATTATGTTATTTTCTTAGAAGTTTAGCAATAGATGCTTGAATATAGTGTGTTAAATTCACGGTGGGACTTGTGAGGTAATCCTAGATAGATGTAATGCAACACGCGCAATTGATGAAGTTGAGTAACTTAATTGTATAATTATGGTGGAATTTATTGGTGATATGAAGAGATGGTTGAGTATGATTGGATTTGAATTAATGGTGCGAATTATGGATTAATTAGTGGATTATAAATGTGTAGAGAGAGGGGTAAATATGTTCTAACGATACCGGTTGTGTGCGCCGTCACACAGTGCAGATTCAAAGTGGTTTATTAAGGGGAAAATTGAGTGAATATGTGATTATGACTAAGAAAGTGAAATTCATGAAAGCAAGCAAGAATAAATTATGAATTGGGTATGATTATCCAATTTATTCAGTGCTCAAACAAGGCCTTAGCGGATATGAGAATTTGTAACCAAGAACGGAAAAGGAATGTACTAAAGTATCAAAACTTATTTGATTGTCAAAATTCATTATAGTGCTCAAAGTATGCCTAATATGGCTTAAAACTCACAAGTATTAATTTCTAATTAATACATCGTCTTACTAAGTTCATTTATGAGAAAGACTTACAAAATTATTTAAAGGATGAATACAATATCTATCATGATATGTTACTGCTTGTACCCTTCAAAGTCATTTAAATTTATATTTACTAATATTACCAAATTCTATTCGTCTGCTAGAATCATAAGGACCCGCTTCATTGTTAATCGTTCAATACAATGTTCAATGTTTAATGTTCAATATCAAATGTTCATTGTTCATAGTTTCTACTAGCAAAATTCATTATTTGGGCACTTCCCGTTAAACGGAAAATTCACAGTTCATTGTTCATTGATGCCATGACTACTGTTCTTATTTTCGGGTCCCAGTCCAGTCGAGAAACAATTAATTTCATAGTCAATGTTAAATCCAATGTTCCTCAAAAGATGTTTAAAAAGCATATATTTAACATTGTGCGCACTTACTATCTCCCTGAAAAGTCATTTGTTTTACTGTACAAGAGTAATGTATTGAGCTACTGTTCACTTTATTTGTTTTGTATTTTCTAAATTGTTTTAGGGAAAGAAAAGCTGGTTAAGGTTAAGGGCCTGTTTCTTTCGTGGGTAAATTGGGTGGGTCAAAAGGGTGAAATGGGTTGAAGTTGGTTGAGGTGGATTGAGATAAGTTGAAGTTGGTATTTTTTTTTTTAGGTGGGTTGAAATAGGTTGAAGTAGGTTGAAATAGGTTGATATTTTTAATTTTTATTTTTTACTTTGTACTTTTTATTTTGTTAGTTTTTTGGTTCTTTATTTTTTATTTGTTATTTGTTATTTATTAATTTTCTATAATTTTATGTTTTTTTTATGTTTTTGTGTTTTTATTTTCTATTTCTTATTTCTTATTGTTTATTTTTTTTATTTTTTATTTCTTATTGTTTATTTTTTATTTTTTATTTTTTATTTTTCATGTTCTTATATTTTATTTTTTATTTTTCATTTTTTCGATTTTTCTGTTTTCGGTTTTTATTTTTTATTTCTAATGTTTTTAATTTTTTTTACATTTTAATTATAATTTTTTAATTTTTAATTTTGTTTCTTATTTAATATTTTTTATTTTTTATTTTTAATTTTTTGTATTCCATTTTTTATTTTTTTAGTTTTTGTTTGTTTTTGGTTTATTTTAAATTTCAAAAAAAGGAATAAGAAATAAAAAATAAAAACATAAAAACATAAAAAAATAAGAAATAAGAAATACCAAATAAAAAATTAAAAATTAAAAATAAAATTTAAAAAATAAAATTTAAAAAATAAAATATAAAAAATAAGAAATAAGAAATAAAAAAATAAAACAGAAAACAGAAAACATTAAACAGAAAAAAATAAATAAATTAAAAATAAAAATTAAACATTAAAAATTGAAAATAAAAAAGTGAAAAATAAAAAATAAGAAATAAGAAATGAAAAAATAAAAACATAAAAAACATAAAATCATGGAAAAATAACAAAAAAAAACATAAAAAAAAATAAAAGAATAAAAAACAACGACAAACTCCCAAAGTGGGTCCCGCTTTCGCGGGGTCTCGGGAGATCCAGCTGTAAACAACCTTACCTCTACCGGTATTCCTACCCATAGAGAGGTTGATTCCGTAAGACCCACAAAACAGTTTTGAGAAAAAGGTTTGGAGAGAAAACGATTGCAAAACCATATATTGAAGTAAGAGAAAGGGGAGGAGAAAAGGTTCCAGATAAGCGAATAAAGAGGGGGTGGAGACATACCTCAACAAATCGTGGGCGCTTGGTGTCGTGACAATCCGGGAAAGCATGACCTGCAAACAAGCAAACCAAAACCCACCCCACCCAACCCCACACCGCCTAGGCTACTGCCTCTTACGGAGCCAATCCCCTACAATCAGGGACCTTAATCTTGTCCCGCCACAACCTCCTATCCTGAGCCATGTCCTCCGTGAGACCGACAACTCTCAAGTCCTCTCTAACCACCTCTTCTAGGCTCTTCTTCGGCCTACCTGTCCCTCTCTTACCACAGGGTGGGTTGATACTCTCGCATCTTCGCACCGGGGCGGCCACACTTCTCCTCTTCACGTGGCCGAACCATCTGAGTCTCGATTCCCTCATCTTCTCCTCTATGGGGGCCACTCCAGCTAGGCCCCTAATAACCCCATTCGTAATCCTGTCTAATCTCGTAAAACCACACATCCACCTGACCATCCTCATCTCAGCTACCATCAACCTTTGGACCTGCGCCTTTTTTAGAGGCCAACACTCCGATCCATAGAGAACCGTCGGTCTAACTACCATCCGATAGACTTTGCCTTTCAAACCCATGGGCACTCTGTTGTCACACAACACCCCTGACGCTGACTTCCACTTTTGCCAGCCCACTCTAATCCGCTGGCTAATATCCTCGTCAACGTCCCCATTCTGCTGGATGATCGAGCCCAGATACTTGAATTTGGCGACCTTCGGTATTGCCCTCCCATCCAGAACGATTTCTCCCCCCTCTTCTATCCTTCCGCTGGAACAACAGTGAAGGCATTCCGTTTTCGATCTACTCAACCGGAAGCCCTAGCCTCCAGTGTATGCCTCCAACTCTCCAGCCTGTCATTCACCTCCTGCCTGGTCAC
>JACYFF010031956.1:5340283-5372783 GCA_017589665.1 Selenicereus undatus | reverse complement strand
TGTGTTTCTCCCACTTTGGTAGCTAAATTTGGTTATACAATTTTAACTTCTTCAAGTTGCTGTATAGATAATCAAATTAATAAGGTATCTATACAGTGCTGGAATTTGTTTTTGATGCTGTTGAGGAAGAGAATTCGGAACATCACTTGCTCTATTATCCTTTTCACGGTTGGCTGAGCTGGAATAGGCTGATGTTGGAAGATGTACTGGTTTCTAGCATGGCAGATGTTGTACACAGCTGCTGCAAATACTGCATAGGTGACCTGCACCTTGGCCTGTCTTCCTCTTGATTTGGTGAGCTGATGCAAAATCCCTTGATGGGTGGTTTTAGGGAGAGTCCACCATTTTTGAATCTCACTCCAAACTTCTTGTGCATAGGGGCATTCATATATGATATGAATGTCGCTCTCTTGGGCAAAGTTGCAAAGCTAATAGGTGGTATCTATTTGCATAGTGAATTTGCTTAGTCTCTGCTTTGTTGGCAGCCTGTTTTTGATGAAGGCCCATAGGATGAATGCATGCCTAGGGATGATTGATCTTGACCAGACCACCTTTGCCCATGTCACTTTTGGAATATTGCCTTGGAGCCATTGATAACCTAGTTGCACTTTATATAATGATCTTTGCCCTGCCACCTCAGTTCACCTTATCTGTACAACCTTTTTTGAAAAGATCTTTAACAAAACAGAGTTTCTTCCAATACCAGCTGCAATCAGTAGGGGGATGATAATCCCATCAGTCTTTGCCCTTCAGATATCTCCCATGTACCCATTTCACCTACAGTAGATCCTTTTTCTGTGAAATAGCCCATATTAGTTTGGCGATGAAGGCTTTATTCCACGCTTCAAAATTCTTTATACCAATTCCTCCTTGAGATTTTTTTAAGCATGTGTGATGCCATGATACATTGGTGGCTTTCTTATAATCATGTGTCCCCCCTCCATACGAAGTTTCTGCACAACTTAGTGATTTGCGTCAAGACTTCATTTGGCGTTATAAAAATCGAGGCCCAATAGTTGAGCATGCCAAAAACCACGCTATTAATCAACATAGCCCTACCAACAAATGAAATGTTTCTAGTCCCTCAGAAGTGGACTTTAGTCGTGATTTTCTCCACCAGCCCGTTACATGCTAACTTGGTGAACTTGCTGGAAGTGATGGGAACACCCAAGTATTTAATGGGAAAAAGACTTTTTGTTAACCGCGTCATTTGGAGACATTGATCATGAAGAGCATGGGGGCATCCCCCTAAGACAATTTGGGATTTTCTCAAGTTTGCCTTTAGGCCAGCACTATCATGAAACTCACGAAGAGCTGCCATTATTAAGTGAAGAGTGATTGGGGAGGCTTTGGTAAATATGATCAAGTCATCAGCAAACATAAGATGAGTGAGGCCAATTTTCTTGCAGTATGGATGAAAATTAAAACCTGCTTGTGAACTGGTTCTACGTATAAGTCGTGAGAAATACTCCATGGTATCATAAAAAGCAATGGTGAGAGGGGGTCACCTTGTCTGAGTCCCCTGCCTCCTTTGAATGTCCTGTGATCTTGGCCGTTTATATGAATTATGAATTGCACTGTAGTGACACAAGCTGGGACCCACTTTGTAAAAACCTGGGGGAATTTCAATGCTTTGAGCAGATCCTTTAGGAACCCCCAGCGAACAGAATCAAATGCCTTTTGGAGGTCAACTTTGAGAAGGCACCGAGGAGAGATATTCTTTCTATTGTATCCTCTAGCAATATGCTGGCATATAAGCATATTATAGAGAATTTCTCTCCCCTGAATAAAAGCTCCCTGACTTGGATTAATGATATGGGGGAGTATATCCTTTACTCTCTGGCATAGAAGCTTGGATATACATTTATAAAGAACATTGCAACATGAAATAGGGCGAAAATCGGAAGCATGTTGAGGATGTAATACCTTTGGGAGAAGAACCAGACGTCTAGCACTAATGCTTCCAAGCATCTCTCCTGTTTGAAAAAAATCATCTAATTGCTGAGCGTACCATGGGACCAGTTGTGGACCAAGTGGATTTAAAAAATCCACTACTAAAGCCATCTCGGCTTGGGGATTTGGTATTAGGTATGGAGAACATCGCATCCTTTCTGTCTTTATCAGAGAATTCTTTACACATCCGCAGTTGCTGGTCCTTAGGAAGCATGGGTCCCTGTGAAATTATCTCCAGGTCCGGCCTCTTCCTTGGCCCATCCTGTGTACCAAGTAAGTTCCTATAGAAATGAGTCATGACTTTCCCAACATTGTCGAACCACTCAACTGTCTGGCCTGTAGTATCCGTAATCGCATAAATGTAATTGGCCATCTTTCGCTGTTTAGATTTGGGAAAGAAGAGTTCAGTGCAGTCATCTCTGTATTTAATCCAATCAATCTTGCATTGCTGCTTGATTAAAGCCAAGCTAGAGGAGAGGATAGCTACAAAGTGCTCCTTTGCTTCTTTTTCTCTATTCATAAGATTTGTGTTCATGGGGTCCTGCTGCAGTTGTAGTTGGAGAGAAGCAAGACTGTCCCTGGCAATTTCCTGCTGAGCCTTTAAATCTGCAAAATTTGCTCTATGAAGTTTTGACAACTTAGGTCTCAATTTTGTCAGGAAGAGGCATAATGTAACTATAGGATCCTCATTGCGAGTAGTCATATGCGCTCAGCTTAATATGACTGTTAATCACTGCCAGAGAAATGAGCGTGGATCCAATTTGAGACATCAGCCCTCGGAAAATATACATGCGAGATACATGATTCAGAATTAGCTATTCAACAGCGAATTTCACAGTAAGATTGAGGATATTACCTGGGACAAGCCAACTAGGTTGAAACCCTCATTGAGCTCTTTCATTTGTTTTACCTAGTGATTCAATAGCATGTTAGCAAGATCAGCAATAAAAGTTCAAGGGAAGAATCAGAAGAAGATGTCAATTGCTTTTCACCTTGTCACAAGCAATTTGAGCCTGCAAGAATAGATTTAAGTTAGAACATGCTTGAAAAAACCTAAGAAAACATTGTCTGAAATGAAAGGCGTTGCAATTGTGAATTTTTCTGCTTACTTGCTGGTCAAGGGGCACAAGCCAGGAATCCGAGGCTCCATCACCAATTTCACTGAGTACAACAAAGACAGCCATGAAATATGAGATTAGCATATGGCAGCATTTGTGGATAGAATGGTAAGAAATGGAATGATACAGTAAATAGATCCGGAGCAAATATTATATCTATCCAGCTAAAGGATGTACAAAATTTTACAAATAGGCTGAAAAGTAGTCATATGACTCTATGTCTTCGGGGGGGGGGCGCCCCAGAGGAAGAAAAAGTAGTCATCTTGGATACTTGACAAAGTAACATGTGTATTGACACAGAATTGATCAGAAAATGGCAAAGCCCCTACACAACGCTCTAGTATGGCTATGGCTGATTCCAAGTGGTAGTACTAAGAACTTATGAATCAGAGGACATGAGAAGTACTTAGTCATTAATCCAAAGGAGAACTGGTCATAAGTAACAAGTCATAAGCATGCTATCCATTCGGCACATTCATACAGGCATCAAAGAAGGATTGTCATAAATATTGCCCTAGTAGACAATATGATTTGAGGTAATGGTCGGGCCACTTCAAAAGCTATCAAATTATAGAATATCTGCAAAAAGATCTATTAGAAAATTATAGCAAACTAATAGCGAAACCAATAGGATGAAACAGATGTTCAGAAACTTAAAGAAAGATAACAAGAACAAAACACGACACACAAGATTTACGTGGAAACCCAATGCGGGAAAAAACAATGGACGGCGACGAGCACAATCAATCCACTATATGAGTAGGGAGAATACAAAACGATCACAATCACAACAAGTGATTTGATCCAACAACAGAATTACAACCTCTCTTGTAATCTCTCTCATAATTCTCTACCTCTCAATATGTTTAGGGATTTAGGGATGATTCTGGAGTGATTTTAGATCCTAAGTATGACCCTTTTTTATAGAGTCTAAAAAACAACATTTCATTGCCTCTAACCCTAAGTAAGCTCAAAGCTGTGACAACAACATTTCATTGGAAAGTAACTTTATCACTTTCAGATAGTTTTTACAAGGCTCTAGTTCATCAAATCATCCTTTACCCTTAGATTATTGCCTGTTCTCCAACCCAAAGTTTCGTGTTCCACCTAAACTTTCACATTTGATAATCATTTTTGCACTCAAACTGAGTTACTGATATATGAAAGTAACCAGTCTTCCATCCATTTGATAAATTTACCACCCAAACTGTAGGAAGAATTAGGACTAACTTGAATGCGGAAGTACACTGTCAGTAATAGTCCACAATAATAAGAATACCAGTCTTCGCCAATCAGAATACCAAGCGGCTACTAGAGTCGCATTAGGGTTTCACGTCCTAAACCCGAGAATTCGATAGATGGTAGTTCAGCCATGAGAGAGAAGTAGGAGAATATGGGAGATATAGTATTCGCGTCATAGCGTCTCTCGAGGCTAACCCCCTTAAACCTTTTTATATAGGTTAGGGGGCAGCAAGGGTTGTTGCCCTAGGCGACTTAAATGGCCATCGGGGCTAATCTCATTAGGCCCGTCCAACAGCTCCCACTCGGCCACTTAGGCCGTAAAACACGTATTCTCCATGTATCACAACTCCTCACGCTTCATACCATGAATAGGACGTGCGACCAAAAATAACAAGTAGTGTTATATTAAGTTACCATCCAACTAATATAACACTTTCACGAAATGCGATACCCAAAAAATATCTCAAGACATCACCAGTGGCATTTCTAATCCCTTATGCCTGATATATCATATGATTATATTCTCAACATAATCGCCCGGGCTGATATGGTAATGGTGGATAGATTTTTCCTTAAACACTCATGAAATCTCATCTTACCTTAATTGCTTTCCTAATGTGTTCTCGCTGAACCGTATATATCGTGGTTCTTAAGAATCACATTAAAGTAGTATCATTAAGCTTCGACTTAATATCATAGCTTTAAGTCAAAGGGTTATCGTCCTTAGGATCATACAGTGACAAGTGATAGGGAATTCAATTGTCACCCCACATATGGGTCGTCTTATAAGCACACACAGTATGATATGTGTGTCACGGCATAGCTTCCACTTAGCTGGGTTCGTCACTCTTTATGCCATGCGAATCGTCAGTCTAAATTTTCACCCAAAAATCTAACCTGAGCCACTAGATCAACAAACTGAATGTTGATCTTAACACTCAAGATTCGGCTTTTAAGGCTTCAATATGAAAACTTATTTCATACTCGACTCCCTCAGTCTCATCTTAGTCTTACTAAGGTGACTATATTCATTCCACTCACACACTTCCAATGTAAGTAATCAATATTACACACCTAGTGCTAATATGATTCAGTCTCATCCTACCCGCTACTCAAGCGTCAGGGTGATTGCCTGTGTGACTAAACCAATCAGAAGTCTGTGACATTTCAATATGCCTAACGTATAACAATGAGCATCTTGCCCATAAAAACGTGTCCATCAAATAACAGAACATGTCTAGATTCCCAACCTTATGAAATCCAAGACTCAACGAATGAGTTTTGGACACATCACTAGGAATGGGTTTAGTTAAGGGAACATAATCACCTTGTTAGTCTATATATATATACCCTATGGCAATGCTTTTTGTCTCCATGGTACAAGATACACAATCTACCTCCATAGCCGACATTGTTGTCCAGCTGTGCTTCTTTGCTGCACCATGACATGGCTCTCCCACTCAGGGTGAAGACATGTCCTGAGGTTAACTTAGACTCATCTGAGTTACCACCCCAATCAAGATTTGAGCATCCTCTCAACTTAAGGCCTCCTCCTTGATAGCAAAATGCTGAGTTTATCAATACCACGAAGGTAGCATTTGATTCTCCTGATGACTTGTCAATTAGGAAGTCTTGGGTTACTTTGATAACGACTTATCAAATTATCCGCAAAGCAATATCAAGTCATGTACATAACATGGCTTTCATTAAGCTTACTATGATACTAGGGTTAAGGACATTGTTCATTATCTTTATTTCATCATCTGTTTTAGAGTATTGAGCAAGACTCAAGGTTGAACCCTTCTCAACTGGACTATCTATGGGTTAGGAATTATACACCCAAAATCGTTCCAACGCATTTTTGATGTATGCTTCTTGGGACGACTTTGGATTATTTCCACTCCCAGGACATACCTGGTTTCACCCATGTCCTTCGTTTCAAAGACATGGAATGACTACCTTTTAGTAGCTTTAATTATCTCCAAGTTCCCAGTCAACGGTATGTCATCAACGTCAGGAACGCAATCCCCATGTTGATCTTTTGACATACACAATGGCTTTCTGAAAACATAGATAAGCCAAGATGGATTTATGGAATCTAGAGTACCAAGAACCAGAAGATTGCTTAAGATCACATATGGACCTTTTAGAATGACACACATTATCCTCTCGTCCCTTTGATACAAAATCAATGGGTTAGTCCATATAGATCTCCTTCTCAAGATCACCATTGACAAAGACAATCTTTACTCCATTTCGAACAACTCAAAGTCCAAATGGGAGACCAGAGTTAGGAGTATTCGGTCCTAAACTTATCAATTGAACTATCCATCGAATGTTTTATCTTGAAGACTTACATCGGAGTGGAGTTTCAACGAGTTCTCAAACCTTGTCAGTGAGTCAATCTCATCCCTTATGACATCCAGTCACTTTTTGTGATTTAGTGAGCCAATCGCCTCTTGATAAGAGGTAGGTCTCTCAACTCCCAATGGAGTGCATGAGGATATTTCTTCTTCGATGTAGAAAAATCATTGAAGAATTCTTCCATGCCAACTCCTTCAGATTCTAGGACCTTCATTATTTGTCTGACGAGGTGAGAAATCTCTCCCCTTTTCTCTAAGAGGTATGGGACCAGGAGTACCTCTCATTTTCTCTAAGAGGTATAGAACCCTGAGTATGGAGAGAAAGTTACTCCCACTATCCATTTGAGGTGGGATCCTAAACATGTGGACTAACTGCATGTTCAGGAATGACTCTCCTCAACATTTGAAGATTGAGGACGAACCTAATTCTCCTTGACAGACAAAACTTCACCATTCTTACCAAGTAAGCAATGTGTACCATCCTTGGTGACTTAGTGAGAATTCAAATCTTCTCCCTCACCGAGAGGTGGTTGAAGGTATTGTTGTAACGCATACAAATTGAGGTCCTTTTAAATTTCACCAAATGCTAGAGAACTCATCCTTAAGAAAATTGACACTACGGGATTTTGTTTCACGAAGAAAATATTCATGATCTCGATTGGTTCGAAGAGTTTTAATATTTCGTCCCAATTGAGTCCTACTACCGCTATAAAGTATATGATCACATCAAGTACTTAATAACGGTGAGATAATAGGTACCTATACCTATATCATGAATACATGTGGCTCCATGACATACTTTCATATTCATGGACCCGCAGATGTCTAAAGTGAACGAATGCTAAGGGATTCGATGACCTTGAAACCTTACAAAAAGGATTTCCTATTGCTTTACTAGATAGACATAACTCACATTTTGCACCTTAAGCCTAGTGAGTTGGTCTTAAAAAGGTCATCTTTAACTAGTTTATTAACTCTATCTTAACACTCATAGTCAAGCCAAGCATGTATAAAACAGAGTCGAAAATGAGATAAGGATGGGAGATGTTCTATTTTGTCCATTGAAAACACCTTTCAATGTGATATGGCCAAACAAATCACCATGTCATATGATGCCTAAGGCATCTAGATGAAAATTAAAGAAAACTAAACTTAGGGACAAAAGACACAAGGAAACATCGCATTCCAGGTGCATAGAGAGCATCGGGAAGAGACAACGTAGTCCCTTCAAGGAGCCTTGAATGATTTGTCCTTAATTCAATGACATCTTTTCTATTGTCATTACCCAAAATGACAATTTGTGAACCCACTGTGTTGTGGTGAAAGTTCATAAGGATTAACTCGTTCCTGAACTATGCGCTTGGTTGCTCCCGTATCCGCGATCCACTAAGGATCCCAGTTAGTAACAAATGCTTGGGAGCGCACACATTATCTAGGAGAGGCTGTGGAAGGAGGTACCTTGATTGACTTAGGACAATCCTAAGCATAAGATGCCTAATTTCTATAATCACAACACTCACACGTACTATATGCTTCTCTTTATTTCCTTAGCCTTTTTTTCCCTTTCGCAATAACATTCTTAGGTTCAGAACCTAATGAGGGAATGGATCCGGACCAACCTGATGCTAAGCTAATCCCACTCGTACTCAACGGTGGGGTGATTTTTAATTCCCCCACTAGATCGACATTGATGCAATACGACAAAGTATAACATCTTGATCGATCTATTCTCGAACCACTTTTGGTTTGCTTTTAAGTTTTCTAGATATTGTTCACTAATAGTACCATCTTTGCCATCCTATATTCCTATGAGACCTAGAACCTAATTAGTGTCCTAACATTTCACGTTCATTAAGAAGAAACTGAATCTTCTGACATTATGTATCACAGTCAGCGCCATCAAGTTCTCTTATTGGTAAACAAATTACCAACCTTATTTTAATTGCCGTAGCTAAAGGTATATATTCTGTAAAGTGGACATTAGGCATATTTTCAAATAAATAAATTATCAAAAACTCTATTATTGTAAAACTTGTCGAGGGCTACAAATTTAACCACTACTTCGGTTATTAAATACTTTTTATAGCGTAGGAAAGTAGGGATCGATCCACGAGGAAAGATTGCTATAAATGGCTAGTTTGATCCTAAATAATTTTACTAATCAACTTGTTAAGTCTAATTTTAATAATTCTAAAACAATTAAAATCTAACGAATAAAAATCTAGCAAAATACCCAATGATGCTCCTAAATATTATGAATCATATTTTGGAAATAAAACAGTAAAAATATTTCCTGAATAATCCAGAAAAATAAAATCAGAATAGTAACTGAAATTTTAATAAAAGCTCAAAACAACAACTAATAATCAGAAAAATAAATATTAAAATTATCAAACAGTAACCTAAAATATTATAATTAGGCTGGACAGGTTTAGAACTTCAGAATATTGTCAGATTAATTTCAGGAAGATTAAATCAGAAACTTACTGCAGAATAAACAAGCAGAAAATTGAATCTGAAATTAAAAATAAAATAATCTGGATGACTAAAAATACGAAAATAATTAAGAAAATCACCCTAATTCTAGGACACAACTTTCTGAACCAAAAAATACTTAATAATCGTAAATTAAAATTAAAAATCGAAATTTTCAGAATTAATAAACTAAAAACCTGCACATATCAATTTCGCAAAATAAATCTGAAACATTATCAAATAATTTCCAAAAATCACAAAATTTAATATGAGCAGACTAGGACACTTTATAAACGCTAGGAATTAATTAAAACCGAAAAATAACAAAAATAGATATTTTTAGTCTAAGTTCAAACAAACCGATAATTAAATACTAAAACTCAATCTAAAATTATAACCACTCCAAAAATCAAACTCTAAGCTATCTAAAATTACCTAGACACTCCTAAAATACTATACTTTTGGGGGGCGGGGTTGATTGAAATTATATTTAAGCTAGTAAAAATAAAACAAGAATTAACAAACAAATCAAATTAACTCTACGCAACAAATAACAATCAAAAATTATCAAATTTATGAAAGATACTTAGTATAATCTCAATCCACCATGTAAATTAATATTTATCATTAACACACAACTTAATTTCATTCATGAGTTAAACTGTAGAAGAGATCCACCAGCGGTTCTTCCCCGTTTTTCCTTAGATTTTAGTTTACTTAGGTCCAGCCCTAATATAAACCCTACTAATTTGATAATCTTTACACCAGCGCAAAAATTTAACCAAACTAGAGCATGAAGAATTAGAAAAACATCATTTAACACTTTGTAACCAATTTACCAGCAAATCGATTTAACAAAGACCTAAAGCGATTACCTAATTAAAAGAGATGGGTTTGAGCCATCCATGATTAATTAGGGTGATACCTAGGCCTAAAAGATTATAACTTTTACGTATTACAATCTTCTAAACTATCAATCGAAATTGTATTTAATCAACTAGCATGCATTCTAATCGATTTAACACAAATTTCATAAACGATAAACACTAATCGCTAAAGAATCATGAATAGAAATCAACTAGGCATTAAAGCACAAAACTTATTTCAAAATAATTAATTTAGCATGGCTTCAAGAAGATTATACTAAGCACAAAAAATTGCTCACTCATGTAAAAATTAAAATTACAATTATAACTCAAATATTTCATGTTTAATATTAAACATGCCACAAAATAAATAAATAAAACAAAAGTAAAAATAATAATAATAATAATAATAATAATAATAATAATAATAATAATAATAATAATATTAAAGTAATCCTACGTTTGGGGGAATAGTCGTTGATGTGGCTACTGAAGATGATCACGATGAAGATGATGATGATGGTGATGAGATGTGAGCGTGAGGAGAGGATGAGATGATGGAGATGAGGGGACCGTTACTGTGAAGGGTGAAGAGGTTGTTGTGGAGGTTGATGGGCGACGATGGTTGATGAACAATGATGCGTGGAGGCTGTGGGGGTCGTGCAAGAAGGGAAGAAGGAAGCAGCGTGAGCAGAGAAAAAGAGGGGGGAATGCTGATGGTGATGATTGAAGAAGCTGATATGGTGATGATCGATGATGATGGTATGATGCGTGAGAGAGTTTATGATGGAGAAGGTGATGAGGCTTGGCTGATGATGGGTGATGCGTGAAGGAGAGTGTGTGGGGGTGCTGATTGAAGGAGATGAAGAAGGTGAGATGGTGGTGATGTATGAAGAGGTTGGAGGCTTTTTATGATGAGGAAGAGAAGAAGCTGCCGTGGAGGATGGTTGTGATGGTGATGATTTAGGTTTTTTTTGGCTTGGGTTTTCTTCTCCTCCCTCCTTAGATTTCTTCTTCCCCAAGACTTTTTGTTTTTCACCAATTCTTGAAACCCTAGCCCATTTAAATAATCATGGAAATAATATTTTCCATAAATTATTATTGGACCGTCTTTTCAGCAGATCGTGTAAAATCAGAGTTTCGACATCCTCTTTTCTCCTCTTTATTAAATCAACACTAACCTTGAAAAATATATATAACAAGACAAATTAAACGAAATAATATATATAATATACTCAAAATAATTATAAAAATAATGCATGAAATTTGACTTAACAATTATCCATGTCGTATGATCGAAAATTTCGCTAAGCTCATAATCATTTCATACAAGCATGAATTAGAAGTTTTTATAACTTATTTATCACAATTTTCCATAAAACAAAATTTATGGAGAATATTATGGTTAAATTAATTAAGGTTTTAGAAATATCACAATGATATCCAACTTTATGTAAATCAAATTCACATGAAGTTATCTCATTATATATAACTACTAATATGTCATTTAGAACTCTATCAACGACATCTCAACTATAAAATTCAAGTTATTATATAAAACACATTTATATAATAAAATGAATCTATAATGCTAAACATATTTGAATAATAGCATGTTACAAAAGAAATTCATAAAATGCCCAAATAGCAATATATAAAACACATTTATATAATTATATGAAACTTATTCAAATGTTACTCGCAAATTATAAACACATCTATAATATCACGAATTTAAATTTCATGAAACCAATTCATAAAATACCGCTAAATTACATAATTAACAGGTAACATGAAACGAATCCACATTCATTAATTTGGGCAAGAAAAAAGTGCTAAAACAATTAGCAAATTTACTACAACTCATGCAATTCTCTCATATAAAACAAATTTATATAACGCTGCTAATTAGTGGTTGCCATGAAACCTATTCATGTATCGAATGCAACATACTTTGTAACATAAAATATATCCAAATATTAATCACAATGAATCATACATAGAACAGATCTATATAATATTAAAATTTGGATGAAACAAGTTCATAATAAAGCTCGCGAATTATATAAAACGTATTCATATAATATTGCAAATTTAAATTTCATGAAACAAATTCATAAAATAATCAAATATACTATACTTTTGAAATAATAGCATGAAACTTGTTCATGTAAAGCTTAATGAATCATTTGTTAACTACAAGAATGACAGAAAAATTAACTGATTCTTAATTGCTCATGTTTTTGCTTAAAATTATTAAATCATGAAACATATTCATGTGATGGGATATTATATAAACTATATTTATATAATATAACTTATGAAACATATTCATTTACCGACCAAAGGAATCTTTATATCACATAGATATTTATTGAGTTCGAGTAAAACAAATTTACGTCATACACACTAATCATATATATGAAACGAATTCATATAATTTCAACCCAATTGATCGATAACAAGTTACTCGGCATGAAAATTTCAAGTCGACACATATATAAAACGAATTTATATACGACATTAAACATATTAATGTTTTGTAACGAATTCACACATTCAGGATTAAAACTAATTCGAAACCTTAATCCAACGAATGAATTAAATGCATGAAACTTTATCAACTTGAGTATCATTACAATTCAATTAAAAATCATGCTATGACTAATAATAATAATTAAACAACTATGACTGAAAAATAATTCGATCCAAAACAGTCGAAAGTAGCTTGACCCATATTATTGAAATATGACAAGAAGCAAACCGGCCCAAAAAGAAAAACGGTTCAAAACCAAAACTTGGGCCAAAAAAAACGGGCCACTAAACCGGGCCTCCCCTTCTCTTTTATTTGATAATTCAACCCCCCCAAAACAAGGGGGGGGGGGGATGTTTAAAGGTCTTGCCGAGCCCTCTCTCTTTCCTTGGTCTGCTTCTATAAGCTTTCCTTCCTGACTCTCTTCTCCTCTCGACCCTTCTCGACTCCTCGCCATGCTTATGGAGCACCGAGCTCCATCGTTCCTTAGCCATGGAAGGCTCTCTTCCTCATGCCCCATGTCGCCACCCTCAATCCTGTGGTGGATGACAAGCGTTTGGTTGAGAAACCCATATGAGGAAAACCCCCCACCCGTCGTCGAAAGCCAAGGATAACCCCACCAGCGTGTAGATCGGCCGCAACTGAGCCAGAAAACACTAGCCGAGCATCGAACGCACCTCTCACGCGGTGGCGCGTGACCCACACTCGCCGCCAATTCTGGTGGATTTCGCGGATCCGGATTTGGGTAGATCGACGATCAAGGGTGCGGTTGGAGGAAGAAGAATGACCATTTAAGCATTCGGCGGCGGCGCGTGCGCCACACGCGCCACCCTTCCCCCGTGGTTTCTGATGGGTTAGGTTTTGATCTCAGTTTCTTTTACCCCTTTCCCTTTTTTTTTCTTTTTAGGCGAGACCGTGTTTCAGGCTGAGGGGAAGTTAGGGTTAGGGTTTTGGGTTTCACAATCATGCTATCAAGAATTCAACGGGCATAAGAACAAATCTGAATAGGCTTTTAATATGCACGCACAGTCGCATACTAATAGTACATTCATGAAATCAATTTAATTTGTACTCAGTAGTATAAATAATCAAGCCTTTCTGATTGCATCATAATTCAGTTTATTCATGAATTTGACTAATTGGAATCGTGAGTTATCAGTCAAAAATTAACTCCTTTTGGTAATAGATGACTTAACTGGGCATGCTAATTTTACAAGGCATAGGCAGATTTAAGCATGAACTTGATTAATCTGGGCATACTTCGATTAACATATAATTGCATAAAGAATCATGCTTGTAGAATATAAACATGTTAAGCGTTCTTGGCATACATGTTAATCAGTTATCATGACTAAACTTTCAATCTTGTTATTCCAACACTGTGTGGTTGTAAAATAATCAATTTGGGTAGGACGGATTAACACATAATCAGTGAGCATGACTAAAAAACTAATCTTTAGCCAATACACGATATTAAGGACACAGAAGCATGCTTTTGGAATTAACAGATTTGCATAATCACGAAAATTAAGCAAATAATCACATAAACAAACATAACTTAGGTTTGAAAGTTTGTTAAAGAATCGGGACTAATCAGAACAGTTTAGGCTCTGATACCACTGTAGGAAGAATTAGGACTAACCTGGATGCAGAAGTACACTGTCGGTAATAGTCCATAATAATAAGAATACCAGTCTTCGCCAATCAGAATACCAAGCGGCTATTAGAGTCGCATTAGGGTTTCACGTCCTAAACCCGAGAACTCGATAGATGGTAGTTCAGCCATGAGAGAGAAGTAGGAGAATATGAGAGATATAATATTCGCGTCATAGCGTCTCTCGAGGCTAACCCCTTTAAACCTCTTCAGATAGGTTAGGGGGTAGCAAGGGTTATCGCCCTAGGCGACTTAAGTGGCCGTCGTAAGTGGCCGTCGGGCCTAATCTCATTAGGCCCATCCAACACAAACATAAGGAACCACTATCTCTAGTCAGCAAAACTAGCCTCAACCATTGAACTCGATGATTTCTCAGGAACTCCCACCTATCAACGACAGCAAGTCATACGCTGTGCACTCACATTTTAGTACAACATCCCTTAAAAGGTTATTATGAACCATTTAACAGAGTGTTCAAAGATCATTAATTGTTTTCACACACACAACGAGCCAGGACCATAATTTCCTGACATTTATCATCAATAATGTTCCATTTGCCAAAGTAAGTGACTCGGTAAGTTATCACCATATACTTTCAGTTAGAAACTTCAAGCTACCCGGATGTCCAGAAAGGAAACTAAATATTGCACGCCTTCCTGTATTTTGCTCACAATAACATAAATATTTATTTCCCATATGCTTCCTCCATCCATAAGGTATGGAAATACATAGAAAGTGTCACACGTAAAATAGCAACAATATATTCAACCAAACAGCAAACAAACACCACCACCTAATATAGGTCCCATTTGAGCTGGTTTGGGGATATCCAACCAATGACAGAATCCCATGATCACAAGACAAGACTAATTCCAGAAAAGTATAAATCATCATCCTAAAATCCCAAGTCCCAAACTTTCTAAGCACCCAGGAAGTAATATCGGCCCACTCTCATATAACAATGTCAGAAGAGTCTAATTCAGCATTTTAACTAGCACAAACCTAAATCCTTAGACCCAAACAAAAGGGAAAACTAAACACTTCACAAATAAACAACTTAGTTAGCAAGCTATAGGCAACAAAGAGATTGAAATGCATATGCAGTAAAATAAAATCCAAGAGAGAAAGAGATAGAGAGACTACCATGGAATACAACAAATGGAAGAGAGTGGCATAAAGGGAAGACAAAGATCAAGGCGAAGATGAAGGACAAAAAGGGTATTGCTAATCCCATGTTTGTGGGTTGAAGAAATTAAGGATTTTGAATTGGGTGTTGAATGTTTGATGGGGGCAATCTTATTCTTATTAGCTAAGAAGCATGGACACCAATATGTGACACGGATATGATACGATACGGACACGTGGACACGTGATTTTTTTGAAAAGTAGGACACGACACGTAAAGTGGACGCGTGGTGGTTAAAAAATATTTATTCTATTACCTATGTGTTTATAATTTGTCTTGTGTCTTTATCCTTGAGATGATCAAATTTAGATGAGAACAATAGCAAATTGTTCATAGTATGTGCATTCTACAGCTATCAATAACATAACATAATTTCTTCATGTTGTCTATATGCTCTGCATGCGTTTGAGAGTATCCAAAGAGTGTCCGAAAGTATCGGTATCCGATATGTATCGGACACGGATACATAAAGTTGTGGAAAGTGTCTGTGCTTCGTAGCTTATTAGTACAGGAGAGAGACAGAGAGACAAAATATCATCTCTGTTTTCTCTCCAAGCAACCCTTTTTTCCCAGGAGAATCGGCGGTTGGTGGGTTAAATGAGGGAAGCAAAAGAGGCTAAGTCTATTAGACAGTGACTGGCAGATCAGCATGAATATTATACAGACACATTCCAAGTCAAAATCAAAATCAAAATTACTAGAAAAAGTCAGGGTGGTGGAGTATAGGATATAATGTTGTGGACCCTTATTTTGAATTATTTTTTTTTGGAATTTTCTATGATTTTCTCCCCCTCTCCATTTGGGAGCTTGTGTAAACTGCAATAGTCTACATCAATTATGCCGTGAAATAATGGTTAAATATTAAAATAATAATATTTTGTTTTAGTATATAATTAAAGTAATTTTTTATGTGTGGGAGAAGTTGAACCGAAAAAGAAATTTAAATCATACACATATAGTCTAAGTAGAGGTGGGAGCGAGGCGGGGCATGGTAGGGTTGATTCAACTTGCCTCGTTAATAGCAGGGTTGAGCCTGTTACATATCACGTTACAAGTGAATTGAGTTAATCCACCGATCGGCAATTACAAGTTTTCATAACAAAAGTTTTGATAAATCTTTCTAAATTTTTTATTTCAATTAATACTATTATTTTCTGAAACCTTAATCTTTTGATAAAATATGCTTTTCTACATTTCAATGAATTACAGTTTTAATAACCATAAGAATGTTTGTGACATTTATAATTCAACTTAATTTTTCTACTAGTGAGTGTATGATGTGTATCATTAACTTTCTACCGTCCCAACAAGAATTAAAAGTGGGAACAAAACATCTCCTTAGTGGATTTCCAATAAATGCATTTATTGCAGACTTTCAAGTTGGATTTGCATTGAAATGGACATTCAATCCAATCAATTTGAGCCTAATAATGTGAACCTCCACTACCTTTTTTTTTTGGGGAAATAAATGCTGTTAGTCCCCGCGGACTTTCATCGTATGGTTTTACACTAAAATTGGTGATGTCCCAATTACACTAGTGCAGATGCCGACATTTTTTTTTAAATTTTTTGGATTTATTTTTGGGTGTGATTGAGCCGTAAAAGTTAATGTAAATAAGATTTGAACTTAGGTTGTGTTTGGTAGGAGGAAAAATTATTTTTTCAGAAAATCATTTTCCCAGAAAAATATTTTTTCGAGAAAAATAATTTTCCACTAACATTTTCAGTTGTTTGGTAGACTGAAAAATTATTTCCTTTCCACTTCATTTTTTGCTATTTGATAGAATGAACTCTCCGCCCTCACTTCATTTCTTTTTACCATCAACCCCTTCCCCTGCTCACTGCTCTAACTCAACCCAACCAACGAATTTTATTTCTCTCTCCTCTTCAAAATTAAACCCAAAATATCAGTAAGAAATATACTCAGTAATAAAACCAGAAAAAGAAAAAGTCAATATTAATGAATCTTAATTTTTTTCACTATTTTTAAGGATATCCAGTTAACTTTGAGTAATATTAAACTCAGATTAAAGAAAACGGCGAACGAGGAGACGGTGGGTGTCTTAGATGGTGAAGTTCTTCAAAAGAGCAGCAGTCACAAGGTCAAATAGCTCAAGAAATAATTGCAGAGGTTGACGATGAAAATCATCAATGAAGATGATGAACATGAAAAAGAGGGGAAGAATGAGAGGCAAAATGAGAGTGAAAATAAAGTGATTCTGGGCACAATTAAAAGAAAATAGAACGAGAGGCAAAATTGGGCAATGAAGATCAACTCTAGAAAACATTGTTCCTACTTTTTCAAGGGAAAATAATTTCCTTCAAATGGGATAAAATAATTTTCCCCTGAAAATGATTTTCCCCTCCTTGTTGTACCAAACGGCGTAAAATGAAAAAATTATTTTTCGGGAAAATGATTTTCCCCTCTACCAAACACACCCTTAGATTTCTGGTAATAATTTTTATATATTTTATCAGTTAAATTAACTAACATCTACAATTTTTTAGATTGATACAAAGGAAAAATGCTGATGTAAAATGGATGTGAGATTTCAATTTAAACCTCTATTAGTATCATAATTTCGTTAACCATGTCATATGGAGGACATTTGACAATTAGTGACATGCATATAATTTACAAATGAAACAACCAATTTAAGTACATCAACTGAAATTTTAGCAACTTGAATATAAAAATTACAAAAGTTGATTAAAATGAGTTATGAATACTTCTAGTAAAACATAATTACAAGAAGCATGTCAAGCGCCAATCTAATTCGGCTGAATTTTTGTAACTGGAATTTTCCTTTCACTGCCAGGGAACTGATGGATGGAGAAGGCAGTAACTGACATGCAATGTTCTTGTAGAGAGACTATAAGTATTGCAACTTCTGCTCAGGCCCAACCATATATTGTGACAGCAACTATTGGTTGGTGAGGGTCTGATTGCACGAATGACTATTTCTGTTGCTACCCATGTCTGCCAAATACCACAAAGTATAACTTTCTCACTTTGCACGAGCAGCTACACTGATCTGCAAGGCAGTTATCTTTTTCCTTTTTTTATGAATGCAAATTGATCTACAATCGTAGACTCTATCATGGTGCGAAGTGTGAAGAGGACATAAAAGTGGTAAGGTATGAAAGACGACATTGAGCATATATCAGTGTTATTTCCCCGAAGAGACGCAATGATGTAGCATTTGCTCCTCCATGCACCCACTGTAATATGATGATATTCACTAAACTGCCCACTTTCACTCCCAGCTCGTGTTTTCCTCAGGCCGCACCATGCAGACAAATGGTCTACTGTAGGGAATGAACGAACCTATAGGTCCTGTACTATGTGAAAAGAGTGGTAGCAGAGACTCGGATTGTCGCTTTCGGTATGATCTCAAACCTAGACATAGAACTCAGCATATACAGCAATTGTTACTTCAATTGCTACTTCACCCTTTCCAACTCCTTATCTTTGAAATAGAATGGGTTATCCGTCTTTGGATCAAAAGAAGCGTGTAAATTCATTATAAAACAATGCATTACTAGTCTTTGTCCACAATTAGAGCTTAGTCATGGAGAGAGATCGGTTCCTTATATCATGCTAACTATATACAAGAGTTTCACTTTAAAATGTTTTCTGACAGCTATGGATGTCTACTTAAGAGCTTCTTGGATGATGACACCCCATTTGTGCAAGTCCTGCACATTGTTGTGCAGATTGCAACTTCAACATCCATACTCCTGCCTCCTCTTCCCGGCCTCCATCAAACATCCAAACACAAGGCTCACCTTCATGAACTATTTTTCTGTGATGACACTTCTGCACTCTCAGCCACGAACAACCATCAACCTCAGAATGGCATTTGCTGTGCTTGCCCCAGTGAAATCGACAGCGATGCAGAAGCTGCATATTGTTGCTCATTACCAGGCTCAGTTACACTCTTCACTCTGATAGTGTCATCCAGGAATCTTAGGTATGTATTAAGTATAACGCTGAAAATCTCCATTGTCATATCTATATCAGACCAAACAAGAAAATGTCATTTCCTTTAATCAGGAATTTACTTCTCTAAATTGCATGGACTATGTACTTCAGATCATCCTGTATTTTATCCCTCGTAAGTCCTAATCGTGAATCTGTTGCATAATTAGTTGTGAGCAAGAACCAATATGCATTTTACTTTTTAAATCATTACTCCTTTGATGGGGAGGTCCATGTTTAGTAAAGACATCAGACAGTGGGTTTGATGAGGTGTCTGGAATTGGAAGAGAGAGAGT
This sequence comes from Selenicereus undatus, assembly GCA_017589665.1. Classification (NCBI taxonomy): domain Eukaryota; kingdom Viridiplantae; phylum Streptophyta; class Magnoliopsida; order Caryophyllales; family Cactaceae; genus Selenicereus; species Selenicereus undatus. Next base: position 5,353,115 of record JACYFF010031956.1, on the reverse strand, counting down.
GGAAGGATAGAGGATTAAACAGGCAGAGGAAGGAGATGGGAAGAGAATAAAATCAAAGGGAAGTCCATTATTTACTAGGTGTTTGATTTTCATGGCTTGCATACTAATATTGTACTTATCTATAGGGTATGAAGGTGAAGCCTTTTGGGTGTCCCAGGACATGGCAATCCAACAAGCCTTGAGCAGGAGGAATGAATATTATCCAAAGTACGTAATGCATTCATTTGTGATGAGAGTTGTGAATTTATTTTTCACCAATAAAAATGAACTTCAACAATTCAACATGAGAGGAAATTGAACAGGTGTGGATAATGAGTCAAATGGAAAACCCGTAGAAACTGCAAAGAAAGGCAAATTATTTGAGCTAGATGATATGTTACAAAACATGAAATTTAAAGTTGTCAAGTGGATTCATCTTTTTGCTTGCACGTATGCCTGAAGGCTATAGTTACCTAGATCTAAATCTCGTAAGTGCATTCTCAGCTGAGTTCCAAAAATTGAAACTCAGACTGGCCACATCAGTAAAAGTTCTACTAATTTGGAACTCATATTTTATCACTTCTCTAACCAATATATGAATCTCCAACTTAAATTATTCAATAAAATATTTTTTAGGGACCCACTGCATAACACACAACCTTTTTTTATAACTAACTAAATAATTTTTTCGCAAAAAAAAGACAAAACAAATCAAAAATAAAAAAAAGACAAAAAAAAACTGGAATGAGGGGAGGAACGGACTGCGGAGTCTCCCCGCGTGCCTCCCTCCGTTTCCCCTGCGCTGGCAAGAGCAAGTCGCACTTTTTAGGGCACCCCCAGCCCAGTTACTCGCGGGTGGGCTTTTGGCCCGCGTGTAACACAGGGCAGGGGCAGCCCAGTACTCGCGGGCGTGGAAATGGGGGACGGAACCCAGGCGTGTTCCGTCCCGCGTGTATTTTTTTTTGGCGTGTAGTGAGGCCAAAACGCAGCGTATTGATGAGGCGTGTGAATGGGACGGTGCGTTTTGGTCCGTTTTTTGCCAAGAAAAAGGAAAGCGCTCGGGAAATGGGTTTGGGTTGGAAATTGGGCTGAACATTGATGGAGGTAGCCGTTTGGCAACGGGAAGCTGGGTTTTGGCCATTTTTATTTTTTTTTTGATTATTTAAAATGTGCATAAATATGTGTTTGTGAGAAAATAAAATTTGGTTATTGTCTATCATTTTTATGTTACTCTGAAAAATAATTTCCTGCTATTTGAAGACAACTCCTTGAAGTGAAGTGGAAAATATTGTGGTAAGTGGTGGACAACTTCTTTTTTTTTGGCATGTTTATTGATTAATTAAATTAATTATATGTAGTTGTTATTTTAAACTAATTACTGTTAGTTATATGGTTAGATATTTGGGAGGTGGATTTCTGAGCTTGAGAAGAAGCAAGATAAAGTGAAGTGAAGTGAAGAATTTTGTAAGTATTTTTTTATTTACATACTTCATGTTCATAGATGTTATGTAAAATTAGTTGGATTTATTAATTAATTTAGTATGTTGTGATTTTGCACCTTCAAATTAATATGATATTTTTTTAAACCACGTTTTTAACATAAAGAAGCTAATGTGACGATTTTAATTTTTGTATTTTAGATTACGTTTATGTTGTTGGATGTTTTCTTAAATATTTAATATAGATTATGTTGTGTAAGACTTATGATTCGATTCAAAAGCGTGAAATTTGACTATTTAATGGAAATGTAAAAGTGTTAAGTTGAGTATGTGAAAAGGGATGTAATTTGTTTTCGTAAATTAATTTGGTATAAATTAGGATGAGAGAAGATGTAATTAGAAATTGTAATTAGTTTGATTTATTAATTAGTTTAGTATGTTGTGATTTTGCACCTTCAAATTAATATGACATCATTTTACACCACGTTTTTAAAGTAAAGAAGCTAATGTGACGATTTTATTTTTTGTTTTTTAGATTACGTTTATGTTGTTGGATGTTATCTTCAATATTTAATATAGATTATTTTGTGTAAAATTTATGTTTAAAAAGCAAGAAATTTCACTATTTAATGGAAATGTAAAAGTGTTAAGTTAAGTATGTGAAAAGGGATGTAATTTGTTTTCGTAAATTAAGTTGGTGTAAATTGGGATGAGAGAAGATGTAATTAGAAATTTTAATTAGTTTGATTTACAAATTAGTTTAGTATGTTGTGATTTTGCACTTTCAAATTAATATGAAATCATTGTACACCACGTTTTTAACATAAAGAAGCTAATGTGACGATTTTAATTTTTTTTTCTTAGATTACGTTTATGTTGGTGGATGTTATCTTCAATATTTAATATAGATTATTTTGTGTAAAACTAATGTTTACAAAGCAAGAAATTTCACTATTCAATTGAAATGTAAAAGTGTTAAGTTGAGTATGTGAAAAGGGATGTAATTTGTTTTCGTAAATTAAGTTGGTGTAAATTGGGATGAGAGAAGATGCAATTAGAAATTTTAATTAGTTTGATTTAATATAGATTATTTTCTGTAAAACTAATGTTTAAAAAGGAAGAAATTTCACTATTCAATGGAAATGTGAAAGTGTTAAGTTGGTATAATTTGGGATGAGAGAAGATGTAATCATTTTAAACCACCTTTAAATTAATATGATATCATTTTAAACCACGTTTTTAACGTGAACAAGCTAATGTGAGGATTTTAATTTTCATTTCATAGGTTACGCTTACGTTGTTGGATGTTATGTTTAATATTTAATATAAATTATTTAGTGTTACACTTAGGTTTACAAAGCAAGAAATTTCATAATTACATTTCCGGAATGTAAAACTTAACAAGTGAAAATTTGATACTTTTTTTTTGGAATTTGTTAAGCTTCGTATATGAAGTTAGTATGTTTATTGAATATATTTATTTAATAACTTTGGCATGTTTATTTAGTTTGAACAAGTGGTTACTTATAAGTAGTATGCTTAGTTTAAACATGTTTATTTACTATTTTTTAGCTTGTTAATAATTTTTAATAGTTGTTCTTTTCTGAAAAATCCAGAAATTGTATTGAGTAGTTTAGATTGAACTTTAAACTTAACCTATAATGTAGGTGAACGTTGAAATGGACCCGAACGACACACAATCATTCTTGCACCTACTTAGCGGGGACGAGTCACAAAGTGAAATTGGGAATAGTTCAAACCTTCCCCCACGGCCCCCAAATTGGCAACACTATCCACCACCACATAATCCCGTACCTTATTCCCAACAATATCCGGTACAATACCCTACAAATTGGCAACATTACCGTCCACCACCAAACACCCCTCCCCAAAATTTTAGCTATGCAACAATGCCTCTTCCATGTTACCCACCTCAACCTCCTCATACAACTTCACCAGCACCTGAACCTCCTCGTACGACCTCACCGGCACCTCGTCCTTCGCCAAGTAATAACCCCAACAACAAGGAAGGTAGTGTGCAACCCCCTAAGTGGACATTAGAGGAGGATCGCCGCTTAGTTAAGTCATGGATTAATGTGAGCACGAATCCAATCACCGGGGCTGATCAAAAGTTAGCTGGGTTTTGGACTAAGGTGGCCAACATCTTCAACCAGCATGCGCCAGACGGTGCTTCAAAGAGAACGGGGAAGGTGTGCAATGCTCGATGGAATCGAGCAGCTCCATTAGTGTCTAAATGGTGCGCTTGCGTGGGTCAGGCATACCGGGCAAAGCCAAGTGGTGCAAACGAGGACGACATTACACAAAATGCCCAAGATCTTTATGTTACTATGGTGGGAAAGTCATTTGACCTCATGCATTGGTGGGTCTTACTGAAGGACCAACCGAAATGGGAGACATTATGCGATCAATCTGCAGAAGCGTCTTCCAAACGGCTCAGAGTAACTGAGGTGGGGGCGCACTCCGAGAGTGACACCCCCGACACCCCTACCACTCCTGTAACTCCTGCCACTGAGGGTACACCAACCGGGTCTACCACTGAAGTTGTTGGAGGACTTATCCGCCCCATCGGAACAAAAGCTGCCAAGAGAAAGGCGAAAGAGCTAGTTGCAGACCCGGTGTTGGATATTGTGGCAACAGAGGTGTCGACGATACGGGCAACAAATGTGAAGAATAGCACCATGTTCGAGCGATATGTCCTAGCCCAAGAGAAGAAGGCAGAAGCAGCTGTGAAAGCAGTTGAGCTAAGAGATCGACATCAATCGTTGGAAGAAAGGAAGCAACGCCTTAAAGAGATGAAGTATGAGGACAAGATTCTGAAAATGAAGATAGCGGATATGTGTCCTGAAGATCAAGCTCGATATGGCCCCATTCAAGAAGAAATTAGGAGTCGCTACCGTGAAAACTCATCCCCATCTGATATTGACCTTAGTTTAGATTGATTGCTACGTTTTTTAAGTGAAATGTTTAGTGACCTCTGATATTCTAAGTTTATTGTGTTTAATTTCGATTTATTGCTAAGTGTATGCTGTTCTCGTGTAACAATGGAAGTACTACAAACATTTTCATTTGTTTAATAACATATTTACTTCTAAGTTGTTTCCAAGTTGTTTCTGAGTTGATCGTCACGTTTAAATTCACAATTAGTTGTTTCTAAGTAGATTTTTTAAAATTTCTCTAGCTTCATTTCGTAACATATATTTCATGTGGGAATTACATTTATAACTTGACATTTAAATGGCACAGGTATTGAAGAATGAGTGATTCATCATCCTTCTCTACGACGTCATCCTCAACAGATGGTTTGAGCTTCATCCTAGAAGAATCTAGCGATGACTCACCAATATTGGAAAATATCATTAACAATGACAATGCCCCGAAGTTGTTGGAGTTGGCCTTGAAGTTGAGACATATTAGACATGAAAGTAGGGCCCCATCATCATCACGAAGACTCAGAAAGAAGAAAAGATTTGTAAAGAGAGATCGACAAGAAGCACACGATCGCCTTTACAAAGACTATTTCGCCGAAGACTCCATCTACAATGAGACCCACTTTCGGCGTAGATTTCGTATGCGACGGCACTTGTTCCTTCTCATAGTCGACGCTTTAGAGAGTCATTTTGAGTACTTCCAATTAAGGTATGACGGTCTCGGTAGGCGTGGGTTGTCACCACTCACTAAGTGCACAGCAGCCATGCGAATGTTGGCTTATGGTATATCGGCAGATTGCGTCGATGAATGCCTAAAGATTGGTGAAAGCACAGCTATGGAGTGCATGAAAAACTTTGCCGCTGGTGTTATTCAACTGTTCGGGGAAGAGTACTTACGAAAGCCAACACAAGCTGATGTCGATCGTTTGTTGCAAGTGGCAGAAGCCCGCGACTTTCCGGGTATGTTAGGGAGCATCGACTGTATGCATTGGGAATGGAAGAATTGTCCCACAGGTTGGAAAGGAGTGTTTGCAAAAGGGGTGTACAAAGTTTCCACACTGATTCTTGAAGCTGTTGCTTCCTACGATCTTTGGATATGGCACGCTTTCTTTGGGTGCCCGGGAACCTTAAATGATTTAAACGTCCTCCACCGATCCAATGTTTTACAAGAGGTGTACGAAGGTCAGGCTCCAAATTGTCAATATATCGTCAACGGCCGCAAGTACAACATGGGGTACTATCTATCTGATGGTATTTATCCGAGATGGGCCACCTTCGTCAAGACCATCCCCCTTCCTCAGGGAGCAAAGGCAAAATTATTCGCTGAACGTCAAGAATCTGTTAGGAAGGATGTGGAAAGAGCATTTGGGGTTCTAAAAGCTCGCTTTGCCATCATCCGTGGCCCTACACGAAACATGGATAAGGCTGAATTGGGTATGATAATGAAGGCATGCATCATACTCCACAACATGATCGTCGAGGAGGAGCGTAATTCATACGACCTTAGTTTTGATTATGATGATGTGGAGGACAACACCCCGCAACCTAATTTCCAACGGAACCATCATCCGTGCTACGCAGCCTATCTTCGTAGAGTGGCACAAGTTCATAACCCAGACCTACATGCACGTCTTCAATCCGACTTGGTCGAAGAAATATGGAATCGGCACACGGCGCGAAGAAGTTCGCAAACGTAGTTATTTCCTGTTATTTGTTGATATTTGGGGATGTAATTTTTTTTCCATTCAACAGTCAAACATTCGTGATGAATTTTTGTGCACATTTTCAATCTTCATATTGTAATTTATTTTTATGTTTCATCATTCTTTGTGTTAGTTTTAAATTGAATTGTACTTTGGAATTTTTTTAAAAAAAAGTTCCACAACAAAGACAAAAAAAACGAGGGGGGGAATTAAAATTTCAAATTTATACATTTTTATGTCAATAAAATAAATATACATAACTCTAAAAAAAAAAAAATCAAACATATTACAAAAGTTAAAATCCAAACACAACATAAAAATTAAAAAGTAATAAATTGTGGGCTCCATGTAATTAATTGTCCTGAATTGAGTTCCATTGGTTGGAAGATTGAATGAAATGCAAGTGGAACTCATGCTGACGTGGCAGGCTTGAGTTCCAAAAATTGGCACTTGGGTTGGGAATGCTCTTATGGAACCTGGACCTCGCCCACTGGAACGCGTGCCAGTGGGTGCAGGTTCTCTAAGAGCATTCCCAGCCAGCATTCCATATTTTGGAACTCTATTCTGCCACATCAGCAAAAGTTTAACTTTTTGAAACTCATTTTCCTTCACTTCTTCAACTCATGGAACTCCAACTTAAATCAATTAATAAAATATTTGTAACGGACACACCTTATAATACACAATTTTTTTTAATAACCCAAATAATATTTTATAGAAGGAAAAAAATCAAAAAATGCACTAAATGACAAAAAAAAAAAAGAGAACCGGGAGGAAGAACGTCTACCCGTTTCTCTACGCGTGGAAGTTGCAAATCCAGCAAAACAGATGATGACATGTGGCAATGGAGCCCAAGCCATGGAATGCGTTTCACTGGCGAAAATGGAACTCACACAAGGCTTCTTGTTATCAATGTCTATTGAATTCCTGAACTATAATGTGCTCTTCAACTCTTCCTTGCCTTTTTATCCTCGCATTAGTGTAGCATATGATGCCTCAAAAGTCACGAACATTTCTGATAAAATTGCTATCCCGATTAGTTATGGAGTTTTATAGTAGAGCATATGATTCCCCCCCCCCCCCACCCCGCGAAAAAAAATAAATGACTTCTTACATAATAGATTATCAATCTCAACATTATGTGAAAGCACTAAATAAATGCACGCATAGCCACTCTGAAAGAATGCAAAAAACCTCGAGTCCTGACTCAATTGGAGCATGAACAGGGAGATTTCACAAGGAAGGGCGCTGTAAGTGTCCCATTTAGAAATAACTGCCCAGAAACTGTGCAGGAAATAATGAAATCAATGTGCATGGCTACATTTGCAGGCTAATCAAGCCTCTACACCAGGCAAATTACACTCTAAAGGTGTCGCTCAGAACAAATTTCAAGAAAGAAGAGAATACAGGAAAAAGAAGAAATCTATAGCAGGTCTGCGGCAAATCTGACTGGCCTTTCCTGCAAAAATGACACATTTACTGCAGATGTAGCCAACAGGTGAACATCAGGATCTTCTTTCTCATCCTCCGTGCTGTCAACTTGTGCTGAAGGTATCGGATCATCTGGTTCATCATCGTCTGGTCAACCACAACCAGAGTCAGTTTATGCATGCACAACAGCTCATATACAGAGAACTAGACACAGGTTCATCTGAGAGTGACCACTGAACATCTAGGGCGTCATTTCAATACCTTGTGTTACTCATTTCAACCTGAGATATTGGAGCTTGCTACCAAGTTATTCACTCTAAAACCTACTCAAAGTAATCCCATTTTCCACTTTCCGAGTAGTTTGTTATATTGGTCATCTGTCTACAACAATTTCATCAAAGCAAAGCCAAAGCCACGCAAAGCCTAAGCCTAAGCCTACAGCTTTGTTTATGTCATCTTATTGGAAATTTAGAAATCAAGATTTTTCCTATCAGAGTTTTAGAAATCTACAAAAGATTTCAACCGAATTTCTGTTATTGATGAATTATACAAGCCCAGTAATCTAATCTTGGATTTTTTTTTTATTAAAAAAAATGTTTGTGACATTATTTTAGGTATACCCACCTTGTTGCATCTTACCATCTATGCGACCAGTCGTTGCACTGCACATTTTGTTTTTTTATTATTTCATGCTGTCAGAGGATAAAACCTATTTATGGGCATCCAACTATCAGCTTAAATTGTGGTTGAGTTGCTTAAATATAGTATCAAAACATTTCTAAATGAGAGGTCTCAAATTCAAATCTCAGTAGCCCCCCATATTGAACAATTGTGCAAGGTATGGAGGGGCATTTGCACACCCATGCATCAAACCTAAAGGGTCTTTAGGTGAGGGGCCGTGTTGAATTATAAAACCACTCTTGGGCCTTCAACCATCAATGTAAGCTTTTGATTGATATGGTTCTTACATAGATTAAAGTCCTCAGAGTGAACTACACCAAACCCCAAGATCAGTGAAAAGAATGCTTGCCTGAGCATGCCATGGGATCAGGACGTCGCTGAACAGCCGTTACTTGCATTTCTTCGGGCAATAAGCAATTGCATAAAGAACCTGCTAAACGGCATTGTTTTAGACAAAGAAAGTGCACTAACAAAATCGGATACAGCCCATATTTCATGTGTACCTGACTACCTGTCCCACCACCCATGTAGCAGACGTATTAAACTACTAACTGAAACATTAATAGTGACAGGTTTTCTTCTTTTTTTTTTGGATAAGGAAAAGGTAATATATTGATATTAAAAGGAAATAGTGACAGGTTAATATAGCCACACCTACTTCATACCCAGATTTCTTGTTGCAACTGAATACAGGAGGGTTAATTCATGCAATGTGGTTCCTAACATCCATGAGTTTCATCCTAAATACATTCATTCTTTGAAAAATTGCATACAGCAATCAAGTGGTTCCACTCACCTATGCGAGCAAGTCGATTGACCCATCCAGGGATGGGTTTTCCAGTGAGACGCGTACAGACTTCATTAGTAAAATGGTTACAGTTCTTGGCGATCAAATGATAGGTGTTCCCATGATAGCTTGAAGCAAGATGCTGCATGAATAATCGAAATTCAAACAGCGACATGTCTGTGCTGCCCAAAAGTATTGACTTTCTAAATGTAAATCCAGGGCAACTCCTAGGTTCCACCTCAAACACGCCACTGCTAGGATATTCATGTGCACCAAACCCATACTCCATTCCATGAACTGCATTCATATTTCTATGAGCATATAAAAGAACAAAGAGGAGACACATATTTAAATATTTGGCATGCGGCATAATTGGTAGCTATGAGAATGAAAGGTATGCATCTCCACTAGATCAAGTTAAAGGCAGTCACGAGAGACATTGGAATCCACCTAAAAACCAGGCAGATGGACTGCAAAACATGCATTTTAAGTTTTAACACCTTTTCCTATCTTGAGATATTTCAAACCCAAGGAAGATACAGCAAGGCTATGTTCGCAAATCACTTTTAAGCATCACAAATGCTACCGGTGCACTGATAAAATAATCATAAAGGATGTGGCAATCATTGGTATCTGAAGATTCAGAATTTTCCAGTCTACATTTTCATATATTACTAATCCGTGAATCATAATCTGTCCTTCAAATTCTCCCAAATCCCCCCACCCCCAAAATTACAAAAAAAAATAAAAACCCGCTCTAATTAATGCTCCAATTAGCATTACAAACTAAAAAGAATTCTCTTTGACTAACAATAACCTGAGGCATATTTTCTACAACCTAGATTTAGACATAGATGCTGTTGAAGGTTGACATAATTTGCTATCTATGAGGCGCCAGCTAAAAAAGAAATCCATGAAGGAGGGAAAACAACTACTTCTATATGCCTGATCATTGTGTTTCTGCACATGTGCACTGCTGAAGTTCGACATCCATTAACCAGGACAAGATCATGCCATGCCAAAAGAGGTTTTTATCTTCATGTACGATTGTAAGAGAGACAGATTAAAGTCAAGTGTCCACATTAAAGTAGTAAACGAACAAACTGTCCAGTGGCCTGACTGAAACATCTGTCCTCAAACATAGAACTAAACAAAAGCTTCATATATAACAGCAGATTATCTAAAGAAAATCTAAGAAGATTTAAGATACTAAAGCTCTGTTTTATGTCATCTAAACATTCAAATGGACATATAGCCGTTGCCAATCAAAAGACGGAGTTGTTAAGTGGCCTGCCAGGGGAATGGAACATTGTGCAGAAGTTTAAATTCCAGCATTTCGAATCATAAATTTATTAAATAATCTAAATTTAAGTATCATGCAAGACATTAAGTTATATTTGTATATCCACAGTTAAAATAACTAGTCAAAATGGTGCAAAAAGTTCACTTGGAGCAGCTCAACATATGTGATGATGATAGCAAATATTTCCAGCAGATTGCATTCAAAGCTTCCTCTTCCCTTATGCAGTACTAAAACTCTGAAAGGACTCAGATAATTTACTGTAATGGAAAAATCTAGCCAGCTCAAGTAACAACATAAGGGGCTAAAAGCCTAAAAACAACCTAAAAGGAACAAACCCTCTGTTATTGAATACTCCAAAACAACATAGCCTTTCACGTCAAAAGAGTAAATCAACAAACCTAATTGTTCACAACTGCAGCTTCACAAGGCATGCTTCCAAATGCCAGTAAATTATGCTAGACATGGATATTTTTTTATGGCCCAGAAGACTCTTAACAGTCCTACTCTATGACACATGAAACAACTCTAAATCCCGAACCAATTAAGCTATAGACCATTTCTTTTTGTGATTCCTATTTCTTATAATAAAAGATCATAGGTGGATCCTCACCTGCGTCAAATCCTTACAGAGTGTTATGATAATTGTTGTGGTTTCCAAAATAGGCTCAAGAAAGATCTAGAAAACAGCATTCATAAAACACTGTTTTCCAAGGAAGCATAAAGAAAGGAAGAATGCAATGGTGTAGTGACTTGGAATGAAACAAAATTACATAAGTCAGTAGATCAACAAGCTTTCAGATAGGGGCAATGTACAGGTTGATTTGAGGTTTTCTTCAGTCCCAACCATGATTTTGAAAACATTCTGGTAAGTTGTTACCCTGTTACAATTAATGCTCACTAATGTCCAAACTCTCTGCTCCACTCCAAGCCCAAACGGCCAAACCTATAATCCAATGTAAGGGACTCTTTAATATTATGGACTTCTTAATCACACAATCCCATTGCTGGTCTATCTCACCTGTCATACTCCCACATTCATGCTTTTTCTCCTTATATAATGAGATTGTAGCCCTCGTAGTGCAACGGTACGAGTCAATAAGAAAAGAAAAAAGAGCATTCTATCTTTCATTCTTCTGTGAATCTATTCCAATGAAATTGTTTCAATCTCTATATGTAACTCTCATTATTTTAAAAAAACTAATCGACATTATTTATCTGCCAAAATATTATTTTTTTAAAATTTTTAGATTTTATATTTGCAATATATCTAAATAGTTCTTTTATTAAAGAAAATGGCCATTCTGCTGAATAAATGTTTCATCAGATCAACCTAGATGGCAAAACAACCTATTCAGCCACCCTGTATGGCCTTCTTATTCTATGGTGCATCCTACATGTTTCCTATTCATTAACAACTCTAATGTAAATTCTATGATACGATATCATATGATTGAGCAATAACAAAGAACGGATCTTTGATTCCCCTATAGATAATGTAGTCTCATGGGGAAAAAAATGTCAAGAGTACAGAGTATCCATATTCTTGGACTCTTCAAAGATCAACCTCTTAATTCAAAGCAATAGAAGGCACTCCACAAATATACAATCCCAAAAAATACATTTCACAGGAATAATTCGACGCCCATGACAGACAAAATGAACCACACTGAAGTCAGCAGTGACAACTCACATAAACCAGCACCAATCCAGACACCACCTTCCCAAGTTCAAAAATTGCCCACTCTTGGGAGAAACTCAGAAACATAAGCCACTTAACAACAATACCCAATCAAGTCCTACATTGCCCCACCGAAATAACCATAGCAGGGCCCAAAAGAAGAAGACCCAAATGCTGTTTCAACACATACAAATAATCGAGAAAGTTAACAATAACAAGAGAAGGAAGCTCAATACCAATCAGGTAAGATAAACAGAAATACAACTACATCAATAGAGCCACGAAGAAGTAGTGAAACTACACCTTCAATGCCAGAGTGAAAGATGCCCAGGCCGCACCAGTACAAGTACTTATTTATGGGGGTTAGATCATACACATTCAGATAACACAAAGCGCGTTCTCTCCTTTCACAATCCCGCCGATTACTCAAACTCCAGATCCATCCACTTAAGGACATTGTAGTCCTCAAAACCCTCTCTTCTCACTGTGATCATGAACGACACATCTGGAGAAAAAAAAACTCCCAGAAAACAGTAAGATCAATCCACTAAACAAAATTGGGGGAACAACACTGAAATAGGGTAGAAGGAAGAAGCCAAAATACCCTTCAAATATTGAATTTGAGGCGATCAAATACCGCCGCGATGGCTAACGATTGCGACGGCCGGATGGAGAAATGCGAGGAGAGGCTGAGAATGTCGACGAGAATTAGGAGAGAGAATGTACAAACAGACGAAGGAGGGGAAACTTGACCGGATTTTAAAAATCGCAGAGTGTTTCTGGCATCGGAGGAGAACGGAGAGCATACCGGGGAAGCGCTCCGGCAGAGTTTCCAGCAACTGTTTGATTGATCAATGATTATGTGCTCTATATATATATATAT
>JACYFF010031956.1:5305608-5321553 GCA_017589665.1 Selenicereus undatus | reverse complement strand
ATATATATATATATATATATATATATATATATATATATATATTTGTGTGTGTGTGTGAGTTTGTGTACACACACATATATGTGTTTTGTAGAATGAGGTTCCGCATAGGGATATTCTTTGTATCTTTTTTTAGGGTATTTTAAAAAGAACCCTTTAGGGAAGAACTATTTAAATTGTATTTTTACCTTTCTTAGAAAAAAAAGAAAGAAAGAATGGTGATACTTGAAAAATGCATATAAAGGTGTATTAGGTGTTGGTTCGTGTTACTTAGTTAAATTGGTAAAATTTTGTTGGTTGTTATCTGAATTTGAATTTGGCTTACGTCTTACATTGACCTTCACATATTACTAGAAAAAAAATATATCTAACTGTTAAAAAATAAAATTCAATGGATATACTATATTCTAAATATTTTTCATCTTTCCAATTAAATTCAAACTTAGTATGTGCGTATATCAATGAACCACGTTTTAATTTTTAATAAGTAACATTAGTTTCAACCAATTGTTTGTCATTGTATAATAAAATAATATATATCTTACTATAAGACACTTTTTGCATTGGCTTAAAAATTATATTATCATGTATTAAGTTGGAAAAAAAATTTCGTATGATTAAATAGTAGAAAGATATTACCACTTGTAAATTATGCAAAGTCACATTTTTAACCATAATTTTTTACATTTATAAAATTACATGTATCATATATTTTCATTGAAAGGGTTAATTAATTAGGGTGTTTTTTTGTACTTATTGGCGTATCTGACATATATCAATGGTTCACAATTATTAACCAATCATAACTATTGAAAATGTAAATATTTTAAGCCATATAACATACTAACTTAGTTTAAGGTAAAATACTTAATAGCTATCTTATGGTGAGACTTTTATCATTGTCCATCCTATATATCACTGCCATCATCGTATGATAGGGTGACAATTTTACTTTTAACAGGATTTCAATTAATGAAAATATCAATGGCCACGAACTCACAATTGCACAAATCTCAAATTCAATTATTTTAACAAAATGATACATATGATGGTTGCATAATTCGAATTTGACTATTATTATCACCTTGCAATTAACTTAAGAATTCAAAATAGCAACGACATAATGGAGAGATTTTCCAATCGATGTATCATTCTCAATTAGTACTTTAGTACTACACACGCTCCGTGTTGAAGTAACTTTTGAAACTGGGCCAAAGAGATATTGGGCTCGTTGAAAGCTATATATGGTTGTGATTGTACTTAAGTGGCTCACAAAATCGACTCCATCAATGTATTTGTGAACTTGATTTATATCATCAACTCAAAACAACTAAATAATAGTAGGGACAGCAGTGGGGCAGGAAATCCCCGTCTCCGCTGGGGCCTCGTCCCGTATTGGGGAAAAATTCCCATCCCCACAGGGAATCCCCGTTTTTGCTGGGGCCCCGTCCCGCATTGGGGAAAAATCCCCATCCCCAGTGGGGATGGGGACGAGATTCAATCCCCGAGCAGGGATGGGGACGGTGACGGGGCGAAATTTTACCCTATTCTCGTCCTCGCTTACCTGCCTGGAAAAAAATTCTCATCCCCATTCCCGCTTCCCCATTCTCGTTTGGGAAATAAAACCCACTCATGTTTCCATTTATAATTAAAGTTATATATAAATCCTTTATTTATGAACGTAAGATTAAGGTTAGAAAGGTAAATTTACTTGAAAAAGCCCTAGCCGTATAATCCTTATTTTTCTTTTTAGACTTTGATTGGGTTATGTTTAACTTCTTAGACTTTGGTTTCATTGTGTTGCATGGACTTGCTGAACTTTAATTTGGGTTGAATTATAAACTTTGATGAAGTTTGTTAAACTTGCGTTGCATGGATCCTAAAAAAGTTTTGTACAATTAATTGAGCTAAGTCTGCTACGCAACTTGGCGTTTCATCCAGGATCCAACTTGTGATATAATTTTCAAATAGGAGGAAAAACATTTACGAGCAAAAATCCCCCGTTGGGGATTGAATCCCTGCTAGGGATGCGGACGAGGAGGAATTTTCTTCCCGCAATGGGGAATGGGGTAGGGACAATGAATATGCCCTCGTCCCAAACCTGCCCGTTGCCATCCCTAGATAATAGACTATTTATACATGGATCAATGGCAAAGTTCTCAATGGGGAGTTTTCAAGCTCAATGTTGATACAAACTTTGAAATCAAAGGTTAAAGAGGATTTGAGGACATTATAAGGCACGGATAGTAGTGTTGAGATTGTTGGTACATCTCACTTGTTCATGGAAATTAGACCGGATGTGTACGGCAAATTATTATGTACACCTGGGAGCACGTGCACCCATATGTATTATATATATATATTTTTTGGGATATATTTGTCATATATTTTATATTTTAATATATAATTACTTAGATGTCATGTGGGAGTACAAACACTCAGGAGTATGATATAGGCTTTGGATGTGTACGGAGGTAGTCATGCGTGTTTCCTATGGTGAAGAATTGAACTTCCAAGTAAAATAGGGTTGCAAAAACTAAAGGTGCAAATTGACTCCATCAACGTTATTCAGTGCTCTCAGAAAGAAAGAATCAACGGAACTTCAATGCGATCCGAAATTAAAGATTGTTTGCATTTATTTTATTTATTTGAGGTTTTTTTTCGGAGTTCTTATCGTACTTAAGTCACTTATAAAATCGACTCCATCAATGAGTTTGTGACCATATCGCATTGCCATCTTCATATAGTAGGATGAGAGCATTATTTTTACAATATTAATTTTCCAAAAACTCAATTTTGATTATTAGGTAAATCTCAAAATTCAGTTGTGTGAACTAAAGTCTAAAAGTTACATACAACAGTTTCATAATTTGAACTTGATTTTTATTATCATTTTGCAGTAATTTTAAAATTCAAAATAAACTGTATGTGCCAACTAACCGATTTCGTAAAGTCTTCGAAAATTATTGTCGAAGACATAGATTCGAATCCTGCCTATATCAGGCACCCAAAAAAAAAAGAATTCAAAATAACTTGATAATGGGCCAGTTATACGGATCATAGTGTCATTCTTAATGGGGAGTTTGCAAGCTCAATGTTGATGCAACTTTTGAAACCGAGTGTGAAAGAGGTTCTGAGATCATTATAAAGTAGGGATAGTAGTGTTGATATTGCTGGTACATTTCACTTGTTCATGGGAATCGCATAGAACTTGTACCAAAGGGTTTCCTTAGGTACAGAATTTGAATGCTGAAACTGGAGGTGAAATTGACCTCATCGACGGTAAGTGTTCTTAAAAATACAGAATCGGTAGAACTTGAACATGATAAGTTATCAAATGATATTTGTATTTAATCGATAGAATCCATTGTCCTGCTCCTCTCGGACAGATTTTTATGGCTAATATTGTGTGTGATAACCAAGGAATTCATCAAATGAAATATTAGCCTTCCTCTTTGAACCAAACAAACAAAAAATAAACAAAATAAATAAATTTAATCCCCCATGAATGACCAACGAAAATACTAGTATTAATCTTCCTAGCAAGGCCGCCAATATCCACAGACCCTTCTGATAACCAAATTAAAACAACCTTTTTTTTTCTTTTCCTTTTTTTTTTTTGAACTTTTGAAAACCATTTCACTGTATTCACTTTACATCACTGCGAGCTGTGGGTACCCGAAGGCTGGATGGGGAGATAACGGCGATAGTGGAGGGACGTTAAATATTCCTTCCTTCACATCCTTATCGTCAAAGTCCCAAACGGCCATCCAATTTGACGGAGTCAACGGCCCTACCTCCGCACTTTCGCCAACCGACGACGTCGTAACGGTAGTCGTCGTCGACTCCTCCTTCTTCACCTTCTTGGACTTCACCATCTCGCTCGCTCTCTCCTCCTCCTTCCTCTTCCGTCCCCCGTCCCCGGCGGCGGTGACGGCGGCGGTGGCGGATGACTCTTCGACAAGTTTCCCGACTTCAAGGGGGAAGTTAAGTATGGCTTTGGCTCCACGGAGCTTGAAGGCGGCTCGGTCGTAGGCTCGGGCGGCTTCAACCGCAGTATCATACGTTCCGAGCCACACTCTGGAGCCTCGCTTGTTCGGATCCCGAATCTCGGCCGCATACTTCCCCCACGGCCTCCTCCTCACTCCTCTGTAGTGTCGCCGATCCTCCACCACCTCCTGACTCGCCGGCGGCTGAGTCGACTCGGTGGAGGCAAACTCGATGACCTCAAACTTCTTGACCGGCGACGGCACCGCGATCTTCATCGCCGGCTTCCTCTCGTTGAACTTCGACTTCCTCGGCGGCGAGAACGAAGTCGTTCCCGTTCCCGTTCCCGTTCCCGTTCCCGTCAGGTCAATAATCTCCTCCGATTTCGCCTCAAACTTGGAGAGATCGAAATCAAAATCGAACTCAAAGTCGAATTCGTCGCTCGGCTCAGCTTTAATTGAGCTCGAATTCGGCACTGGTTCGATGTACGACGCAAAACTTACAGACGATGATGAAGATTGCGAGCAAAGAGAACTCGATCCTTCGATCGACAACTCCGGCTCAAAAACATCATTGTGATTAGAGGTGAAATTAAACAAATTATTGTTATTAAAGCTTAAATTACCAACGGGAGAGAGTTCATTGAAGAGATGGTGCTTGATGAACTCAAGAGCAGAGGCTTCATTGGGTGACGCCATTGTTGAAAGTCGATCAGGGAAATGAAGATGATGATTAGAGGTTTGTATAATTTTCAAAGTTTTGGATGATGAGAGAGGAATTTAAAAGGGGAGGATTGGAAGGATTGAGTGGAAAAGTAGGGAGTGGAAAAGTGGTTTATATAGAAGGAGAGAGAAAAGGACAGGGAAGTGAGCTTCGCGGTGAGGGGGGATTTGGAAAGAGGGCAGAAGGCAGGCAGGGAGGAAGCATCGTCGTTTTACGCTATTTGAGATAAAGATGGAGAGATAGGGGGGTTTGTACTTTGTTTAGTTGATCGGTTAATCTGAGCCGTTGATGCAATTGAATATTCACAGATTGCGGCGGTTAAGCTGACTCTAGCCGTTGGTAGCTGTTGTAATTGTCACATTGTCTTGTATGAATATTTTTATTTTTTTAATTTGTTCCTTCTGAAATTCGATTTTGAACAGTCTTTCCTTTTTTGGGGTTATCAAAAATGTCAGCATGGCTCGGAGTTGGAAATGTCCGAAATTTAAGAGAGCAATCAAGGTTGGCAATTCAATTTGGACTCTTTTTCTTTTTTCCCTTTGAAAATATAATTTTTAAATGAAACAAACTTGTATTAAACGGATCATCATATTAATCATTATGTATTATTATCTATTTAATTATTAATAATGCTATAATTATATCAAAAGTTCTAAATTTAATTTCTTCTATGCGGAGTATCACGTTGATTCATGTGTTTTGTATATTTGAATGTAGTAAAACAAAGGAAAAAAAACCTTTTATAGTCAGCATTTTAAATATTAAATATTGATAAAGGTAACACAAGATCCAAGTTTGAAACAAAGAAGAAAAAATCACTCAAAATAAACCAAAACTTATTAATTATTTATAATTTTCTATTTAGAGATATAGATGTAATACAATATCAAAGTTTAAACCGATGCAATGAGTGAAAGTATACAATACCATACATATAATATGCATTGTGTTTATCCCTCCCGTTTTCCTTCATGAGGACTTCACCTATACATCATCATCTAGATCTAAGTTATTTTCCTTTTTTTTTAAGAAATCATCTAGAATGAAATTAAAATGTCATAACTTATCAGACACCTCATTTATTGACTAATTAAAACACCAAGGAGATTTTTTTTAAAATTAATGTTGGGGGGAAAATATCCAAGGAAATTATAATACATTAATACGGAGGATTTTTTAAGCCGTTAATTACTCAAATTAGGAAGGGGAAGGGGACAACAGTTGGACAAAAACAATACTATAATGGGAATAGAGCATATTCTTAACAATAACAGCAGTACGAGCATATTATTACTCTTTACCCACTGGCCATTATGTTATATATCCTCTTAACTAAATAAACTTAAGATTAAAATAAATGACTTTATACTATTAAAAAATCGTCACATAATAACGGTATCTTTGCATACCAATGAACACCTTGCATCTAGAAAGAGGGAAAAGAAAAAACTTTCCCTTTAATTTATTAAAAAAGGGGGTTTTTAGAAAAAAAAAATATATATATATATACACACATACATATATGTGCATGCTCGCGCGCTCACGCACACATTTATATATTGTAGTTATATATTTATTATGACTCCAATATTATCATTATTTCCTTTCCAATTTTTTCAGTATACACAATAAAATATTTGATAAACTATTTACTTGTTCATCGCATATTATTATATTCGTCTCACCTTATCTTTCCTCTTCATAATTTTGACTCTTCTACCGTTTTAATTAGTTACTACTTTCAATTTACACATGAGTTCTTAATTTGAGTTTGTGAATTTTGATGCATTATTTAGACTTTTCTACTGCAGAGAATATTAATCATTTAGATGTGATATCATATATTCAAAATCAAATTGAAGAGGTTTAAATTATGAATTTGAATTTGATGACATGGGATAAGACTGTAATAATCAAAGAATTGACATTAATTGTATGAAAATGGTTTAAATTACTGTACTACCGTTGGGGAGTGGAGTCCAAGCTGTCTTTCATCTCATTCTGTTGGTAACAATTGCTAACATTCATATTCTATAGGTAAGATTATTCTCTATGGTTGCATGCGTATATGATTTTTTTTAATAGAAATAAATAAATAATAATTTGTACATTTTAGTTAACTTAAAAAAGTTATTGAATCGTACTTAAAAAGTCATTGAAATTTTATTACTTAAAAACCTCCATAATTTTACATAGATTCGATCGGTAGATTATTCACTCTATTTCGTATAGACAGTTATTATATATAGTAAAAATTAAACATCTAAATGTTGATGATAATGACTGCAACTAAAAACTCATAAAATTTTTCATGCATTGCGTGGGTATGAAAATACTAGTGAAAAATCATATGATATTTATATAAAGATAATTTTTCTACGACAATAAATAAAAACACAAAACGAGCATTAGTTCGTACAAAACTAATGACGAGTATATGAATTACCCGCTCTAAACTTGCAGTAAAACCCTAATCTTAAACCGTATACTTCGACATCAATACATTACATACTTTGCCATCAATACATCTTTCTCAAACATCATGTGCTATATAATATATTTCATAAAACATGAATCCATTTGACAGGAATATGGTACATATATTAGATTTGAAACAAATTTTTTTTACGCTCTATATGAAATTCCATGGTCAATTCATCTTCCAATGAGGATCAATTTAGACCTGAAAGTTGAACCACTCAGATATTATTCTTCTCAATTGAAAAAAAAAATAAAAAATTCGGAAGATTTTTGATATCTTGTTATTAAAAATAACAATAAAAGGTGGGAGAGGTGTGATGTTGACATCATGAATGGTGTATGTATAGTAAGTCAAGGCCTACGAAGAGAAAAGAGAGGTTGCTTTTGAATATTTTAAACTCATCATTTGAATGAGGACCCGATTGGCTTAATAATTGAATTTGGGTAAACAGAAGACTATTTGGATTATTATATTATATTAAGTATTAATTAATTAATGAAATTTAGATGCGGACGCCTACAATTAGACAGGATCAGGTTCCTCCACGTTGGTCCGGTCCAAGGCCGATAAACCCATGTGGCGGCACTATTCCGGCGTTGACCCTAACCCAGTCCAACCTTACGGATGGATCATCGCTTTATCATTGTTTCTAGCCTTCGCGTCTCGGTGACTTGACCATTTCTATCCCTATTTTTACAGGAGAATTTAACGATATTGATGTCCTGATGAAAACATTATGAAAATTTACAAATTTGATAAATTTAAAAATCGAAAAGATAAGTTTAAGATTTGATTCTTATTGTTTAAAGCATGTTTGATAACATATTTTTTTCAATTCATTATAAGTACTTGTTATTAGCATTCAACACTGATCGACATTCATCGACAACACTCAGTAGTGACCAGCGTTTAACTATATTCCATACTCATAGTTTCAACCCTGTAAAATGATCAATAATCAGTTACTATGACTTATCATAAATAATTATCATCAATATTCAACACTGGTCAGCACTCATCATCACCAATTAGCACTCATCAACGCTGAATAGCACTCATAAGCACTAAATCATATTTTCTACTCACAATTTCAACCTTGAGTAACACTTATCAGCATTGATTAGCAATAAGTTACTTATAAAAGTTCAAAAGAACAGAGCCTAATGAAGAGTTAAGTAATATTAAGGGTCTGTTCATTCAAGCGTTTAGATTTAGTATTTTAGTAGTCATCAACGATTTATCAACGGTGATCAATGATTACCAACAGTTAGAAATAATAGTTAGCAATTAAAGACGTTTACTAGTGGTTCCGACATGTGTCTAAAGATAGTAGATGGCGGTTAGCCAATGTTTACTAACGGTTATTGGCGCTTATTGATATGATATGTATGGCACAGCAACAGAAAACAAGACCTGAAGAAAAAGGATCGGGCCCCATGTGACAGCTTGTCATAACCGCCTAACTAATTCTTGATATTTTGCCCAGCTAAAATGCTTGTATATAAACAAAATAATTATTGACCTTCTGACACAATATACATCCAAAAAGATTGCAAGATACTCGAGTCTCTACTTTTGCATCATTTTCTTCTTTCTTCTTCTCCTACCTCCCATTATCATCATCTTCAACAATGGCTTCCTGCAGCTACTGTTAACATGGTATCAGAGCAATCATAAGCAGATCATTCTTCTTTCCTTTGAATCTATAAGATCAGGTAAAACATCAAGATACCTGTTCTAATCTTTTCTTTCTAGTAAGTCGACAGTGCGTAGTTTCTTTTGGCAATCAGATTCAATCTGGAAATTGTATAAACCTAGATTCTTGATTGATTAAAGAAAAAAAAATGGACGCAAACTTGAATGTCAATGATCCTTCGCACAAATTATTCTTGCATCCTTCAGACAATCCAAACAATATCCTGGTTAGTGGGTTAATGAATGGGGAGAACTATGGCCATTGGACGAAGGCCATGGAAGTGGCTTTAATTGCCAAGAACAAACTTGGTTTTGCACTAGGAACCTGCTCTAAACCACCTGTTGGTTCACCATTAGTAGGGCATTGGGATAGATGTGATAAAATGGTAATTTCTTGGATTATAAATGCTGTGATCAAAGATATTGGACAGAGTTTGCTTTTTTCTCCCACAGCTAATGCAGTCTGGGTACAACTCAAGCAAAGATTTGGGGAAGCTGATGGTATTCGGATTTTTAAAATTCAAAGAGATTTATGTACTATTTCACATAACAACTTATCCGTGGCTGATTACTTCACTCATATAAAGAAGAAATGGGATGATTATAATAGCATAATCACAATCCCTCTTTGCAACTGTGGCATTGAATATGCCAGTTTCAAGGCTGCACACAAGTTAATCCAAGACCAACAGCTTATGCAATTCTTGGTTGGTCTCAATGATGATTACAAAGTAATTAGAGGAAGTATACTCATGATGAAGCCTCTTCCTAACACAAATCAAGTCTACGGTTTGATTCAACAAGAAGAAAAGCAAAGATCTCTCTCTGCCATATCAAAGTTCAGTTATGATTCTACAGCCTTCTATACTAGTTTACATGGCCAAGACTCTGTTGTAGAACACAGAGCCTTAGTTACTCAACAAAGGACATCTAATTTTCAACCAAGGGCTGTCCCAGCTGGGGGTTACAATCCAGGTTCTACCTTCCATAACAATTTCAAGAATATGCCTAAAGGAGGAGTTAATGATAGAAAACAATTGTTTTGTGATTATTGCAAACTGATAGGACATATAATTTAGAAATGCTATAAGTTGCATGGGTACCCTCCTGGACACAAGTTCCACAAAGGCAGGAAGGTAGCAGCTGTGGTTCAGTCCCATGACACAGATTCTCTTGGACGTGTATCTGGACACAATTATGATACATATACTGTTCAAGGTAATCTGGCTACAACTCCAACAGTCCAATCCCTCACTCCAGAGCAATACAGTCAGCTGTTACAGATACTCAGCCAACAGACTAGTGAGCATCAATTGCCTCAGAATGATCCTATAGCTACTGGATTTCTGGCAGGTAAGAGTTTTTGTTTTCTTACCACAATTGGCAACAACAATTGGATTCTAGACAGTGGGGCTAGTGATCATATTACACATGATCTATCTCTATTGCATGATGTAAAACCACTTCAACAAACATGCTACATTACTATGCCTAATGGAAAGAAGGCTCAAATTTTACATGTTGGCTCACTATTCTTGGGAAATGGTATGGTTTTAAAGGATGTTTTCCACACTCCAGAATTCCAGTTTAATCTACTGTCCATAAGCAAGTTAACCAAGCAGTTCTCAGCAAATGTTATTTTCACTCCTGAGTATTGTTTCCTACATGACCAAAGTATGAAGAAGGCTGTCATCCTTGGTAAAGAAAATAAACAGATGTATTGCATGAAGAAAGGGGAGGAGTTTATGGCACTTCAGCATGGTCAGATTCAGCCCTTACACTCATCTGAGAAGAGTTTGGAGGCTATTACGGTGTGTTTTTCTGATTCAAAGTTATGGCACTTTAGATTTGGTCATTTACCATTTGAGTAGCTTCAATATGTCAATGTTCCTCATTGTAATAACGCTAAACATGGAGTTTGCCAAATTTGTCCAATGGCAAAGTTACACAAAAATTCTTTTTCCTTGAGTAACACAAGGTCTATGTTTTGTTTTGAACTTATACATGTTGATATTTGGGGGCCATATCCTCACAAGACATATAATGGTTTTCAATATTTTTTGACCATAGTGGATGATTATTCAAGGGCAACATGGGTACATTTGATGGCACATAAGAGTAATGCCTTTCCCTTACTCAAGGCCTTCATTACTTTTGTTCAGCAACAATTCAATACTCATGTTAAAGTTCTGAGGACTGACAATGGCATGGAATTTAAGGAGACCTCAGCTTTAGAATTTTACAAAACTCAAGGCATAATTCATAAGACATCTTGTGTTGATACTCCTCAACAGAATGGAGTGGTAGAGAGAAAGCATCAACACTTGTTGCAAGTCACCAGGGCTCTTATATTTCAATCAAATCTGCCTAGACACTATTGGGGAAAGGCACTGTTGACTGCTGTGAATCTCATAAACAGGATGCCTACAGCTGTGTTAAACAATATATCTCCTTCTGAGGCACTTTACAAGGTCAAGCCTTGTTGTGAACACTTGAAAATCTTTGGTTGTCTTTGCTATGTTTCTACACTGAAAAGGCAAAGAGATAAGCTGTAGCCCAGGGGTCATCCCTGTATTTTCATTGGTTATCCATATGACCAAAAGGCTTACAAACTACTTGACTTAGAAACTAAGAGGTTTTTCACATCTAGAGATGTTTACTTTCATGAGAACATATTCCCTTTTCAACATATTACTCATCTAAACCCCACTCCTTTGCCAACTAGTACAGAACTAGTTCCAGAAACTCATACATTTTAGCAGCCTGAACCAAATTTCTTAACTCAAACATCCACACCCAACACTGTCAGCATGCATTCTGCAGAGCAATCTATGTCTTTTCACTCTGCCGATTCATGTCCTTCCTCTATACCACCTCCTGTTCTATTACCAGTTGCAACTTCTACAAGGAGATCCTCAAGACCACACCAACAACCTCATTATTTGAAAGACTATTTTTGTGGCTTGATTGATTCCTCACATCTTCCAGCAAAGCATCATGCCTTGGTTTCTACTTTGACAAAATATGTTGAGCCTAAATCTTATGAAGAAGCCTCTAGAGAACCAGGTTGGGTGGAAACCATGGAGAAGGAAATAGATGCTTTGATGCTCAATCAGACCCGGGATTTTGTTGATTTGCCTTCTGGTAAACGAGCAATTAGCAACAAGTGGGTTTATAAAATTAAGCTCAAGTCAGATGGCACTTTAGAGAGGTTGAAAGTTAGGCTTGTCATTAGGGGCTTTACTCAAAAGTATGGTGTGGATTACCAGGAACTTTTTTCACCCGTTGTAAAAATGGCCACAATCAGAAGCATTATAGCCCTTGCAGCATCCAAGAAATGGACTTTATCACAATTAGACGTGAACAATGTTTTTCTTCACGGAGACCTTGATGAGGAAATATACATGGAGGTACCAAAAGGGATTCCCAACCCTTCCAATAAAGTGTGCAAGTTGAGGAAGTCTCTCTATGGTTTGAAGCAAGCAAGCCGGCAATGGTTTAGCAAGTTGAGTAACACTTTAACTTCTTTAGGTTATCAACAATCCCGAAATGATTATTCATTATTCCTAAACAAATCAGCTACCCACATTACCCTTGTG
Source organism: Selenicereus undatus (assembly GCA_017589665.1). NCBI lineage: Eukaryota > Viridiplantae > Streptophyta > Magnoliopsida > Caryophyllales > Cactaceae > Selenicereus > Selenicereus undatus. Next base: position 5,309,070 of record JACYFF010031956.1, on the reverse strand, counting down.
GCTGTCTATGTGGACGATATTTTGCTTACCGGTTCAGATCAGGCCGAGATTAATCATGTTAAGCATCACTTGAATTAGTGTTTTGGGATTAAAGATCTTGGCCAACTTCACTACTTTCTTGGATTTGAAGTTAGCTACGTTCCAGAAGGTATAGTTTTGTTTTAAAAAGAAATTCACACTTGAATTTCTCAAGGATAGTGGTTTGACCAGTTCCAAACCTGTTGCAACACCTTTACCTCTTAACTGTAAACTTCAACCAGATGAGGGTGACCTTCTAGCTAATCCTACATATTATAGAGCAATGATTGGCAAATTAAATTTCCTCACAAACACTCGTTCAGATCTCAGTTTTATAGCTCAAACCTTGAGCCAGTTTATGTAGAAGCCGCGAACATCTCACTTACAGGCATTGCACCACACTTTAAGATACATCCAATCTACAATAGGAATGGGTATTCTCCTTCAAGGGTCTGACCATCTATCAATACAAGCATATTCAAACTCTGATTGGGCGGCTTGTCCTTTTTCTAGAAGATCTGATGAACCTCTATTTTACACTATTTTTAACCCCTATTTGACCCAGCTTCTTCCCCGTTTTCACGCTTTATCGTGTTAAGGAAGGGTCAAATCAGCCTCCTTTTGCATACTTTTTACTTATGCAGGATCTTTCGATATTTTCAGGAACTCGATCGAAGAAGAGGAAAGATGAATAATATTTGGCATAAGGAGGTGCTAAAGAAGGGAGAAAAGCCGCGAAAAGGGCGTCGCACGGAAGTCCTGGACAATCGAGCACGCGCGGCACAACCGGAGGACGAAGAACCGGCCAAGCCAAGCCGGTGCCACATGGCACGGTCTGACCGTGCCACGTGGCACGACCGTGCCACGTGGCATGGTGTGGCCGTGCCACGTGGCACTGGCACTACTCGGCTCGGCTGTTTTCTTGGCTTTCCGTCAGTGTTTTGGCACGGTCACCCCGTGCCTCTGGGCACGACCGTGCCACCCCCGTTCCGCATCGCGACTTAAAAGTTCTCTCGGGGCTGTTTCAGTTTCATTCAGTTTTTAGTTTTCAGTTTTCTCTTCACAAACGCTCTTAGGCGATTTTTAGGTTTAACATTGGGTTTTCTAATTTCATTGCTTTGTATTGAATTCATCAACATTGAAGTTCGATCTACCTTTTCAGCAGAATCAATTCAAGTTCGTTTCCCTGATTCCTTCTCTTCTCTTTATTGTTGTTTTAGGCTTTCGTGAATTGAAATGTTGTTTGGTAGAATTGAGATTTTGATTGTTGGTTGTGAAGTGATGTGCGGCTAAATCCCTCAACTTAGGTTGGGATTGACGCCGAATATGCATAACTGAATCATGTACTGGCCCAATCCATGTTCCCCCTTTGTTTTGCAATTACGAATTCTGCTATGCACGCCACATGCTCGATGAAATGCTCGAAAGAACATTCATCGTTATTATTGGGGTTTAGGGGAGCGTTGAGAGACGAAACCTTTACCTAGTGCGTCTTAGTGGACAATTAGGATTTTAACATGAAAATAGTTAAGTTCTAGTTGGGATTAGAGATTGTGAATCTTGTAATCCTTCAACCCTTAGTCCCATGAAAATAGGCGACTATGGTTCTAGGATTAGTCTTCGACCCTTGAGAGAGGGAGGAGATGGGCTTAATTGACGATCTGTCCATTTGTGATGCATGCATTGGGAATGTGTGATTGGGTTAGTAACTGATTCACTAGCATATTCGTGCTGTTAGTTCCAGCCTAAGTGTTCTCTATTCTGCAGTTCGTTGCACTTTCTAGTTGCTGTCGTTCCTTCTAATTTAGTTTCCAAACCACAATTGTGACTGCCTAGCTTGAGTTGTCTAGTTAATTCTAGTAGTTGAAGCCTAGTTCCCTGTGGATTCGACTCGTACTTGCCGGTTGCAAACTACAGCTACGCCGTGCACTTGCGGTTAATTAAAACCCTAACAAGATCCACCACCGGTTACATCATTCTTTTTGATTTTTCTCCTATCAGTTGGAAGAGTAAAAAGCAGAACACAGTTTCAAGATCCTCCTCAGAAGCCGAATATAGGGTCATGTCCCAAACAGCAGCAGAGATTACATGGCTCGTGAGACTCCTTGAAGAACTTGGCGTCCATTCCCTAAAGCCTGTTACGCTTAACTGTGATAACCAGTCTGCGATCCATATTGGCCGGAATCCTGTGTTTCATGAACGCACGAAACACATTGAAATAGATTGTCACTTTACAAGGGAAAAGGTTCTAGAGGGCTTACTTCAGCTTACATACCTACCTACACAGCAACAGCTAGCAGATGTTCTGACTAAAATTCTACCATCTTCTCAACAAGACACTCTCTTGGCCAAGCTAGGTATGGTTCCTCATCATCACCATTCCAGCTTGAGGGGGTGTGATAAGATATGTATGGCACAGCAACAGAAAAGAAGACCTGAAGAAAAAGGATCGGGGCCCATGTGACAGCTTGTCATAACTGCCTAACCAATTCTTGATATTTTGCGCAGCTAAAATGCTTGTATATAAATAGGATAATTGTTGACCTTCTAACACAATATACATCCAAAAAGATTGCAAGATACTCAAGTCTCTACTTTTGCATCATTTTCTTCTTTCTTCTTCTTCTACCTCCCATTATCATCATCTTCAACAATGGCTTCCTGCAGTTACTGTTAACACTTATCAACGGTTAGGATTAACGGTTAGTGGTTAGTAGTGTTTGGGAGTGGTGAAGAGTAGTTAACAGTTACCAAACGTTTTCTAATTGAAAGTTGAAACGAACATGTCCTAAACAGTCTACCAAAATTTAAACTTTAATCAAAATAGATGAGAGTACATTATACTTTCTTTTATTTGGAAGGACATGATAGTTGATAAAAGTAATGAAAGCAATTGAGCTATAAATCTTCACTTATCTTACATGATCCAGTAAACAAGAAATTAATATATACTAGTAATACAACACTTGTTCTATCAATAGCCATACTCAGTTTATATTGATGGTGCTTGATCATGTATTTTCATATTCTCAGTGTATTTAGATGAAACAACTCCCAAGTCACGTATACAACATCTTAAACATAGAAAAAAAATCAAATTACATTATTTTTATAAATATCAGTCATCTCAACCAATAAATTTTTTAAAAATTATTGTCAAAAATATAATTTAAATCTCTCATACATTAATCTTGTTTCTTCATTTTCGCCACGAAAATAACATCACTTGAAAGTTGAAAGCACTGTACGATTTGTACAAATTAAACGAAGATAGCCTGCCCCCAAGGTAATTTATTTATTTATTTTAAAACAATTCTTCTAGAATGTGGATCCGTTCAAAGTATCAAAGGTCACGAGGGGGTTGGTCAAGGCCAAGAGTCAATCAAATAATGTCATAATAATAATAATAATAATAATAATAATAATAATAATAATAATAATAAT
>JACYFF010031956.1:5288956-5305598 GCA_017589665.1 Selenicereus undatus | reverse complement strand
ATAATAATAATAATAATAATAATAATAATAATAATAATAATAATAATTGCATGAAATATTGCAGTGGATATATCTTCTTAGTAGAACCATTCAATACAATCAAGTAATGAATAAATTTGTTTTTATTATTTAGTTGATTCCTTCGATTCCGGGATGGCTTAAACAATAGTTATCGGATAGCATGTCGACCAACAATGACGAAAGAGTGACAGAAAGTAGGCCTGAAGGATGATTTTTTAATTAAAAAGAGAACACTGATAAAGCTTCAATTATGACTAGATAAATCTTTTGAAGAATTTAAAATATCTCACAATATTTAACAGTTACACTCATTTTTTTTAAAAAAAATTGATAATTATGCAAGTTACCTCTCATAATATGAGCAATAACGTACTCAAATTTGGAAGATTCAAATTAAATTAGGAAATTGAGATAGTCTCCATTTATTGTTCCTCAACGATCATAAAGACTACCAGAAAGCCATTGAATTGATGACAAATTAATGACATTTGTCTATTTAGAATTTGCATACCAGCTTCTCGGATAGTGGTAGGGGTGTTCGAAAATATACGTAATCAATTACCCGAATCAAAAACTCTCTATTTGATATGAAATTTCGAGTGTCCGAATCGAAATATTTGAAAATTTCGGTTTGGGTACTCGAACCGATATTTTATTTGGGTTATTAGTTCCTGCCTTCTTGGTACCTGAATTTTTTCTTTTTTACCTTTTCAAAACTTTTTAAGTTTTCCCTTCCCTAAAGACATAATTGCCCCCAAGCCCCAAGAAGACAAGTACTTTAACTTCGTTATATACTTGTATTGTTTTGTTTGGATGCCTAGATCCTTTAGGAGACTTTGTTGCATGTGGACAGTGGGTTGGAATTATATTAGTAATCTTATGCCTTATGGAGGTGTGTAATCCTCGAAATGTAAATAGTATTAAGGTATTGTATGATATTACCTTACTGTGTAATAATATCAAGTGTAAGATTGCGCAAAAGATAATGTTTTATAGCATATATAAAAATAGTTATATTATGGATACAAAAAATTAATATGCAAAATAGGGAAAAAAAGAGAAAAAAATTAGGTTATTTGGTAACCGAAAATCAAACCAAAATATTTGGGTACCCAAATTTCAAATACCCAAATATTTTGGTTTGAATACAGTTCATTATTTTGCCGGCCCAAACTTTCGAGTAGTTGAACCGAAATATCTTTTGGTTTGGGTACCCAAACCATAAGCACCCATAGGTAGAGGAACTCTTACTTTAATGCTTGAATAAAGAGTTTTATTAATTCATATATCATACTCTCATAAAGATATACTCTTATAAGTTACATAAACACGTATTAAAATTTACCTATATAACAAATATACAAGGGTAAAATATACTATATGTAACTTATGAAAGTATTCACAACCATGAATATAATATATGTCAATTTTATCTATATTAATATAGTTAGATCCCTTGATCAAGTGCTTCTACTTGTATTAGACAAACTCTTGCATCAAAACAGCTTATTTGTGGTTACCTAATTGGGTATGCCTGCTTAATATTGTATTGCTCTCTGTTTTCTTGTTTCTTTTTTTTTTTTGGGTGGTGAAACGAGCATTGCTCTTAACATGTTCTTTTCGTTGGTAAATTTGGATTAATATATGAATAAAATTGATAAAAATTTGTAAGAATCAGTAAGAGTTGAAAAAAGGAACTTTATCTTTTGAAAGGATTGATAAAGATCGGAAGAAATCGACAAGTATTGAGATTTTTTTAGGGATTAAAATGAAAGACAAAAATTGGAAGAAATTAATAAAAGTTAGTAAAGATTAATAAAAAAAGTGAGTGGTTGTACGGAGTGACTTACATGTGATTATCTAGGTTGGTCCCCAACCTTTTAATCCATATTCTTCTCTTACAGGGATTTTGTAGCCTATCCTCTTTAATTAAGCTTTCTTTTAGTATAAATAAAAACTATTAGGTGATTATTAATTAAAAAAAAAACTGAGGAGAGATTAAAATAATAAACCAGCGGATATTTTGGGATTTTCATTAGTCCAAAAGGTATCCCCATGCATGCATTAAGTATTCAACAAGACAAAGATGGATTGATTGAATTGGCAACTTGGCATTAAATTATTTTTGTTTATCGAATCTTTTCCACCTTGGTCTTTGATTTATTCAGTAGTTAACTTTTTGCACGAAATTAAAGCATTCTTATTTTGAATTTTTAGTTGAATCCTGGATTTGGATTCAGATTATAATTAGTTTCCGCAGTCATTTTAACCTTTTTTTATGGCTTGTTTGCTGCTAATGTGAAAATAGATCAATAAATTAGACTAGTCTAACATATTTGATTTTTTTTTTTTGTCTTGAATCATCTATTTTACTAGAGTCGAATTGCTGTTGGTCCAAGAAGGGGTAGAACAAGGGGAACAAGACTCGAATCCGAAACCTTACTTCAGGGGAACAAGTATCAAACTGCTTAGACCAACCTGTGTTGGTCTAACATATTTGATTAGCCGCATGCAATCTCGAATTCGGAATGCGAAAATTAAGTTTTCATCTACGGTGAAAATTTCTGATATATTAATTGTCGTTCACATTACAACCTTATCTATTAAAATAAATAGTATTATTAAATCTAACCTGATATGAAACTTAATTAATAAATTCAGAAACAATTTGTTAAACATGTATATATCTTGTTCTTCCTATTCTAACTTGAATATGAACACCCTTAATAACTCAGGATCTGAGGTGGGCCACTGACGAAAGCTGGTCATTTGCAAATAAAATTGGAGTACGGCCCAATGATGGTAATTAATGACCAATTTAGAGATTTCTAAACTTTTTTTTGGAATATTAACGGCAAGATGTTTGACTTTTTTCAAAAGAGATTACGGTCACCTTTTCTTCTTCTTTTGCTTTGAAGGGGGTAAGCTCTGCTACACGACTACACTGTTGGGCCCATATTTAGGTGGGGGTGGGCATGATTTTCGGAAACTTTGAAACTTGTTTGAACCGGTTAAACAGTTTTGGTTTTTAAAAAAGAGAAACCGACCTAATCGATTTCGGTTTCAGTTTTAAAAATTAAAATACTTAGAATCAGCACCTGAAACCTGTTTTATGCACATGAAGTGTGAATAGAAATCTCATCAAGGAGTTACCATGAAGTGAACAATTAGCAATGAATTGCATAGCTTGCTAATTTTATGCACAATGGATACCATTCATTTTGTTAATGTGAGAGAAACTATTCACTTGCTTCACCATGCGTAGCATATTGGGTGATAAAAGGACCAATATGGGTCACATTACGTATTATAAATTGTATCCAAAAATCATACTAACCAACAAATTGCTGTGATAATAGGAGGATTAGGATAATTAAGGTTTATATATGTTATGTATAATAAGCCAAGTCCTTTTGTAATGCATATAGTTGACGTATAATTTATACTTTGATGAGTTTAAAACTTATTTTTTTATCTTACACTTCATTTATTGGGAAAGTTTATTGAGGGATTTCTTCAAAATCAGGTGCAATAAAAAGAGTACCTTTTACTAATTAAGGTTATATTATTTTCTTAATTATTGATCTCTTGAAATCAGCCTCTCTACGGGTAGGAATACTAGTAGATGTAAGGTTGCATACATCTGGATCTTCCCAGATCTCGCGAAAGTAGGACCCACACTGAGAGGTATTGTTGTTGTTGTTGTTATTGTATTTTCTTAATTATCTTGATCTCTCAATATGATACCCGACCGCTTTCAGCGTAAAATAATTTCATTGTCTTTAGCAATTAATCTCATTTCGTGATTAAAATGGATATCAGATGTGAAATCATAATCACTTTTGGCATAAATTTGACTTTAAAAAACTATAACAAATACTAATTTTAATTAAAAGAACGCTCAAAAGAAAACGATGATTAGGATTAATTAATCTGGTATCAAGAGAAATCCGAATTAAACATAAACATGCATCCTATTATAGTGAGAATAGTCATACAGAAACAGGTTTAGTTTTTAATTATTATACTCCAATATATGCTATTACAAACATGCAGTAATAATAGTCGTTATTATGTTCCCCCACCATTGAATCTTCAACTAGATCTTGCTATAACTTGAGCATGACATCTTCAAAAGGCGGTTTAGCTTTGTGAAAATTGAAATGTATTTTGTTGAACCATTATGACATTCTTTATATGCTTATTTTATATATATATATATATATATATATATATATATATATATATATATCACATTAATTGCTTAATTTAATGTGAAACCTTATTAAGCATTATTTAAAAGGTCAATGGTTGCATGGATGCATGCATGTAATGCCCGGTTCAATTCATCACGTGAGAATTGTCATTAAACTAAAACTACAAAGTGCAAGTGGTAAAGATTTGCCCACAAAAAACCAAAGTGCAAGAGCTAACGAGAATAATTTTATTTTGGTGGTACACTGGTACCCTTCAAACATTGCGGTTTTTTAAGTCGAAAAAGGAAAACAAAGGCGCTGTGCTCGGCACGTGCCAGCAGTCTCTCTCGAAAAGTGCAACTGGTTTTCTCAAAGTAGGAAGGAAATACAGAGTCAATGTCAAATACTTTGACCCTTGCAGTCAAAGCGAACGTTCAATGTCGACCAACAAAAAAAAAATAAAAAAAATAATAATAATACAATACCACCTCTCACTATAAGTTTCGTTTTCGCAGGGTATGGAGAGATTTGGAGACCAAGGAAGGGGAGAAGGAAGTCTTTAAGCCGGCGAAGGCTAGGGAAAGAAGAACAAGGGATTTAGGTATTGTGAGGTGCATTACGGATGAAAATAGTACAGTGTTATTTGAGGTTGTAGAAATCAAGGAGAGATGACAAAGATACTTTTTCAATCTCTTCAATGGTGAAGGGATTGAAGATTCCCGAAGCAGGGAACGAGAGTGTGGTGAGAGGAGAATTGATGTACGAGAGTGTGGTCATATCAACAAGGATGAGATTAAAGAGGCTTTGAGGAAGATTCCCAATGGGAAGGCAGAGGATCCAAATCAAATATCAGTGGAAGTGCGGAAGTGTTTGGGAGAGGAAGGATTAGAGTGGCTAACGGAGCTTTTCAATATTATTTTTAGGACCTCTAAGATGCCCAAAAAATGGGGGTCTCGTACAGTAATCCTTTTGTACGAGAACAAAGGTGATATTCAGGATTGTAATAATTTTAGGGATACAAAGTTGCTCAGTCACACTATGAAGTTATGGGAACGGGTGATTGAGAGAAGGTTGTGGAAGGTTGGTTCGATTTCAGAGACCCAATTTGGTTTTATGCCAGGCAGGTCGACCATAGAGGCGATTTACCTCATTAGAAAACTCATGGGTCTGTATAGAGATAGAAAGGTGGATCTCCACATGATGTTCATTGACCTGAAAAAAGCATATGATAGAGTCTCGCGTGAAGTGTTATGGAGATGTTTGGAGGAGAAAGGAGCGCTACCCTGGTATATTCGAGTTATTAAGGATATGTACGAGGGAGGTAGGACGAGTGTTATGACACCAGGAGGGGTCTCTAATGACTTCGTCATTGGTATGGGCCTGCATCAGGGTTCCGCCTTGAGCAATTTTCTTTTCACTCTAGTTATGGATGAACTTACAAGAGGGATTCAAGATGAGTTATCTTGGAGTATGCTTTTTGCAGATGACATTGTTGTTATTGATGAGACCAGACAAGGAGTTAATGACAAGTTGGAGCAATAGAGGCATACTCTGAAATCTAGAGATTTTAGAGTAAGTAGATCAAAGACGGAGTACCTTCATTGTTGTTTCAGTGGAAGAGTAGATGCGGGAGAAGAAGTCACCCTGGATGGGAGGCCGATATCTAAGTCCGATAAGTTTAAGTATCTAGGCTCGATCATCCAGTAGAATGGGGATATTGATGAAGATATTAATCAACGAATAAAATTGTCTGTCAAACATAGAAGTATACCTTAGGTGTGCTGTGTGATAAGAGAGTGCCTCTTGGATTGAAAGATAAAGTCTATCGCATGGTAGTTAGACCGACCGTTATTTATGGATCGGAATGTTGGCCTCTAAAGAATATGCAAGTTCAAAGACTGACGGTAGTGGAGATGAGGATGATAAGGTGGATGTGTGGATATACGAGGATAGATAGAATTAGAAATAGAGTTATCAGGGACTTAGTTAAAGTAGCTCCCATCGGAGATAAGATGAGAGAAACAAGACTCTGATGGTTTGGTCATGTGAAAAGGAGTGTGGACGCTCCGGTGAGGGGATGTGAGATGATCAACATCCCCGAAGGTAAAAGAGGGAGGGGACGACCGAAGAAGAGTGGGGACGACCGAAGAAGAGCTTGGACGAGGTGATCAGATAGAACTTGAAGGTTGTCAGTTTGACGGAGGACCTAGCTGAGGAAAGGAAGTTGTGACGGGATAGGATTAAGATCTTAGATCGCTAAGAGGTTTTTTTGGTTGTTGTGGCTAAGTAGTAGTAGAGGTTTTTTTTTTTCCCCCGTATGCGTTGTTTGCATATAGGTTGTACTGTCTTCAGAGAAGAGTTCTCGTTTATTTACCAATGGTTGTTCAGGTATATAACCTTTCTCTAATATATTGTCATTTGATTTCATAGCTTCAACAACTGATCTTTTTAATATATCTCAGTCATCCCTTGCTATAGAATCTTTCTTCTATAAAATATTTTCCCTTTAAATGTTTTCACAAAATCTTTCTTTTATAAAATATTTTCACAAAATCCTTTTTGTGGGTCTCTTGGAATCAGTCTCTCTACGGGTAGGAATGCCAGTAGGGGTAAGATTGCCTACAGCTGGATTTCCCTAAACCCCACGAAAGCGGAACCCACACTAGGAGTTGTTGTTGTTGTTATAATCTTACCATTATAAATATTTGTGTTCATAGAGAGACTGATTTCAAAATACTTACAAAAAAGCTTTTGTGAAGACATCTTATAGGAAAGAACTAAAGAAAAGTAGCAGGGAATGAACTATAATATCCTAATAGAGCACGTGACAGTAGCTATGCAAAACATAATTATAATGTAGCAGAGGAAAGTACTATACTTTAACAAACAGAGGTAGACTAATATTACCTCTTCCCAAATGAATGTACTACCTGCATACATACATGATATATGAAAAATAGCGAAACAAATCTTGTCACACACAACAACATAACCTACCCTACGGCAACCAAATGACAGCTACGCGGCTATCATTCTATGATCCAAGACCTTAATATGATCTCGTCACAGTATCCTGAACTATGTCCTTCATCAATCCTAAAACTTTAAAGTCCTGTATAATCACCTTGTTCAAGCTCTTCTTCAATCGTCCCCTACCTCTACTACCTTCAGGGATGTCAATCATCTCACACCTCCTCACATGAGCATCCACACTCATTTCCACAGGACCAAATTAAACTATCTGAGTCTAGTCTCTCTCATCTTATTCTCTATGAGAGCTGATTTAAGTATATCTCTAATTACTTAATTCCTAATTCATATGTCCTCGTATAACCACACATCCATCTAATCATCCTCATCTCTACTACCATCAACCTCTAAACCTATGTCTTTTTTCTTGGCCAACACTCTGAATTATACAACACAACATGTCTGACCATATGATAAACTTTGTCTTTTAAACCTATAGTAATCATTTTATGACATAACACCCATGAAGCATTCTTCCATTTTTGCCAACTGACTTTTATGCACTGGTTAATGTCTACGTCAATATTTCCTTTATGTTTATTGATCGAGCATAGATATTTAAACTTCTCGGCATTCGGTATTGCCATCCCTTCAATAGTGACTTATCCCCCCTCATCTTCTCTATCACTAAAACTACAATGCAGGTATCCGGTCTTCGACCTATTTAATCTAAAACTTCTAGGCCGTGGTGTATGTCTTTAACGCTCCAACTTAAGGTTAATTCCCTCTCTAGCCTCCTGAATAAGAACAATATTGCCCGCAAATAACATACACTATGGTTACTCATCCTTAATCCCTTTCGTGAGTACACCCATAACCAAAGTAAAAAGAAATGAGCTTAAAGCGGAACCCTAATGAAGACCCATACCAACGGGAAAGTGCTTGGTAATTCGTCCTGGTGCCCTTGTACTCGTCTTACTTCCCTCATATATATCCTTAATAACTCGAACATACTCAAACGTCACTACTTTCTCTTCCAAGCATCTGCATAACGTTTCACGCGGAACTCTATCATATACTTTTTTCATATCTATGAACACCATGTGAAGATCCTACTTTCTATCTTTATACAGTACCATTAGACTTCTAAGGAGGTAAATCGCCTCTGTGGTCAACCCACCAGACATAAAACCTAACTGGTTATCTGATATTAGATGTTGGCCCATTTCTCATTGAATCAAAAGCTTAGAGATTAGGTTATTCACCAGTAGGTTATCCAATGACCTAACCCTATCAATGTATGTTGGATATTGACCCATTTCTCATGATATATAAAACTCCATCTCTAAGGGTGGGTGTTGCATCATCCAAATGTACACATTAATTTTTAGCATGGAGATTTAAATGAAGAAATTTATATGCTGCCACCTTGGGGATTCCAACCTCCTAAACCTAATTTTTCTTCTAGATTCAAAAGATCTATCTACAATATGCGACTCACACCTAATTAATAGTTTTTCAAACTAGCTTCAACCCTGGATAAACATAGATTCGAGCATTCTCCTCTTGACTACTTTTATTTTGTATAGCAAAGGTAATATTTTCATGACCCTTCTTATGTGTATGGATGATCCAGTACTCACAAGGAATAGTACCGACCATTGTAATAAGTTCGAAGACTATTCACATGAATGCATTAAACTTACGAATTCTAGGCCCTTTAAGAGCATCTACAGCCATAGTTCCAATTTTTGGAACTCAAATCCGCCACATCTGTAAAAGTTTCAGTTTTTTATTACTTGTATTTCATCACTTTTTCAACTAATGGAACTTTAATTTGGATCACCAAATAAAATATTTATTATGAGCCCACTTCACAACATACGACCTTTTCTTCAGAGAAAAAATTAAGGAAAAGTAAAACAAAGGCCCAAAAAATAAAAAATTGCAAAAGGTGGAACGCGGGGAGGAACGGGCTGCCGCTCCAACTTGCGTTCCATACCTAGTAAAAATTTCGCTGGAAATGAAAAAGATGGAACATGGGTCCCACAAGTGCTGCATGTGCTCTAAGTATTTTCTTGCCATAGCGGCGGCATGCCCGCTTGCAAGACTATTTCTTGTCAGCGTAAATGTAAAATGGCAGCCCGATGCACAAGCATCCCGCGTTCACGCAGGGTCCGGGGAAGGGCCGCACCCCAAGGGGTGAATTGTAGGCAACAACTACATCATTTCCTATGGAACAACATCACAAATTGTAAAGTGAATTGGTGGAACCTATTTCTGATACTTCACAATATAAAAGGTTGATTCATCAACTTATATACTTGGCCATTACAAGATCGGACATTACACAGTTTATTCATGTTCTAAGTTTGTTTATGCAGGACCCTCGGCAAGGACACCGGGATGCTACCATGCAGGTTCAGAAATATCTCAAGTTGTTCATAGGACGAAGACTTCTATTCGCAAACGAAGATGTTTGCCTGCAAGTATACTATGATTCGACATGGAAGATGTCCTATATGTTTTGGAGATTAGTTATAATACTTAGTCAACCTTGGAAATGTACCCATCTCTTGGAAAATTAAGAAACAGACTATTATATCTAAGTCTTTGCATTGAAGTAGAGCATCGGGCCATAACAGATGCTAGTATCAAAGTTGTGTAAGTATGTAACTAGCTTGCGTAAATTTCTTAAGATTCTTGTTTAATTCTAGCATCGGGCCATAACAGATGCTAGTATCAAAGTTGTGTAAGTATGTAACTAGCTTGTGTAAATTTCTTAAGATTCTTGTTTAATTCTACTGCTCAGTTGTGTTGTGACAACCAAACCATTCTTCATATTTTGATTGATCCAATCTTTCATGAGTGTGCAAAACATATTGAGGTAGTTCGTCACTTTGTCCGGGAAAGGATTTTGTTAGGAGTTATTACTCCTCGCTGTACTCCTACTACTGGACAATCAAACCGCTCTTCTTATTTTGACTGACTCAGTCTTTCATGAGTGTACAAAGCATATTGAGATAGTTTGCCACTTTGTTCGGGAAAAGATTTTGTCAGGAGTTATTACTCCTTGCTATACTCCTACTACCATATCTTTATCAAGGGCTAGTACCTAATGGGGAATTTGGACGTTTTGGACCATCACACTCCAACTTAGCAGTAACTATTAAAAAGCTGGCCAAATAATATGCTTTCTATTGTTAAGGCAGGAAATTATAGTTTTGTATTTTCTTTCGATAAGATATGTTTGTATGGGACAATGATTAGCGAAAAGAGGGGAATAAGGTCTTAGCCTAGTGATTATGATTGATGTCCTAAGTGCATTGGGCTTCAAGTTTGATTCTCTCCCATTCACATTATATTATAATTATATTGTATTACTTTTTATGGCTGATCTAAATCTAAAATAATTATCGCCAGCTAAAAATTTCAGACTTTTTATGCGGACACATGTAGTTTTATCACATGCATGAAGGTTTTTAGTAAAAGTTAGCTCGTGATTCCAGATGCCTAGCTGGGTAAAATTTTGCATCTTTATCAAAAAAAAGTGCCCATATGAGCATTGTCTCATGTAGGCAGAGTATATAACATTTATTAATCTAAAGTTTTGGTGAAGAGAGTCCTCGTAGAGTCTTTTTTTTTTTTTTTAAGTTTATGGACAAGACATCTTAGGTGTACATCTTAGTAGCTCCTACATTAAAGTATTACATTGAAAAAAATAAGGGTCTTTGTAATATGATATGACATTGGAATGCTGTGTAATCCAGTTAGAGGGATAAGTTTGTAGAGGTTCCTTTGATTACCCACTTGGATGATTGAACGTCGGCCAAAAGTAGAGAGATCTTAAACATTTCCTTGGGCCCCCTTTCTTTTCATGGGTAAATGGATAGAGCATTCTCAGTCTGAGTTTTAAAAGATTTGCCGCATCAGTAAAAGTTTCACTTTTTAAAAACTTGTATTTCACCATTTTTCTAATCAATAGAATTCATACCTAGATAATCAAATTAAATACTTAATTATTTATCATTGAACCCACCTCATACACACAATCTATTTTTTTAATATGTTAAATAATGTTTTTAAGAAAAAAAAAAGAAAAACAAAAAAAAGACAAAAAAATAAAAGGAATGAGAGAAGGAATGCTACCCCATTGCACCACACATGCCTCATCGCGTGTTTATGTGGCTATAAGCATTGAGTCATTTTTTTTGGGAAATTTTAGGCCCCACTACTGAAACTCATTCCGATGGTTGGGAATAACCTAACATGTTCTGTCATTTCTTTTTTATTTCTTACCGTTTCTTTCTAAAAATTCAATTTCTTTCCCTTCCTTATTATTCTCTTTCATCCCTTCCCATTCTTTTCACTTCTTCCCATGCTTTTCACTCTCTCTAACAAAGAATTTTCAATTCTTCTTATTCTTTACCATTCATTCCCACTCATTCAAAAACATATCGTTCTTTTTCCATCTTCCTCATTCCTTCCCATTCCTTTTAATTACATGTCCATTTTTTCCAAGCCAGAAGAACAAGCGCATTTGATTTTATATTAATGGGTTACAGGTTGCTTGGCTTTTCATGTTTGTAGCTTCACTTGCTTCTTTATGTATTTTGTGGCCCTACACTATGAAAATGTGTGCTTGTTCCAACAGACTATCCGATGGGTTTCATCAAAAGACTTTTCCAAGTTGTATTTTCGACGGAATCCGTCGAAAAAAGGTCATAATTTTAATAGCGGGAAAAGTTAGGGCCCATCGGAACACCCGTTGGAAATGGCTTTTCCATCGGAAATAGTACATATTTTTGTAGTGCCTTGTACATGTTTTATTGTTTCTTTTAATTTGGTCTTTGTAGTTGGACTTTTTGTGATTTAAATTTTAGTCAATGGTTTAACAATAATTGAAAAAAGGCGCTTTTGCAGCATTCACTTGAAAAAGTTGTGTTAAAGTACATAGCATATCCTAAGCATTCAATCATAAAATTAGACTTTGGAATGACGATAAGGACTTTATTATTAAATCTCATTGAATAAAGTGATTAGCGATGTAAGGAGCTACATGATACTAAATAATACTGTGCGATTGAAAGAAACTGATTGAAAGATATTAAATACCATGAATACGTAAGAAAAACGTAACTATATTCTTAACAGGTATTGAAACTACTAAATGATGTTGAAAAGACATAAATAGTAGTAAATGATCCTAAATAATACTGAATTTTACTGAACAATTCAAACAGTATTAACTGTTAAATGAAACTAAATAACACTAAATATTGATGAGAGCAAAAGCTACTCCAAAGTGCATGCCAACCATCTCCTTTTTATTAAACTAAAAGGACATAAAATAGTAATATCCCAGATTTAACACCATACTTTTGGTATACCCAAAATCGCACTAGTTGAGTATTTGAAATTGTTAATAGTGTTATAGTGATTCCCCTTTTGTGTGCCCCAATAAAACATGAATACCTAAATTGCTACTTCACTAACCAATTTGGGGGCGTCCACCTTTTTGCCCACATCCAAACAAACCATCCAGTCACCCCCAAACCTCAGCTTCCTGGAGTTTTCATTAGGTCACTTTAGTGATCGTCCAGTGGCTTTGACAACGATAGGTTTGAATTGATGTATCTTTCTCGTGCACCTTTCCAACTAGGCCTCAAAAATCCACCCGTCGACATATAATCCAAATAAATTCACATTCGAAATAAGAATAGTATAAAGTAGATGTGATACGATATAATTTATTTTTAATATATGCGGAAGTGATAAGATTGATATAAAAGTAACCTTATATTTAAATTGATAAGTATACTCGATAATCATCTATAAAATTGATAATTATTTTATTTCTTAACATGTTTAGTAGACATATTAAAACGGGCTCCGAGTTTTATTCAAATAAAAATTAACTTGAGTTAGTTTTTGATCAAAATTGACATTTATATGTGGTAAGTAGCAGTTTTATAGTCACTTTCTCTATGTTACTTTTTTTCTTCTTTCATTTCTCCCCACAAAATTCAACGCAACCCTTGGTGTCCTTGCCATATGATCAGATCCTCCCATTCTCCTTAAAATTCATTTTTACAACCTTGAGAAGATATATAAACCACACAAAATACTGAGCTATTTTATCGGATTGCTGATGTGTGCAATTGGCGTAAAAAAGTTAGTTTTAGGAGATTATTATACTATAACATAATCCGTATTTTATTGGATTCAGATAAATTTATTCTTTTAATTGATGATCTAATCGGTTAATATTTTCTTATGGTTATTTTATTTGTTTTAACTTTATGTCTGAAATTAAACAAATTTGAATTCAAGTCAATTACTTTTGCTTGGTGTACTTCCAAGAAGGAGACGTTTCACATATAAAATTCAAGAGAAACGCAAGTTGAAAGCAAGGGGGGGCCAAGGAAGACAATCTACTCAATTGTCTTGAAGTGAAACTTATCCAAATGACAGAAAAACAAATTGTCCAGGAACTTTGCACCCCTTGAAAATTAAGAGCAAGGCTCGAAATGTCCCTTTCCCTCCTTCTTAGTCTCCTACTTGAATCTACAATTAATCCAAGTCATAGCCCTTTTTGGCCCTCCATTTTCTACAAATGATCATAACATATACTTTTCCTAATTCCATTTTTTTTTCCTTACACAACTTGCCTTCCTTGTGTCCATTATTTGTCATGATTGCAACACCTTGGAATTATGTTAGGCAGTGACAATTCTCCTCCCCCCCCCCCCCCCCAAAAAAAATTGGTTGGTTCAAAGTTTTTAGAGGGCATTTGGAAGAGTATGAAAATAATATTGTTTACATATTTATAGTTCTGCTGGGGCAGTTCTTTATGTTAAAAAAAAGTGGGACGAATGGAATCCAAAAATGTTTGGTTTGGAAAAAACTTCGTTCCATGAATATTACCGTTTGAGCTCCAAGCTCATTGCTTTTATCAATTAGGCCAAATCATCGTAAAGATTTATCAAAATCAACTTTGAGGGAGCAGTAAGAATCTTTGACATCAAAAGGTTTGGGGAAAGGGGATTTCTTCAAGCATCCATTCTTAGAGCAACCAGGGCACTAACAGCAGAAGCAACAACAATGTGGAATTAGGGGTTCCGGTCCTCAATTTTGAATTGGTTTGGACTAGGCAGTCCAAACCTGACAGAAAAGAAAAAGTAGGTTTTGAAAGTCCATTGATTAGTACACCTTTGGTGCTACTGGTTAAAATGGGGTTGGGACCGGTTCCAAATTCTTGGACCCAATTGCAACTGCGTCCAAGTACGGATCTTGGAAACTGAGATCTAGAATCGGACATGTTACCGGGCTACCCAGTCCCAAAAAAAAATTTCAAAAAAAATTATATGGGGTATATAAACCAAATCAAAATTTTAACAATGGTGAGCTTGTGTGTCGATTAATCTGTAGGTCTTTACGTCTGTGCATCTGTGCATATGTTCCCACTCTATTACTACCTCACTCTCAAATATCTGTGTCTTTGTCTCTACCCATTGACATCGGATTCCTTGGTCGAGGATGATGAGTAATTATGAATGTGATGATTAATTAATCGAATTGATGGCTTGGTTTTCTGATCAAAAATTGAAAGCAAATATAAAAATAGCTAAGCAAGAGGGAACTAAATACTCGGCCATGGAGTCGGTCTTGATCGGTTCTGGGACCGCTTGCAGGAATCCTGGAACCATTCTAATGGAACTGGGACTGGGTTCCAACTTCGAAACCCAGTCCAATCGGGACTGGGACCGGGACCGGTTTCATGAAAATGGATGGAGTATCCTGTCCTGCCCAGCCCTATGTGGAACGGTATACATGCAACATATCAAGCAGAATATTTTATAGTTGTTGTTAGAAATGACAATCAAGATCTTATCAAAATCTCAAAGGGAGAAGTTTGAATTTCTTCGGAAATTTAGACTATGGTTGAAGATACCCAAGTTTATATCAGTCATCACAATCAAATCTACATCCAACATAATTTAAAAAAATAAAAATAAAATTAGACACATATGACTAGTTTTTGGATATCAAAAGCTAATCAACAATTCAAACGGTATAGATTTTAGGCCCTTAACTATTGCCTGATCTAGTTACAATCCCTCAAGCAAAAGTTCTCATAAACTATTGACTAACCCAGTTGCCAATCCCTTTAAGCAAGAATTCTAAGTTCATCACTACTTTTGGACTAACTACTTTGGAAAGAGACAAAAGATGCTGATGCTAATCACTTGACGATTAAAAAGGCAAATGTTGAATGGCTTTGATATTAACTGGTTATAGTCATAGACGAAATCACGCATGAATGGAATAAAAATAGCAATTAAGGATTTAGGTCTTGTTTGACAAGCAGTTATTAGCTGTTAGCTATTTGTGTTAGCTGTTAGCTATTAGCTGTTTGAATCCGCATTTTATATTAGCTATTTGAGTCAGCTGTTTTTAAACAAAGTGTTTGGTAAAATGAGATGTTTATAAAAAAATATATTTGGTAAAAGTTCATTTATATGCCCATATTTCTAATCTATTATTTTTTATTTTTTTATTTATTGGTCATCTAATTTTATTTTCAACAACAAGCAAATTTTACATTATATGTATAAATTACCTTAATTTACATCGTATTTTCTTACTAATTCTCTATAATTTGTATTCATTATTTGCCTCAATTTCCTTTCAATTTGAATCTATATTTATATAATAGTTATGACTTATAAACTTATTTTTTTATTTATTAGACATAATCTTTTTTCCACATGAATTAAAATTTATATGAAGTTCAAATGAACTACAAAATTAAAATATAAATAAAATAATCCACATGAATAAATAACTAATTAGCAAATAAGTAAAACAAAACTAAGAGACATGCCATGATACTATGTCATTGAGTTCATCATATCGCAAATTTATTTGCAAGGCTATTGTAATAGGTAACATAAGATTTTAATGACACACATATAATTTCTCCAAAATCTTAGCAATTAATTCTTTTCCATAAAAAGCTATTTAGAAAAGACTACTTAAAATAGCATTTTAAAAAAGAGCTATTTGGATCCAAACAACTCTTTCAAACAGTTCTTTAGCAAACACTATTATATTAACTATCTGATAAGTCAAACTAGATATAACTCTTCCAAAAAGCTCTTTTATTTCAAAAAGCTATTGCAAGTATTTGCAACCAAACACCCCTTAATCTATGAAATAAACATTTGTATCCAAGAGAAGATATTTATCGAGTTCATAGCCCTAAAGAACACTCAACTATCGATTTTTTTTCCAAAATGGCATTGAGTTATTATTTTTTTCTACAGTAGCAATAAGTTAACAATATTTTTCTAATGTAACACTAGGTGACCTATTAACTTAATGTAGCTGGTAACTTGTATTTTTTAATAATAATAATAATAATAATAATAATAATAATAATAATAATAATA
>JACYFF010031956.1:5117909-5288696 GCA_017589665.1 Selenicereus undatus | reverse complement strand
TTATTATTATTATTATTATTATTATTATTATTATTATTATTATTATTGTTAAAGTAAAAAAACACATGTTACCTGCTACTCTAAGTTAAAAGATCACGTTGTGTTACTTTGAAAAACTATTATAAACTTAGTACTACTGAAGAAAAAAAAAAAACCTGGACATTAGTTTGAAAAAAAATCAACAATTGAGTCCTATTCAGGTTTATGAACTCGATATTTATCAGCACATACAAAGGCTTGCATATACCTTTCTATAGCGGTCAACTTGTGCATCATAATCATACTAAAGCCGTGACAGTCGGGGGTGCCAAAAATTAAATACTGCACCAATTTATTGCGGGTAGATGTCAGCAAGCAAGCACGACTTTATTAAATGGTGACACTGAATTACTGGATTGGCTTATAAATTGCTAGATGTTATTTGTCACTTGAGATATATTTATGACATGTTTTGACTTGCATAGCAGTGTCAAATGGTTTATTTGATAAAATCTTAAAAAGTTGTTTAGAATTTAAGTGTGTCAATTTATGCTTCTACAATAATAATAATATCCCTTTTTAATATGGATTTGTTTTTGCAAGATTTGAAGAAATCTAAATATAGATAACCTTATCTGTACAGACATTTCTGTACATTTGTACTTCTCTTTTAGCTTCTCTGATTTATTAGATACTTTATGTCCATTTTTTAACTTGCTGAAAAAGTTTAATTTCGGACATATGAAGAAATAGACAGTCAACAATTATTTCGACACTAAATTTAACAAAATTGACTTTTCTACAACAATATAATCTAGGATACGAATCTTACATTTAATTTCCTCTAGAATTCATCTAAATTGAACACTAGAAATATTTGTATAGATGTGAACATAGATTAGTTAAAGTCTATGTGCCCATCTTGATTAAAAGAATATACAAAAATTTTGAGTATTTGCAATTAATTTTTTTAGTTTTTTAGTTGATTTCAGGTGTTAAAAATTTGCTCGAATCAACCTAGTCAGGTCGGTATTTTGTTAGATTATTTGACGAAGCCATGCACATCCACTTTATGGACACTTGCTTTTTTTTTTTTTAATCTTGAATTTTAGAAGATTGAATCTGAATGTCTATTTAAACTGTTGTATACTTCTTTCCTATGAATTTAATAATATTTAAAAAAGATCTAAAAGAATATGAAACTAGTTTCTTCATAATTTAAGAGTAAGACTGTTATATGACTCATATACCTTTTTTCAATTAGTTAGCCGAAAAATTCTCCGGTCTATAGAGTCACAATGCAAAATGCTTCAAATAATTTTACGCCCTCACATTTCTCATACTCCATTTTCCCTCTAGGGATTCTCATGTAGGGATTACTTCACATCATTAATAAAAGTAAAAAAAAAAATACATTAAATGTAATTGTGTGATATTTTAAAGAATCCAATTTGCAAAACATGGATCATATATGTGAATATGGCTCGAGACGTAGTCGTAACAAATTTGTACATTGCAATTCATGACCCTCGATCCTTAAATATTTTTTAATCATTTTTCTTAATATATTGTAATATATCTTGCAATTTGCAAGATACGACAACATCTCCAAGGGGCTCACTGATTAATGGACCTACACATTGGTTTTGTTAGCTGTGAGTGAATTAATATAGCCTAATATAATCAAAGTTAGTTGTATAATACAGTTGTATATGTTTGTTTATTTATTTTTATTTGTCATGATAATTTAAAATAAGGAGGAGTGATCAAAATGGTATTCTGTTTTCCAAAATTATTTTTTCATTCAAAATCATTTCTTTTCAATCTATTTTCGCTAAATTTATTTGCAGTGAACTACTGTGAACGTATTATATGGAACTCATCTGAACTTGTTTATATTTAATTTTAAGTTTATTGTCATTGAATCAAATCTAATTCTACTTAACTAAAATTAATTGAAGTTAAATTGATCTAAATTTATTTTGTCTGAGTTATATATATTTTTACTGAATTAAACTCATTTTAAATTAATTTGAAAAAGAGAGGACAAAAACAAACAACCTCTTATAAGAATTGTGTTATTGCCAATTATTAGAAATAATACTTTTTGAACCAAGATAGGTTGGTACAAGTGGTCTGACACTTGTTCCCTTTAAGTAAAGTATCGGGTTTGAGTCTTGTGAATGAAGAAAATTTGTAATGGGAAAGGTCTATTTCTTATTAGGCCAATAATAGGCTCAACTTCAACGAAATGAAGAAATCAAGGCTGAAAAAAAAAAGTTACTTTTTGCACACATATATCTTTCAGTTGTCTTTCTTATTAATCTCCTAAAGTGTTTAACTTTATTATTTGTTAAAAGTATGTGACAACAAACAAAGAATAATCCCAAAGAATATTATGATTATAAGGAAGGTGAGAAGTAGGTGCCAAAAAGAGTCCAAGCTGACTCACCTAAGCCATCCCTATGATGTCACCCCATTCCTCACTATTTCCCCACGTGCTTTAATTAAAAAAAAAATAAAAGTAAAACTCATACCAATCATCTCTTCCACCATTCCACATTTCCACTCCCTCCAGTAAGCACCTTCAACGAAGCTCCTTAAAAATAATAAATAAATAAATAGATAGATAGATAGACAAATAAATAATTTGGTCCAATAAAAACCAAGTAATAAAAATCTAATTCAGCCCCCACTAAATATAATTAATTAATAATTAATCTTAGTATTATTGAAAATCTGATTTTTCCAAATGTACCCCACAAGAAGACCCCAACTGCCCACTTGCCTCAGGTTCATGCACTACTTTCATCTTCCCTGCGGTATATATACCCTCCAAAGCCTCTCTCATCCAGAGCTCTAAACAATCTCCTTTATCTATCTCACCCGAAAAATTAAAAATCCAGTACCCACCTTGAAAACTCACAACTTTCATCTGAATTATTGAATACCCAGTTCACAAATCAAGATTTTGAGCTGAAATCGTCGATACCCAGTTCGAAATTAACGAGTTTTAGCTGAATTTCGCAATACCCAGTTGGTGAAGATGAGCTTGGTTGAGACTAATTTTGATTCTGATTTGGCTGTTCTTGAATCAATTCGACGCCACTTACTGGAGGACTGGAATGATCCTCGATTCGGGGCTCCGATTTCGACTACTGGATCCGGCCCGGTTTACCGCCGGAATTCGAGCTTCAGCAGCTTGTACCCTTGCTTGACTGAGAACTGGGGCCAGTTGCCCTTGAAAGTGGATGATTCAGAGGACATGGTTCTCTACGGCGTTCTTCGGGATGCCGTCCACACCGGATGGTCGCCGGAATCCGGGTCGCCGGCGCCGATGATGGTCAAGACGGAGCCAGTGGATTCTCCGGTCGGATCGCCGGACATGGCGCCGGTGACGGTTGCCTGCGTCCAAGCTCCAGCGGCGGCTCCGGCGAGGGGGAAGCACTACCGGGGTGTCCGCAGGCGGCCGTGGGGAAAGTTCGCGGCTGAGATTCGTGACCCGGCGAAAAATGGCGCCCGAGTTTGGCTCGGCACATTTGAGACCGCCGAGGACGCGGCCTTGGCCTATGACCGGGCCGCCTTCCGGATGCGGGGCTCCAAGGCGTTGTTGAACTTCCCCCTCCGGATCAACTCCGGTGAGCCCGAACCGGTTCGGATCACCTCGAAGCGGTCGTCGTCGCTCGAGAGGACTTCGTCGTTGTCGTCGACGGAAAGTGTGTCCCCCAAGCGTCGCAGGAAGGAGGCGGCGGCAGTAGGGCCAGTGGCGGGCCAGGCTGAGCTGGGGCTGGAGCAAGTAGGCAATGTGGTGGAGGGGTTGCAAGTGGGATGCCAAGTTGGTGTGGGGACCATGCCAAGTGTCGATCGATTATTAGTTAGTTAAGTTTAAAAAATGTCATTAGTGGGGTTAATGGTGTCATTATCTGCAGAATTGCAGATTAGAAAAATACAAGTTGTCAATGATTTTGAAGGATTTTAGGTAGTACATATGAGCTTTATTTTGGGTTTTTGTGAATAGGGTCGATTAGTAAATTAGTTGGTTGGTTGGTTGGCTGGTTCTTTCATATCTTATAAAAGTGTTGTCTTGTGCAAATGCAATTGTTATCCACTTGCTACTGTTTGCACTCAACATTTTCTATTGGTTTATTGTACATGACATATAATGTTAAACATGAAGCAGTTGATTATTCAACAAAATGATGAGAATTAGTTTTAGGATTAAGATTGTAATCTCAATTCTCAAAAATATTGTATTAGAATTTAAGTTGATTACTTTTCTAATGCATAATGCTAGCTTTATTGAATGGCCTATGAAACCTCTTGCGATGAATTGTGTCGTTGAATTTGATGATAAATAATGGATAAGAGACACAAGTTAGAGACTTGTCGTATTTCAATAGGAAAAAGAAATTATAACTTTTTTGGGATAGCAGAGGTTAAATATATCTTATACGAGAGACATTCAATTTGATGTATGAAGTACATGCGTTAAATTGAATTGTGATTGGTTCAACCTTGAAACTATAAAAATAGTGTGAATGACATCTTGTCATATTGTCGAAATATCACTTAAACGAAAAAAAGGGGAAGAATAAATGAGGAGAGCAGTGGTGAAGTCAGGAATTTCGAAGAGAGGTGTCAAAATTAACAGTACACAAATTTGGACTTGAAGGTAACAAGGATTCCTTAGCCAACTTTTTGAAATATTTATACATTTTCACCTAGAATTAAAATTAACCATATAAATTAAACAAATTTAAAATTAAAATGATCAAATAAACTAACAAATTAAACAACAAAAGCAAATTATTCTACAAATTGAAGAATTAACTTAGAATTGGAATTAAACCTATACATCAGACAAATTTGAAATTGAAATTGGCAAATAAACTCACGGATCAAACAATAAAAGCAAATTAATCTACAAGTTGAAGAATTGCCCTAAAATTGAAACTAAACCTATAAACTAAACAAATTTGGAATTAAAATTGGTAAATAAACACATAAATCAAACAATGAAAGCAAATTAATTACAAATTAAAGAATTAAGTAACAAATTTAAGTCAATTAAAGCATTTAAACTAGTTTAAGTAAAAGCAAAACTGACAAATAGAGGAGAGGTGGGGCTAGTGGGTCGTGGCTAGGATAGAAACACAGAACAGAAGGTCGAAGGTTGAAGAGGGATGGGGCGGTTAGTTCTAACTTGTAAGACATGAAATTTTAAAACAATAAAAAATAGTGCCTATGAACTGTGTTGAACCAACAACCTTAGGGAGGGAACAACAAAGGAAAACAATTCCTGCTATATCGCCGAGTTGGTTGCAATCTCATGCATCTCTTTTCCTTATTTTCGATTTATATAAAACTTTTAATTTTTTTTTAAATTTTCCCCATATATTTTTTTTTTTTTGGAAGGAGTGTCGGGTGATCCCATTGACACCACACTAGATCCGCCCCCGTAGGAGAGATATAGTTTTCAATGACTTGACAATTAACGATAGGCCAATGGTCGCCAAGGCACTTCATGGGGTGCCAGCTCCCGCCTCTTAAGTCCAATACTTAGAAGGCACATATATTTCCCCGATTTGCAAGACTAAAGGCCCTGTTCTTTTCGTTGGGAAATCAACCCAACCTAAACTCACCCACTCCTTCCCCTCTCTTCCCACACTTAAAAAAAAAATATCACTCCTTCCCACAGGCCACACCTATATAAAACAACCATTTCTCATATTCTGAAAATTTTTATTTACGTAATTGTGTGTACGAATAATCTGATAGCAATTATGAGCAATTTTAATTTTTCGGATGTTATGGAACAGTTTTATTATTATTTTTCAAATTTTTCATTATTTTTTTTAATTTTTTAATCTTTTTATTTTTATTTTTTTTATTTTTTTTGCATTTATTTTTATTTTTAATTTGTAAATTTTTAAATTTTAAATTTTTTATTTTTATTTTGTTGCATTTTTTATTTTTATTTTTTATTTTTTTATTCCAGAAAAAAATCAACGGAAAATTCCAAAAATAAAAAAATAAAAAAAAGGAAAAAATAAGAAAATAAAAAATAAATACAAAAAAATAAAAAAAATTAAAAATTAAAATTAAAAAATTAAAAAAATTAAAAAAAATTAAAAATTAAAAATAATAAAATAATAAAAATACAACAATAAAAAATAAAAAAATAAAAAAAATAAAAAAGAACAAAAAAGAATAAACAAAAATAAAAAAATTTCATCATCATTGATTACTATCACAATAAAATTATTACATTATAAAACAAAAAAAATGTTAATAACTAATACTTTAACTTCATTCAACTTCCACTCACACTCACCCACTCCTTCACACACTTAAAAAAAAATACCACACTCATCCATTTCTTTCCCCCTTTCTCACACTCATCCATCCCATACACCTCATTTCTCATTGAAAAGAACAGGGCTTACGGGGAATGCAGGTGGTTTGGAGCCTTATTATCTTATTAGCAGGTTAAACATTGTTAACATTTAACCTCTTTGACCTATTTGGGAGGGACTTCTAAAATTCGGGCCTTTTTATGATAAGCTTTATGTGCTTTGACCGATAAAATTGAAATGTGCCCCTTCTGACGTATTTGTAATAGCTTCCTGAAGCATTGGCTTTTTCATACGAACCTTTACCCGCCTTAATCAACATAGTAATTTCTTTTCAACCACCTTGATGTAATTAGGTAAAAACTGATTAGCTCCACTTGAGATATGACTTACAATTTTACAGTGCAAGCCTGTGATTCATAAATCAATGAAGAAGTACAAAATTTATGAATAATCTCAACCAAAAGTTTAAGCTGATGTTTGAAGGTGCAGGAATAGGTTTATACTCTAACACGCTCCTTCACGTAAATGCCCTTTGGACTTAAAGCATGAATGTTGCAAAGGTCCCTCCACACCTTTCTCAATAACTATGATGCCTGCTGAGATTCGAACTCGATACCTCTCACTCAGAAAGACTCTGATACCATGTAAATTTTTTGTTATCAATTGTGCCTTAAACAAATAGTCATGCATATAAGCTCAAATAAGATTCCAATCCAAAGTCAATTGGAAATGGGTGGAGTAACTCACAAACTTATATACATGCTCAAACTTTTTCATTTTATCAATGTGGGGCAACACTAACTTTCGTACTTCAACACCCCCCTCACGTGTGAGCTACTAATAATGTCCAACACGCGAACACGATTTTAATCAAACGGAGATGGTGGCAAATCAAGATCAAGTAACCCGCTCTGATATTATGTTCAAGAACTATCTCAACTAGAAAACTTAAATTGATGGTTGAAGGTTCAGGAATATATTTATACTCTAACGGTACAAAATTAGGTTATAAACCTACTACTCATATCATAGATGATATTGCACACAAGCAGAGTCAGAGCTAAAATCTTACAACCCTTGAAGCCAAGGTACCTAGTTCTCAGGAACATAGAAGCTGTAGGAAAGCATCGAAGGGCACGAGACCCCTACGAGCTTCTTACTTTATGGGCAAGTAGGTACACTCAACAAAAGGATATTCTTAGACAATTTTATCTAGTCGAGCTTTTTAATCAAACTAAACCGTTAAACAAATCCTAAATTATGTGTCACAAGTTTATCTAAAAACATAATTATAAAGATTTGCTAAACAGAAGGCTAAAGGCATGCAAATTCACAAAATTTAGGTTATATTTGGCAAAATTAACTGTCTAGGAAGTGAATAGCCGTTCAGGTAGCAGATAACGTTTTTGATTTAGCTGTTGCCAGATAGCTGTTTAGATTAACTTCTGAAACTAATGAGTTCGGTGATTTAGCTGTTATATATGCTAGCTTATTAATATAAATTGATATAAAAGGATATAGATAATTTTCAAAGATAAAATTTTTAAAGGATATTTTTTGGCTAAAAAATATGAAACGCTACTTTAAATGTCAAACGTTAATACTATTAGCTTTTTAAAAACATTGCTTAAAACGTTAAATGCTACTTGAAATACTAGTCAAAACACTAGTTTACTGAACATTAAAATTAACTAATTAGTGTAATGACCTAGTCAAAATACTAAATGCTACCCAAAACACTGTTGCCGAATACGTCCTTAATCATAAGAAGAAAAGTTTGCTGTAATACAGAAGCAGTAAGAAGCATTAAGATAGGAAATTGAATACATTTTGATCAATTCTCTTCTCCTTGACTTTTGAACATCAATATTTACCTTAACCTCAGCCTTACTGTTATGGTTTGGAACTAAACTTTGAACACCTGTAGAGCTGCATCTTTCAAAGACGGGGAGTCGTTTTGGGAGACTTTTTCTCCCTTCTTTAAGTCCTCTTCAACAGCCTAAATTTTCTGCTGATGAGCCCCTACTCCCTAGAGCCTTCTTCAAGTCTGACCTTCTAACATCCATAGTTATCTTACAAAGTAGTTTGTTCATACAATGTTCAAAGCAGCGCAGTTTGTAGCTTTATTAATAAGGGGGTGAAAAGTCAAGTGGGTAAAGGTCAATGTAAAACAAATCAGGATTTTAAGTTCTTTTACAAATAAGTTAGGAGGCTATATGTCAATACCTTTGCATGTTAAGGCCAGTAGGTAAAGACAACAACTTGAAAATGTTAGAATTTTTTTATAAAAATTCAAATAGGTCAAAGGGACAAATGTTGATACTTGATTTGTTGGGCTTGGTTTGGTCCTTTGACCATGTCTGTTCCATAGACCATGGCCATGTTTGGCAATCAGCTGTTAGCTGTTAGCTATTAGCTGATTGCGTTAGCGGTTAGCTGTTAACTGATTGCATTAACTATTTGACTTAGTTGATTGCATTAGATGTTTGTGAAATAAGTGTTTGGTGAAGTTAGCTATTTCTAATAAAACTATTTGATAAAATTTCACTCATGCCCATTACTCAATTTCATTATTTTTCTACCAAAATAACTTTTCATTGGATATTTATTTCTCTTTTCAATATGAATTATGAATTAAGACTTATGTGATATATCAAATTACATTTGTACTTTTTCCTAATTTTAGTACTTATTATCAAAATACCTTTTTAATGTTAAATGTTTTCTTTTTCAATAGCAATTGAAATTATTTGACATAAAAAATATTTAAATATCATGTAAGACTAACTAACATAAATTATTTGTTAAATTAAGAAAACGTTAAAATTAAAAGCATTATTTTCAACATCATGACCATCTACAACTTTTGTCCCAAAAGAGGAAAAAAATAAATTAAAAAATTTAAAGCATAAACATCCAACATTCGGGAATATCATTTGTGAATGACATTTAATGTAAATTTGTCCAAATTATAAGGTTAGTATGGTCATTGTAATAGTAAATATCAAAAAGCTCTTTGAAAAAGTTATCCCAAAGAGTTTTTTGTAAAAGAACTTTTTGGGTATAAAAAACTAATCTAAAAAGCTAATCAACAAAACACTCTAAAAAACTTTTTGACCAGAGTCAAACAGCTAATACTCCCAAAAGCTCTTTTTGCACCCAAAAAGCTCTTTACCAAAACATGGCCATGTCTGTTCCTCCCTTTCCCATGCTATGGATTCCATCTTAGACAACTTTGGATAAAGTTCAAGAGAAATATGCCCTATTTATCCTTGCATGTAAAAGAACAAAATCTGGGAACCCGAGAAGTGAACTCACCGGGGAAAATATGAGAGCTGCGCCACATGCACGTTGCCCTTGTGGCATGCTTGAATGTTGCATCCATATTATCAAATGCTTGTAGATTTCTTTTATGTCTCCTTTGTGGGTCTAAAGACTTCAAATTTTCTAGTTCAATGAAGATATTTTCAAATAGTGAAAAAGATTATACACATCACTTTCTAAATTATAATATGGATATAAATCCCAACCCCCCCCCCCCCCACCCCAAAAAGTTTTTATGATAAAGTAATTTAAATGAGTCACAATTAACTTTCAACTGCTAGAAAAATGATAAGAGCACTTCCAATGACCTCCTCATGAGGCAAAATTGAGGAGAGAGAAGGAGAGTGAGGGAGGGAAGCAATTCCAATGGTTGCCTCAAGGGCCATGCCTCATGAGGAGGCTCCCCTGCATGAGGAGGCTCCCTTGCCTCCACTTGTTTTGTTTTTTTTTAATATATTTAATTAGTTTTTCTTTTTTTTAAATTGTAAAAATAAAATTGTTTGTTGTAGAGTGGGTCTATAGGTATTATTTTATTTGGTGAGCCAAAGTGGTGAGTCTTTCCTGGAGAGAGTGAGGATTGTGAGGTAAAAAATTGGAGAGAGAATTGATGTGGTAGTAGTAGCCCCCCACCGGTGAGCCAAAAAATTGGCTCACCATTGGGTTTGCTCTAATATCGTAATTCTTGATTACGTGAAACTCAAGTTGCAAAACACATATATGTAGTGACTCCATGTATTCCTTGAGGCACACTTGAACATTGGATCCATGTTATCAAATACTGCTTTATTTCTGATTTTTGTTTCTCTTTTCGTCTTCTAGATTTCAAGTAAACCTATTCAATAGTGTATTTCAAACAGTGCTAATGCTAATATACATTGCTTTTTGAATTATATTGCAGAACCTTGAACAAAGATTACATGTCAAATCACAAAAAAAGAATGCATTTTGCGATAAAGTAATCAACAACAACAACTCCCAATGTAAGTTTTGCTTTCGTAGGATTTGGAGAGATCTAAATATTGGCAGTCTTACCTCTACTTACGGGACTTAAATTTGTTGCTCATGCATGAATCATGAAAATGAGATCTAGTATTCGGAATAGGCGCAAGCTTCGAGTAGTTGAGTTGTGGCGGAGAGTTTCCTAGCTACAAGTGGGTTATTGTTAAAATGGGTAATTCGATTCGCGTATAAGTCGAGTTAAGTTTAGATCGGGTCATGTTTCGGGTCAAGCGACATTTCGGGTCAGTTCGTTTTGGGTCGAGTGAATTTCGGATCGGGTCAACTTTGGGACAACCAATTTTTGGTCCGAGAAACTTGTCATGCAAAAACAAGCAAGTTTGTAAGAAATTTCGAGTTGGATATAGTTCGGTTCAAATCAGTTCGGATATCAGGTCTACTTTCGGGTAACCATACTTTTGATGTCGGTTTAAGTATGGGTCCGGATTGTCCGGTTCGAGTTTCGGGTCTAGGGTTAATTTTTTCAAGTCTAGTCATTGTTAAATGCTCAAACGACCAAAGATTAACCAATGTCAACAGCGAAGAAAGTTGTAACGCCCTTACTTAATGATCTTCCAAATGACTTTATTAATAAGCATTATGCATCAGCGGAATGCGCCACCAAGTTAGGGCATTACCGCTATCTCACGGTGACAAGGCTGCAGATAAAGATATAGAGTCGATTAGATAAGTAACATATGCCAGTTACAATAATTGCATCAAATAAGGTTTATGATTGTTATTAAACATTTTGAAGCAGGCATCGCACTGTGATTTAATTACGTTCATAAGGGATTTACATTTCACCGAGGCTACACATGTGCTCAAAACATAAGTCATTTTCCAAGCTTTCAAAATGACTAATTAGGGTAGAGGATTAGCAATCATTACTTTGGCCCACTTTTCCTGAACCCTGAACCTCTGCAGGTTCCTACTTCACTTTAAATTGCTTCTCCTTCCCTAAAACAGTTTGAAAAACACAAACAATGAAAAAAAATGAGTTATACCTCAATACGTTCCCCTTGTACAATCAATAACTATTTGCAAGGAGTCAATGAGTGCACGCAAAATGTTAAAATTATGCTTTGCAAATGTCTTTCGTAGATAACTATATTCAAAGATCGATTATTAATTCTTTCTGAGCCTGGAGTAGGACCCAAATCTATGAACAGTAACCATGATATCAATGAACAATGAACTGTGAATTCTTCGTTTAATAGGAAGGGCCCAAACAATGAATTCTGCTAGCAGAAACTATGAATAATGAATATTGAACATTGCATTGAACGATGAACAATGAAATGGGTCATTAAGGCTCCAACGGCCGAACAAAACTTGATAATATTGGGAAATGTAAATTTAAACATCTTTAAAGGGTACAAGCAATAACGTATCTTTGACACTTATTTGTACTTTTCTCTTTTTTATTCCTCATTTGGGGTGTCTATCTTAGAAATATATTCAGTGACATTCTGTGTTAATTAAGAGAATTAATACTCATGATTCTTAAATCGTTCTGGTCATACTCTCAGGCTTTTGATTTTAAAACCCAAGGTGCCACACATGTTATATTACCACACTTTACTAATGGAACACTTTTAGCTAGTGGGATTTTCTTTCGAGGTGAGATCTCAATCCAACTTCTTTTTTTCTTCTCTTTTTCAAAAAGGCATCACTTGGCTCCAATACTCTGAAGATAGCTAATAGACTTATCCCCTTAAACATTTTCATTGGAATTTCTCATAATTATAATGGACTCATTGAGATCATATATCAATTGGGTAAGCTGATTGCTCATTATCTAATTATTTCAACCATAGAGCTAATTGTACAAATTGCATCCTAATTTGCCAAGCACTAATCACATAGTACTTATAACTACTTGAATTTGTTTTCTACTTCCAATTATGTCAAATAACCCTTTATTTAGCGACAAAACTATTAATAACCATTTATATATACATTACTGGAGCATATTATGGCTTTGCTTGAACAATTAAACATCATCTAGACCACTGTTCTCTTTTGCACATTTCTTTCACCAAAATTTCTTTCAATCATACCTTCATACGAATATTATGACTATTGCTAATTACTTATCAAATTTTCCCATACATGAATTCATTGTATTCACCCTCGACAATCACATAATCAAAATACAAACAATTCATCCCAACACTCACATGAATAATCATTAACATATGAGGTTGAATATAATGGAAATGCAAAATTTAATTACTTTCCAGGAGACTAGAGGTGGAGATGGGTGCAACCAAGCGGTGTGAAGAGGAGACAGTGGAATCCAGCTGAACTGGCAGGTTGGGGTGGTAGTGGCCAGTGACTGGTATTGGTCAGGGGGTGTCACATGTGGGAAACTTGACTCTCTTGGGGGGTTTATTTCCAAAGCTCACGTGCCATTTAAATAGCCACCCGACCCCTTAGATGAGTAAGACTCTTCTTTTTCTTTTTTTTTTTGGGTTGGATATTAATTTGTCACATCATAATTAATGTGAGCTTATCACTTTGCCACATCATAATTAATATGAGCTTATCTCAATTTCTTTTCCTTTCCACATGACCCCAGATTGGCCACACATTTGGCAAGTAGCAATTTACTAATCCTATTCTTTAGCTATTAAGACATTATTATGGCTCGGTAAATTCCCGACCTCGCTTGGCTACAGATGCGTATTTGCAAAAAATCATATACTTCTGCATAATTATCCGAGATTTTACAACCTTCGAAGAAATTCCGCAATACCACATTTCTTTAAATCAAGCATTGCTTTGTTTGACAATAGAAAAATGCACGGCTCACTGCTACGATTAATCATAATCATGTAACTAATACAAAAATTAAAACTAATTAAATATAATTAAGTGACGGGTATTACAAAAGTGTTGGTGATAGTACCATTCTTGACATCTTATAGACCCCACATTTGATTTTCGGATCATATCGTGTAAAGAAACACAGTTTTTACGGAAAAAATTCGAGTCATTTAATTCAAATGTCAATTGAAGCATAGACTTGGGTCATTTGATTGAGTCCTTAGGTTAGTTTATCACATTTATGGCCGATGGAATCCAAACCAACACTTCTGGATAAATGAAGATAGTCAAAAGCAGGGCAGACAAGAGTAAAAGAAGCACTATGCAGACGCTTCACAATGCCACCTACTCTATGGTAATACATCAATTTGAATCCTTGGACGGACGGGAGTGGCTAGTGACGCCTGGCAAATTACAAAAGTTGGGAGGCTCAGAAGGAAACCATGATCAAATTATTGAAATCATCAAAAAGATTTAAAAAGTAGCAATATAGGAAAAAAAGCCTGATTTCTTATTACAAGGCGACATTTGGAGGATATTTTTTAGGATGATAGTGATATATATTTTAATTAAAAAAAAAACAAGTTAAATGATATCTTACTTTTATTTCAAAGTCCTTATCATGCTCCTGAGATATATGCTTTTAACAGTCACATCAATAAAAATATATTAAAAAAATATATGCACAAGTAAAAAGCTAAAGCACGAGCTTGAGGAGCATATAAAAATTTAGTTTGTCATTACCAGATCTAATCACATGTCCTTCGACTTAGAAAGGCCTTTCATAGGATATGATCCTAGGTTATGGAAATTCAAATGGGTCTTCAATGTTTATTTGATTGTAGCTATTTTTTTTTTCTTTACCCTAATTTAGAAGATTACATATTTAATTCCTTAAAATTAATTACTACATTGTTTCTTATCGATCTTTTTTGGTGGTAGGCAATGGACCGAGTTGAGTCAGGTTTAGATTGACTCATTTATAAAGTGGGTCAGATTGGGTCATGATTGACATATTAACAATTTGGGCCGGGTCGGACTTTTTATGTAACTAAATGGGTCGAATGGGTTTACCTTTGGCCTATTTTAAAATGGGCTAGACTTGCACAAAAAACTATGCATATAATGATTGTTATGTGTAAGATTTTGGTAATAAGTTTAATTAATTTTAGCATATAAATTAATCTGACAAATAGTTTGAACAAGTAATGAGTCACAAAACGAGTCATTAGTTAGCGAATTCGATCCAGTCCATTAACATGTTTTCCGCTCATCATTGATTTGATTTATTACCAACCCAATATTTTATTAATCTTATTTTACATAGATCAACCTAGACACTCAATCCATTGACCACTCTGCTTTTAAACAAAAACGTATGAGCGGTCAGAGGCAGAGATCATAGACTTGGAAATCAACAAACCAACCATGGCCTACCACCTACTCACGTGCGGTTAAATGATGATAAATGTTATAAGTCGTAACTGACTATTTGGGTCATCAATGTTATCCGTGGCCGTAAGATTGACACATTGACTTTTCAAATCAAAGATTTTGACCATTTCTAAAACAATCAATGTTTGACATTTCAACGTCATCTCGTTCATATTTTAATATTCCATGTATTAATATGACATTATTAATTAATTAATTAATTAATTATTGTGTTTTTGGTTCCCATCTGAAACAGATATATGAATATATAATAGTAGTAATTTTCACAAGCTTTTGAGCTGTACAATACAACTGCCTTCATTTTCACATTATTTTGCCTTCCACGCAAAGAATTTATTTTCCTTGATTTTTAATGATGTTCTAGATGGACACATGCAGAAATTTGGCCTCAAGTTATCTTCAAGTATCATTAAATCCACATTTATGTCCACATTAATCTTACATTATACATGGTATCTATGGTCTACTCTTTTAAAGATACTGAATTATATTTAACTGTACTAAATTGTATTAAAATATCCTGAATAAAAATGATAAGTATTTATTGTTAGTTAAAAAAAACATACCCTAAGAATTTATACTATTTTTTTTTAACTCGTATATAAAATCATTGATGCCTAGTAAAAAAAAAAAAGAAATCTTCTCCTATACTTGTACACACAAGACACCCAGCAAAACAAAAAAGGAAAAGATAAGGAAAATGGAAAACAGAAAAAGAAAAGGATGGTGCTATGTATGATGTGCTCCTAGGACAGCCCACCAAAATTTGAGGTAGTCTGTTTATGGACATATCACATATTACAGTGGGTCATGATAAGATCTAGGACATACTTGGTGAAATGCCAGCCACCAATTTGTTGGTATTTTATGTTTTTTGTAAGTAAATTTTGGGTGATACCCTCCCCCAATAGTTGTGATAATACAGATGATGTTACACATAATTAAAAGTCTTTTTATAATCAATACGTATTAGTTCAAATGATTTGACACTTGTTTTTTTTAAATAAAGTTTCAGGTTCGAGCATTGTGAATTGAGACATCTGTGATGGGAGAACTTTATTCTTTATTAGACCAACATTAACCCGACTCCAGTGAGATGGATGATCCAAGATTCAAAAAAAAAAAAAAGGTCTTTCTATGAAGTACCCATCAAAAACAAAAAAAGTCAATTGATAAGTTGTGGGTAATATTACAATACCATCTCATAATAAATTTTTGTAGAATGTCTCACCTAAAATATCAACCACAAATTCAATTTTTCTCATCCAAGACCGGAAGCTCAATGGGAAGACCAGAAGAAAACGAGAACATCCAATCAGGATTGAGGAAAGGTACAACTGTATTTGAAACATAATTTTAGATTGTTGAAAATTTTGTCCTTTGGCATAGGAATATTGTGAACAAGAGAATATAAACAAGTGAAGGTTCAAATTGGAATACCAACATTAACTATGTATTAGACATTGGCCTAATGAGCATTAGCGAATCTAGACATCTAGAAGTAAGGGTGTTTATCTATTAACGACATCACTAATATACACTACACAAAAAAGTCATATGATGTATACTATAGTAGTCTATTTTGTATAAAACCTTCCATCTCATATTTCCGCACTAGCAGAACTTGATATGTAATAATAATATGCCTTAATTTTTTACTCAAAAAAACTTTGGTAGTCTACTACTATATTTGTTCTTTGCGGTTCTTCATATTTTTATAGTTGACACATAAATTGCGTCAAAATCGTAGAATATTATTATTATGTATCATTTACTAAAACCATTCGTTACAGAGCACCTATCATAAGCACCAATTAATAAAAGTCATGAAGTGAACGTGCCAAACATCAAATAAAACTACAAATAAGTAATCTCCAATATCTAGTTACACTAAAAGGAAGGGTGGAAAAAAAAAAAAGAAATCAACATCAAGTTCAAATAAGTAATTCGTGCCAAGTTAAAAAAAATTATGCAGCAAGAGTATATTACAGTTGAACAGTCAAAAACATCAATAATAACAATAAAAGAAAATCAAATGGACTAATATTAGATTAAATTAAAAGTCTAAATCCACACAAGAGAGAGCAACCGAGACAGAGAAAGATATTTGGAAATGTGGGATGCAGCTTTGCCTGAGAAAGGGGGCGGGGGGGGGGGGGGGCGGGGGAGAGAAATTTGGGTTCGGTGTTATTTACTTCTATTTTATTTTTCTATCAAGTTTGAACGTTATAGTTGTAATTTTTATACTTAAAAAAAACAAAAAATATTAGCACATAGATTGGGTCTAATTAGAAGGTGCCCACAACTTTTTAGCTTATTTTGACGCTATCCATATATATCAATTTAACTCCCTTCAAAATAGCCCATTAAAAAGTTAAGAGTGTCCATGGACACCTAATCTCTACATAGATCCAACCGTGCTAACGAAGACCACACACTGTTGATTTCTTTGGCCTTTGATGCGGTTATGATGTTCAAAAAGAGCAGAACTCCAACTTTTAGGGAGTAAGCGCACAGTTACACCAGCTCTTGGTTGTCACAACAAAACTAGAATTTTAGGATTAATGAAAATGGATGCCTTGGCAAATTATATCACAAGTTTTGACATAGTTTGCAAGGTGGTAGGTTCAAAGATACTTCTCAAATGTTTAATGTCGTTTTCTTAAAAACTACTTTCACAAGGTTAAGTCTGCTAATACTCTATTTTGACTGTCGGCACCACCTGTAAAAAGGAAAAAAAGTTCAAAAAGAAAAAGAAAATAAAATTACTTTGATTGCATCAAGCACCTCAGCACATAAAGGCACTCTATACAAAGAAGGCTACTTCGATAAAAACAGAGTATGAAACCATCTTAAGTTGAGACTGGCATTTTGTAATCAGACGCAACAATTCGCATTTTGCACCGGGTTGTCTCATACCAGCAAAATGCCCCATACACAGAATAGAGAGAGAAGGGAAGGGATGAATCAGGAGCAACAGTTTTCACTTGAACTAGAGCTGAACTTTCAAACACGGACCGTAAGAAAGATGTATGACAAAATGAATCATAAAGCGCAGGAGCGTCGTGCAGGGAACAAATATCTCAACTGCAGCTAACTATGCCAATAAATCAGTCGAAAGTCATAGATACAGCATCACAAAGCTCACCCAGTCTTCTTTGATAGGGCAATAACATTGAAGTTCACTGAATCAGGGTTTTTCTGAATGATCCTCTTTATCACTTCAGCCGCATCCTGCAGAAATATCAGCAAAGGGAGCAATCAAGTGCGTACTGAAGGCCTAACATTACATGAATATAGCAAAACATAAGTTGCACTACATCGTTTTCTTCCCACAGACCTCTTGTGGGGTTGGGAGTTAGCCAGACTGGGCAGAACCAAGCAACAGACTTATCCCAAGCCAGGGGAGGTCAGTCAATCAGTTGGCCTATCCGGGTTAGTGGAAGGATTGATCTGAGTCAGAGTTTGTTTGGCTACTTTTAACTTTTAGATTATAGATCTTCCGAGTTATCCTTCACAAACCTCACAACAAGGGAGGAGTTGGAAAGGAAGACTGCATCAGGCCTCAGTGTATGAGAGCAGTAACATAAGAGTAGACCTCTGCCGGTGGTTAAAATGGAGTGGGCATAATTATGATGGGCGGAGCCAAGTTGGCACCTTCAAACTTTCTTTTACAAGCCAAGTATATCCACCCCATATTCAAACCTACACCGAGTGGAAGGTATATTAGGGAAGAGAATATGACTGAACTAGATTGAAATTCACATTTTTGGCTTAGTAACCTTCATCTTTTTTTAAATCTGGGGTCGAAAGTCGAAACAACCTCTCTCTTTCTGTCACTCAAGTGCACCATCCCTAGTCCTCTTTTAAGTGTTTTTTACCCCTTTTTTTGGGAGGGGGGCATTTGGGGTGGAGAAAAGAACAAGGAGTATGCTCTCAGGCATCCTACACCATTCCAGGGTCCTACAACCAGTGGAACACCCCCCCCCCCCCAAAAAAAAGAGAGAAAAAAATGCACACAGCAAAACAACTTTCCACTCTAAGCACCACCAAGGAGGTGCAAGGCCCTTCATTGTCACCCGTAACAGAGTGAACACATTAAAGATGAAAGAAACCAACTCTAGCTTATTACAAAAATATCAATCAATTTATAAGTTAATTAGAAGGCTTGCCTCAAGAATAGTGTCTGGAGAGGAAGCTCCATGTGATATTGGTGCTGATCTCCTTCCATCAAGTTCATAAAGTTTACCTAAAGGCCAATATTTTGATTTGTACAACTATTAATTTCTGCCTCATGGACGGAGTGCACTTGAAAAGAGAGAAAGGAAGAATGGATACATACCATCAACACAAGAGAAGCAAATAAAATGGGTATCCACATGAGCCGGAGCCTGCAAATGAACAATTATTTGATTACAAAAGGAAAATGACATTCTGACATTCAGTTTATTACATATCAATCCCTACTCCCCGCCCCCGCCCCCCCCCCCCCCCAACCAAAAAAAATAAAAAACTAAAACCATTTTCCTTTTCGGCTTACGTAAACCAATCTTTCACTCATAGGGAACCCAAGGCTTGGGAGGAGCAAGGAGGGACTCGCTCTCCCAATTGCCTCTGCTGCATTTTGGATCTCATTCCTACGTGTAGATGGCATTCCACCCGACACACCACATCTTAAGCCCCCCTCCCTCCCCAACTATTAAAAAAAAAAACCCTGGGCCTTGGAAATAATAGAAATCAGTTAA
This sequence comes from Selenicereus undatus, assembly GCA_017589665.1. Taxonomy (NCBI): domain Eukaryota; kingdom Viridiplantae; phylum Streptophyta; class Magnoliopsida; order Caryophyllales; family Cactaceae; genus Selenicereus; species Selenicereus undatus. The sequence continues at coordinate 5,269,009 of JACYFF010031956.1, read as the reverse complement.
GTAAAGTTGAAAACAGGGCAATTTGCATTCAAACGTGCACATGCATGTGCAAGTGTAGGTATCCATTTACAAAATGTCAAAATCCATGGGATTCAGCAGTAATGCCAACAAAAGGTGGGGACAGCGACAAAGATGTTGTGTTAACCAACCCTCTCTTTGACATTTATTAATGCAAGTTATTGAAACAAGAGTACCATACAAGTTAACTGAAACAAGAGTACCATATAATCTAAGCTCACTGACCAGCTAACTTGTTCTCTCCTAGCTGGCAAAATGGTAAGTACCTACGTTGTCGGTTTTTGCTTTCTACCTTTAAATAATCAAACATATCCATGTGTATTCTCATGATCAAATATGCATCATTTCTCCTCTATCCCACTTGTGCCAAAAAAATATGTACAGAAGACAAGAAGACAGTAAATAACAAAGTAACTGTTCTGCCATACACCAGCATCATGAGTGCAAGTCACTTAAAAACGGAACAAAAGTTCAGGAATAACAGACAACACTGTCTACATCAATTACTAGAAGAAAACTTACCTCTGTTTCACCAGCACTGGCTGCTGCAGAATGAGCAACTTCCATTTCTCTATCGCTCTCAAGGAATGCTGCACGCTGGAGGTGACAAAAATTTCAGAAGTAAGAAGAGAGTCACATAAGTGCACACACAGCAAAAAGAAAACATACAACCTCTGATGGATTCGTGTTTGCTGTAGATTTGAAAAATTTATCCAAGAATGAATCTTCCCCTGGAAGAAAAAGAGAGGAATATGCAGGGGAGAAACTAATCAAAATCAATGCTTATATAAGAATAAAATAAAATAAAGAGGAAACCAATTCTAGACTGACAAAAAATACGGAAAAAAAAAAAAACTAAAGCAATGGTTCTGCATGTTGTTCTGTCCTAGTTCCTCTTATTATTTGCATCAGTCAAATTATCATGAAATTACAAGTAAATGCTTGCATATTTGACTCTCATAATTGCCAGCCCCAAAGGTATAATTGCAAGAAGCATAATGCAATTAAAAGGCATCCAGCTCTGCAACGGGCAGCAAGCACTAGATATTTTCAACCTTCAAAAAATAGTAGACATCTTATTCCTCAATCACTAGGTATTCCAGTATCAACTACAACACACTACTACTTGGCACAACAGATTCTTGCTGTAGACAATGAAACATGAACTCAGTTGCATGTGGAGGTGCAATTTCCGTACTAGTCTCGTTTTCAACTGCAAGAGGAAAGGAAGAGTGTCATCCCCTGAACATCAAGGGATTTCCTAGATAAATACTCTGAATGCTTCTAAACCAATGTAATTATGAAATGCCCAACAACTAGCAACAAGCAAACAACCTAATTAGGAAGAGTTGGAAGAGCTTCCTTTTACTAGGGATTAAGACTCCGAACACATGAACTTCATCCCTCTCATAAACTGTGTGACCAAATGACCAATTCCTCATAGATTAAGCATTCAAAATCTCCTTGATTGTGCAATATGGATCTCCTTGATTTGTACTACTCAAAAACTGTGTGACCTACCTATGTTCATCTGAAGAATTCAAGTCCTTTTACACTGTTGCATTGTCACGTTGCACAACCTATGTACCTTTTTCAATAGAAAACATTAAGTTTTCTCGTAGTAAATGAAGCCATATCTTATTACATAGCTCCATAAGATTGCCAAGTAATACCCATTTGTCTGCTAACGGAAGCATATCCCCACGTCAAACCCAGAATAAAACCAACGGGCCAATATAAACCTTCAGATTACAATTTCTACAGAGTGGGTAGCCAAATACCTCACAAATCCAGCTGAATCATCAATCATACAAATTAATGCCTGGTTCACCACCGCCATTGCAGGAAATTATTACAATCAAAATCCATTGCTTCCGACAGGATTACAGATTAAAAATAAAAGATATTTTCATCCCCACAGCATCATTTTCAGAAGGAAACCATCACTAACTCTAGCCTTGTCACTACTTCTCTACCTTATTTCTTATATGGCTGAGGGGATGGAAGCGGTAGATAAACTAAAAATTTAGACTTTGGAAGTTGCCTGCAAGATTAGCTATCAAGGGTCTCTCAAATCCATAAAACTAAGAAAGGATTTTGCAGTCAACAGCGCTAATTTACAAAAATTGCCACAGTGATACAGGCACTACATGAGGTTAAAATACTCTCATTTATGGAAAAATTGTAAGAAGAGAAACTTACGGAGCTTAATCTCTGACCTAACGTTTGCAACAGCATGCAGAAGGCCAATTGTTCCACAAGCATTTCCCACAGTCTGCTTCATAAAATAAACTTTATCGCTGTACTCCTAGAGCATGAAACAAAGCAATATACCTTAATAAGCATAAAGCTCCCAGATCCAGTACATACATGAAGCCATATCATTATAGCTTTTGCCTTATTACGATAGTTTTATTTCATATATTGTCATTTCTATTTATTATGGAATCTCCAGAAGTGTGTGCCTATACTTTCAGACGATGTACAAGAAGAAACACATACTTTGCTAGCCAAGAACAAGAACTGCAGCATCTAATTTCATACATGTAAAAAATTCTTGTTTAGCCTATTCCATAAACATGTCATATGTAAAATAACTAGTCCCAGTGTTCACAAAACTTAATGTGTGGAACAAAATGCTTCTTGTTGAAACATAATCGAAAACTACATAATCTGCTTTAAACACACAGCTTAGGTTTACATTAAGTGACTCAATAAGTATTAGTCACAATATCAATCCCTCTATCCATTAATTTGCTTATGGAGAAACAAAAATGTTCACAGAACTCACCCTTTCAACACTGTCCTCTTTCACTCTCTCAGCTTCACTCTGCAACAGAAAAAGGGTTTGGTACTCAGAAGTACAAGAGATTACAATGAAAGCAATACAAACAATATCCAAAAGAAAGGTCAACTACAAAAATCTAAAGGGCATATACCTGGGCAGTAAGGGGGTAGAGGAAAAGCACGGCAAGTACAGGCTTTGGCACCATTGCCAGCAATTCTGGGTCCAACCCATATACATCATTGCACTCTACCTCTTCTTCTGACAAGCCAAGCCCCCAAAGAAACTGCAATCACACCAAAGAAAAAGACTACATAAATCAACCCAACTTCGATTATTGTGGATTTCATAAAAAACTATAGAACCCCTCATCGTGGAACTACACGACATTTTCTCCAATACTTGAGAAAGTCATCGAACACCCAGAATCGGTACCGCGAATTCGGAGATTGAAACATAGTATATCACGTAAAGTTCAGCAAATTCGATCGACTCAGATCATTTAGCGGCTACTATTGGCGGAATATCATATCAGATTATACATAGCTTTATGATCAAAGACCCAATTAAGAAATAGGGAGGGGTGATGTTAGACCTGATTCATAACATCGGGATTAGCTTCAAGGGGGAGCCATCTCTTAGCAGAAGGGCTTCCAGCCATTGTTCAGCAACTTGTTTTTCTCTCTGTTTGATGCCCTTTCTCCCACTACCAATCAATCGACAATGGTCGGTAGGAAATGGAATGTGATGCTTTGCTTGAAGAGTTGAAGGGAGAGCAACAGAACTCGCACGACGGCACGATGCTACGGAACTAGGGAAGCCTTCGGATGAGTTTTCAGTTTTCACCGTTTGAGTCCCTGGCTGGCCAATAATTTTACAGTACACGCTCGCGTACAATATTAATTATACAACTTCAAAAGTTTCATCATGTAATAAAAAGATTTATCATTTGAAATATTGAAAGGTTCGTCAATTAAAACTAAAGCATCATTAATTATAATAAAAGGGTTTATTATTTGATACTTAACCTATATTTAATATGCATTTACATTTAATTAATAAATTTTTAAATATTTCGAATGATGAAACTTTTCTATTATATGATGAATCTTTTTCAAGGGCCTGTATCTAGCACTATATTAAAAAAAATATATAGTAAAATTTTTTAGAATTTTTCCCATGTAGATGACCAATTTTTTTGGGAGGGGGAGGGGGCATTGGGCTATAGTAACTTTTTAAAAATTTGTGATCTAAAGAGACAGGTTCCTACAAGATAACCATATCTTTTGGTGTAAGACCAAACCCAAGCATTAGAATTACCACAAAAAATTAAGAATATCTTTAATAATTAGATCAGATTCTCTGAACAAGATAATATCTCATGGATATGTAGGAACAAAGGCAGTACAATTAAATAATTCTAATATACGATTCTGTAATTTTTTAAAAATTTTATTACTACAACAATTTGGGTCATCCAAACTCTATTATGAGGACATTATTGACCAAAATGATAATGACATCTTCACATACCTACATTAGCAACACAACAAATAACATCTAATCTCCGGCCTTTGTCTTTTCTCCAAGCACAATCAATTGTGAAAGTGAGCTACTGTGCTCCCTAGTACAATCTGAATCATCCAAGTAAGGAACTCAAGTACAGTAGAGGAATTCTCACATTGATGACTCCTCTCATTCTAAGTCCCGCTTGTGCAACATTTAAGAAAATTTAAATATAAGCAGTCTTATCATTGTAGGTATTACTGTTTAATATTTACAAAGGGACTATTCCAATAGATCCACAAAAGATTTGAGAAAGAAATTAATCAATTATGGATTTGAAAATTTTTTTATACCAAAAACCTGTAGTCTCACATTGCTTACTATACATGTCAAACTAACTTCAATACAATCCAAAGCCCTTAAGAGCAGTAGCAGCGTGAGGGAACGCGGGTGACACGGTGGGGCCCTGTTTGACACGCATGGCAGCTTTTTCGTCCGGCCGGCATGGCACGCAAGGCACACGCGGGGCATCACATCTGCCCGTGTCTCCTCACGGGCCACCTTTAATAATTTTTTAACATATTTTTTTTGTTTTTTTTTTGAGTGTGTAAATAATTTTTAAATGATTTCAAAAATAGGTTGTGTGTAATAATGTGGGTCCATGACAAATATTTTTATTGGATGGTTAAAATTGGACTTCCATGGGTTGGAGAAGTTATGGAAAGCAAATTCCAAAAACTTAAAATTTTTGCTGATATAGCAAGATAAAGTTTCAAAATCCGAAACTCTCTCTGGGAATAAGAAACACATCATAGTCCCTATATAGGGTGTGTATGACTCCATTATCAGATGAAGAGACACATCTAAAAATAGATTTGGAACTATAAATTTCATAGGATCGTTTATATACATTTTATCAAATTTATGATAAAATGACTTTAATAAATTATTTTATAGTATATAATCTTGATAAACTCTTTAGCAGAGGCACAGCTAAGAAATACAAAATTAAATAATCAATGGGGGACAGTGCTAGTATCACAAAAATATAGTGGAGCAAAAAACAAAAAAAAAACCTCGATACCATAAGTATGCTTTCTACAAATGGAATACGGTTGAACTCTTATATGACATTTTTTTTTTTATATTCAAAATTTAAATTTCTTCGATTGTTTTCCACAAATTTCGAGTGTTTTAGCAAAAACAGGAGAGCCATGGTAACCATGTTAACTCCGTCATGAAATTACAGGTATGAAGTTTTCCATAACTTTCTTCGAGTGTCTTCCATGTTCGTCAGAAATTATTGTATGTATATACTTCAGACACATGCATTGACTGGAAATGACATATATACAAATTATGCTAGTTCCGGCATTCACAATAGCAAGAAATCAGTGCATCAGACAGTACACAAGGGGTAAGCATCGACAACTACTTAAACAGAAACTGCTTCACTGGATCCTATTGCTGCACCATCACTGGCCAGTGTATAGTGGTTTCCGCTTCTCAGCAAATGCTGCAAGGCCTTCTAATCGGTCTTTGGTATTCAGGACTTGTTCATAGCACTCCTCTTCTAACCTTAAAGCTGAGGCCAGGTCCATATCAAATCCTCCATTGATAGCTCGTTTTGCCATTCTCAGTGCCACTGGACCCTGTCAACATAGAACACCGTGTCAAAACTGTTGCACATATGGCCAACAAGACCAAGAAAAATCATGAACAATGTCAAGTGGAATATCATATATACTCTTCATCAAAATTTACGGCATTACAAGTTGATAATCACTTCACTTCAGATAGGGTCAGGTCAATTCAAGTATGGGTCATCTTTGCGTGAGAGCAACATTCGGTTAACTCATCTGATGTCAGGCTATTTCAGGTTTGGGTTGAAATTGGATAATCTTAGAAAGGTCATAACCGGCTAGGGTTTGGGTCAGCTCTGTCAATTTAGTATGAATCATCCATAATTCAAGATAGGCAAGAACGTAGGGTTCAAGACTATAGCAGCACAAAGAATATTAATAATCGAACATTAAAGACATATACAAAAGCATATACTAGCCTTCTCATTTATTTCCCTTGCAATGTCTAGAGCCTTGGAATAGGCCGAACCAGCAGGCACACAGTGATTGACAAGACCTACATCAAGACCAACGTTTCATTGGTTGGATCAAAGATCAACTGGTATAGAAATACTAGAAAACTCCTAAGAGCTGACATACCCATTAATAATGCATCTGTGCCAGAAACTTTACGACCAGTATATATAAGTTCTTTTGCTCTAGATTTTCCCACCAATCTTGCAAGCCGTTGGGTGCCACCAGCCCTGAAAGATGAACGGTGAATTGCATAGATGAATCACACAGCTTGGAAACTCAATAACCATGAAATAGTACCATTACAATTAGCTTGCTAGAGTATTACAAAATGCCTTAACTTTTTGTTTACTCATTGTGATAGCAACAACTCCCCCCCCCCCCCCCCCAAAAGAAATGGGAGAAAAAACCTAAGGAACTCCTAGAAAGATAACAGCAACTCATCAAAAACCCATTATCAGTATTTCTTAGTGGAAATGAAATCCGGCACATACCCAGGAATTATAGCAAGTCCAGTCTCTGGCAATCCCATTACAGCATCCTCCCCTAACCAAGCAAAAAGCATCGCATCTAAGGTTTCACAGCAATAGTTTGAACTTGGGACTTGCTTTATCAAAATTGTCGCCATATTTACATTACCACATATCCGGAGATCACATGATAAGGCCATCTCCAGTCCGCCGCCAAGGGCTGCTCCTTCAATTACGGCAATAGTTGGAATACTAAGTTCCTAAACAAGATGAACACAAGAAATTCTCAGCAGCTGTCACTCCTGATCAGATATCGATTTATTAATGAATACTAGAATAATTGCTCGAAAGGCAAGCATCATCTTGACCAATGCATACGATAAACTTAAGATCCTGGTAAATTATAAATATACTACCAAGTACCAAATGCTACCTCCATATTAGGAGTCAGCCACTTACCAAAGATACATAATACCCCAAAGAACTACATAAAACTATTTTGTTTCAAAAATCTTCCGGCTGGATAGTGCATGAAGAGTCAACACAGAGTGCAAGGAACTCCTGAGGACACTGTACTCATGCTCAGAAAGCTAATGCCATTGCTCAACTCAGGAAGTCAACCAGATAAAATGTGTGGTACGGCAAAGCAAGTACATTAACAAGCTACAAACCTCTAAAATTGTAAATGTGGATCGCAGAGTATTTACAAAGGACTGGGCCTCCACAGGTGACATTGCCCTTCTTTCCTGCACGACCATAATGCAGAAACAGGACTTCTTAGCCACGGATAAGTAGCTAAAAAAGGCCATAAAAAGAGGATTTCTTCAACCAGAAACGCTTTGATGGTTCCTCTGTAAATAAAAGGTCAGAATATCGGCATACATCTTATTATATTAACAATACCTTTAAATCTGCACCAGCACAGAAAACCTTTGGCACTGAACTATTTATCATCATGACCTTTGCGGAGAGGTCTCTACTTAAGGTTTCCAAACTATGCTGCAAGCCTCCAAGCATATCCTTCCCAATGGCATTTTTTACACTTGGCCTATCTAAGCTAAGCTCAACAATCCCTGCAAACAGATAAATCATGAAGAAATCATCCATCAAAGCCTAATGCAAAACAAATATTAAACACAGTCAAACTATCTCCATCGAAGTCTTTGTGAGGGAAAAAGAGAAATAATTGCGCAGGGTAGGAGAAAAGCACAGTTTATGGTTATAAAACTCGGGAAAGAAAGAAAGACAAAAGCAAAAGTAGGATGACACAACATAAAATTCATGCAAAATCTGCAACCTAGGAGGAAAAAACTCTATAGGGTACAGAGAAGCAGTTAGAATTTATGGCCCCTCCGGGTTCCACTGCCAATTGCCGTAATGCCCTTTCTTGGCTTAGCGTATCGAATGGAGAATGATCTTTGGGATTCATTTTGCATTCGTAACGGATAAATGATCAGCTGCTGGGAGAAGGAATTCAAAACAGAGGAGGCGGGGGGGAGGGGGGAAGAAGAAGAAGAAGAAAGATGGCTTTAGTCTTCACCAAAGCAGATCTCCACAAAATTAGAACAGATAAAGTTTCAATCTAGAGGGTCCAGGATCATCTCCAGCAAATTGCAGTTTTTACAACTTCAACAGCAGCTTTGTTTTGCACTTAATGAAAAGGATGTGAACCTCCACTAACCTTCCACAATCCTTCCACAGTTCCTTATCAATTAGCATGGCAAGGCTATAGAACATTGAGTACATAAGACAGGTATCGTGAGTGTTTAAATGCCCTGAGCAACCGACATGGTCCATGAGTTCAGGCTATGCCTTAAACTGCTAGTAGATTTACATGAGTTAATATGTTAAGAAATATCCCAGGATATCCCCACCAGTGCATAATTGATATTTGATACTTGACACTGAAAATTGGCAAGGAAAGGCAAGAGTATAGAGATAAAGATTATTTGCTCACCACCACAAGCACACTTGTCAATGTATCTAATCTGTACTCTCGGGTGATGTGGGAGGTGATCCTAATGAGTGAGCAGGTGCAGTGAGCAGCTACAAGTTGCGTTTATACTGGGCTTGAAGGCAGAACTCAGAAAATACCTCAAGAATAGAATAGAAAGGCACTGGTTGTTGGATTACTTGATGAAAACAAACACATATATGGCTGCTCATTCCAGTTTCCTTGTATCAACTTCTAGCTTCTATTTTGTCATGCTGGCTAGGCCTCAGACAACAGTGATAACTGATCACTGACAGGGTTTTAGACCATAAGACCAGTGTATAAACTATGAATGGCAAAACAAATTCATAATGTCCAGCTTTTAGGACAGCGAGTCTCTTATACCATGACACAATCATCCGAGATGCTGTGAGACAAATCTATGAGCACAATGGAGAAGCACACATGTTATTGCTCTCTATGCAAATCATTATCCTGTTGATGATTTCTACAACTGAAGCAAAAAGAATTCACCTACCTTGACCTCCCTCTTTCCTTCTGTCCAAAAAACAGTACTTACTGACGAAACTTGCAATTAGAAAAGCTTGAGCAAACTGCTAGAGTTAAAACCTATTCTTGGGCCTTTCATTATCAGCTTAAGCTTTTGATTAATGTGGTTCTCAAACACAAACCATTATTTCCACGGAACACGAAAAAACAGCAAATGTTGCCATCCTTTTACCATACATGATAACAAGAACAGTGTAAAACAAATTTCCCAATAACCAATGTATCAATCAAGAAACTTCAAATAAGCAGCAGGCACGAAATTCCCAGTGAATAAATCTCAGAAATCAATAAACTTTGAATATAACTACCACGCCATAGAAATGCCACACACATATCATATGCCCCTAATCTATGCTACCCAGTCCAAAATAACCCAGTTTTAAGTTGATTATGAGTTCGATCACAAATAAAACTATCCAAAAATTGAATTACCCAATGTTACTTCAAGAAATCAAGAAAACTCCGCAGCTCAACAAGCAAAAAGCCCAGAAAAGAAACGATAACCAAGCGAAACAAAACAAACATTTAAAATTACTAACAAGGAAGAGTTGAGTACCGGAATCAGAGTCGGAAAGTCGCTGAAGCTTGACGGAATCGGAGACGGACTCCAAAATGAGACCTCGGGAGGTCAGAAACTGCCATTGTCGATTGAAATTGGAAGCTTTTGATATTCGCCGGCTTTGATGACCGATTGATCGAGCAATTGCAGGAAGTCCCACCATTTCTGCTGTTCAAGTTTGCTTTGTGAAATCCGAATTGACCTCAAAATTTGGGAGGGAATTACGCAACTGCTAGTAAGGAGTTAAGGACCAATGCTATAGGTGCATGACTTATCAGTGATCAGTCGTGACTCACTGTCTTAATCTAATAGTACTATTTCTCACCTTAATTTTTTTTCCCCTTTTGAACAGTAGCAGAGGACATGGTAGATGGGTTATTTAGTTCGGTATGAATTGGGTTAAGTTTGAATCGGATCATATTTTGGGTTAAGTGGCATTTAGAATCGGTTTTTATTGGGTGAACTTCGGTCCGAGTCAACTATGGATCAACTGGTTAATAAGCAACTTTATAGAAAATTTTGGATCGGGTATGATTCAATTCGAGTCAATTAGAATTCGGGGTCCACTTTCAGGTGAACATATTTCAGATATCAGGTCGATATTGGTTCAAGTCATTCGGTTTGTGTTTCGGGTCTCATGTCAGTTTACCAAGTCTAAGTAGCACTAGCATCTTCTTTGGGTTTTTTTTTTTTTTTGGGAGGTTCAAAGGGCGATTTTTATTGATCACAAATTCACAGCCAATCTAGTTCCGCAAAAGAGACGAGACTAAATGGAAAATCAGGGATTTCGCTCGTTCAAGTGTCCTCCTAATCATTAGATAGAGAAGTTAGGATCCTATGCTGAGTGTCCGACTTATTTGGAGGATATAATCTAGTAATCAATTGAGCAACAGTATTTCCTGCCCTTTTAGCTTGGCTATTATATAATCAAAACAAAAGAACTAGACTTCTAATGTCATCCAAAGATAACATCTACATAAGCTTTCTTTTGCTTGCATGAGTTATAGACTTGTAGCAAATCCTAAAGCTTCATGCTCCGGCATCGCCGCATCCCATGAACTCTTGACTCGCCTCACACCCATTTCAATAATGATACTGTTGTGGTCCTGAGCTACCCATCCCTTGGGTAGCACTAACATCTCTGGTATACTTTGTATCCAAAAGGTTAAATAGCTTATGTCGACTTACAAAAATTTTTCAGATCCATTGATGTCTGGTAATTCATTAAAAACTGCAATCTAAATCCACACATTCACTACTAAAAATAAATACCCTTAAAATTTCAAACTCTCGAATCCATTTTTTTAAAAGGTCGAAATTAGGGTTGAAAAAGATTCATCCCATCCGATCATCCAGTTGTCCGACCCAGAAAAAAGGGTACGTCACAAACTTTTTGTTGCAATTTAAAACTCGAACCACCGATCATGTCCATATTGAAATCACCGTCCAATTTGGGTTTGAGCATTTAGGTCCGAGTCATCCGAATTTTGTAAATCATGTAGGGCTAGGAAAAATTCAGATAATTGGACAGGTAGGTTTATGTATAATTTTGGTCCTAATCCTCCAGAAATTTTTATAAAAAAAATTTCCGACAATCAAGTCCGAACATTTAAAATTAGGTTTAGGGTTGGGCACATAAAATTTTGGTCATTTGATTATTGATTTCCATCACTCTAAAGTTCGAATTATTATATTTTAAAAATTATGTAAATGATAGTAACAAATTCAATGCCTAGGAAACATGCTACTCCCAAAGCTTTAAAAAGCACAAAACATAATATTTTTTTCTTTTCAAAAAAATGTAGTATTGTTGAATATGTTACCACTATCAGGAAGTTTGGAGGAGAGAAAAGCCGTTGTCTCTATTTACTCCATCAGTGTCTCTTTATTTAGGGTCCAATGCTTCAAATTTAAGGATTGTATTTTCAGATATTTTTGAACTCAAAATAAATATAGGCAATTTGAATTTATATTTTTTTTAGGGGTATCCATACCTTTATTCTTTTCAAGTCTAACAAAAAAAAGGCATATGTTAGGAATGTGCAGAGATTTTAGGTCCAATTTACATTAATTTCAGTTTTTTTGGGGGGGGGGGGGAACTTGAGTTTGCTTGTATACATTGATTACTTATGGCCCAATTATGAAACCTATTACTGGCATGTCAAACGTCTCTCTCAACATCCTTATTGGAGAGGTTAGGTTCAATTGAAGATATTTTTGACCGTTTTAAATTTCACACAAAATGAATGTGAACCAAATCTCAAAAGAAAAAAAAAAGGAAAAGAATGTGGACTAAATTGACCTATTTGTTGATTGTAGCCCCATTTGGGTAATAAAATAAACTTACCTCTAAAAATCAATTCAAATTTCTTTCTACTTTTTAACCGCTTTTATCAAATCTCAAACAATAATTACAGTCCCATTTGAATAGGATCTATGTGATCTAGTCTACTTAAAATGAGCTTGTATTATATTTGTTCAAAATTATAATCCGATCATTTTAGGCTCAAATGATTATCAATTTCACAATATTTTCATGTTAAGTTGAGTTTAGAAGACATATATCTATGATTTAATAAGTGGCAAGCCAAGATTATAACCAAGTAAACTTTTAACTTGAGACTAATAATTGTTATTGACATGATACTAAAACCATGATTTAGTATGACTTAGGTTAATTAATCCTGTTTAAAGTTTTGCCAAACAACGCAAAAGCCAGAGTCATACTGAGAGGAGTTGTTGTTATTGTTGGTTAAAGTCCTAACCTAAAACTGATAATTGTAATAAACATGAGACTAAATCTATGATTTAAGTTTTATTTAGCTTACTTAGTGTGATCATTAACTCAAGTTGAGTCATGTTATATCACCTTTAGTTAGAGTTCAAAATAGACAGCCTTTTGTTGGGGGGTTTAAAGAAAGAGACATAAGTCAATGTAAGTGAAATTTCAACTCAGATCTATAGGTACAAGTTCAAAGACTCACTAATTGGACTATACCAAAAAGACTTGCTAATCGAACTAACTGATATTCACAAATCACCATATTTTGTATCATAACTAAGTTACATTTTAAGTGTTACAGGTCGATATTTTAGGTTGGATTAGCTTTTGCGATAGTCAACTCTCGGCTGGCCTAGCTCCTCTATTTAGCATTCTGTTCAGTGAGTACACTGGAGATTTGGTGCATCTTTAAATTTAGACCTTGGATAAAGGAGTAGCTTTAGTAGTGTACAACATGTCAACACCTCTGTATGATATAGAGGCCAATTAATCTTCATATCCATGCATAGATGTGGTGCGCTTATCATCGTCATACACTCAAAACCATCTTTGTACGAGAAGAGGAGACTCCCCTGCAATTCCAGTCTTTGATGCATTCATCATATTAGCACCATCAGGATTGCTCGAGGCTCAGCTTTGATGATGTAGTCACAGGCCAATTCTTTTTGTGGGTAAATTGAAGTATGTAAAAGAGTGAAGTGGATTGAATTTTTTTAAGTGATAAATTAAACTTACTTAAAATAGTGAAATTGAGTTGAAGTAGATTAAAATGGGTAGAAATGGATTAAAGTAGATTTATGTTGGTATTTTAGGATTCACCAACGAAAAAAACAGGGCCTACTGGCCGTTACCCTCTTTCAAAGGTGTTTTCTTTTTTTTTTTTTGGGGGGGGGGGGGCGTAAGGGGGTTCTGCATTACCGCCTGATAGTTACTGGGTAAATTTATATACACATACAACATAGGCAGAATGGGATGTAGAAACCCGGTACTCCACCATCAGACTACCCCCAAAGGGACTACCCTTGATTTATACAGATACAGTTACTGTTGGACCTCCTAGTTCGTATTAAAATTGTGACACTTTGAACGCCGTAGCTCCATATTTCAATTCAATGGAGCACCAAAAAAACACACTGAAAGGAAGACTACTTTTCCTAACTTCTGACAATGCACACATTGTACAAGGGCTTCAGTCTGCTCTACAGCTCAGAAACTTCAAATGAAATTGAGAAAGGACAACTGCAGTTATGTGGACTTCATTGCAATCACATGCTTCCACGATTCACAAAATCTTTATGCAGCTGGTTTAAGTAAACAGAGTACAGAGGGGAACACAATATGGGAATGCACTCATGCATATCTACCAAAATTAAACCATAAGACAGAAAATCAGTTCCTTACCCAACAGACTATCACTGCAGGTATAACTTCCCAGAACCCGCATGTAACATGATGAAAGGCGCTGAAACGATATCCATTTTCCATATTACTAAATGATGCTCGGAGCACAGACTTAAAAGGGATAAATAACAGCATCGAACAGTTCAAATCTGATCACGTCAAGAAGAAAACTTCAACCAGGAGATATTACACTGGTAATCTCTGCCATCCACGCAGCTAAGCAACATTTTCAATTTTAGATTGGAATGGACTAAGGCAAAACACATCATTATTGTCTCCTTACTTTGTTGTATGGTCAGCACTCTACATTTCAAGTGCAAGTGACTGCCTGCGATTTCAGTGAGACTATGCGACTCTGCGTAAGCAGCCCCACGCACACCCTACGTAAGCTGACTTCAGAGTATGTCTTGGTTGGCAGGGATATGCCATGCGCTGTGTTAGAAGTTACAAGCGTAAAAGCATCACAGCAAGGCCTTAGTATTGCTTTATAATTGGTAACACTCTACTTCAGCATTTCCATTCTGTTTACCCTGCTACGGAGCAGATGACAGTAGCATCCAAACAATATAAAAGTATACCATCATCAACAAAGATGCAATGCTGAGAAGGAAAAACTTTCAGAGAGTATCCCTGTGGAATTGGTGAAAATGTTCATCACAAATTCATACCCCTGCAGTCTACTGAACTTGTCCAAGGGCGGAGCTACATTGGGGCAAGGGGGGTCAATTGACCCCCCAACTTTTTGGGAAAAAAAAAATTAAATATGAGATATTTTTGTAAATGAAAAAAAATATATATAGCAATTCATTCTATAATATTACGCAAACTAGTGCTGGCCCGTGTGGTTAATTGCCCAGTCCTTGTTTTAGCAGGTCAGGGGTTCGACTCCGCATAGTTGCTTGCTCTTTGTTCTTTTTTTTTTTTTTTGAGTTTTTAACTCCATTTCCCCATACACAGACGCATTGCTCCTTGCTCACGGGCCGCAACGACGCAACGCAACCCCTGCCCAGTGCCCACTCTCTCCCTCACTCTAACTCTGAGGTCAGCCGCCACCAGCCCACTGTTCACTTACCGCCGACCGGCCGCCGCCGTCAGCCCGTCACCCGCCGGCCGCTAGGCCCGCCTCCACTCCTCCTTATCTCTCCTCCTAACCCCTAAATTTTAACTCCCAATTTGAGGTAATTCTCAAAAATACTCATTTTTTATTTATAATTTTGTTATTTTATAAATAATTATGTTTATTTTACTGATTTTATTTAGATTTGTGTTAGATAATTGATTAACTTAGTGAATTATTCATGATTCATGGATTGAAAAATGAAGATTTTAATTTAATTGTCTTCTTAGTTGAAGATTTAAAATTTGACTAATTTTGTTTGTAATTACTTCATTGTTTATGTTTAGTTTACTAATTTTTATGGAATTTGTGTTGAACAAGTGGTTAATTTAGAGATTTACTCATCAATTAAAAAAATTAGGTTTTGCTTTTCTTGATTGGGAATTTTAGAAATTAGAATTGGAGTAATTTGTTGGTTGTTGTTTGTTTATTTGTGTTAAATTTATTGACTTTAGAAAAATTTGTGTTTGTTTATGATAAACACAAATTACCCCAATTCTAATTCCTAAATTCTCAATCAAGAAAGGCAAAACCTAATTTTGTAAATAATTATATAAATTATTTTGTAAATAATTATGTTTATAATTTACTAAAAACCATGAACCTAAGTAAGAACTTGATTGTATTTCAGTTTGAAATGGAGAAGTTTCTCAACAAGATAGTTAGACGATCTGTTGGTTCAAGCTCTGCGTCAGAAAACTCACCACTAATCCAAGAAAGTGCCAAACAAAGTACTCAACCACCGTCTAGCAATGAACAACCAACAAGCACTAATCCATCTTCTTCCAGGAGAACTCCAATCGATATTAATGCTCTTCAATCGAATCCAGCCGATAGAAAACCAATTTCAAGCTATCATCCGAATGATCGTGATGAGGTAAAAAGAACATATTTACAAAAAGGTCCTTACCAACCCCGAAATCATGCATTCCCTCAAAATATCAGATGAATTTTTAAATGATACTGTTGTTACTTATTTTGAGATTGATATTTTTAAAAGTCTCTCGAACGATGATATCATGCTTTACTTTCAAAACATGAGATCTCGTCGAGGACAACTTTTTTGAATGTAGTAACTATGCATTTCATTTTTAGAACTATTAAATTTTATATTATATATATTATTAATCTCGCCCCCCCTTGGTTTACATCCTGGCTCCGCCCCTGAACTTGTCCCTTTTTTTTGGGGGGGGGGGGTATGGCACAGTTTACTGTACTTGGCGGCAGAAGAAGAATATCTTTCAGAATCAGAACAACTGCAGATTAAATGAACAATTGAGAAAATTACAATGGGAAAATAGAATCCTTCAAAATTGTCCTGTAAGTCCCGTGAGAAGTTTGAAGATCAGTAAAGAGAAGTAATTTCCTCTTCCTGCATACACACTCTATTTGTCAGTCTGGAAATGTTTCCTAGCCAGTATATTCACTTGCTTCAAAAATTGAAAGTGTCTTCTACAACTAACGCGTAATCAGCTTCTCTAGTTGTTTTTGGTACGACTAGCTATATCTAGATCTCCCCAAATCCTACTTTGGCAGAATTCATGCTGAATTGGTTGTTGACTTCTTGTTATCGTGGACCGTTCACCAGGGCAAAACCAGTAAGGCCAATCGAGCAATCACTATTACTGAACAATAAAAAAAAAACAAAAAAACATATTTGATAAATCTTACTGACACAAACATCCACACTGGCTAAGCCTTATTTAAGGATCTTACAACATAAAAATGCAAACGGAAACTTTAACATCACAAGGGCAAACAGGAAAGAAAGACTCCAACAAACAGTCACCCAGACAACAAAGGACAAATAACAAAGGAAATGCCAACAGCACTCAGACAACAACAGGACCAACAGGACCTAAAAATCAAAAGCATTTCCCAAGCATGGGACACTACTTTGGTGCCGTTAATTGATACATGCACCAAATAGCACCACCGGCTTTCGCCCCTCTTGATTAGAACAACTTGCTCTTCCCCCATCACACTGATGCCCATGCCTGAGACTAGCAAAACGCCGAATTGCCTTCAGAAGAGCCTCTCTTGACAAGAAATTTGAAAATGTCCAATCATAACTTCCAATCCTTACCATGGCTATGATTGATTCAAGAGGATACATGTCTTGGAAACGCACCTCATCACAATCTTTGGTGAACAATGGAAAGTTGAGCGAGTCATACCTCTCAAGCTTCAGATTGACTCTGTCATAAGCAATTGCTGCATCTACAGCCCTCTCATAAGTTCCAAGCCATATTCGCCTTTTGTTGACAGTGATCATTGCACCCCACTTTCCCGGCCTCAAATTGACAATGCCTCTGAGTCTAGGATTTTGAGGAACTCTTTGCTGAGCCATGGACTTAATTTTGAATTTCAGGAGGGAGAATGGGGAGGCTACTGCTAAGAAAAAGCTAGACCAGGGATTGCTATGACTTAAGAGAACCTAAGCCCTCGGCTTTATACCCAAAAAAGCTAGATATGATTTCACTATTTAGGTAAGAGACTCGAGCATCAGCATTCTTGGAAAATTTTTAGAAGGCTGGAAATCTGAAATAAGGACCTTTCCCAGTCAGTGTAACTCCCACTGATCCGCCCTACACGTGTGACACGATTTCTGACAATGGAGATTTTAGCCAAATAGAGCAACTTGTCCTAATCCAAACTTAAATATTAAATATTAACATAATTCACGTTCAATGGATTTTAAAATATCTTTTAAATATGACTAAAGATAATAATTTTACTCCATTTCATACCGTTTCTTGGTGTCTATGTATCCAAAAGGAAGATCTAACAATGGCATCTACTAGAGTCAAGTGAAATCTCACCGTATCCAAATCCTAGTACCCCAAAGAAATGATGTGTAGGAAGATCTAACAACAACATCTACTAGTGTCAAATGAAATCCCATGGTATTGAAATCCTAGTACCTAAAAGAAATGATGAACATGCCAAGCAAATGCAGCATCTGCAGGGTTTAACTTTGGGTTTATGTGAATCAGAACTAGTCACAGTTGCAAATATGGTATTGTCTGCCAGAAAAAGGAACAGGCACATAGAAATCATTGCAACAATTGGACATAAAACTAAATATTATCACCAAAACTTTTGGTTTACCATGAAGCTATTTCCAAGTCCATCACAAAACCTACTTCATTGACAGTTGGCATCCAGAACAAGTTGAGATTAAAGTAAAAGCAAAAAAAGTGTAGTGTAATAAGGAGATAAATGAGTTCTCAAGTTCCAAGAGGGCAAGAATGGGACCAAAAATAGGTTAAACTATGTAGATACGGAAACAAACTCCTGACATAGACAATGAGAGAAAAAAGGGAGCGATTTGACCCAATCCATTCAACAAAGCCAGTACTAATCCAACTTTCACTAAGATAGCCAACAGTAACTGTCATATTCAACCTAAAACTGAAGACAATTAACTTCACGAAATTTCCAACTAATTACAAAGCAATGCAATGACGAGGATGTAGTCAGAAGTAATACCCTCAGGATGAACAAAAAAATTGACCTGTAACCCAAAAAGAAGTTGCATGGATCATCAGAAAATGGCACTATCTTCTCTTTTGTGCCAACTCATACCATTGAAAGAGCTTAGAAAAGTAATAAACCCCAAAAAAAAAGGTACAAAAATGAGGATCAGGACAAAATATAATTAAAGTCAACAGGACCCATCACCAAGTAACCAAGCAGTATAGATTAATTCATAGGGAATTGTCCTTGATAGATTTTGAAACATACATCATAACATTGGTAAGTTCAGGTGTTCAGCATACATTTGCAAGTATTTCAGGCACTTTAAGCATCACAAAGAATATCTGAACAGTTTCATTCTGCTTTATGAAAGACATAGTAGCTTACCATCCAATCTGTGGGAGCACAGACATGCTATGAACCATAATTACTGCCCGTCTTTTATCCTGTTCTTCCCAGCAGTACCATTAGCAGAACAGCAATCCTTGAAAATGATCAAAACTTTTGAACTTGGAAATACACCATACATCCAGCAGATTATGTCAACCATTCTCAATGATGAAAATCCAAGCATTTGAACTCAAAAGAGAAGATCAGGGGTGCAGGGGTATGAATAAGAATCACAAAGAAACATATTATCTACTCATTCATTTGATCATGACTAACAACAAGACAAAAACCTACAACAAAGGCGCAATTTCAGTGTTTTCGCAACCTACTGATTTCAGCATCAACCTATGCAAGCTCCTAGATATACCATTGTTCCAAACAGTGTCAAACTATAAACCTTCCTAAATCAAGCAGAATGAGTGAGCAAAAGACACAAACAACATCAGCAGTTTCCTACAAATAAAACCAAAAACTCAGAATCGACCCCACCTGCAGTTTTTCCAGGGTACAGTGGGCTGCCCAGGGCAACGCGTCAACCGGAACTCAAAGATCATATTCCCCTGAGGCCCCTTCTTTTGCTGACAAGCTTCAACTTCATACAAGCCATCATACACATACACGATCTTCTGAGGACGAGAAACTTCCAATTTCAGACCCCTAACCACCCTAACAGGTTTCTTATATTTCATACTGTTCAACAATGCACGGTTCCCACCCTTAAGCTGCTGATCAGGAGGGATCCTATCCCCAACTTCATTGCGAGGAAGAGTCCCTCCTTCCCCAACATAGATCAACACATTGGGATCATTCATCTTGTCAAAATGCCCTTCATTGGCAACAATACAAGTAGCCAATTTACTCCCACCATACTCCATTGAATCAATCCCACCTTGAGGAAGTCTATGCAATCCGACAATCACAAGCTCAATCCTATAATAGAACTTATCACCCACTTCAACCCCAGGCACAACACCAATCGTCAATGCAGGTTGATTGACAATCTTTCCTTCCTTTTTCAGGTCTGCATGAGCCTTCATATCAACCCTTTTGACCGATTTCTCAGTCCTTGATATTTTCTCACACCTCTCTCTGAACAATTTCAGCATCCGAAGAACCCTATCTCTATCTTTACTATCTCCTGGTCGTACTAAATCTTTGTCCTTCTCCAAGTGGGGCTTTTTTACCACCGTTTTAGCATGCAATGGAAAGATAACCGTCTGCTTTCTCTCTCCAACCTCTTCGCACTTCTGTTGGGAGCTTTTCACCGCCATCTGCGCACCCAATGGCACCTTAATCATCAGCTCTCTCTCTCCTAGTCCTCCTGACTCTTTACCCTTCACCCGCACGGGATTCTTCACAGCCATTTTAGCATTCAATGGGGGCTTACTTCTCACAGCACCAACTGAGCGCCTCCAGTAAATACAATCGCCACTAGACCCAGAATCCCTCTCACTCGATGATCTCTTCATAGCGCAAATTTTGGTTGTTTTGGGGCAAATTTGTGTGGTTTTGGGGGTATTTGTACCACACCCGGGTGGAAATTCCCGAGTATAACCATGAACAGACTTCATACCCAAGTGGGAATTCAAACTGGTGCCACACCCAGGGGGGAAATCACGATGAACTTCAACCCTAGAATTCCTACTGCCAGAATCTTCGACACCCATCTCGGGGAAGTGATCAAAAAGTTCGAAAACAGGGGAATTGTGATGACGGGTTTCTTTTTCTCTTACTTAGGAAGCACAGAGCGAGGGTTGAAGAACAGCAATGGCGGAATTTTAAAGGGTTTGAAGTTTAATTTGCAGCAGAAGATGAAATGTGGAGGGTTTTCAGAAGGTTGTCAGAGGAGCAGCCAGTTACAGAGCCTGGGGAAGGAAACCAGGGAATAAACAGAATTAGAGACAAACAGTCAAGGAGGGAGAAACCATAATTTCCATTTATATTACTTATATTATATATACCTTTATTTATTTATTTATTTATTTATTTAGCTCTTTATTTATTCTATTCATTCTTTTTTTTTTTATAACTTTTTTGGGTTAAAAAGTGGCGTGAAACGTGACAAGCTGGTACCACAGGCACGATGCCACGATATTTAACAATTTTACAGTGGGTGAAATTTGAAATTTTTAAAAATATTTTTGTGATTAGTCGGTGATTTGGTGATCGTAACGACCACAATAAAATGATTTTCATGGATGATAAGTGAGGTTTAATTTGAAACGCTTGGAATTCTTGTTATCTTAAATATTCATTGGATTTTGAACATATTGGCAATGCAAATAACTAGGCTAGATTTCAATGACTTCAAATTTTTGTTGTTGACGAACTGATGATTTACAAAGTTAATTGCGTATTAATATAATAGCTCCTGAAAATATAAGGATATAGGCATGTTCTTTTCGTTGAAAACATAGCATATTAATATAATAGGTCTTGAAAATATAAGGATATAGGGTTTGTTTTTTTTTTTAGGAAAATAAGGGTTGGGAAATTAGTGAAGTTGGTTGAAGTGAATATTTTTTTGTTAAAGTGGGTTGAAGTTAATATATTTTTTATATGATAGGGAGAAGTTAGTTAAAATAGTGGATTGAAGTGGTTAGAAGTTGGTTGAAATAGTTTGTAGGAGGTATTTTTTTTATTGAAATTGGTTGAAGTTAGTAAATTAGGATTTACCAACGAAAAGTACATAGCCATAGTACAACATAAAAATTGTGTGAGGGTTTATTACAATTAGAGGTGGGAATGTCTGACCCGATACGATAACACGACACCCGACCCGAAGTTACTGAGAGAAACTCGAACCTGACCCGAACCAAACCGATTTCGACCCGAAGTCGACACGATTAGACCGTTTAATATGAAAACATGTTATTTTTCAATTTAAGGCAAATGTAGGTTATTTTAAACACCGACACGAAATTAACCCATTTATTAAATGGGTCGATCCAACATGACCCGTTTCCCAGCTCTAATTACAATATAAATATTGTGCGAATTAGGAACTATGGTGTATGGTAGTGGACACCTACTCCGTTTTTTTTTTTTTTGGCTTGTAATTTGGTTTCCAACTATGGAGCAAAGAAGTCATTTAGACTCATGTTCACACTTTCATTTTGCTGAGAACTATCAGAAGGTTGGAAAAAAGGCCAAAAGAATACGACTAGTGATATCCACTAGATCCAGTGGATCCGCACTCAAATCCCACTATTCCAAATCTTAATATCTACATCAGGTTTAGATCCAAATACAAAAAATTTAAATGAATCCGAATCTTGGCGGACCTGATCCAACCGACTCCATTGTCAACCCTGGTGATGTGATTGGTACTAGCGGTTTAGGTTGAGGTTATTGGAACCAAACTCACTAGTGTTATAATTTTAAATATTCGGCGAAAGTAGTGGTTAATATAGTCATTGGATGTTTATGTAGTATTTTTGAGAAGTTACATAAAACGGCTTCTGAAAACCTTTATCAAGTGGTTTTAGTTACAATTCTAAATTTATCCTTTTTTATTATGTAACAAAAAGCTTCATCCTTTACGTGTTTCGTGTCATTTTACACTAAATTGCTATCTAAATAGTTAATTTTACCCAACATTAAGTCACTTGAACAACTAGCAGCTAAACACTACTATTGTACGGCTAACGATTGATGAAACTGCTAATAGCTTATAAAGTAGTTAACTATCACCATAACAGCTGTTTTTGTCAAACACGATCATAATCTCAATTCGTTTGCTTGAAAAGTAATATTGCTCTGTCTAGCCTATTGCTTATCTTGTTTTGTGATATGTACCATCTGATTTAACATAGTTTTTTCCCCTTAATTCTGTGTTGGTTTAATTAGTCATAGACTTGTTAACTAATCATGTAAATTATTAATGATTAAAAAAATAGAAAATATATGATTATAGCTTGATTTCATAAATAAAATTTTTTAATTCTTTTTTAACAACTGTCATATACTTTTTGTCAAATTTTCTTTTCACTGTATATCGGTAGAGGTAATGTTGCCTACATCTAGATCTCCCCAAATCTCCCAAAAGCGGGACCCACACTGGGAGGTGTTGTTGTTGTTTCTTTTCACTAATAATAAAAGACTAAAAGTTGTTCAAGAATTAAGTAAAATGAGACAAAGAGACTGTCGCTCATTATTCTTGCCTAGCTTAAAGCTACTGTTATGGCAAACGAGGAACACTTCTTTAAAGCATTCTCTATGGTGAGTCAATTTATTAGTTCACTAGTAGAGACCTACCCCTATCATATTAGCTTGTGAGCCAGTTTTTTTGGCTCACAACCCTCTATCTCTCCAATGCAAAGCTCGTCATTTTCGCTCACCAAACAAAACAATACACATAGATCCACTCTGTAACGTACAATTTCCTTTTTAAAATCAAAAAAACAGAAAAACCCAATTGAAATTTAAAAAATACAACAAAAAAAAGCAAGGGCAAAGGGCGTGAACTGGCTCACAGCTCGCAGCCATGCTCGTGAGCCACTCGCCCGCTTGATTGCTACATGTGGCGCGGGCCACTCGATACTGCTCCCGAGGTGAACAAGTCAAGCATTGGAGATGCTCAAACACTAGTACATGACCTGATGGCACTTAAAAAAAAATAAATTGTGTCGTATAATTGATGAGTTCATAAGTCAATTAAAATCATATGAGATCTTCAATAAGTATCCTATTCAATTGAATACATATTTAAAATAACAAAACAGAGTTTTGCTTATGAAAAATCCAACTACTAACACACTAAACCTCAACTTCCACTCATTTTGTGTTTTGTGTACAAATAATCCATATAATAAGATACACTTTATAACGAGGAGTAAATAAACACAATAGATATGTCGATATAAGCTCGATGTATCAAGTTCTCTCAACGTCTTCTTCTTGATATGCAAGTGTAGCTCTCTTTCTTTTATCATCTCCAGCTGCAAATGTCTCTCTATTTAGAGGCAATGATGTTGGAGAGGTTGAAGGAATATTTGGAAAGTGGTCGTTGCATCAATCAAGGAAAGTTTATCTTCCATATCGTCTCAAGGCCTTGAACCTAGTCTTTCAAGCCCTTGAAATTTGCAATCTTGCTTAACATTTATCTTTTGATTTCCAACCGCTACTTTCCTTATTTTTAACTGGAGATTTTGGCTGAGAGAATCATCTAGAAGCTAGTTTTTAGCAGCATAATCTTTCACAATATAAGATCAAAAGATATTATCGTAATTTGAGCAAATCTTGATACTTGATAAATATAGCATCACAATCTCATATTCAAATTTGAATACTAAACTATCTCAAAGATATTATAACACCTTATATAAATTCAATTAAACAATATTGACATCCCAATATCCACTTTAAGCATATAGCGCATATAAACAACAGTAATTCTAAGGTTGATCCAATTATAACATGATAAACAAATTGACAAAACTTTTTTTATCTTTCATCCAAACATATTCATAAAATACATTGTAAATTTAAGAAAGCTAACACCCACATAAACAAACAAAGGAAACTCATGTTCATTGCTTCATAATGTAACTTTAACTCAATTCTTAGGTCTCCTTTCAGAAATCAAGGGCATACAAATTTAAAATTTATTAACTTTTCAAGTTCCCCAACAAGCAACAACCAATCAAATTACCCCCAATCAAGTGCTCTCTTAATTCATGAGAGTAAATAACTAAATCCACTAACTATTTTACACAATTTGACTTTAATTAGTAAATTAAACATAATAATTTGCCCAAAAAAATTATAATTAGCCTAGCATGCAATTTTTTATTTTTTTTTTTACAATGGTAAACGGGTCCAGCCCACTAGACCCCTATCACAGGGTTTACCCAATGGACCTGAACGGACCAGGGGGCATGGAATGTCAAAGCCTAGACCAAAGTTTAGACTCACACACACTCCCACACACAAATGCACCGCAAATGTGTCCCCCATGATTGAACCCGGGGGGAAAGACCGTATTGAGGGATGGTCATCCGGCCATCTCTTCTTCGACACCTGACATGCAAGTATGAGACCTCAACCTTGAGGCTTCCATTCCAAATTTAAAGTACCCAAAAATTATTTTTTTTTAAAGAAAGGTCAGCTTAAGGGATCGAGCATGCGAGCAACAACTAGTATGAGGAGGAGGGCGGATCAAGAGCCTGGCGTGCAAGTATGCAACAGGGCTGAACTGCAATATGTTATGTGTTTGGTGAAATATACAATTGTTCGGGTTTTTTGCCAAAAATGTAATATGTAGTGTTTTTTTGTTTTTTTTTTTTTTGGTTCAAAACATGCGGTGTCTTTCTACACTCTTTGTGCTCACATAGCTTTGCCCACAGAAAAGGATCAAAAATCTATAGATCTAAATATAATCTTATGTCAAAAACATTCACCTGTATAACGTATCATATATGAAGAATCGATCGACATTCATTGAGAATACATGATACGATCAACCAATGATCACATTCTGACCTAAAATTGGATTAACTGAAGCAATTTAGAGGGAAGTAACAGTACCATCCATAAAAAATGGTGAACTCGACTCTTGCAATAGTGATAAAACTTATTGAAGAAAAATTACCGCTAAGGCCATCCTCGATGACAGTGTTTGCCTGTTCGGAGTAATATTTAACATTTTGACCAAGTCAAAATGCCAATCAATCAAATATTACTATCCGGTTAAACTAACGTCTAGACTATCATTAATTTCAAATAGCATTTTTTTCAGCCACTTTCGAGACAACTATTTGCTAGCAATTGTATCAGAATGACTATTTGTTGCTTAAATAGTTATCCGCGACTTAAAACAACCAATTTTTCAAATAGGATTTGAAACCATAAATATTCAAAAATTAGACTTTACTAGTTTAAAGACCCATGCAATGCATAGGCTTGTCTTAAATTTAATTTTCAAATTGGCTTATACTAGCATTAAGACCAGTGTAATGCATAGTCAAATCATAGATGGTTGCTCAATGACTGCAAAATTCAAGTTATGACACAGAATAATGTGAAATCCTTGGTCAGTGATGAGCATTACCAAAAGGATCCAAGAATAGTGAATGGGAACCCTCTTAGAAGGTGGGTTGCTGTTATTTATGGAGTTTCATAGTTAATATGTACACTTTGATGGTTTAGTCTGCAATGATATTCTCTCATTTCTACCCAAAAAAAGGGTACTGCATACCAGCTCGCCTTTGTGTACAAATTCATTGAATTATGTATTATAAGGCTAAAATTAGATCATATTACGACAAAAGTGCCTGTCATGACACTCACTTTGTCGTAATATTGATCAATTTTATGCAGAGAACAGTTAAGTTACTATGAATGAAGCATTTTCCTGTAAACAAGGCATCTGAAGTCGACTTTATGCAAATTATAGAAGGTAATATTGCCATTATTTTCAAATAGACCTTTTCTTTTATGTAGATCAAGGAAAAGTATCATGACTTCTTTTCGTTTCAACAGAAGTTTTGCAATGTAAAGTATTATAATGGTCCTTCTTTTTGCGTTTTGGAGGGTTTATCTAACAACTTATATCTCGTTACATCCTTAATACAATCCTTACAACTTCTTACGTCTTCTTACATCCCACGTAGATTTTTATATAACATTCATTTATTTTTGTTCTAATAATTACAGAAATATGTATGTATTTTTTATTATACTACTGGTATACAAAATTTATAAATATGTTATGAACACAACATTGATATAAACATAAAAGCAGAATTTAACGACGTAAATTATATTTGAGTTTCAGCATGAACAACGTTGAGCCACCTTAGCACAGCTCAGCATGCCAGCTCATGAGTTTGTTGAGTCTGTTAAGGAGTTAGTTATTTTCCTTTCTTTAGTTAACAGACCTTGTATTATCAATTGTAAAAGCTTGTATCATTCATTCAGTTGAATAACAAAATGAAAGAATCGTCTGATATCTCTCTCTCTCTCTCAAGTTCTTGGATGTTCCTCAACCTGAAAGATGGTATCAGAGCTATGGAACATTGAAGCTGAATCTGGATTGTATGCATTATTCTTCCTTTGGCCTTGCCGAGATTGATTGATTCTCATTTCCTTGTTTGATCGATATATATCTTGCATACTTTGATTCAGATTCAGATTTTTTTTCTCTACGAATCTCAATTATTCATCCTACTATTTGTTGTTTTCAAATGGCAGAGGAATTTGTTGTCAATCCTTCTCATATACTGTTTCTATACCCTTCTGATAACCCTAATAACGTCCTAGTAAGTGATATTCTTGATGGGGGAAACTATGGACATTGGAAGAGAGCCATGGAGGTACCCCTTGATTGGTAAGAACAAACTCAGTTTGTGCGAGGTACTTATACTAGACTTGATTCTGCTTCTCCTACCTTACAAGCACAATGGGATAGATGTGATAACATGGTTCTTGCTTGGATTATGCATGCCACCATAAAGAATATATCTGACAGTATTATGTTTTCTTCTACCTCACATGATGCTTGGGTAGAACTCAAACAAAAGTATGGCCAAGCAGATGGTACTCGAATCTTTGAAGTTCATAGAAATTTGTTTTCAATCTCTCAGAAAAATCTTTCTGTTACTGATTATTTTACTGAAATCAATAAGTTATGGGATGAGTATAATGCAATTACCACGATTCCTCATTGTTCTTGTGGTCTAGAATGTGCTAGTTTAAAAGCTATGTACAACATGGTTGATAATCAGCGCTTGATGCAATTTCTTATTGGTCTAAATGACGACTATAAAACAGTGAGAGGAAATCTAATCATGATGAGGCATTTGCCACCTCTTAGCCAAGCTTATAATGTAATACTCCGGGAAGAGAAGCATAGAGGTTTTAGTTCTGCTTCACACATTGTCAGCCAATCTGCAACTTTCAATGTTTAGAGTCAACTTGGGTCAAGAATTGAGCAGCCTCCACCAAGTGAACATTTTGCTCCTACTGGACAGCAAAGAGGCAACATAACGTTAATTACAAAGCCAGGAATGATCAATCAAATTACCCAGTTGTTTCTAGAACTAGTCTTGATAGAAGGCAGTATTATTGTGATAATTGCAAGATGCATAGACATACAATTCAGAGGTGTTACAAGGTGCATGGATATCCTCCTGGGCATAGGCTACATGGCAGGGGAAAAAGGCTTGCAGCTGCAGTTCAAACTGATTCTTCCAGTGGTCTCACAAAAGCTATCATTCCTCCACCAGCACCATCTACTGCTACTCCATCTTCACAAGCACCAATTCCAGGCCTTACAGCAGAACAATATGCTCAATTAATGTCTCTTTTGCACAAGCAAGCTTCTGAAAGTTCAGACACAACTTGTGCTGGATTTATGGCTGGTGATAGGATCTATCTCTTTTCTACTATAGCTAAAAATTCTTAGATAATCGACAGTGGTGCTAGTGATCACATCACACCAGACTTGTCATTATTTGTTCACAAGAAGCCATTATTTCAACCTTCTCATATTATTATGCCAAATGGACATCCTGCAAAGATTGAGCATATTGGTTCTGTTAAAATTGGTCCAAATCTTATTTTAAGAGGTGTTCTACATGTCCCTGATTTCCAATTCAGTCTACTGTCTATTAGCAAGTTGAATAACCAAACTGGTTAAATGGTTACCTTTTCTCATGACTCTTGCATGCTTCAAGACCACATCTCGTGGAAAGTAGTGGTCCTTGGTAAAGAAGATAAGTGTTTGTACTGCTTGGACGCAACCTTGAAGTTCAACAATGACTAACAGTTGCTTGCAGGCCTCAGCTAGTCCACTTCCGGTCTTATTGCTTACCTGTCTACCGCTGAGATTTGGCATTTCCGTTTGGGACATCCCTCATTTGAAATGATGCAATTTCTAAATCTACCAAGTGTAATAAGCTGCACAGGGATTCCATATGTCAGATTTGTCCCAAAGCTAAGATGCATAGACTTCCCTTTCCTCTTAGTCATAACAAGGCCTCCAAATTATTTGAACTTCTTCATGTTGATATATGGGGCCCCTACCCACATCGTACTTACAATGGTTGTAAGTTTTTCCTTACAATAGTGGACGATTTTTTAAGGGCAACATGGGTTCATCTTTTATCTCATAAAAGTAATTAGACCTGACAAAAATTGACCTGATCCGAAAATCCAACCTGAACCCACCCGAAAGTTTTGGGTTTTGAACACAATTTTCTCAACTTGAACCCAAAGTAAACCAAACCAGAAAAACCCGTAAATTTTTGGGTCAAACTTGACCCTAACTCGAACCCACCCGCTCAACCCGAATATATTATATCCTTATTTTTATTTTGCTCTAATTTTTCCCCCTTAACAATAATGGTTTTATATTATAATGAATCGTTTAGAATGACGTTTTATAACTATTGCATCTCTTTACAAATTAAACGATAGCACCCGTTCTTTCCTAAATTCAGTCTCATAAAAGGATGTCATATACAACTTATAAGTGGAACAATTTTAGAAATGAGCATGAAATACCTAGTCTTAAGAAAATCAATTCAAAATAACACAACTATTAAAAATGTGCAAGTCATACCATTATATTCTTAGTGAATTCAATACATCTCATTGCATTTTAAATAATGTTAGTATATGATATTCTAAAATTTTGATATTATAATTGATAAATAATTGTAATATCTTGTACATCTGTAATATTCTATCATATGGCTTCCTTCTAATTGGTCTCGAACTTGATGTCAGTGTTGAGCAATGGACTAATTTGTGTTCGTGTTAGGATTGACCCACTAATAAAGCATACATGATCAGGTAATGGTAGGTTAATTAACAAAATATTGAATCATTAAATGGGTTATTAATGGGTCGAACCGCTCAAACTCGTTATCATGCTTTAGATGGGTCGGCCCATGAATGACCAGACCTATGATTAATATTTAATATACGGACCAACCCACTCAAACGTGACTTAGTGTCCACCGATACATGACATTCATATATCATATTGAAAAGTTTAAATATTTTTTATATTCTTTTAAAAATTATAATTAGAATGCTTGTTCATTAAATATAAATAATTTTAATTAATAAATATGTCAAGATTTTAATTTTGACAAAAAGATAAATAACTCATTAAAAAGGCATTTCAAATTTGTTTGGTTGACCCAAAACCCATAAAAACCGAAATACATCCGCCTGTATTTTTCCCGAACTCGAAATACATCCGATTAACTCATATTTTACCCGAACTCGAATATATCCAGCCCGTATTTAACCCACCTCCTGAAGTGACAGGTCTAATTTTGAGTAACTTGAAGTGAAATTGATGTTATGGTCCGATAATGCTTGGATTTGCAGAGTTCAGGAAAGTCGTGCACAGGAGATCAGGTTAGTTTGTGTCAGCCTCCATTTTGTTATTCTCTCTTGATTTATGATCCTCTCTCTATTTATCTACTTTTTAATGTTATTTTCTTTTCTTTGTATTGCAAAAATTGAGTCTTTGAGTATGTATGGTGCAAAAATATCTGTCAAGCTTTAAGAATGAGGCTGATAATTTGATCATTTATAGAATATGTGATGTTATTAATATAATAGCCTATAAACAGAAACATTGTTATTGATTAATAAAGTGCAATGGTTGCTTGCTTAAAATTACAAAATGTCTACTAAGTCCAAACTATAGATACACCGTGGGGGCACCTTTGTCTATCACCCTAAATTTGGTATTTAGAGGGACGAATGGCTGAAAAAGAGGTGGATATAGATTACGTTAGTTTAGCTGACCTAAAAGAATTGGTGATTAAAGTTGGATACAATGAGGGTAGGGTGAGGAAGATTTTTTGTAGACCTAATTTGCCCCTAAAAGCCAATTTGAAAGGGATAAAATCAGATGATGATGCACGTGAGGTGTCGGATTTGTGCCAGAGGCTTCCGCATGTGACCTTATATGTTCTTCTTTTTGCTCTTTTCATTAGTGAGATAAAAGAGTGTCCAAGTCTTGGGAAACGTTGGACGTGGTGTTTATAACGATGGTCTTGGGGTAGACTAAGTTATGTGGTGTCTATAACGAAGGTTTAGGGGTAGACCAAGTTTCTAGGGGTAAACCAAGTTACGTGTGTGACTAAGTCACATGTGGTGTTATAGTTGTAACGTGTTCGACCCGTCTAGTAAAAGTATTGTTGAAATCCTATAGTGGTAGGTCGTATTTTTTACTCCTCAATTGGGCCAGATGTGGTTTTCCACATAAAAACACTGTATCTCCTTTATTATTTTTGCAATTAGCTTTGTTTCTGCTTCACTCTAAACAAGCATTCCAAATAGTTTTCACGAGTGTTTTGAAACAATCGAAAAAGTTAGTAGACAGAATTCACCCTCTCTTGTGCCCTTGTCCAACTAAATCTAACAAGTGGTATCAGAGCAGAGTTCTCATACCTAGGTTAGCACCTTAAGAGATCCTGAAAAGATAAATGCACCACAAGAAATTTTAAAGGGTCAATCTGTGACTCGACCACCATACTTCAATGGACAACATTACAACTGGTGGAAGAATAGTATGGAGAATTACATTCAAGCTGATGACTACCAGCTGTGGATGATCATTGAGAATGGTCCTTACATTCCAATGAAGACCATGGAAGATGGCAAGACCGTCCCTAAGAAGTCAAACAAGTGATTTCAAAAAGATAGAGAAAAAAGCTAGGGCCAAGAAGCTGTTATACTTTAGCCTTGGACCAGATGAGTACACTCATATTTTGGAGTGTGAGTCCACAAAGGAGATATGGAATGCCCTCTGCGTGGCTCATGAAGGAACCAACTAGGTCGAACAGTCCAGGATCGAGCTATTAATGAGAAAATACGAGTAGTTCAAAATAAGCAACAAAGACATGGTGATGGATATGTACACTCGTTTTACCTATATCACCAATGAGTTAAAATAGTTGGGGAAATCCTTTACCACTGAAGTGGTAAGGAAGATCCTGTTGCTTTTGTCTCAATTGTGGGAAACGAAATTTACAGTCATTCAGGAAGCAAAGAAGATGAACGAGACCTCTTTGGATGACCTCATTGGAAACCTTCAAACATACAAATTGAGGATAAGCTCCCAGGTGACGGAAGAAACAAAGAAAGACCGAGGCCTTGCTCTAAAGGCTATGGAAAGTGATGATTCGGATTTGGATGAAGAAGAAATAGCTCTGATAACCCAGAAGCTCAAGAAATTCTTCAAGAAGGCTGAAGGGAACCTCAAGAACGGAAGTACCCGTAAACTAAGGAGCAGTGATCGTGATCAGTTCTCGGGTTGCTTTAAATGTGGGAACCATGATCACATCGTGAAGAATTGCCCCATGCAGAAGGAAGAACAGGGGTCAGAACAGTTCCGAAACCATGGCAAGAGGTCGTAACAAAGCAGCTCCACAAAGCGTCTCACAAAGGCTATGATAGCAACCTAGGGTGAAACTTCGAGGAAGAGGGCTTTCAAGATGAAGAAGAAGTTGCAGTAGCCCTCATGGCCAGAAGTCAGTCCAAATTAGACTTTAAACTGGTCGAAAGCTTGTCCCGACTCAAGGATAAGGCTAAAGTGAAAGGAGACAATCAACTATGGTTCTTGGATAGTGGTTGCTCGAGGCACATGGTGGGAGACAGATCAAATTTCCCCTCACTTACAGCCTTTGATGGAAGGAGTGTGGCATTTGGAAACGGCAAGTCTGGGAAAATTATCAGTGTAGGTAAGATAGATAAATCACTCTTTCACTCTATTGATAATGTGTACTTGGTAGACGGTTTACAACATAATTTGCTAGGTGTGTCTCAATTGTGTGATAGAGGTAATCACGTTGGTTTCTCTTCGGATCAATACTTGATTACCAATATCAAATCTGGTGATGTTGTGATGAGGGGGAAGCGACACAACAATATGTATAAAGCATGTGTTCTTTCACTTCCCCAAAACTAGTTGACTTGTTTAAGTGCTCTTGATGACGATGTAATGCTTTGGCACAAGAGGGTAGGTCCTACAAGTCTCTCTCCTTTGAATAAACTCATTTCTAAGGATCTAGTAGTCGGACTACCTTCCATCAAGTACAATGATGACAAGGTGTGCGAGGCTTTGCTAGAGGAAAACAAGTTAGGACTTCTTTCAGGTTAAAGAACTATGTTAGCACTTCCTGCCCTCTTGAGCTACTACATGTTGACTTGTGTAGTCCTATGAGGATCACAAGTAGAGGTGGGAAGAGGTATGTGTTTGTTATAGTGGATGATTACTCTCGTTTCACTTGGTCTTTATTTTTAGCATCGAAAGATGAATCATTTGAAAAGTTTCTTGTACTTCTGAAGAAAATTGAAAAGAAGGTAGGACACTCATTGGTAAGTCTAAAGTCTAACCATGGCAAAGAATTTGAAAACCTGAGCTTCATTGATTACTGTAATAAACATGGTGTTGATCACAACTTTTCTGCCCCCAGAACAACCCAACAGAACGAGGTGGTAGAGCAGAAAAATCATACACTAGAGGGCATGACTAGAACTATGCTTGTCGCTAGTAGTCTTCCTATGAACTTTTGGGCAGAAGCGTTGAATACATCGTGTTATATTATTCATAGATGCATGATCAAACCCATACTTATCAATAAAGGTGTTCAAAAATATCCGTAACCAATAGCCCAAACCGAAAATCCGCTACCCGATCCGAAATCTCAAGTACCGAAACCGAAATATTTGAAAATTTTGGTTCGGGTACCCGAACCAATATTTTTTTCGATTATTGGTTCGGGTACGGTTCGAACATTTTGAATATTCGGGTACCCGAAAACCCAAAACTTTTTAAAATTTTTTCGAAACTTTTTTTATATTATCCTTTCCCTAAAGACTTTATAAGTCAAGTATTCCCAAACCCAAAGAAGACAAGTATTTTGACTTCGTGACATTGTTTTATCTGAATGCGTTGTGCATGAATATGATGTTAAAAAGCTTATACCTTATGGAAGTGTGGATTAATTAAAATGTGAATGATGATAAGATGTCCACTGATATTGTCATATTGTATAATAATTTAAACTGCAAACTTGGCTCAATACGACAACTTTTATAGCATAAATAGAAATAATTATATTATAGATACAATAAAATTATTAGGCAAAGAAGGAAAAAAAAATTTAGAAAAAATGGGTTATTGGATAACCAAAAACCTGAACCGAAATTTTTGTGTACCTGAATTTCGGTTACCCAAAAGCTTCGGTTCGGACATGGTTCACCATTTTGCCAACCCAAAATTTTGGGTATCCGAACCGAAATCTCCTTTGGTTCAGGTACTCGAACCATGAATACCCCTACTTATCCAAACTCCTTATGAACTTTTCAAAGGACGAAAACCCAATATTAATCACTTGAGGGTGTTTGGGTACAAATGCTATTTGCACAATAATGGGAAGAAATCCTTGGAAAAATTCGACCCTAGAAGTGATGAAACCATGTTCCTATGATACTCCTCACACAATAAGGCATACAAAGTGTTTAACAAAAGAACTTTGTATGTTGAGGAAAGTGTGCATGTATTGTTTGATGAGACTAACTCCTTAATTAAGCATGATACACCACATGAAGAGTTCGAACTTGGTCTTGTGAGAAACGACCTCTCGCTCACTCAAAGCTCCATGGTAGATAACTCCTTAAGGTGAATCAAATTCTGGATATGGTAGTGTGGAAGGTGGGCAAGGAGCAAATTAGTCAAGGGAAAGCGTTGTTGAACCTAATTTGGAACAGAACCAGCCACTCAACCTGATCCTTCCTAAGTTGTTGTCGGAACAGGCTCCAGAACAAATCTAGAACCTGTTTCATCAAGTATCTAGGAGAGATTGGAAAATGTGTATGTGGATCCATTTACTCCACGACCCTGGAAGCACCAGAGTTCGTACCCCCTTGTCCAAATTAAGTCTGACATTAATACAGGGGTGCAAACCTGATCTAAACTCAGAAACTTTTGTGTTTTCTATGTCTTTTTATCTAACATAAAACCAAAGAATGTTGATGAAACTCTTGCAGATTCTGACTGGATTACTACTATGCAAGAGGAGTTTCATCAGTTCGAAAGGACAAGGTTTGGCACCTTGAACCACGGCCTAAGGACAGATTGATAATTGGTACCAAGTGGGTGTTTGAGAACAAATTGGATGAGTTCAGAACAATCACTCATAACAAGGCCAGGTTGGTGGTTCGGGGTTATAACCAAGAAGAGGGGATCGATTATGAGGAAACATTTGCACTTGTTGCAAGGATCGATGCTATCCGCATTTTGGTAGCTTTCGCAACCCACATGAAAATTAAGTTGTACCAAATGGACGTCAAAAGTGCATTCCTCAATGGATACTTTAAGGAAGAGGTGTATGTAAGTCAACCCCCCAGTTTTGAAAATCACGATTTGCCTAATCATGTATTTAAACTTGACAAAGCTCTTTATGATTTAAAACAAGTTCCCAGAGCTTGGTATGAGCGTTTGTCAAATTTTTAATCGATAATGGTTTTCATAGGGGTAAGGTTGATAATACCTTGTTTCTCAAATCAACAGTGACATTATATTTGGTGTAACCAACATTCTTTGGTGTAACCAACAGTGACATTCCTCAATCTGTTGATTGTTCAAGTATATGTCGATGACATTATATTTGGTGTAACCAACAGTGATTTATGTGATGAATTTTCAGAACTAATGAAGAGTGAGTTTAAGATGAGCATGATGAGTGAGCTTAACTTTTTCTTATGCTTGCAAATCAGGCAAACTTCAAACGAAACTATAATACATCAACAAAAATATGTGAAGTAAAGTGGTTTGGAATGGAATCGGCTAAGCCCATAGACATACTCATCTTTCCTTCATCCATGTTGGTTGTGGATGATGGGAGTCCTTCAGTTAAGGAGAAATACTATAGGTCGCTTTTATACCTAATTGCCAGTAGACCTGACATTGTTTTTAGTGTGGGTTTGTATGCTCGTTTTCATTCAAATTCTAAAAAACTCATTTGAAAGCTGTAAAATGGATTTTGAGATATCTAAAACACACCCCTGACTTAGCTTTATCGTATCCTCAAGGGTGCAAATTTTGATCTCATTGGGTATGCAGATGCTGATTATGCTAGATTCTTGGTTAATAGAAAAGCACCTCAGGTATTGCTCATTTTCTCGGACCCTGTTTGATCTCGTGGTCAACCAAAAAACAACACTCTGTTGTCATGTCCACAGCAGAAGACGAGTATGTAACGGCTGCTTCTTGTTGTGCTCAACTGTTATGGATACGGCAACAACTCAATGACTTTTTTGTTGACACATTATGCATTCCCATATTTTGTGATAACACAAGTGCAATTAACATTGCTAAAAACCCATGTCAACATAAAAGGACTAAGCATATTGACATACGTCATCACTTTTTGAGAGACAATGTTGAAAAGGGCTTAATTTCAATGAATTTTGGTGCCACCGATAAATAAATTGCTGACATCTTTACCAAGGCACTGAGTAGAGAACAGTTTGAGAGGAATAGACTTGAATTGGATATGATTAAAAAGATTTGAGCATGCTTATTTAACCGCCAATGATTGGTTAATTAAAGGTTTTTTAGGCAAAATAAATTGATCCAATGGATGCATTCAATTCCTGTGCTATTATTAGCATATGTGTGGAATATAGCATGCTGACACTCGTTGAGGTCTAATGATATTGTCCTTAGTGTCCGTTGTCACCGAACATTTAGCAGTAAGAACAAGCTCTAGGAACATACCTAACCACTGTTTGTATCATTGTGCTGACCAAGTGGCGCTATTAAATGAATGTTGGAAATGAAAATTTCCTTTTCATTGCACCGAACATATAATTTATAGCCTAC
The DNA here is from genome assembly GCA_017589665.1 of Selenicereus undatus. NCBI lineage: Eukaryota > Viridiplantae > Streptophyta > Magnoliopsida > Caryophyllales > Cactaceae > Selenicereus > Selenicereus undatus. Next base: position 5,232,045 of record JACYFF010031956.1, on the reverse strand, counting down.
CTAGTGGGAATGATGTATTGCATGCAAAAATTCTCTCTCCTCAAAAGGGACCAAAATAAACTCTCCCAAACCCCTTCAATTTTCAGTCAAATCATATCAACATTAAATCCTCACATTCTCTCTCCATAAACCCATCCGTCCATCTCTCTTTTTTTCACAACGAACCCAATCTCCCTCTTCTTCCTTAAACCCACTTAAACCCTAACTTCAAATGTCCTCAATCCCTCAAAATGACAAGAACTCATGGTGGCAAAGAATCCTCCAAGCGCAAGACTTCACATCCGATATCACTACGGGACCAATTATCGAGAAAAAGGGGAGGAAGCTGGATGGGTAATAAAGGAGCATCAATAGCGCCTCCATCGCGACAAGAAGTTTTAATGGGTATGGAAAACACTCCATCACCTTCTTTTTGAATTATTCCTTTTGTTTTGGGGTTCTTGAAGAGTTTAGACTTACATTCAGTGGGCTTGAATCCTGATATGATACTGTCAGTACACCCGATTACGGGATGTGAGATAGTAGTGTATGACCCAGTTGTCGTCGAGTCGAGATTAGGGGGAGATAAAACTCAGTCAGTTGGGCAATCTAAGGACTTTGGTGTTGAGAATGTTGTTGAGAATCTTTGGTGGTAACGACTGTGTTGTTAAAGATGCTAAAGATAGTGATGAGGATGAACCAATTTTGCGGTTCAAAAGGACTATCCCAACCACGTCCCAAACAACGACTAAACAGACCTTTAAATGCCAAAGAAAGACTAACACCTCACCCAACATACCTCTCACTGCACCCTTAGCACTACCTCGAACTCGAAGTTGAAGTCCTCCCATTGTGCTGGCCTTGCCAAAAGACGGAGTTGAGAGCCCTGTCAAGAAGAAAAAACCAGCTCATAAATCCACCAAAACACCCCCCTAAAAAACACACCAAACCAGCTCCATCCAAGAAACCTGCTCAAAAACGAGCGGCCTTAGAGCAGGTGTCAGAACAGGTTGAAGAATCTAATGAATCAAAGAAAAAGAAAGTTAAAAAAAAAAACACAACACTTACTGACAGATATGAGCATTTCCTCCATAAATCTGTGGTTCGGGGGAAGATGGTTAAAGTGTCATATTTTCAGCAATAAGGGCTAGGGGTGTTCTTAGAGAAGTTGGAAGTACAGGGTTGGTTGGATCTTTTCACGAACACTAAAATAGGGTATTCTGTTCCAGACTGAGTTTTATGCGAACTGTGTCGTCGACAATGGAGTGGTGACTAGCACAGTTAATGGTCATGAGCTATGATTTGATGTTAGTGATTTAGGTGAGTTACTTGGGGTGTCATAAGAAGGTTTTGATGTATACGTACATGAGGACAAGAGTGTACTTGGTGATGAGCGTTTGTTGGAATTGACCCGGAGACTAGCCCAAAAGCCCCATCTAACTGAGTCCCGGTCTGTGAGAAAGGGGGAAATGATACCTTTGCATCGATTATTGTTTTAGTTTGTGATTAAGAATGTAATTCCCCGAGGTCAGGGATGTAACCTTGCTGACCCTATGGACATGTGTTACACTTATTTGTTGGATTGGGGTGAGAAAATTAACCTGCCCGCAATCATGATTAGATATATTGGGAGAATTGCTAACACGTCCAAGGATCATGATATGGGGTATGGGTTTCTGCTGACTTTAGTGCTTGAAAAACTTGGGATTCCCTTGCAAAAGAGAGCAGGGTTTCAGGTCAGTGATGAAATTAGCAACAGTACCTTGATTGGGTGTGGTTTCAAGGTAATAAAGGGCGGCAGTGCAACTTCAGAACAGGAGCTCCAAACACCCCTTGGCCCTATTCCCAGTGAAGTCTCCACATCCAACGCTCCTACAATTGATATACTGTTGCAGGACCAGATCATGTTGAAGGGGGAGATAGCTGAAGTAAAGTAGGCACTTATAGAGAAAAAGGCTCTTAATGCAAAACGTCACGAGGATCTACTGAGTGCCCTTCTTGCCTTCACAACCAAATTTCCTCATCCACCTTCCTCTACCTAACTCTATTTCTTCCCCTGCTTCCAACACTGTTTTTAAAACACTTGGTTATGTATGTGACCGGTAGTGGTTTGTGAATGATTTTGGATGGTTTATGCATTTATGCATTTATGCCTTTACTTGTTGAGTGTGTTACTTGTTTGTGTATAACTTGGATGGCCAATATCATTACTATACTGTACACTTGAGTGTATCATTGTTATTTCCCACATTACCGCTCTGGTGGTGATTTCATCCACACTGGATTTCAACTTCTGGCCTACTCACCCTTTTCGATGATGTCAAAAGGGGGAAGATGAGTATGATATCGTCTCGATTGGTTTACCTCGTTTTAAGTTGACCTCTTAACTCTTGTTTTCTCTCGTGTCTGGATTGAATAAACTATTTTGGCACTAATGTATTTTGCACTGTCATTGATGTCGACGAACGGTCATTTGGTTTGCCATCATCAAAAGGGGATAAATTGTTGACCCAATTAATGTGTAAGGTTTTGACGATGACAATCGTAATGTACTAGTCAATATTCTAGGCTTGAGTTGTGTGTTGAGACAGGATTTGGAAAATACTTGGAACGGTTCAAATGAACGTGGAGCGTCAAAGTCGATACATATGCAAGGAGTCTAGCTGATAGCAAGAGTCTTAGGCTTTGCATGTGCTTTATTTTTCTAGATTCTTGTTAATATGTCAATCAAAAGGTCCTTGACTTAGCGTTTTCTTTGAATGGTTTTTAAGTACTTCAGAACACTGCCTTAGAACAGTTCTGAGAAGTCAGATTTGCAGTGTTTTGTCGTCGAGTTTCAAGATTTTAAAATGATTTTTGACTGTCGAATTTCATGAAATAATTAGGAATAATTTTTCTGAGGTAAGTTAAGTCCAAAAAGGTTTCTCTCTCTAAAGATAAAGATAAAGATTTTATCCTATTTTTAAGAGAAGAATATTTATCAAGTGGAGAGATTTTAGGGGCTTAAGAGATTTTATCCTATCTTTAAAGGAAGAATATCAAGTGGAAAGATTTTAGAGGTTTTGATTGATAGAGTTATTGAGTGGAAATGATCTTCTCTTTTTCTAATCTTGCAACACAAGCACCCACTCACGCCTCTCTATTTAAGTCACCTCTTTCCTCAAGGTTTTTCAAGGTTTTCCAAGGGTTAAAAATTATTTTTGTGAGTCTGAATTTTCTGAGAGAAAACCTTCAAAGAAAGTGTTAAATCAAGTCTTCAATATTGGCATAATAGAGATTGTATTGTACCTTGTATTCAGCCTGTTTAGAAGCATTCAAGTAAGGTGTTCTTCTTTTTTCTCTTTTCATCTGTGAGATAAGAGAGTGTCCAAGTCTTGGGAGACATTGAACGTGATGTTTGTAACGAGGGTCTAGGGGTAGACTAAGTTATGCAGTGTCTATAACGAAGGTCTAGAGGTAGACCAAGTTATGTGTGTGACTAAGTCACATGTGGTGTTACAGTTGTAATGTGTTCAATCCGTCTAGTGAAAGTATTGCTAAAATCTTACAGTGGTAGACCATGGTTTTTACTCCTCAATTGAGCCAGATGTGGTTTTTTACGTAAAAACATTGTATCTCCTTTATTATTTCCACAATTAGCTTTGTTTCTGCTTCACTCCAAACACGCATTCTGAACAGGTTTCACAAGTGTTCTGAAACAATCAAAAAAATTGGTAGACACAACTCACCCCCCTCTTGTGTCCTTGTGCAACTAAATCAAATAGTATCACAGTATTAGATTGTAAATCCAACATTATAAACCACTCTCCTCTTTTTATTTGTTTAAATTGTTACTATCCCTCATGCCCCAAGCCTCTTGCTTCTGATTCGGATTTATGGATCTAAAATTTTACTCTGATACATCCTCATCATCTAATTCTACACCTTTCTTCAACCAACTACCCCCACCCCAAAAGGAAAGAAAACCAAAAAATAAAGGAAAAAAAAGGAATTTAATCGCTGTTGATTTCATTTCCACTGTGAGATATTTAAATTTACAAAAAAAAAAGAAAAAAAAAGAAAAAAAAGGAATGTAATCACCTTTGAAACTTCCTTATGTGCTTAAAAAAGAACCGGCCAACGCGAAGTGTAGAAACATTTAAGAAGCACTGTCTAATCCGCACTAGAGAATGGTTAATTGCAAAGCTTCTTTAATGACTCACATTCTCATTTCCCACAAAACTCTGTTCTAAAGAGCATTAGGGTTTGTCTTACTATTTCTCTAAGATTGAGTGTTAGTTAAGTAAACTAGTAAAATTTCTAAGAATTGTTGCTAGGGACATGCGCTTAAATCTCGCCTACATCAATCTTCGTACGTTATGCGAGCCAACCAAAACATAAAAAATTTAAAAAAAAAAATTACTCTAGAAGGGCAAAGCTTGCAAGTTGCAACCAACTAGTCAAATTGGAAATACAAACACTTGGAAGAGTAATACTTGCATAGTAAGAAAAACTTTCTACCACAATAATCTGGTCTAATGTTCAAAGTTTACCCATTCTTCATCTATTATAGGGACTATAAAAATATATTGATCAATGTTGATAAAATCTTAAATCATTCATTTCGTCCAAATGGTCAAGTGTTGAATAAGATACCTTTATACATATCGATTTCAATCTGATATTGAAATTATCAAGACTAAATGAAAATGATAGGTATTTGTTTATAGTTTATATAACGAATGATAGATTTGAAGACAGAGTTATTGTTATACTATAATTTTCATAAGCTCACATAAGTCGCGCCTAGATGGTGTTCTTTGTTTGTCTTAAAAATTGTAAAACTTTTACAAATTAAACAATGATCTTATCTTATAAACAAGAGGACAAATAAAGCACATGAATCAATGGAGAATATATCTTTGTCAATGGGGCCTTAGTCTACTGATCAAAGCTAATGTTTTGGGTACATTAGATCTTAAGTCGGATTCCCTATTCCCCGATTGCTTGGTGCTGCCCTTTATGACTCATCTGAACCAAAAAGAAAAACATAACATATCTTTTCCAGATTACTTAATTCAATAAAATTAGGTCATTAGTGTGATGCAATATGCAATTTCTCATCCTATATATCGTTGTAAAAAATGAATGCGTTAGTTACGTTTCATCTTAGCCCTAGAACTTCCAAATTGCTTTTCTATAATCTAGATTTTTTGGCCATTGGGAAGAAATGACGGCCGAAAATGGTGTATGGAAATCATAAGAAGCCCGCTACCAAAATTGCAGTGGATGGGAGGAGGCAATGTACAAGCTCCTGTTTCCATAGACTTCCCTACCTTCAATAATATCAGCCTTTTTATAGATTATATTTTAACACTATGCTCCTCTTTTTTCTTTTTTTCTTTTTTGAATTTCTATGCTTTTACAGTTTTGCCTTTGTTAGGAATGAGGATTATTAGATGATGTCCTTTTTTTTAATCTAGTGCATAAATACTATGACTTTTCAGTTTGATTGATATAGACATATAGTCCTCCCGTGTGCAAAAAATAAAAAAAGAATATGGCTTTTCCTGAAGGAGAAGAGAAATCTCCAATGAGAAGGTGTTGAATGGGAATTTCGATTGAGACACTAAAAATGTTTCAATGACAAATATTACATATCTCAAGCACCAATGCCTCTTCATAATGTTGGGAACTTTTGCCCAGAAGATGTATAAGGTGCTCAACACACAAATGGGGTGGGGGGGGGGGGGGGGCTAGAAGACTAGCAGCAATCAATGTCAATGCCTATTATCATTTAAGCTGAGCTCCTAAAGGGCAGTGAATACAACCTACATGGTTAATGGCAGTATCGCCCTATGCTTCGGGTTTGCAGGTGTTCGAGCAGTTCCCATCTGCTGATGAATCTTCGTCTTGGAATTTCTGGAGAATCATGCTGCAGTTATTCATAGTACAAGCATCGAGAAGGCCATGGTTCCAAAGTTTGACCATAAATAGCCTCCAACACCTGCTATCAATAAAAAGGGAGTGCGAATAAGTGAGGATTTGGGGACAAAAGACGGGATCTGACAAGCCATGAGGATGATGTTTTCTAACAGAACTAAAACACAATAAGACAAACAATTAGATTACGATTGGCAAATGACTTGTCAGGAGGTTGTCAGGAGGGTTTTGGTTGGATAATTTCAAGTCAGCTCACAGTCAGATTGATGAAGTTTCAGGGAAAGTTTCATTAGGTTGGACTATTTTTGGCTCACTTCAAATTTGAATCTGTTATGGATTTGTCCAATGATCTCGTCTTTGGTCCGGAATATTGCCACAAGAAGTTGCACCAGGTCAGTTTAGGCAGTGAAAATTCAGGTCCGTCTCCAAGTCAGGTTGCCAGGCTGGACTAAAAATAGATGAGCAAGTAAGATTACCAGAACAGAGGTCGGGACTGAACCAATTTCTTCCCATTTAGTTGCAGAAATGCCTCACAAGCCCAGGGAACATGACCGTCAGCTAGCACCCTATCATCAGGAAATTATGTATGAAGTCAATCAGATTGCAGTAATAATCAAGTGCAGACGTTTGATCACCCAGGGATAGAAGGATAAAGGAAGCATCACAAAATGTAAATCAGAGAACAAAACCACAGTCCGTGCAAATGTGAGGACTTTTTTTTGGGAGGGGGAGCCAAACCTCTGACTACCTTTGTTTCCTAACAAATGAGTTCCATAAGTGCATGAGGTGCTTCTCATCTTTGGTGACATCTACAAAATCATCAAGCATCTGCAACACAAGGCAATGTAGCATCAATATCCTGAACCTTCCAACAGTGAATGGTGGTTCACACAGGAAATGCTGCCCCTGTCCCCAACCAAAAGATTAGACAAAAACAAACATCAAATAGGCAGAGAAAGATATGCCCGGAAAAAGCCCACCCCTTTCTCCGCAGCACATTAGTGCAGCCTCTCTACAAGGCATAATACTGTGCAGTCTGTGCTGTGCATGTCAGACAACAGAATATCTTTTGCAAGCCCATTTGGTATGTTTAAATTTGAGAGGAGACTAAAAATAACACACATTTTGTTGAAAGTGAATCCCCGCCATGTACAGGCCATATAGTGTCCTATATAGTGGAATGAAACCTGCTTTCTTTTGGGCCACTTCGGCAAATGCAGCTGTATGGAACAGATCCCCCCCCCCCCCCCCCAAAACACAAAAAAAAAGCCCCAGTAAGCCTCCAACAAAAGAATATAGGAACTGTAATCCAAACCAGATTGTTGGGCCCTTAGGTCAAAGCTTGGAGAAGCTTGGTTTCATCAGAGCACAATTCAACCAAGTTTAGCATAGCTTAGACAAGCAGAGCTCAAGCTGACTGCCTCAGTGAAGAGCTCGGCTCAACTACTCCTTTGTCCCATCTTCTTTTTGTTTTGGTGGGGGAGGGGGGGTGCCATAGGCCACGCCTATACTCCTTCATTTTGAGTTACTAGTTATGAACGCATGCGCAATACAATTAGTAAATATAATATCAAAACATTTGAAATGGCAACACTAAAATATAGGTTGACATTTTTTTGGCATTTTTCGTTGACTAATAGGCTAAATAAAAACTGTTACACATTTAATGCGAGGTAAATAAATATTAAGTACTTTTGGAAAATGACACATACTAAATAGTGAGTTTAAGTAATTCTATTACGATTGCACTCTTTGATGACAGAGATTTTGAGAAGGGAGGGGGACCAGTGGGAGCATTCACGGTTCAGCTTGGTTCAGTTTGGTTACATTTAAACCGTCGAACGGACGTTTAGCTTCTGAAAAATATGAACTGGAAATGGAAACAGAAGAAGATAAATTGGTTCACCGGTTTTTTAAGTTTGCTTCATCTGTTACCCAGAACCGGTTACCAAAACATTCGACAAATGAATTTGTCGTTTCTTACACCTCCAAAAAAAAAAATGTGAACATAATTAATGCTGCTACTGCCTATTTGAGTCACTGACTCTCTTTCTAAGCCCTTTGGTTTTTCACTTTCTAAGCTAATGGTTTAATTAATTAGGCAGACCTTCTATCCAATATCTCAAGTAAATTTCACAGTGCAAAAATACTAAAACAGTACCAACCAACAAAAAAAAGGAAACGAGAAGGCAAAAACCGAGACAGATGAACTGATGAAGGGTCACAAGAGACCAAACCAAAGCCCAAAAATGCCTCCTTAATGAACACTATTTACAACCTCCCCTTCCCCCAAATGAACAGTAGAAAGAAGCCCCTAATTGAACGGTAAAAGTGCTTGGGCGATTTTTGATTTTAAAGGATTTTAGAAACCCAGAGTATGTGTTGAAGTGAAGCATAGATGTAATTTATTATTGTTTCAATTGGAATCGATAGTATTTTAAAGTCAAGTTTCGGATGACTTTCAAGCTGAGCTCCACAGGACCCTAGTGGTGTAGGAGAGCGGGGATAACATGTGCTCTGACTCAACTTGATCAAAACCAAGCTAAACCAAAGTTGGCATGCGCCCATGTCTGTAAGCAGAGCGTGGCTCGGATGCTTACCAAGCCAATCCCAATTAGAAGATATCCAATGCATGAATGAGTGGGACATAGGGGTGTCTACAAGTGAGCACAGCGGCAAGCAAAGAAGGGATTTGCAGGGTTCCAATAAGGAGCATGAGAAGACCATAGGGATTGATGGTTTCCATTCCATGAGTTATTTTCCACCTTTCTCTGATTTTTAAGAAAAGCATCACATCCACTTTGTTCCAAAATCCGGGGTGACTTCCAGTCAATGGAAAGAGCTAGATGTTATTCTGCACAGCACAATCGTCTACGCTGTTCTGTGCTATTTATAAGAGTATCACACACACCTGCTACTAGGGGTGAATGGTAAGAAGAATACAACTTTTCACCGTCACAAGGTGATCTAACACCGAGGGGTAAAGAAATTATAACCTTATGATGGCATTATGCATCTTCAACCTTTGTTTTTTTTTTGGGGGGGGGGGGGGGGGGAAGGGACACAAAAGGCTATGAAAATGCCCTAGCTCTATGGCAGAAAACGCAGATAAGGTTCTTTTAGAAAAAGGGAGAAAGCTTCAATGGCTCTGTTAATTTCTTTTGTTCCGCTCAGATCTGACGAGAAATTCGTAGACGAATTCTGAAATTTTTAGTTGAGCTTTGGCAATTATAGATTAAGCCCTAAAATTTGTCCCGCAAATTTTTAGTGGAGCTCTGAACTTTGTAGAGGATCTCTGCCATCAGGTCTGAAAATATCTGAGATAAGCTGCTCAAAAATTTTAAGACGAAATAAGCAAGCCGATATGGCATGGTCTAGTTAAAATAGCATTGTGGCCAAGCACAAGGGCAAGCGATTGATCTTGTTTGCACCCAACAGCATGGTCAAAGGTCAGGCTGGTCAGAGCACATACTAACCCCAGTAACATGTCAAAGTTATGATCCACCATCGTTGTTGATAGTTGATACCTTCTCAATCAGTAGTGTCAAGAATAAATAAAGAACAATAGGTACCTTAATATATCATCAAATACCATGAGAAAACGCAGTTCATCAGAACACAAAAGAAAGCCGTATTTTCAATAGGAATGAAGCTCGCATAAGTTGAAGAATCAGAAGAATAACTGGACCTACCCTTCTATCTTCAAGATCAGCAATGTCATCATCTACTTCATCCTCACTATCCTTGTCTGAGAGTACTTGATCCAGAGCCATTGGCTTCAAGTACAAGGAAAAGAATCACATTCAGCGCAAAGAGACAAGATTATCGACAAAGAGAAGAAATGTGAAGATACAGTGGAAAGGTCAAAAGAGCGACATCGTAATCCAGGCCACCACTGATCATGAAGCTAAGGCAGAAAAAGATCAAAGGAATCTCAACTTTCTGGTCAAATGTTACGCACCATGGTCCAATATAAGAAACACATTCAGTAGCATTGCTTCAACAGTATAGTACAAAAGAGAAATGACACAGTATACCACTGCCATATGTCAGGCTTTCTTTAGCTTGGGAATTGAAGCATAATAAACAAGTCAACTAGATTATTGAAGTAAGCACAACGCCTGATGCAATTAATCACCTGAGCTCTGTGCGAATGATAAAATTGTCGTTTCTGCAGGAGTGTAGAACTGAAACAGATAAGAACAGCAGCAGCAATGAATTAGATTAAGACAAAGGCAGAACTTTTTTTGCTGTAAACACAACTAATAACAAGATTCAACAGAAATTGAACACAAATGGGATGACTTCAATACAACAACAACTCCCAATGTGGGTCCCACTTTCGCAGAACCATGAGTAAAGCAATGTAATGCACATAATGCTGCACAGGACAATTGAGCAAGCCAGTGAATGCACAACGGCAGCTGTCAGCATGGAAATCCCTTCATTGCTGGATGTTACTTTTTAACTGCCAGTTGAATGCCCACTGTATCTATTTTATTATCAGATTTGGACAAAAGAATCCGAGAAAGTTAACATTGCCATCGTTTCTAGAAAGGATAGCCACATTGCTCTTACTATGATTGTTGTCACAGCCTCCTTCCCCATTCTCTATAACACCATAGGAGTAACGAATATGAATGCGTCACTCTTTTTACCACTTCCCCCAATACATACCTCAAAATCCCCCCCCCCCAAAAAAAAGAAGAAAAGAAGCATGCGAATGTAAATTTCATTGTTCAAGTTCTCAACAACACAGAATAATTTTCTCTCTATCTTGAATATGCCTCATATATTCAATCAATTTCTTCAGCATCATATTCACTACCTCAAGTTCGCAATTCTTAAACTTGTCTTTCACTGTAATAACCTTTACCAGATGACTTAGTTTGCTTTGATGGTGGAAGATAACGTTGTGAAGATGATATGACGATGGTGTGACAGTGAAGTCTGGCAGCATCGCAGACACAATGGAAGACCCATTGGAAGTTATCAGGTTGGCAATTATGTCATTCACTTGGTCAGTTAATATAAGAAACACGGACACTCTCGTCAGCTTAGCGTTGCCATGTATGAACATGGCGGACACCACAGTCCTTGGGCATTCTTGGGCACCCCTGAACATATTTTAAAGGGAAAATTACCACGAAACCCCTTTTCCCAAATTATTTGAGATTTGTGGGTTGCAACGTAACTCTAAAACGCAACAGGTAAACTGTGTAATAACATGACAATGTTGTCCTTGAATTGCATACATTTTTACAATGGTATGCAGATGCATGCCCATTGCCCAGAACATATATGTCCAAATGTTTAGTCTGCAACAATTTCATAGTCATATGTATTTAACCAGTTAAAGTGCAAATATTTTGGGGGAATGGGCCTATAATAGTTTTTCCTATTTTAAATACCTAAGAAATTACGCCTACAGCTTGTATTTGTTAATAACATTTGTATGGCACAATCTTCTGAAAATGGCAGTTGTTTATATCCAAATATGTCCTTACAAGCAATAAAAGGTAACTTATGATAACAGCAGATGATAAAATCAAGCATTCCTTTATAATATGTGCTGACCAAATGAGTCATATCCTATTCTTTTGGGTGTAGACATGTTCATGTCATGTTCGCATCTCATATCAGCATCCATGCTTCTAAGGTCAACTTCAATCTAGGGTCCAACAGAAGTAACATCTCTGCAATCTTGGGTAGAGGTGCACATCTGATACCTCAACATCTCACTGAGGTGGAAATCCATGGCAAGTATCTGGATTTGGCCTTTCTGTACTACTAAAGTTTCCAATCGAATAATGAACTACCAAGCATAACTAGTTGAAATAGCATGGAAACTTACGATAAAGTGCGGGAAACGGGAAAAGAAAAAGGGTATTGTAACAGCCACCATAAAAAGTCACTAGTCATCCCCTTACAGGTTTCAAGACTTATTTGAAGAAAAAAAATAGCTGAGCCAAGAAGGAAGTAAAGAACGGCTCTGCTATTTTCCTTCAGACTCACAGACTCACTGGCAGTGGCAACTAGCTATAACTATAGGATCTCACCAATAAACTGGCAAAACAGCAATGGCATTCACCAGTACATGATACGACTTATGGCTGCCATGCCATGCTAGCCAGTATCCTTTGCAATAGTAGCATATGAAATCCCATGCAACAACGGCCAAGATCAATACATAACAATATACTTCTAAGGGCCACAATATATTTCACCTCAGTTTTTCTTTTTTTTTGGGGGGCGGGGGGGCAACAGCAAAGTGCCACATAGTTCTAATCCTGTGTAGATAGGATCCTTGATAAAGTACATCTATTAAGCACATCTTTAGATGTCCGGCTCTGCCTCATAAGTCATATTCCATCTCGGAAGTCATCACTTTCTTTCGGGAGAATGACACAAATTAAGAGTTTCTTAAGAATTCTGTGGTACTTATAGATTTTTGTTTTTTTCTGGGATAACATAAACTATCTCACATATTTCAGCTAACCTCAAAAATATGCCGTCCTTCCCTTGTTTCGTTAACTAATCCATAACCCATCATCCTAGCCAGTTGCTCAATTTTGCTCAATTAGCCCCATTTAGACAATCTCATTACTGAATTGCTTAGATGTTTCATGAAATTAAGCCACCAACTTCATCTTTTCAGCATGAGAGGCGCTTCTTTCCGTAATTTAGGGATGCAGTAGGCAGATATTAACTCAGAATCATGAACCCAGCTACTGTACCTTTTAGGATCTGAGCGTTCAAAAGATAGCTTTCTTGATTTTGTACTTGGAAGAAGTGTAGGAGGCACAGACTTGTCCACAGATATACTTTCTATGTCATCTAGGGATTGAGCTCTAGCAACTGGAGCCCCTGGATCGCCATTGGCTGCAACGTAATCTACGCCATTTCCCTTACCATTTTCATAGCAACGGCCCTCCCCTGTACTTCTTGAATTATGCAACTCTCCATTGGTAGGACCTGAGCTTGGATCTTTCTCACCTAAAACATAAGTCAAAGGGAATGAGACCAAGGAGCTCTCAAAAATGAATCCATACAGAAATACTACTTGTTTGGTCCCAAAGAACATTAAGTTTTTGGCCCAAGATTAATCAAGCGCACTCATGTCGCAAGAAAGAACAGATTTTTATTGAGTGCAACTTGGGAAATTGCTAGTTCAATTACTACCCTAGGAAGACTGGTATATTTAGGCATCTTCTCAACCTTAATGCCTCAGACACTTTTGGATCCCCTTTGAACATGTCCAACATACTAGACATTGTTTCTAGATCTTCTATTACTTTTCGTTTGCCTGATACACATGCTGTTAATGCTTTGTGGTTATTCACTTGTAAACATGAACACATCTACAACTATAGTATAAGACAGACCACAACACACATGAAGCATTTCCAAATTAGCAGGGACCAAAGGTTTAAATATTACGGAGGAAAAAGTTCATTTCATCCAGGTAAAAACAATAAAAAATTATTCATACCCTCATTACTCTCAAGAGGCCCCCTATGCAATCTTTCAACGAATACTGCAGGCTCCAATACATGTGGATATACATGCTTTCCTCTCTCTTGGGGATCTTCTTCTCTTCTACGCTTTCGAGGCCTTGAACTGTGCAAAAAGGATGAACTTCCTGTTAGCATAAAGATTCATTTCAAGAACTGTAACCTGCAGTCAGCCGTAAACTTTGTTACAGTCAGCAGCCTGTGTATTATAGAAACTCACCAGAAACTATATGATTGCAGTTGGGGGTCAATTTCATCAGCAGTAGTCTGCAGGCAATACGAATCATTTCCACAAACTAATATGTTGATGAAAGACAAAACATAAGACTGAGACATGAGTAAATGATCAGAGACTCTACACAATAACTCAAGCAGTGCCGTAAAGGCAACAATCCAAATTACGATGGCAAGTAAGCAAATCCAAGTCAAATAACCTAAAGAATAATAGATGCACAGGGGAAATACCACATGAAAATTCTAAATTTAAAGTAAAGGCTTCCTACAAGTTATATTGAAAAAGTGTATGTTTGAATTTTCAAACAATAAAATGAACAATAGCTGACCTCTGAATGGAGTGCATCGGTCCTAACAGAGACATTAACAGCTCTATACTCTTCAGTCACCTAAAGATAAAACTCATTTAGCCAATGGTACCATGAATCTCAGTCAGGAAGTTCAAGTTTATGTTACTGACCCAGAATTCACACTTGAAAAGATCATGTGATGTGATCAAATGACAGCGTAGGCCCTGCACACAGAAACACAAACTTGGAATTTACAATATAAAAGGATTGAAATGATCACAAGGTTTGAAACCTTAATATAATCACAATAATATCAAAATTCACAGTTTTACAAAGGAGAATGTCGGAACCAAAAGGAACAAAAGACAATTGGTCAAATGTCAATAAAGTTACAAAGATCAAAGACTGAAGATATGGTGCATAACGAACTTCTATGAAGTAAAAGAAACAAAGAAAATGTGCATTACTTTAAAATTGAGCCAGAAAACGAAAGCTAAGAAAAATACACCTTGAAACTTCCACACCGTAACAAGCAAAAAGGACATGAGAATCTTCTGGTGGCTGCATTGTTAACAACAAACAAAGAAGCAAGTTATTTCTGATTGCTGAAGGGAAAAACAGGTTCACGCCAGTAAGCCTGCAAGTGGGCCTACAAGATAATATGAAACTCTATCGAAGGTGACAGAAGTCACCCAAAACTCACTAGAATGTTGCAAAAGAAATGGCAATCACTTGATGATATGCAAAGTACTTCAGTTAGACACCACACCTTCAGTCTTCCTCAATAGGTTGTTCTGATCTCTGTAATTGAAGATTACACATCCATCCATCAACCTAAACATAATACCCTTGTCAGGCAGATACAGATCGACATGTTCACTTAGAACCATCTTGAGTTTTTGCCCAACATTATCCTAGGGATTTCTTTCAAAGATCAAGGTGTTCATTTAGATTTAGTTTTATTATTGTTTTGTTAAACATGTTATAGTCCTAATTATTCTTTCTTCCCCTGTCAACACATCTGCTTCTTCTACCTAATTAACTGAGAAGAAAATGTGCAACTAGGCAATTGAAGCTTTTCATCATTATAGTTGAGGAACGGTACAAAATTATTGAACAGGGATTATCATAAATGAAATTGACTACGGCTGTTCCTCTCAACTTGTTTTTTCTAAGAAAAGTTGAATAAGTTCAGTTCCCAAAACAATTTTCAGACAAGCTCACTTCAGCAGAAGTAAGTTCATGTAAGTTCTCTTCAGGTTTAGATGCATCTATTCTAGTCGTCAAATAAGTTCTGAAAAGTTACGCTCAGCAAAAATAAGTCCATACAAGTTTAGTTCACATAAATTTAACAGAAATAAGCAAAAGAAAACACACCTTTATTCTAAAAATAATAATAATAAGTTAAAAAGAGCAAGGCCTGTTCTTCTCAGCTTATTTTTTCATATAAGATCAAATAATCAATTTAGCTAAGATAATTTTAGATAAGTTTAATTCAACAAATAAGTTCACTTCAATAAAAAGTTCAAATTAGTCCATTTTTACATGCCTAGTGTGATATAAACATCCCAATTGCTAAATAAGTGAAAATAAGTTAAGCTCAAATAAGTAAAATCCAATTAACTTAAGTAAAGTTCAGCAAAAATAAGTTGAACAGAGCACGCCCAAGGTTATCTCCAAAAGGACATGATATTGGGGATGGTCTAAAAGAGAAGAACAGTTCATGCAACCAATCCCGTTTACAGGGAAAACTCCTCATTTTTTTTTCTTTTCATCTGGCTATTGAAATTCGGCAATTTCTTGACATTTATCCCACGAGTCTATCTTAATATTTTCTCATCTATCCTCCCTCTTCTCTTGGCAGTCACAGAACAAAACCTATCAAGGGATGTTTGCCAGGCAAACAAGAAACCAGCTAGCATGGTCAAATCCCTCTCAAATAGGGTGGTGATACTACTGAAGACAAGGAGTTGGTTTATCATACCTCATATGGTGTGTCAGATAGTAATCTATCTAAAAATAGGAAATAAGGAATATAAAGAAAGAGAATTTACCTTGACTTCCATTTTGCCTCAACTTTGTAACTCAAGCATCTAGGAAGGAATGATGGCTGTATGATAGAGGACAGAACAAGAGTGAGTTGGTAGAGATTATTAATGAAAATGTACAGCAAAAACAACTTGGACATTTTGATCAAAATAGCTCATACAGATTAAAGCATCTCTTCAATTTAATAATTTAACAATAAAGTTCAAAAGTACTAGATAAATGCTGTATATCTGTGCTGAAAATAAGGGCATCAATGGCGCTGTTAAATTTATAAAACCATTACATTTACGGCAGATTTAATTGTACAAATATCAGCTTGCATTTATATACGGCATAACCAGAAAAAATGACAAACAGAACTTTAATCAAGACAAATTGACATTACACTTCGACGGGCACGACGTTGAAGTATATTATACAATTCAACAGGCTTGCAGTAGACCAAGAGGCATTCTTCAGCAGCAACAGCCTCTTCCACCATTACACATGGACAAGAGCTGTGATGGCACATCTGACCTTAAACAGAGAAGACCCGAAGTGCAACCTCTGAGACCAACAATAAACCTGTGAGATCCAATTCCCATCTACTCAAAATCACGTAATTCTCACTGACTCCTGATAGAAAAAATCAAAATGCAATAGGAAGACAAAAATTGCACCAAGATAGGCTTTGAAGATGGAAAGTTCCTTGATTTCTTGTATATCAAATATTTCCTCGAATTCTTCATTTTACCTGAAGTTTATGTGCAAAGTACATGTATACAGGCACTTGACCTTCGGTTTTGGCATAAAACCCTTAGTTTGACAAAATTCTAGTCTAGAAAACTAGACTTTTCCTCAAGATTTGACAGTCCAATAAAGATATGAACAAGTTTGCATAGCCCTATTTTTAGCCTGTTACAATTCTGCTGTTACTACTCTGTTGTTTGCTCCCAACCAAAAGAAAACAATAAAATCAAACAAAAATCAGACAACCAACATAAACAGGTATAGGAAGCTGATCTTCAAACTGTAGAATCTCAAACGAAACCCTGTTTGAGCTAGCTTAGGCACAGTATGTTAATCGCTTCTTTTACTCCATCTCTCATGATAGACATCAACCCAAAACATTCAAGCTGCTAGATTACTGCCCATAGGAGAGTTGTAGTTCTGGTCAATCCAAAAGCAACCTCACAGCTAGCAACTATTCAATCCCAAACCAATCAGTAAGCTGTATCCTGCCTAGGGCAAAATATAGGATGTCAATTTATGCAGCCAGACCCACGTAATTGAGTTGCAGAGATTCTGTTTCTTTTGGACCTCAGATTTGAAAGGCATTCACAGCCTATCATATCAATTCACAATAAACAAAGTAAAAGGCAGATAGTGAAACATCTTGCTTTCTATAGTCCGCAATAATCCAAGGCCGAAAATATTCCCAATACTTAACTTTACAAAATCGACCCACATTATTCCGCTGACATTCCTTCATCTCACATTCTTAGAATCATTGTTTCCTTGAAACTCAATCCCAATTAGGAATGACGATTGTAAATTTGGGACAGAACAGGGTTTTGAAATCAGTAGCCATTGCAAAATGCCTATAACCCATATACACCATCACAGCAGAAATTTCACCTATACAAAATTAACAGTGATGAACAAAGCTACGCCATAATTAGGATTCCCAGATCCCCCCCCCCCCACCCCCGCCCAGCTGCAAAACAAACGAATTAAAGAAATAGGGTTTCTATCTACGAATGAAAATGATTAAACATGATCTATAACTACGAACATTTCGCGTACATTACAGATTGCATAAGTAGGGTTTATACCTAAATGAGAAGGAAAATAGAAACAGTTGAACAGAGGAGGAGAGAGAGTTTTACCTGGATGTAAGTCCACGACGGTGCAGAGAGAGAGAGAGAGAGAGAGAGACGGGGAAAATGGAAAGGAAGGAGAAGGTGAAGAAGGTAGGTAGCCGTTGAAAACCGGGATCAGGAGAAGGCAGCAGCTGGGGAACTGTGAGGTTCGACCGTCGGAGACGTTTGATTTCTGATTTTGCTGCCTCTTTCTCACTCTTTATTTTCTTTTTTCCTGCCCAAAAATTTTTTAAAAAAATTAAAAAAAGAAAAAGAAAAACAATTTCTTAAACTATCTTCATAATCAACAAAAACAACAGCAATAATAGAATATTAGTTGAATCGCTAGTTATCTTTTCAAATGTCCATGATATAATATAAATTCCATACTACATTTACATTTTCAAAAGAGTTTTTTTTTTTTTATATCAATAATTTCACCTCTGGAATTATTGAAAGGAAATAATTCGATTTTCAGATTTGACCTAGCGATCCAATCATTGAGATTATTTACTTTTACTATACCTTTACCAAATCATCACTTGCCAATTTGATGATGCGTTAAGTTATTTATCACGTGTTGATGATATATTTTCATTCACTTTTTTTCTATACTATTATTTAGGTGTGAGCCGTATGCTAGCACATCTTCAGTTATCTAATTGACCAAGGTTTAAATTATTCCCAACTAGTGTAGATAGTTTACTTTGCCAAAGAAGCAATACCTATTCAAACTCATCTTAAGACACAAATTTGAGAGCTATATTAAATCATGCGGCATTGATGTAGCACCAAAGTATGAAAATTCAGTACATTGTTATAATCAAATGAAATCCTACCACATATTGTGTAGATTTGCTGGGTTAAGGGTAGGCCAGTGAAAATGTAGGTTATCATTGCCCCATTAATGAACGGGGTTGCTTCAGGTATTTCGTGTGAATGCTTTAGGTATTTAGTTTAAACGGAAGCAAACTTATATAAAAAATGCCCATATAATAATCATGGTTATATAAATTACCAATCATAATCTTAACCAAGATATCAATTTTTGGACAAATCACTAATAGATGGATCAAAAACAATCGTTTGCACATTCTAAATATATTAACTTAATAGTAACTATATTTATCATTGACTTGGTTCTTTATTAATATACTTTGTAAATGGGCTAGTCCACTTATTCAACCCACTATACACCCTTACTTCCCGTCGTGGTGTATGGTTAGCTTAATATTAGGCTTTATGCCCAATGGGTTAGGCTTTATCATCACCATTGGTTTTTAGGTACAGCCTGAGACACAACAAGGACTAGGAGAAACTAATCCACTGGCCACCTACTTTCAAACCACCGTGGGCAAAAATTCAAGTGAAATTTATGGGAAGGTTAGGGTGGACATACATATGACAAGGGAGACAAATTCATTATGGCATTTATGCCAATGGAAAATTTCGAAAGTATAAGACTAAGTGGGGCTTATCGATTCAAGAATCCTGTCAACCCAAAACTCAACATACAACTAACAACTCAGTCAGTGGATCCCATCTTTCAAACTAAGGATATCCCCACTTGGAGAGCCAAATGAGGGAGACAAAAATGAAATAGCCAATGACATATCACGGGACAACCAAATTGAAGTAAACTTGCAGCCATTCCCTCATGAATCCACCAACTAGATCCAAGATTATTGTTTGGAATGTTAGGGAAGCCTGTGTGAGAGACCTCTACATCTTTATTATGGATGTCATCTATCCGTATAACCTAAGAGTGTTGCCCCTCCTTGAATCCCCTTCCCTAGGCTAGTGTACGTCGATTGTACAAGCAAAGTTTGGCTTCTTAGAAGATAGGTATGTTGGCTCTAATAGCAAGATAGAGGGAATCCTTATCTTTTGGAAGGCATTGGGTGATTCTATTTGACATTTTGTCTCAAGCTCTAGTTCTTTCATTGCCTCATCAAGTTAAACAAACTGAATCCAAAATTGTCCTTAGACGACAGTGCATGCTCCAAGCTCCCTTATGCTAGAAAGGCATTATGGGAGAAGCTGAAAAGTAACCCTTGCCTTCTCTCAAGTCTCATCGGTAGTTGGTGACCTAAATACAGTCGCCAATAGTACTGAGGAAAGTAGAGATAAGTCTTTGTCCTTATTTCGTACATATTTTTTTGTTGATTGGATGAACAACTGGCCCCGTATGGACTTAGACTTTGCAGGACCAGAATTCTCCTGAACCAATTGTCGTGATGGTATATATCAGAATCCAAGAGAGGTTATACCGAGCATTAGTGAAACCAACTTGGATGCAAATCTATCTAGAAACTAAGGTAATGCATATGCTAAGAGTTTTTTCTTATCAGTGCCCATTACGCATTAATGGCTTGTTTGGTTCTATGTAATTGAAGTGGTAATGCAATTAAAATGGTAATAGTGATTCCATTACCATGTTTGGTTACCATTAAGGAATGTAATCAAGATTGCATTGTAATCACATTTACCTCAATCAATGCAATTTCAATTACTTGACTTTTCCTAAACAATTGTGATTACATCTCTTTGAATCAAAGTCTATCCAACTATAAACTATTATATTTGAAAACTTTCTCTCTCTTCTCCCCATTGTCTCTCATCTACTTCCCCTTTCTTATTAGTTTGACACCATTTTTTAAAAATTTTAAAGCCCCACTCACCCCTATCTCTCCTCTCCATATTAGATAAAGTTTAACCTAGACTATGTTCCTATTATTGTAACTACATTTTTATACGTTCTAGACATCATGTCTCTCTCTCACGTCGTCATCATCATCATCATCATCTTATCTCTACTTGATAAGCTTAAACAATATTACATTATTGTAATCTAGAAGAAATAGAGTGAAGTAAGTCTCATGTGAAACATCGTAATCATGATGATAAGATATTAGATGATAGTTATCAACAAAGCTACAAATAATTAAAATAGGCAAAATCAAAATGCGAATTGAATTGCAAGTACTTTACATCACGTGTAAATTTAAGTACTATTTGTAGATGAATTCATTCCATTACCCTTGTAAAAACTTTGTAACCAAACATTGTAATGCAATTATTATCCCATTCCATTACACTAACAATTGCATTACATGATTGATTCCATTGTATAGTGATTGCATTACTTTCAACCAAACGCTACATAAGATTAATCAAGTAGTTAAAGGACTCAAACCCAAAGCCTATATCATACACCCCATTTAGAACGTTAATTGCATGGAGTTCCTATCTTGCCTTTGAAATTTTTGTTACTAGCCAACGAAACCAATCTGAACATTTCCCATAAAATCTTGCAAGATCTAGGCAAAGATTCTAAAACTAGAGCAAGCATGTGATTGGCTAATTTTGTAGGGAAAATTCGAAGATGAAAAGGGCAACTGAAAAGTTTAAGAGCAACAAGGGCCCATAGAAGTAGAAATTGGCAAATGAAAGCACAATGGATAAAGATAACGATGACGCAATCATCGACATGTTCTAAAAGGAAGTCAATAATAAAAGACAACAATCATAATTGATTAGATAGTGAAAGGGCTTAAGCCCTGTTCTTTTCGGTGGAAAATAAGGGGTGTGAGATGGGTGAGTGTAGAAAAGGGAGGAAATGTGGAAAATGAGGGGTGTGGGATGGGTGAGTGTAGGAAATGGGGGAAATGAGTAGGTGAGTGTGGTATCTTTTTTTAAGTGCGGGAAGAAGTGAGTGAGTGTGGGTGAAAGTTGAATGTAGTTGAATGAAGTTGAAGTATTGGTTATTAATATTTTTTTGTTTTATAATGTAATAATTTTATTGTGATAGTAATTAATGATGATGAAATTTTTTTACTTTTGTTTATTCTTTTTTGTTCTTTTTTGTTTTGTACTTTTTGTCATTGACGTCATAAATTGACTTATCATCACCCTATTTAGCATGCTTTGTAACAAATTCACTATCTATTGTCTTCATCATACTTATATAGACTTTTTTCACAATTATATAGTTTTCAAATATTAATCTCATTAATTATGCACGAAGTGTTTGTATACTTAACTTTTTCATTGAGTTTTTCCATTATTTCCTCTAAATTATAATATTAATCATGTCTACCATAACTATTCGTTTATTATTTCGATAATATATCTACAAAATATTTATTTAAACATACTCCGTGCAAAGCACAGGTCCAAACTAGTTGTTCCAAAAATAGAATACGAGCTAGAGTTGGAGGCATACAAAAGCCACTGGCTGTAAAAAGTAAGCATTTTCTTTGCAAGCTATAAAGGGATTTGCAAGAGTCGTGCTCCTTGTTGCTTAAAAATTTTATTGAAACATCTTAATACTCATTTGCTAGTTAAAGGTAGACGAACTAAGCAAAAAGTGTTATGCTACGCTTAAAGGATGATCATTTAGGAGGGTCCTAGATGATTATGAAATGTACTTTCTAGTCACAAACAATTTCAAACGTTTATTCACAACTGAAAAGGACTGGATAATCAATATTAGATATGACCAAATTAAAAGTCCTATCCCAAAAAGCATTTAAATGTTATGAATTGGGAGAAAATTAGGGATGCTATTAATTAGCTTAACCCCGTGAAAGTTGTTGGGCCTAATGAGTTGCACACTTCTTCTTCTTTTTCAAGGAAGTGTTGAAATATCTTAAGTCCAACTCTAGTGAGTTTAATTCAAAGTATATTCAAGAATCCCAAAAGGTACTTGAATATATCAATGGTAGCTTCTTCTGTCTCATTCAAAACAAAAAAAGAAAATTTTAGAAGTGGTTAGGGACTTGAGACCCATCAGCCTTTATAACACCTCCTACAAGGTGGTAGCTAAGATCTTGGTAAATATGATTAAGGAGATCCTACGTAGCTTAGTCTAGTCCAATCCAATTTTATACTAGAAATGGAAATGATAGATAACATCATACTTGTCAAAGAATGGCTCACATGATTCACAAATGAAAGCCTAAAAACAAGTACATAGCAACTAACTTGACATCTCAAAAGCTTATGACACATCATCAAGGAAACCTTAATTTGTTTAAATTCTCTCCCTATCTATTTGAGGTCTTCATCACATGCATTACTACCTTGACCAGACAAATTACCTGGAATGAACAACCCAATAGTTATATAAGACCCTTTAGGGGTAAGACAAGGTGATTCCCTTTCTCTTTACATCGTTGTTTTGTATATAGATAGGCTCTCTACAATGATTGAACTCAGAGTATCAGAATGAGATTGAACTCCGATTAGAATTAAGGACATTAAAATATCGCATGCATTTTATGCTAATGATGTCTTACTCTTTGGAGAGCTGACTCTGCCAATACCATAAACTAGCTTGGCCAAGAATCTGATCTGGATTGCAAATTAGTAAAGAAAATCTTGAATCATATTTCCTAAATCTCTCAATCAAAAACATAGGAGAATCCTGGCCGCTTCTGTTGGAACCCATGCATCAATTTCATTTAGGAAATATTTTGGGATCCCAATCACTCAAAATAAGCCAAAAGCTAATGAATATGAAGAGTTGTTGATTAATTGTAAGGAGAAATTAGCACATTGATAGACTAAAATCATTAATCTAGCAAGAAAAGTCATCTTAATCAAGTTTGTGCTATCTAGTCTCCCTATCCATCACATGCAACCCACCATGCTGCTCAAAATGACCACCGATGAGATGTAAAAAATCATTAGGAAATTTATGTGGAACAAAATGAATGATACTCATTATCTAATTAGAGTCCAATTAGCAAATGTGACTAGACCAAAACAGAAAGAGGGTTAAATGCCAAATGTCAACATAAATAGAATCAGTGCTTTATAACCTCTATGTGCTTTGACAAGTGGCTCGGCACAGGTCCGGAAATAGAAAAACAAGATGTAAGGATCTCTCACAAGTACAAGCACCTCATAGTGAAGAAAATAACCAAAGGTGGTGGAGGAAAATAAGTAATGTTCATATAATTGAAAGTTAGGTGCCTAGTAACATTTTCAAAGAAATCCATGAAATTAAACCACTTCAGGATAACAATTTAGAAAAAGATGAAATCACTTGGTGCTTACCAGAGATAAGGAGTTTATTACAAAAAGTCTCTAGAAAGCCCTAAATGCTAACCCCAAATATCACAATAAAGTTGAGTTTTTAGATTGGCATGCCACTGGACTTTACACTTTGATCAATAATGCCATTATAATTTATTTATTTTTATCAATATTGTCATCATAAAATAAAGTTTGCTCAAAAATGCCATTTTGCTCCTAACATTATTGGCTTTTGCAAGTAAAGTCAATATTATGATTTTCTTTTTGCCTTTCACTTGTAAAAGGGATAAATGTAAAGAAACTGGAAAAAAAAAAGCCCCATATATTTCCCCCATTTTCCTGCATCCACAAGAAGCCAAGAAACATGTTCCCAAACATGAACCCTTCCAACGATGAAATCCTAGGTCAAAAATTGATCATTTCGTGAACTTCAATCGACGAAATCGAGGTTGAATTCTCTTTCCTCCCAGAAATGTGAAACCCACCATGCCCACAATTTTTCCATTGTTATCTTCATACCACAAACCTTAGGCCTAGCTGCATTCGAAATCCTTATGGTGAAATTCTCAATTTCCTTTGTGAAATCGGCTATTTTAAGTGCAAAATTGCATTTAAACCTCCGAACTCATCAGTTCTGAATTTTGTGGAAAGGAGGAGAAAAATTTTTAGGTTTGGAAGCAAGAGGCGCCTCCCCTCCCCACGTGTGCAATTCTTGCCATTGTCTCAGTGATGGATAACGAATGGTTGCTAGTGAAGGACGTACTAAATAAGCAAGTGAGAATATTGCTGAAGAATGTGGAGATTGCCAATGGAAAATTAAGGAGGAGCAATGAGAAGGATTGGATGCTTATAGTTATCAAAAGGTGTCAAACAAGAGAGTTGGTTTGTTACTTCTTGTTTGTTGTTCCTATTATAGCTAGTTTGGGGGTGGGATGAAATGATGTAACCATATTGGTATCCTAGTTTACGGTATAGGTTGATTTTGCTTATGGTTTAGGAATTGTGCAAAGGGATGAGATTTTAGCTTATGGTATTGTATTTGCTTTTTAGGCCAGATGCATATGGCTTTGCTATTGGATTGAAGTTAAATGATGTAGCCATATTGTTTTCTTACAAAACATGAATTGTTGGCTTGGATATGGTTATGTAGTAATATATCCAGTGGCTTGGATATGAATTGTATTTGTATAGTTTGAAATGGTATGGCTTGCAATTTGGAATGAAATGACAAGTTCTAATGGCATGTCTTTATGTCTTATTGTATTCTTTGTAATGAACATGAACTGCATATCACTTGCTTTTGTGTAATTTGGAATGTATCATGTAATTAAATCAAGCCTCCTGGGTCTGTTGAAGGCCCTTTTCATAGCACTGCTGAAATGGTACAATTGTTGTGTGCTTTAAGGATAATATCAGTGACAAGTATGTGTTCATGTTCAATGCGACGTTGCCTCAAAAGCTTACGAAGCAAAAGTCCTAGTTTTGCAACTACATAGGGATCACAAATCTTTGTTGAATAAAAAGGTACATTGTGATTACAAAAATATCCACTCATGTTCCATAACTGTTTTAGACTAAATGAGCCTAGCCTGCACACTATTATCAGTTGCATATCTTCTTTTTCACATAACTATCAAGTGAGATGTTATGGTAAATGTTTGAATTAGAAACCATGGGTTGACATTTGCAGATAGATTACTTGAGAACAAATTAAAGCAGAACAATCCAAAAGAAAGATGTTGCATCATGTATTAAACTTTCTATAGCATGCACAAGCAAACAAAGGTATAATTGTTGTGTGAGTTCCATCTCAATCTAAACTCATAAAGGCAACTTACTATCCATTGGTTATCAAAAATGCATTGCTGGTGATTGGTGAACCTGATATAGCAACTTCACAATTTCCATTCCAAGACTACTAAAGGTAAAGTTAATATCAGTTAAACCCCTCACACCACTGCAGATTGTGTTACCTCGAATATTTATCAAAACACACTTTATTCATTCCAAAATGCAAAAGCTTGGCTTTCTTGGCTGTTGAACACCTCCCCACCCTTGCTCATGGTACAAGTTGGCCTCCTCACTTGGAGCTTAGTAATAGCAGCAGTAAAGTCACCTGTAGCAGCAATGAAAATAGCAAAATCAGAATTTGAAGCAGCAGATACAGGTGCAGCAGAATCATCAACATCGAAAAATGGAGGAGCAGAAACAGGACGAGAAAAGGCAACAACAGCAGTAGAAACAACTGCACAGACAGAGAAAAAAGTGGCAGAAGCAGTCCCGGTAGAAGTTAAAGAGCGATCATCAATAATAGGTTCGGGGACCAGGGCCGAACCAAAAGCTTGGCATCTTCTTCTTCTTCTGGCCTATAAGATGAAGTCATCAATATAAGGTTCATGTTAGAAATGAAGGTTAAGTGATTAAAATCAAGAAATCAAATGAATATACCTGAGGGTTGGTAATTGGTTGTGGACAAGTTTTCCTGTTATGGCCTTATGCCTCCTGCTTGTGTCACTCATGCATATTAGCTTCGAGTCCTTATTTCCGGTATCCTCCTAAATTGGAGCTTGCCTTTTTTCTTGTTTTTGAAAGGTGGGGTAATAATTGGAGTCTCTTGAGATTGAGGCCATAAGTTAGAACCATTTACAGGGTGAAGTGTGTGTGCATAGGTTTTTCTCAAGCACTCGGTGCTATAGCAATGATCAATAAACTGAATTGGATTCATTTTCTCCTCTCTCTCATGACTGCCAAGGCACGAGCACATGGTATACCACTCAACTCCCATGCCTTGCACGTACAACTCTGGGCAATTATATTCACCATAAATCCTTCACTTTCATGCTTTGCAGAATACATATCATTGGTTGCTTCACTTGCTTGCCACCATCTAGCTTGATCCTTGCCCTTGTCTAGCTTCTTAAGAATTCAAGGACATATATCTTGTCGTAAATTTTCACACCAATGCTTTCTACAAGCAACCCTTGTCATGACTGAAGTAAAAATGTCATCTAGCATGATCACAATTGGCTTAAATTTAGCCTCTATAATGAATGCATTGAATATCTCAGCCATATTGTTATCAACAGAGTCGCATTTGTCATTCGTTTTGAAGAAAAGTCTGCAAAAATGTTGAGGATATTTTCTTTCTAAGAAATTTCATGCACTGACATCTAAATCTTGCATCTCCTTCTTAAACTTGTTAAAGTGAATCTCATTTGATGACTTCGCTATTCTCCAACATACATCCCTATATTGCAAACCCTTCTATTTTTTCCTTAGATTAGCATACACATGTCGTGCACATAATCCATGCTCTGCTCGAGGTAAATAGTTCATTATGGCATCAACAAGACCCTGAATATTCGCTAAATAAAGGAAGTCAAATTGCAAGTACAGCAAACGAACTAAACATGAATTTTACAAAATTAAAATTTATTACATTTTGTTGATCTGAAACTATTGCCCATCCAAGTCCATCACCCATCCCCAAGTCATCATGTAAAAAATCAATAAACCACTTCCACGTGGGCGTGTCCTCCTTTTGTACCACAACCCAAGCAATAGGATACATCTGATTATTAGCATCTCTACCAACTGCAACTAAAACTTGTATATTCCATGGTCCCTTTAGAAAACACCGATCAATGGACAAAACCCTCATGCACCCATCCAAGAAACCCCTTTTCAAACTACCAAGGCATATGTAGAGGCCTTTGAACACACTTTCTCCATGCTCGGTACTATGAACAACAAGTTTTATAGTAGACCCCTGATTTTTGGTGGAAACCTCATGAACATTATCCCATAACATTCCAAATTGTGCCTTATAGTCCCCTATAATAAATGCTAAAGCCTTTGTTCTAGTCCTTCCACATGTAGACATAGTAGCCTTGTAATTAAGATCCCTTTCTACCAAATGTCTCAACTCTCTTATCCTCAAACTTGGTAGCAACCGAAATGTCTCCATGTATTTTCGAGCCAACCAATCACTAGGAATCCTTCTCTTGCCTTTTTCGAAGCTAAAAAGGGTGCAGGTATAAGAGTATGGCAATTTCTTGATTTGGAATGTTAACTCTCCTTCAAGAGAAGAAGCACATAACTTCCATTGACATCCCTCCCCAAGGTAAAAAACTTGTCGTCTTCCTTTATCACTCTTTTGCGCCATCAAATTATATCCCTTGATTATTCTGTAGTTGTTAAGAGTCTCTTTTACATGTTGTTTATCTGTAAACATCATTCCAACTTCCAAGTTTACACCCTCAACTGATGTACTTGGGTTGTATCTAGGATATGACTCCTTTTTCTTTTTTTTCTTTGTCCCACCATCATCGTCATCATCAGCATCTATGTCGCTACTCAAAGGGCTATTGGCATTGTCCGAGTCTTGGTAAAATGACTCTACCCCATTTACTTCGCCAAATTCATTTAAGACTCCCTCAACAAACTGATCGTTGCTTCTCCACTCTTCATTTTCAACTTCAAATGCCTTCATTTCTGCCCCAAATTCTTGCACAATTTGCCTAACTTTGTCCCTAAGTTGATCTCCTTCTTCATCATCTTCATCTGACCCATAGTTTGCATAATTGTCTTCAGCCATATTATCATTATCACCTCCATCCTCCACATTGTCATCTCCCTTATCATGCTCAATAAACAAGCTAAGGTATTGCCCTCTTGAGCTTAACCTTATTACCTCATGCACTTCTTTGTCAGTTTTAATTTATACTAAGCTCTCTTCTAGAGGGGAATTAGGCTGACTGAAGTAAATGCATTTAACCGTGCTCTCTAAATATCCCAAGTTAAGTACCATATCCTTAATGTTATCAACACTTAGATAGTCGGGGTCACATTGAAACTTGCTTTTTCGTCCACCAGAATATGAAAAATGGGGAAGTCTTTGAAAAGAACCACCATGATTAATAAGTAAGAGGGATTTTGAAGGCATTCTGCATACATGTGAAAAATTAAAAGTTACACATCATCAAAATGATGTAATAAGGGAAGAGGGCAGAACATCACATACCGTTTACTGATGTAATAAGGGAAGAGGGCAGAACATCACATACCGTTTACTGAAATTTTCTTTGTTTTATCAACTTAACAAGACAATAAAATAATGAAATTTTCATACCTGATGAATGATGAATATATGATAATCTTCCTTATTCACACTAAAAGATGTTAAAACAGTCATATCTTTTCAGGTTTCATTCTCATCATTTTCAAATAATATTTCATGGCTCATATCTGTGATTGTACTTCACTAATCACTAAAACAGAGTGATCAATCAATAAAATACTACAATTTCATTAAGGTCTCCTCTTTTTTTCAATTATTTCATACACTTAACCTATAATTACACCATGAACTTCCCTAATTTTCAATTTTTAAGGTTTATATGATTATATCATCTACCTCATACCTGATGAGTGATGAATATATGATAATCTTCCTTCCGTTGATGCGAATTTCGTCCTCTTCTTGCAATCATAGAAGAGTTTGCTGCATTAGTGTTTAGGCTTTCTTCCAAATATATTCATGGCTAATGAGTATAGGCCTTCTTCAACTGTTTTTTGTTCTGGAGGGAAGAGGAACAATCACATACCCTGTACAAAGATTTGATTTTCTTTTCATTATTTTTTTCTTTTTTCTCCCTTCGCTTTTTACCTATTCTTTGTCAAAAGATTTAAAAGAAAATCGTTTCACCTGCTATAGCTTGTTGTTTGCGACCATTGATGGTACTTGTGAGCAACTTTCATTTTGTAGTGTCATTATTGACAAAACAAAAAGTACAGTGGTATTATTGACAAAATTTTAAAGTTCAACGGCATGTCAACTTAATAACTTCAATAAAGTTAATTGAATAAACTTGTGAAAATCCAAGGCTCATGTGGAATGCCAGATATTGCCGATTGCAACAAGGTTAGCCAAGTGGGTAGTGGACCTAAACCCAAGGTCAGGGCCCAGGAGGGATGGGATCCTGAAAAAACACACTCACATGTCTCTAAAGACTGCCTTGTGACCTCTGCCACATGGGTGAAATTCATGCCTGATAAGAATATGCAACCCATCCTTTCTTTTTTAATGTGAACCGGGTTGATTGGATTAGACTTAACATTGGACAAGACCATACATGGGTGAGGAAGTTCCTAGTCATATGCAGATTATTATGGATATACAAAAATGATTGTGTGCTTTCTATCGTATGGCTGTTAGACTAGCTTTATTATATGGCACGGAGTTGCGTGATAAGACGATCTTACTAAGATTGAAGAAGAGGGTCTATCATATGGTTGTTAGACCAGCTTTATTATATGGATGGAGTTTTGGCCTATCAAGAGTCTCAAGTCTAGAGGATGGGAAGAGCAGATATAAGGATGATTCGTTGGATGTGTGGCTATACAAGATTAGATAGGATTAGAAATGTAGTGATTAGAGACAAAGTTGGAGTAACATCCACAGAGGATAAGATGAGAGAAGTTAGACTTAGATGGTTTGGCCATATAAGGAAAAGGAGCATGGACACACCAGTGAGGAGATGTGAGAGATTGATCTTTCGGGGTGTAGAAGGGGTCGAATTAGACCAAGGATGAGTTGAAACGAAGTGATTATAGATAATTTGAAGACTTTAGGACTAATAGAGGACCTGACTCAGGACAAAAAGTTATGAAAATCTATGATTAAGATTGCAGATTATAGGTAACTTGTTACCTGCCCTTCCATTCGTTTACGAGGGCACTTAAATTGTTGGTACTTTGTTCCGGCTATTAATTATCGTGCGTTTTCGATTCTTGTGTATGCTTGTATTGGTTATGATGTAACTTATTATTATTTGTATTACAACAATTTTATTTTATTAGCTATCTATTTATGTATTTATTTTTATCAAACGAGTTCCAACTATAAATGCTTTCTCAAACCTTTTTGTGGGTTTGTTAGAAACGGTCTCCCTATGGGTAGTGACACCTGCAAAGATAGGACTGCTTACATAAGAATCTCGATCTTAGACCCTTATAAGCAGGGCCCACACTGAAAGGTTATGTTGTTATTACTGTTGCTGTTGTTTGAGGACACTCATGAAGTGCTAAAAATGCGAGGGCCTGATTACCTCAATGCTCTAGCCAATCCTATAACAACCACCAAAAGAGGAGCATTCCAAGTTGAATGGGGGACACGACTTGAATGAGAAGAGAGTAAAGCACTCACCTATAGGAGTCATGGGACAGTGTAGCATTATTGGTTTGTTGGAGTTATTGTAGTTATCGATTACAAAGACAGGCTGACAACCATTATGAAAGGTCTTAGGGCCTGTTCTTTTTGTTGGTGTTTTCTAATTTACCAACTTTAACTTATTTCAATCAACTTCAACCCACTTCGATAAAAATACTAATTTTAACTTACTTCAACCAACTTCAATCAATTTCAACTAACTTCAACCCACCTTCTTCAAAATTTTATTTTCACTATTTTAACCAACTTCAACCCACTCCAACCTACTTCAATAAAAAATATCAACTTCAACCTACCTCAACTAACTTCACCCTTTTACCAATCCTGCAAAGGCATGAGAATACAACATACCAAAAATGGAATTTGATTTGGAGGTTAAGGGCGAATTTCTTTCCTCGTGCCTAGAGTCAAGGAGTTGATTAGTAGGGAGTGGATTGATCTACCTGTGACTTAGCTTGGATTTCGGACATGGTAATTTTTAATTGACTGAATTGGTATAGCCTTAAGAGATTATTCATTATTACCATACACCTCATGCAAATTTTGCTTTCGTCAGTACTTAATATTCATTTATTATTTTGTGTATTCTATATTTACAATCAAATATTGAAAACACCTGAAAATAAGCATTGTAGCAAATAAAATTAAAAGTGTTTTATCTTGTCAAAATTCGACCAATAAATATATTGATATATAGATTTTTAAAAAATGGAACTTTGATAATGTTATAGGAGTAAAACTTTAAAAATGAATTTTTACAGTAAATAGAAAAATCAATGCAGTATAATTTATGATGAAAGGGAAAACCCAATCTAATATGTTTTTTCTTTGGCTTGCAAAACCTTGCCTAATATAGTTTTTCTCATAATATAAAACATATTTATGACCCTTTGATGATAAGCTTAATCTCTTGGTTAAGATAGTTTTTTAACATAATATCATAGCTTTTTTTGAGTAATTAAGAGGTCTTATTCTCATCAATCTATATATTTAGGGTTTGTTTTTTTCGTTGGTAAATTGGGGTTGGTAAGCGGGTGAAGTTGGTTGAAATAAGTTACGTTGAAGTTGATATTTTTTGTTGAAGTAGGTTGAAGTTAGTATATTTTTATATGATATGTTGAAGTTGGTTAAAATAGAGAGAATAAAATTTTGAAGGATGTAGGTTGAAATTTGTTGAAGTGGATTGAAGTAGGTTAAAGTTGGCAAATTGGAAAAGACCATGAAAAGAACAGACCCTTAATATGTGGAGAACTAAGGGGCAGTCTTTATTGCATCCATGGTTCAAGGCTTCAAGCCTAAAGGGAATTCATGTGAAGCAGTGTGCTATAACATAAAATCTGTTTTTGAACCTTTAACAATCGTGTTAAACTTTCGATTGATACAGTTTTTGAACATTCTTTAAAAAGCTTGTCAAAACTACTTATGTATTTTATTTTCAATTAATTTTCCTAGATAACTCAAGTAACACTTGATGAAATACTTCATTCGCCACATATTCATTATCAAAAACATCCGTTTTTAACGTCTTGTTATACTGTCAATGTTCTCTTTTTCAAAAATCTTTTTCGTTTTCATTGTTCGTTGAAATATCATTTCCACAATTTCACTACCAATGTGGGACAAAGAAAATAATATATATTTTCTTTTTCTAGTCCAAAGTCATCAGCCAGGTACCGCAATAATAACTTGAATTGGAATCGGTCCAAAACGAAGGTCTGGTGTTTGTGATTGAATCAAACACTTCAATGCAGAAAATATGCTTCATACGCGACCGTGTTCTACATTAGGTAACCATGTTTTAAGAATTCTGACCCTTGCCCTTTTCTTAGATGTAATTGTGGATTAACACCTCTAATAATTTTATATTTATGTTAAATTTTATATTAATTGAATTTTCAGTAAACGAGTCATGCATGTAAGCGCAAATGAGATACTCACAAGCTTATATTCATGCTCAAACCCTTTAATTTTATCGATGTGAGACAAACCTCACTTTCACATTCCAACACGACCCCTCACGTGTGGGCTACTAATAAGACCCAACACGTGCACACAATTTTAATCAAACGGGGACGGTGGTAGATCAAGATCGAGCACCTGCTCTGATACCATGTTAAATTTTTATATCAATTGGGCCATAAACAAAGAGTCATACACATAAGCTCAAATGTGGTTTCAACTCAAAACTAATTGGTTATGGGTGGACTAACTCACAAACTTATATTCATACTAAGGCCCTTTAATTTTATCAATGTGGGACAAATTCCACTTTTACATTCCAACAATTTATTTGTTATTTATTTGGCTTTGAAGAAGTTGAGATATGAACCTTAGTTTCGTTCCCTTTTGGTCACGACTGTTCAAGTTCTAGTGGTCTTAATTTCCTATTCAAAAAATTTTAAGGTCCCGTTTGATTCTTGTAAAATTTAATGAAAAAAAAAAGTTGAAATAGAAAAAATGTGAAAGAGACAGAAGGAAGGAAAAGAATATTAAGCTTTATACCATTTTGCTGTGGGCTCCAGCAGTCGGCAAAGCATCTTTGAGAATTTTTCACTCCTTGAGCCTTTTTGGCTTTGAATAAGTCGAAAAGTACAAGTATAGGGTACATCTTATGTTTTTGGTACTATGGTCAACGGGCCCTACCTGCTTTTGTGCACGAATTTTGAAGCAGCCTAATATACCAAACCCTAAGCCTGTGCAATTGGCCACTGACTACTTGCTGTAAATGGGATCTGTGTGTGCAGCTTTTCCATGCATGCTCCATGCACCTTCCTAATCAGGTCCATAAGAGCAACTTGCTGTAAATTCTTTATCAATTATTCAACGTTCAATTTTCAAATCCACACAATAAAAAAAAAGAGAATATCTTTTGAGCGAATAAAATAGAGAATGTTAGGGATACTTTTTCCAACTAAAAAAATGATAAGAATTTTGATATCTTCCTTTTGTAAAATGATAAGTGTCATATCATAAGTCACTTTCTAAATGTCTTATTTTCACTTAAAAATTATATTATTATATTTTTAAATTGAAAAAAATAATCGAATAGTAGAATCATATTACAAGCCAAGTTAGAAAGTGTATAAAATCATCATTTTATCCATAATTCACCACATCACTAAAATATATGCATCGGATGCCCCCGCAGATAGGGTTGATCTGATTATGATGTTATTTGATATTTTATCGATATAGTCGACAAATATTTAAGCTTAGCAAATTCATTAAAAATTGCTGACTTTAAATCATAAAACATGTTAAGTTAGGATCAAACAAGACATTTAAAAATATTTTATCATAAGACATATATCATCACTCCTTTTTATACATTTACACAATATTTTCTTACTGTATTGGTTATAATTAGAGTGCTCTCTTTAAACTTGGTTGGAGCATAGTTCTTAAACTTGGATTGCGTTGTTAACCTCCCCCACATTCCCCCTCAAAGAAAAAAAAAGTGTCCCATTTGGAGTCCTAAAAGAACATTACACGACCACTAACCCTATATATGTACTTGTATAAATGTAAAATTCTCGTTGCTTCAAACTATATAATTAATATTCTATTTAAAATAAATTGTTTAATTATATTGTTTTACCTTTATGTTCAAAATAGATTATCCAATTAATATTTAAGTTGTTATTATAAATTTTATTGTGGAGATAATATACACTAAAAAAGCTTTTCCTCATTTTTATAGACCGATAGTAATTTAACCCCAATTAATAAGGGTTTAGGAAACCTGTTAATATAAATTAATAAGGGTTTAAGTTGAATAGCAAATCTGCAAATGTACGTACTTTTGACCAGGATATGTAGGTCATATTCAACAATTCAAACATTTTCTAATTCTTCGCTCTGCCACTGACATAGTTTGGATAACATGGATTTATCCTTTTTATTATTAAATAAGGTTTAAAAACCATAATACAAGGCTTAGCAAGATATATAATATAATTGTCGAAATGAAGTGGAAGGAAAATTATCCTATTAAAGTATAATCCAAACGCACGTTAAAGCTTGAAAGCTAGACAACATGGAGAAATAAACTACCCCAAACTTTGCAATCCATTCAAAAACTTGATTAATTAGCACACCAGTCAATCATCATACATTGCGTTTTTTTCAATTGAAAGTAATGAGTTGAAGATGTAATGAATTGAAAGAAAATGAAAAGATTTGAAACTTGAAAGAAGTGATAAATAAAGTTATACTAGCATTTAAATTTGTGCTAAGCATGGGTAATTTTAAAATTTTAACTAAAATAGTAATTTTAGAAATATTATAATTAATCTTATAATTTAAAATTTTAGAAATAATAATATTAATATATCTGTAATTTATTTACTTTTTTTTTTCAATTATTAGTGCCAAAATTAGCAGAAGTCCTTATTACAATGGATGAGAAAACTGAACTAAGACTTAAACAAACAGCAGGCAACAAAACTGAAGACTAAGGAATAGAGACAACAAAACTAAAAACTAAACTAATCTAGAAGAGAGACAGATCCCTACACAAGCTGCACCAATCCAAGTTCTGCTGAGTGGTATGGAGTAGGATCCTTCCAAGCTTTAGACCATAGGGCTATCCTCCATTATATGGCCTTACAGAGAGCATAAGCATCCAACTCTTGCTGATCAAACACCACACCATTTCTTTTCATCCATAAGCTCCATGATACTACAAAGAAAGTAACAATCCACAACCTTTTCCTGGTCTTGTTATAGACCCGTTTGGCTATCCACACTTCATACAATTGTGAAGGTACTCTGACATTGCACTGGGAGCTCAAAAGCTTGAGTGAACATGCTCCAGATGCTCCCAGAAAAGGAACAAGAAACCAGTAAATGGTCCAACTTCTCAATGTGCATGCCACAAAAACTGCAGTTTAAGTTGGTTCCAAACTAGCAATCTCTCCTGACCGCTGAAAGGAGTCCTTATGCCACTAGATTATTAGCCCCCTTGATCCATCGTTTGCTGGGAACATGAACATAGTCCTCTGTTTGGTGCCCCCATAACTTACCTGTATCCCAATAAGATAAAGTTGAGTGTTTTGTTTCTGTTAGCGCAATGAGGTCAAGATGTTCCTTTTTTGTAGTTCTTCACCATACACCTTTTTTTGGGGGGGTTAGTGTCAATACCTCTGACATTCCATATTGCTATCCTTATTACTTCTTGTTTGCAAGTTTTTCTGAATTTGTCTTGTTTTCCTCAAGGTTGCTTTTATTCTGGATGTAGACGCTCTTTCATTATGTACCACTGAGATACCCAGTAATCTCCCTATTTGCAATGATTCTCTTGCAATTTGTTCTAAGCTCTCTGAGTTTTGGCTTTTGGAGAGGCTACCCTCGGATCCAACACTTTTGGTTTTTCTGGTGCTTACTCTTCTTGTCCGTATTTTTGTTTCCTAGTACTTGGCTTTCGAAGCCTAATAGGGGGCTGTACTGACTCGCTTTCCTGATCCCAATATTCCCCTTCTTCCAATGCTTCATCCCTAATATCCAAGGCTTTAGGGGGGCAATTAATTAGTAGATCATTGGCTTTTCTTGGAACCTTTGCTTGACTAAGGTGAGGATTCTCATAACCTGGTGGCTTCTCTTTTTCAAGGCTTGGTTGAGTCTCCTTATATTCCAAAGATTGTAACTGTTGATTTGTCTTTAAGAATTCTTCAGTGTATCCATTTTGGCTGAATGAAACAGTCTTGGTTCTTGCTCCAGAATTAATGCTCTCTTGATTTGTGGAGGTTGCTGGCCTTTCCATTTCTATTTTCGAATTTGAATTTGAACTGAGCTGATTTTCTGGAGGCCATTGAGCTGCATCTCTCCCCTAATCTCTCAATGAAGTATCATCAAGTTTTGTATTACTTTGAGTTGAACCGTTTTCTGCATCCGGATTCTCCATAAGATCTTCAAATCTTAAGACCTCATCATTAGAAAAAAACTTGTTGTGAATTTTCCGCAAGCGTACGGTTTCGTTGTACGTTTACGAGTATCGTCCTCAGGGATGAAGGAAATTTGATTATTATCAATTCTAATCTAATTGAAACTGATAATTAAAATTGACTAACCTGAAAATTATCATATTTGATTTAGTGAATTTACAAACTAAAATAATTGAAAAACTGTAAGAGATTTGAGAGTACCAAAAGATAATTTCGGAAATCAAACTCAAAATGAATCTCGCAAGCAACACCTTGCAGTAATTTAACTGTGAATTCTTCTTCCCCGCCTGAATCGAAACAAAACAAAAACAAAACAGAGGAGGCTGAATCGAACAAAACAGAGGAGGTCGATTTTCACCAATGTTCTGCAAAAGGGCGACGCAAACCGAGCAAATTTGAATGAAACTCCACAATACCCAAAATCGAACACAATTTGAATTGAACCAACCTAAAATCCTAATTAAACATCAAAAACTTAAACTCAAGCCTAGATCTGAAAATTGAATGAAACGATAAACTAGGCCGTCAGCCCCCCCCTTCTCCTCTTCCATCTTGTGCTATTTATCTATGCCTTGACCTTCAGTCACGTCCTCTTGGTGCCTCCTTGCATTAATTCCCGAATTAAAGCCCTCCATCTTCAATCCTGTAACGGTAGGAGGAAGAAGAAGAGGGAGTCGAAGGGGTTCGGGCGCGGGGTTACTTGGGTTTCCCGAGCAAGGGAATGAATGAGAAGACAGAGAGAAGAAAGGGGGGAAAAAGGGGCTGGTCATGTGCACTATGCGTGACAGGAGTTTGGGCTTTTTTTTTTTTTTCTTTCTTTTCCTTTTTTTTTTGTTTTTGTTATTGTTTGGTTCAGGTTTGAATTCAGTTGGCCCAATTCCTCCTTGTTCAGCATTCCTTCGCCTTTTTCAAGTATTTTTCCCGAATTATTCAACACATGTACAATAAATTAAAATCAAATAAAAATCTAAAAATAATAATTATTTCGAGCATAAATTAGGTAGAAAGGTATTATAAAAATCACACATTTTTGGCGTCAACAAGTCCATCTCCCTCCAAAGGAGGGTTGTTAATAGGACCATGATCATTATGTACTATTTGAACTGCAGGGCCTAATTCTCGAATCATCAGTCTATAACCCTCATCTCCTAAAGTGAGGAGTATGTAGTGGTCAGTCCTTTTAAAAACATCAGTGACTATCATTAACTTCATGGACAAGAATGAATAAGTTCTAGCAATAGATTTCCCTAGTGAGATCTAACTGCCTCATAAGCTTGCTATTTTGTTGAAGTTTTCCCAGCACCATCCACAAGGTGGAACTCCAAAGACTTCTAGCCAAACCTTTCTTGATTCGCATGAATCATATATACTCCATTTCTTTATGTCACTAAACGATAAATCAAGTTCTTGATGATTCGTAGAAGCTTCCTCCATTTGGTCCATTGTAGTGAATGTCAAGATGAACTTGAAACTGGTTAGTGCACAAATCTTGCAGCACAAGCCATATCCGTTGTTAACTACTGATATCAAAGTTGCAAGATCTCTGGGCTCTTCCGTTGTGCATACTAGACTCATGCTTAGCCATTCTTCGAAGTCTTCATTAATTTCACCTATCAAAGCTCTGTTGGGCCACTGGCTTTCTTGGTTGAGCCTATCGTCTGTATCCTTATTGTTATTAGGCTCCAACGATTGCTTTTCTTTCCTTCTCTAGACGCATTTCTGGACCTTCCGTTGCGAACCTTGCTTCTGTTGTTGCTACCTCTTTCTAGTAGTATTCATGTTATATGGATGTTGCCTTCTTCCTTTTTTGTTTCTTGCCCTTGATATCGAAATTCTGCTTCCCCGAATGTTTGCATTATTAAGCAGAATAATGCTTCTTCTAGCCTCATCTTCCTTTCTATATCGTACAAAGCCGAACCTAACATTACTCCTTCTAGTTTTCCTGTGCAGATTATATGTGTCGCTAACTCTTCCTGCTCGTTGAAAGATCCCTTTAAGGCCATGGTGGTCTAGCTTTGCCTGTAGGTTATAGACGAAAACTGAGAACTCTCTTCTCTCTCCTGTTTTCTCTTCTCTCTCTTGTTTCTCTCTCATGTTGTCGAGGCAATTATTCTATACTTTCTCATGTTTAAATTTTTAAATAAAACCTTAATAAGTACTTAACATGACATGTGTCAAAACCGTAGCATTCGAATTCACTTATATATATATAATATGTGATTATTACTCCATGCAAAATTTACAAGCCCTTAATTAATGCAACAAAACTTCAAAGTGCAAAAGCAGCCAAAGCTAGGACAAGTAGACCAAAACCAAGGATACATTGGCTCATAAGTCAAAGTCCTCCACCTGATGAAAGTGAAGATCTTCAAAGGACCTGCCAAAACACAAATTGGATTGCTTCCACCATCTAAAACTATATATCTTACATGTCGTATGAGAACAAAACATTTGAATAACTTGGATTTAACTGCGGTATCATACTAAAAAGTTTGAACCAAACAAACAAAATTGAACAATTAGAAATTATTTTTCATATTATTTTACTTTATTTCTAATTCTATTGTATTTCCATCTAACTAAATAAAAAGACATATTTATGATCTTACCACAATAGTGCAGATAAAATACTACACTCCAGAAAATAACAATGAAATTAAAGTGGATATTAATGCATGCCAGTTTTTTATATGTATGTATTTTATTATTTTTTTAACATGTCAAATTCAATGCTAATATAAGTTGGCTACATGGAGTATGTAATTAAAAAAAAAAAGCCACCGTTTCGATTAAAAACAAAGGCTGGTACATACCATGCACATAAAATGGGAAATGCATAGTAAGAATATTAAAAAATTGTGGTATTTTTATATCCTCAATAATTAGTGAGAATAGGCCTAGGAGGAGAATAAAAAATTACAAGAGACGAATTTTGACTAGCTCGTATATTTGTAAAGTGATTGGCAATTCTACTGGCTTCTTTGTAACAGTGGTCAAATTTCACTATGCTTTTCGAAGATGTTCTCGAGGTCTCTTGGCCTTACAGTATTCGCAGTAAATAATATTAAGCCCCTCTTTCACGCCCAAAAAAAAAATATCCTCAAAAATTAGGAGTAATCATACTTTCTATATGTGGGTTAAACTTTTAAGAAGTTTTTAAAAATTAGGGTGAAATCCTAACTATATCTTCTTGTATATAGGCAATCTATATCTAATTATACTTTTTGTATACATAATCTAAATCAAAAATATGGAAACCAAAATTAATATGTATAACATACTCTTGGGAGCATATGATCCCTAGAACCATATCAGCAAATATATATTAAAAACTAATATAAAACAAATACACACGTGCAAAATATATATACGCATAGGTAATAAGAGCATGTACTTCTAGGAGCACGCAAGATATTAAATTGCCTTTTTGATCACTCTAGTGCACTTTATTATCCTTCTTGTCAAGTGAGTGACTCTTTACATGAATGAATAGTATTATTAATTAGTTAAAAAAATCTTATTAATTAATAAAAAAAATCTTTTTTTGTTCTTAGTGATTATTTTTTGGGACAAATACATTGAATATTAATTGACCATTTGACATTTACAACATATACTTGACTAAAATAAATACGTTTTCTTTCATATCACCAAAAAAAGCCCAATTTCGCAAAATCTATATAAACTAATTTAAACTCAAATGTGTGATATAAACTTTCAAAAACTATACCAATCAAGCTAGATATATAATTAACTTACTGGCTAAGCAAGTCTAAAAATACATGAAACTCCTGTTTATTTTTAATTTGCAAAGTCTTGATACACGAAAGGGTGATGTCGTGATGATATTTCTGTAGAGGAGTGAGAACAGATATGTAGTTTGACTCACAAAGCGTCAAAAAGAAAAGTATTTTACCAACCATTAAATTCCAATATATGCCCCTGTAAGTTTCTCATTGGTCAATTTGTAAGCCACTTTAAAAGAGTTGATCCTTAAGATTAAGGAAGGGTAAATTGGTCAACTAGCTCCCAAAAAACCGCTGCTTGAATTTTCTGGTCAATTCGAGCCGGTTCAAGTTGACCCAGCAGACTTTGACGAACAAACATTTTTTTTGTCGCCGGTTCATAAACACGCATACACGACCCACACCTCTTATGAAGCAGTCAACAATTCTCCTTGATTCTCATTTTTGCCCTCTCGTTATAGTAATCGCAAAGTTATAACCCATGGGTATTCTTGTAATTAGAGACATTTAGCCAAAGGTGTTATTAATTTTGGCTGTGGTTGGCGGTCTATATATACCCTATCTCTCCCACACCAACTGACTAACGATTTCATTGATATCTTTCTCTGTTGATTTCAACAATGGCGCAAATGGCGACAATTCTTCCATCTTCAAACCTACATGTCTTCCAAACGAACCGGATCCGGCTCCAGCGTCAGAAGTCCCGACTAAACCCGATGGCCACAAGGCCAGTTTTCTCGAGTTTGATCCAAACTGAAAAGAACAAGGCTCACTTGTCCAACCTTGAGAAGCTCCTACAAAAAGATGATGCAACATTGCAGGCCAAGCGCAAGCCGAAGCCCATTGAGCCCGTTCCTAACATTGGCCAACGACCCGAGGACAGCCGGGTAAGAGGGCTTTGGGAGATGCCAAACCTGGCCGGCATGCTGCCCGACGGGGTCCTGGGCCGGGCAGGGGAGTTGGCGGCCGAAATGTCCCCTCGCCACCTGAAGCGGCTCCAGAGGCTGCTATCCAAGCAGCCTGAGTACTCGCCCCGGAACCACCTTGGGACGCGGTGGCGTGAGTACCATGGAAGTCGGGACTGGGCGGGTCTGCTTGACCCGCTTGATGAGAATCTGCGTAGGGAGGTGGTCCGGTATGGGGAGTTCATACAGGCTGCCTACCAAGCCTTCAACTCCGACCCGGCAACCACCCCGGAGGGGGTCGGGTCGCAGCGGACCGTAAGGTTGCCTGATGAGTCATATCAAGTGACAAAAAGTCTTTATGCCACGTCGTCCATGGGCTTCCCAAAATGGGTTGATGAGGTGGCACCCGATCTCGGGTGGATAACCCAGCGGTCCAGCTGGGTAGGATACGTGGCGGTCTGCCAGGATGAGTGGGAGATCGCCCGGATGGGACGTAGGGATATTGTCATTGCCCTAAGAGGGACATCCACGTGTCTCGAGTGGGCCGAGAATGTCAGAGACCTACTTGTTCCCATGGAAAATAACCCCGACTCAGACCTCACCCATGGACAGGCTAAGGCCGAATGTGGGTTCCTTAGCCTATTCCGTACCCCGGGAGAGCACGTGCCAAGTCTAGCAGAGTCCGTGGTGCAAGAAATAAGAAGACTTTTGAAAATGTACGAAGGTGAGACCTTGAGTATAACCATAACAGGTCACAGTCTTGGTGCAGCCTTATCTCTATTAGTTGCAGACGAGATCAGCAACTGTGCCCCAGAGGTTCCTCCGGTGGCAGTCTTCTCCTTCGGAGGTCCACGTGTTGGGAACCGATCCTTCGCAGATCGAATCAAGAGCAAGAATGTGAAAGTCCTAAGGATTGTCAACAACCAAGATGTGATCACTAGAGTACCAGGAGTGTTTGTAAGTGAGGAACTTGGCCAAAAGTTACGAAACAATCCTCACGTGGCAGGGCTCCTAGATGTGATTGATGATAAATTGCCTTGGGCATACGCTCATGTTGGAACAGAACTTAGGGTTGACACTAAAATGTCACCCTATTTGAAACCCGATGCTGACGTGGCATGTTGCCATGACTTGGAAGCATACTTGCACTTGGTGGATGGCTTCTTGGCATCAAACTGCCCATTTAGATCAAATGCTAAAAGGAGCTTATTGAAGTTACTAAGTGAACAAGGGGCTAATGTCAAGAAATTGTATACTAGCAAGAGCAAGTCCTTGACCTTAGAAATTGACAGAGATGGTGTGGTGTGTACTTCTAATTGTATGCTTAGCCCCTCTTTACAACACAAATAATAATAATAAGTTTCCTTCTTCAAAAAAAAAAAAAAGAGTGAGAAAAAATCTTGTACATTATAACTTATTTCCTAATGACTATAATTTTGAAAGATAGTAAAATCAGCAAAAATAACTCATAGCAACTACACACTTTATGTGCATCCTATGAAATCTAACTTTATATATGTAACAGATATCGATATATACGCATAATTTTTCATTGATAATTAGATGTCAGATATTATGCTCAAGTGAGGTGACCCATGCTACAAAATAACCCTACAATACATAAAATATAGCATAAAACATTTTGATAAAAAATACTAATCCTCCAAATATTATGTTCAATTTTCTAATAGTTGTCAGCATTTCAACTAGTCTTTCATCAATTTTATACTAAATAAATTATCTGCATTTTGAAATTCATGCTAATTAATCAACCTAAAAACTAAGTTCTCCTTGAATGATGATATATGTCTTACCGCAAAACACTCTTTAGTGTCTTGTCTTATCCTAAATTAACATATTTTGTAACTTAAAATCACTAAATTTTCA
This sequence comes from Selenicereus undatus, assembly GCA_017589665.1. Classification (NCBI taxonomy): domain Eukaryota; kingdom Viridiplantae; phylum Streptophyta; class Magnoliopsida; order Caryophyllales; family Cactaceae; genus Selenicereus; species Selenicereus undatus. Next base: position 5,188,463 of record JACYFF010031956.1, on the reverse strand, counting down.
ATGACTACACTTAATTATAAATTGCCAAGCTTAAGCATTCATCTACTACAGCGACGAAGCATTAAATGATACCCTAATCAGGTCAAACCCATCTGCGATGATATGATATGTGTATTTTAGAAAAGTGATAAATTATACATAAAAAGATGATTTTACACAACTTACAAGTTGTAATATGCTTCCACTACTCGATCATACCCTTTTTTTAATTTAAAAATATTATAATATAATTTTTAGGTAGAAACAAGACATCTAAACCGTACCTCATAGCAAGACATTTATCATTTCATATTTTTGAAACACAATTTCTTAAATTGCTTAATTAAATAACTGTTCCAACAGATATAGCAACGTAGCTTTCTCGGAAAGCAATTGTTCGATAACTTAAACAATTACCAACGAGCTTAAAAGATAGGGGAGTTGAAAACGTGGCCACGATAATCGTAACGTTTGATTGCCAATGTGTACATCATACTCCTGGGAGCATATACTTCCACGAGCCACATCCTCAAATATATATTAAAAAATAAATATATAACAAATACACATGTGAAAAATATATACACGTGGACAACGAGAGCATGTGCTCTCAGGAGCACATAAGAAATTACCGTTTATAGCAATCCTACATGGACCAAAGAGCTTTTTTGTTCGTTATTAAAAAACACGACAAGAAAAAATCATAGCACAATAAATATATGCATTAGTGGCCAGGTAGGAATAGATTATATATAACGTACACGAAATTGTTGAATAGTAAACAAAGAAGACTATCGACCAATTCAACTTCAGTACTATTTTTTATTATCTCCTCCTGGATGGTGGATATAAAACATTGACCAATACACGTAGTTGACAGTAGTTACGTTGCATATGGATTCTATATATGTTGTAAGTATTTGGTAATTAGATCTAAAAGTAGATATGTCTATCAGTATGGACTGATTAGAGCCAATATTGTTGCACTTGATACTTAAAATTAAGGCCATAAACTCAATGGTAACATTGTAGGGGTGCATGAAAATCTATCACTGGGTTGTATCTCGCTAAAGTCATGAATTGAAAGAGGTTCATGACTAAGCTAAAGGAATCGACAAGGAGTTTTTTTCATGCTAGTCAGGTCGACATTTGTAAATAGGCTTAGTAGTGCTTGTACTTGTAGTAATCGATCGGTGTTCCTTTTGGCTGGTACTTTGTTGATTTTAGTAGTTTTTGCTTTAAATTTGTACCCAGACTTTGACCCTTTTACTTTAGCCGATGACTAAATAATAATCGGAAACAAAAGATATCTCTAACTCTTGATTAAAAACCCGTTACTTAGAGAGTGCAAATATAAAATTATTTTTTATTTATAATACTAGGCATTGTTCCCTATAAAATAATTTAGATTGATTCTTTTTGTTAATTTTACTTCTAAGTGTCCAATATCTGAATAAGTTTCATATAAAACTGTTTCACAAACATAAAATTCATTTGTATAAATCCATTAATCGGAATTCTTTCCTCTCAATCTGATGACTTTTTCCGCTTTTTTTTAAAATTAAAAACATCATTATAAATTATTCTCCAAAGAAGCTAGAAAAGACGATACAATAAAATAGTAAAAGTTTAAAAAAAATAATTAAAAGACCAACAACTAACTATAAGTACAAGTACTCTTAATTTTTCTCCTCTTTCTTTTATTATTTTTCCTCCAACAATTATTTTGAATATAAGATGGTATTATATAACATGATTGTAAACAATATTAATTATTGCTAGCAATAAAGTCGAAGAATTTTGTTTTTAGTTGGCCTAAATGTCAATGCATAATAAGATTGTAACTTATAAGTACCTGTAAATCGTGTAAATTAAATCATTCTACAACATGCAATTTCCCATTTGTAAGATTAAACATGAAATCCTTCATTTTGAGGCGATTGGTATATTAACATGTTTTTAATTACGAATCGTGTAAAATCTCCAACTCAATTACGAATCAATAATACATTACTATAACTAATAAAATAAAGTAATTTCAAACCATTGGCCTTCTAATTCAATTCAAACAAAGATAAAAGATTACTCATCTTCAATAGAACCCCATATGGGCTGCTCCTGGCAAAATTATAGTCAGTAGTAAGCCTGGTTTATTTTGTTTCGTTCAATTGATTTTAATTTCTAATGACATTGTCCAATTACTCTAATAAATTTTCTTTTCTTGTGAAAGTTAGGTTTCTTTCGATCTTTTGTGAGTGTTAGGTTTTTTCTTTCTAGGGTTTTGTTTCTCGTCTTTTGTGCGAGTTATTTCTCTAACATATTTGTGCAAGTTTTATCAGGATTATTGAGTCAATTAGAGGGTGTCTTTCTGATTTATCAGTTTGTTTCATTGGTTTGATTAAAAATGATTCAACAATAAAAATTTATATGGGTGAATCAAGATGATATTTCTTTCAAGCTTGATCTGTTATATCACACAGATATTTATTCTATGAAGTCATGCACCAACTTCACAACGTTCGAAAAAGACAAACTGACGTTGAAGAACGCACTTTGTAGCCAAAATGGTGCTACAAGTATATATAAGTCGGTCGGAAGTATCTTTACAATTAACTTTTTGAAATATCAATCTCTTTTGATATTTTAGATTTATTCTTATAAAAAATTATCGATGTAAATGTCATATGACTTTTAATTAATAAATTTTTTTCTAAAAAAAATAAAGCTCCATATCATCAACCATAAGCAGAATCCAAAGTCTGTCATTTAATATATTTCCCTGTGGAATTAAAGCATTCTTGTGGCTGTTGGAGTTCGACGTAGGGGGATGTCATTGTCACTTGGTTTCTTGTCACTTGTTAAATCGGGAGAACGTAGGAATCAATGTCGGTGCATGGCTAGAGCTTTCGGTTGAATTTGGATTAGGTATGGAATCGATCAATGTATTCTGAAAATTTATAATCAGTCAAGGTCGTTGCAAGTAATATTCCTTCGCGTTTAGGTAGACTGTTTTCTCTAACCTTGCGGATTAAGCAACCAAAAGTCAGCATATTATCAGAAAAAGGGCAACATAAAATCGCATAAAAAGATTCAATTCTCTTAAAGGACAAGACAAGACAAGATTGTATAAATCTATTTCTTGACCTTCAATCATTGGTTTAAATTTTTGGTTGAAAGGGTTCTTGAACATGGTATCAAAGTTTTTCTGATCGAGAGGTCTTGAGTTTGAATCTCAGCAACCTTCATATTGACTTATTGCGCAAGATAGAGGGAGCCTTTGCAGCAATCACGCTTAAAGCCCAAAGGGTATTCACGTGAGATGACATGTTAGAGTATAAACATATTCTTGTGTCTTCAACCATCAGCTTCAACTTTTGGTTGGAATGGTTATTGAATAATTTTGTTACCTAGAATCGTGCCCTTCTTTAAATTAATTTTTAGTTTGATTTTTTTTTTTAACATGGAAGGATTAGCTAGTATGAGTTTTAAGAAGATGTTGAGTTTAGTTTACAGAAAATAAATTTCAATTCGTCTTTTAACTGATCTTTGGGCTTGATAATAATTCAATCATGCCTCAGGAAATTTGATTCCCCGCACAGCTTTTTAGGTATTGAATGCATAAATTTAAATCCCTATTTGTTTAGACACATGAATATATTAAAACTTAAACATCTAGACTTGGGTCTAATTTTTGTACGTAGATTTAATACACTAGGATTTGATTTATATTTAGACCAAGAAAAACTATTAAACATAGGGGTGTTCATCGGTCCAGGACCGGACCGGACTGGCTGGGTCGAAGACCGAAAACATGCCTGACGTTGGACCGAAGACCGGACCGGTCTGGTGTCGGTCCTGGACCGGACCGGACCGGTCAGAACCGGGACCGGACCAGACCTGACCAGCCCCAGACCGGTTCTCAGCAGCAATTCGCCAAAATTCGATCGAAGCCCACAAACTGTAACGTAACTGACAATTTGACAAACCTGCTGAAAGTTGAATGCTGTTTGAACTAATTGAAATTCTAAATTTAATACAGACCAATTACACTTAAAAGTGAATTACATAACCAAAGTTACACGACACTAAATCACTAATTACAAAACATGTTCTTGAAATGAATGCTTGATGCCTGCCGATGCCAATCTCAAAGTTGCAACACATGTTCGAGTTTCGACTTGGATTCTTGGGGAAAGATTATGTTGCAAGAATGTGCTCCTCTTTCAAATGAATCAAATCTTCAACTGAGTTAGTATTTGAATGAAATAAAAATTGCGTTAGTAAATATAAAACCAACAATTAATTTAGCGGAAAGGAAAGTCAAAGTAACAATGCAAAAAAAAATTACCTCAATACTAAATGTTCAAAGTATCACCCACATCAATCACATTATCCTTACTACTCAATTGAGCAAGGTCTAAAATAAACACAATATAAAGAACAAAAATAAAAATTAGAACATGTAATCATATGAACCATATATTGAAAACTAAAAAAGAAATGAAAAGGTGAAAATTACCCTTCTCAAGGTCCCACAATTCATCAAAATAGTCATCCATATCTAATCTACTACTTGGCCGCAACCAATCTTGTGCACATATAAGTGCTTGAACCATCTTCTCGCAATCAAATGAAACAAAATTCATAAGTCAACTCAAGATCAATAAATTGTAAATTTACAACACAAGGTCAAGAAATATAATACTTAATCATTTACCTTTGGAGTTAAAGAAATTCTGAACGAATCAAGAGTACTTCCTCCTGTACTGAATGCCGACTCTGATGCAACCATAGAAGCAGGCACGGCCAATACATCACGAGCCATATGAGCAACCACAGGATACTGAGGACCATGTACTTTCCACCATCCCAACACATCTTCCCCCATTTCATCCACTTCAAGTCCCTCATTTAGGTACTTTTGTAACTCCGTCTTGGTGATTCCTCTTCCTCCATCTGGCCCCTTTAACTTCTTTTTTAATCGTCGGTGATAAAACGAGGAACCTCTACTAGATGCATTACCCTGTAGTCCCTCCTCAACTTCAGGTTGTACCTCACTACTTTGCCCAGTATGATGAGTCGTTGGCTTATACAATTGCCAGTAGTCATCAAATAAAGTTTCTAACTTCTCTTTGACTTTTGAAACTACTGCACTAGCATGTTCTTCACCAAACACATCACATAGAGAGAGTTGAAGACCCTCCAACTTGCACCTAGGATCAAAGATAGGAGCAACATACAACAAAGGGTTCATTTTCTCAGGTGTGCCATAGTATTTCTCATATTTCATCCTCATCCTCTTAGCCATTTCTTTGAAGTTTGTAACTGTAGAAAATCCAATCCCCTCAACATCCTCACTTTCTTCATCATTATCAATGGTCTCCACAACTTCCTCTAATTCACTTAACATACTATGAATATCCAAAATCTCATAGAAATGCAGGTTGGAAGTCACATAAGAAGTACCAGACAAACGCAAAGTAGTATTATAGAAAACCTCCAAAAAAACTAACAAGTGTTTAACTTGTTTCCAGTCATTAGAGTTAGGAGGTCTGTCAGCATCATCATCTTTAGCCAACTCCACATTATAATAAGGGTCCATTTTGCTATACTTTGTGAATGCATGCTCATAAACTAATGCAGTCTTAAGCATCTTATAAGTGGAGTTCCATCTAGTAGGGACATCAAGAGACAAAGAAGCCTTTCTGTCTATTTTTTCAGCAACTATGCATTCTTAAAATCTTTGCAACCTACTGGGAGATTGCCTAATGAACCTCACAGCAGCTCGAACACGCTTAACTGATTTTCCAACAACCTTCAACCCATCCCATACGACCAAATTAAGTATGTGAGCAACACACCTAATATGTAAGAATTCCCCACCACAGAAAAGAAAATGGCCTTGTCGCTCAAGGTCAGCAATAAGGGCAGTACAAACAGTACTATTACTCGCAGCATTATCAACAGTAATAGTGTACAACTTAGAAGATAAACCCCAATCATCTAAACATTTTCCAAGGACAAGAGCTATATCATCGCCTTTATGACTAGAAATTGGACAAAAATTCAATATTTTCTTATGCAATTTCCAATCATTATCAATAAAGTGGTCAGTTATAACCATGTAGTTGATCCTCTAAAGTGAAGTCCATGTATCAGTTGTAACACACACCCTTTGACATGAATGTGTCAAATATTCTTTCATCTTCACTCTTTCATCCACATATATATGATAAATATCTCTAGCTATGGTAATGCGTGATGGCATATTCAGTGAAGGACAACAACAAGCCATCATTTGCCTAAATCCCACATTTTCGACAAATCTAAAAGGCAACTCATCAATTATAATAATTTTGGATATAGACTCTCTAGCCTCATGAGAATTCAATATCCATGGTTTCAATGAAGCTTCTCCCTCATTATTTGGATCCCTCTCAAAAACCAACTGACTTTGCGTTTGTCTACTTTTGTTGTTCGGATTTTCAGGGCATCTTGGAAAATGATATTTCAAGTTCTTCGTTCCATTCTTAGTAGAGTCAACCTTATAAATAATACCACAATACTTGCACTTACCGGCCACTCTTTTTCCATTCTCTTTGATTTCCTCGAAATGGTCCCAACACTCGGCCCTTTGAGTAGACTTTCTAGCCACTTGCTTCCCCGTACTCTTGGTTTGTGTTGCTTTTGCACTTGCCTCTTCTTCCTCTTGTATTTCAATAGGGGCCGCATTCGATTGGTGCTCAGTCGGCCCTTTATGTATGTCAACCGATTCTTCCATTTCCGAAGCACCTCTCTCCTTGGATTTGGAGCTCGACATCTAACATTGACAAGTTATTTAAAACAATAAATATACTATTAATAGTACACACACACTAACACACATGATTACATGAATACATAATGGTACTTTAACAAACTAAACCTAGAAAACTCAAAACTTACATTTCGAGAGCAAGCTGTAAGTGACTCCGTGATGACAAATGTAAGAAAAGAGGGATGTCAAACGTTCACCTGAAAATCAGTTTTCCATATATTAAACAATGAGACTCAACTACGACAATGTCAAACACCTTGTGACAAAAATCTATGAGTTACGTGACCAAATTGAACAACCCCAACTAAGAAATTGCTAGATGTTGGCAATAAGCCAATAACAATGTATATACTTCTAAACAAGACTTAATCTACAACTGTCAACTGATATACACATTCCACACCAACAATTGGAAGGAAAGATGCATGTATGTGGATCTCCCATGCCACACCAACAAATGGATCACACTGGTTGTTGCATACTTGCATATTCAGCATGTTTAGAGAGAGTCTCAAGGGTGGCAATAATTGTTCAAAAACTCTATTATCTAAGCCATAGGAAACGCTTGAAAAATGAAGGTTTTTGAGATCACAATTCACAATTCCTCTTCCCAAAAGTACTCCCATTCAAAAATTGCACATTCCCATTCAAAAATTGCATTCATATTAATATATTATCATGAATAACAAACCCATTGCTGAAGGTTAAGTGGTTAACTACAGTCTACAGACCCTGTACCCACAAATTGGGCAAACAAAGAAGAAAACAAGAATACAGCTGGACCAAACCAAATTAATACAAACAATGAAACAAATGAAACAATGTCCCAGAATCCAGATTCAGAACTCAGAAGGAAACAGGAATACAGGTGGGACATCCAAACGGACCAAACCAAATTTATTGAATTCTATAACTTGCAGGCTTGCAGCAAACAATTGAGATTTGAGAAATCAAATGATTCAAATGGAATTGAGGAATTCAACCTTTGAAACAGTCACCGGTAGGGGGTCGGTCGACGATGGACCGAGATTCCGCTAGTCAGCGGTGGTCACCGGCGAGACAACCAAGCAACTGAAGTGAGCAACCGGCCACGGCTGTCGGAGCTGGGCTGGGGTGAGTCACAGTGACAGAGAGAGAGAGTTGCTGAGTTAGAGACAGGGGAGGCCACACGGCGCACGCTGTCGCAGTGTCGCCGGTTGCCGTCGTCGGTGGTGGACCCGATGGTCACTGGAGCCCGGAGACTGGAGTGGAAAGTTGAGAACTCGAGATTCCAGAGTCCAGACTCGAGTCGAGGTCGAGGAGAGGCACTGAGGCAGCTAGCGAGAGGCGAGAGCAGAGGTCACTGGAGAAGTGGTGAGACCGTGAGGCTAGGCCGGAGAGTCGGAGACAGAGAGCCACTGCCTGAAGTGCTGACTGATGAGGGCTGAGCTGCTGAGGGGCAGAGGCAGAGTGACCAGGTCGCAGTTGCAGAGGCAGAGAAGAGAAGAAAATCAGAACTTCAGGAGACAGGAGAGGAGAGGTTCACGAAACGAAATCACGATTCTCATTCTCAAAAACTCAAACAAAAACCCTAAAAAAACCGGTCCACGGTCCGCCCGGTCCAGACCGGACCCGGACCGAAGACCGAAACTGGACATAGCCAGGACCGTGGACCGGACTGACTACTCCTGGTCCGGTCCGGTCCAAGCCGGTTTTCGGTCTAGGTCCGGTCCAGACCGAAAAATGAACACCCCTAATTAAACATGTCTAATTCAAGCCGAATTGCCATTCTAGACCTAACTCATTGTCATCTCTCTTTTTATGTGGAAACTTTAGTAATTTTTTGTCTTATTTGCCATAGATTTACAATTGTAGCAAAGTTTGTCCCGTTAGAGAAAAGGGGATGGCCATGAATACTGGAGTACGTAAGTGATAAAAACATATAAGATACTAATGTGTACTTTTTTTCTTCTTTTTTTTTACATTGGTAAAAAGGAGTAACCTCAATGTTAGACGCTTCTTCTCACAAGAGTACGTCCAATTACATCCGCTGCCAAAATATCACCAAGCTCTGGGGAGAAATAGACTTCTGAAGAAATCGAATTCGGGATAGTGTGACCAAATTTAGATAGCCAATCAGCCGCCATATTTGCCTCTCGGAAGATGTATTGAACTCGGAATATGGTTTCATGATTAACCCATATTTGGACGTCCTAAATAATTGTAGCGATTTTCCAGGGAATTTGTATTTTTCCTATTAGTGCCTAAATTACTGTATTGTTGTCTCCTTCAATTAGTAGTCTCCAGTATCCTGCTAGTATGGCCGCACTAACTCCATCCTTGAGTGTTCTTGCCTCAGCTACCATGATTAATGTGGTCCCATAGTTGGCCGCTACTATTTTGAGCAGTTTGCCTGTCTAGTCTCGCAGTACATAGCCGCCTGCTGCTGATGAATTGAGGAGCGATTCGTCAAAGTTGACTTTGACGAATCTTGGTAGTGGGGGGTGCCACCTAATAAGGTGGAGGGATTTTGGAGGGGAAGAAGGGTCTCCCCTCAGTGAGTAATCATCCGATATACAAGCTCAGATTCTCCATTCAACATATGTCTTTTTTGCTTTAATGAGGCATTTTAAAGGATTAAAAAACTTATTTTCGAATACTACTATATTGCGATCTTTCCAAATGCTGCAAATGAGAAAGGATAATTTTTGGATCAACATGAGGATCTTACCCCCTATAGCACTTCAGTTATTGGTTGGTATCCACCTAGAGAAAACTGGATATGGAACCATTGATGTTGATATGCTAGTTCCCAGAGCCTTTCACTTATCGGACATTCGCTAAGTAGATGGTCAATTGACTCAATGTCTCCCAAACAGATTGGGCAACCTGCATCAATAGTCAATCCTCGTTTAAGTAAAGTTCCTCGGACAGGGACCGCTTTATGGCATAATTGCCATAAGAAGATTTTAATTTTTGGCATCATATCTATCTTCCAGATCCACTTAAAGTCCCAGTCCGAGTATTCGTTAATAGATTTTTCATGTGCTAGCCACGTTGCTGATTTAGTACTAAAGGTACTTGAATTATTCAGGCCACAGCAAAAAGAGTCGGGTTTATGGTGGTCAGTAATGACAATTCCTTGGATTGTTTTCAGAATTGGGTGGTTACCCAGTGTAGATGCTCTGTAAAATTCCATGTCCGATCATGTTGGACAAAATCAGAGATTTTAGCCCGTTGGCTAGTAAAGGTTGCTTCATCAGTATCAAGTATTTCAATGAGGTTTTTATTCTCTATCCAATTATCATGCCAGAAGGCAATGCTTTCGCTATTCTCTATCTGCCACATAATTCCTTGTTTTACGAGAGATCTATAGTTTAATAAACTCTTCCAAACTGGGGAGTCAGCGTTCTGTTTTTTGTAGTTGAAGAAGTTCTGCTTGTGGAGGTACTTTGCTTGCATCATTTGCACCCATACACTAGTTTCATTAGTGAGTATTTTCCAGGCTAACTTGCATTGAAACGCCTTGTTGACAGCTTCTATTTTTCGCAATCCTAGGCCACCTTTGCTTTTGGGTAAGCAGACTTTGTTCCATGTTACAAGCGGTAATCCTTTCCCTTAAACACTACAAAAAAACACGCGTTTAGAAATCGAAAACTTCAGTTTCTAAATTAGCAAAATCGGTTTCTAACAGCCATTAGAAACCGATTGGAAACCAAAAGTTGTCCATTTCTGGACGCTTGGTTGCTAAATAGCTTTGAAACTGAACTTGGTTCGATTTCTAAATTGGAAACCGATATCTGAAACCAATTAAAAATCGGTTTCAAATATTAGAAACCGAAAACAGGTTTCGGTTTCCAATATCAAAAACCAAATTAAGTCATCGGTTTCTAATATATTGAAACTGAATCTGTACATCGGTTTCTAATAGTTGAAACTGATGAGTGATTCGGTTTCTAAAGTTAGAAACCAATGATATTGATTTTGTTTCTAATTTTGGAAACCAAGAAATCAATTTTGTTTCAAACATTAGAAACCGAGTATAGTCTTCGATTTCAAATTTGTTAAGTTCTAAGTGTTACGTTCTTTCTTTCGATTTCAAAAATAAAAGAATAGCTATTTCCAATAATAACACAAACTTGCCAACTTCAATTCTTGCCCTAATTATACACCTCTTCCAATAGTACCACAAGAAAACTAACACAGCTTAAAGTTCTGTAACTAAAATGCATTTTATATATATATATATATATATATATATATATATATATATATATATATACATATATGTATATATATATATATGTGTGTATGTGTATATATATATATATATATATATATAGTTATAAGAGCTTTTACAATAATGTTGATTCCAAAAGGTGGAGCTATTTGCCAAATTTACAACCCCACACAAAATTTCAAGCATTGTAACTCCACAAGAGAAATCTATATAGATCCTTAGTAAGGTAGTTGGGATCTACAAAAGTGAAGATATATGCATAGTAGAAATCGACTACACCCAAATCAGAAGGCATGTCTCTGTGCATATGCTTATCAGCAATCTACTTTTCTAAATCATGGAGATCCGATGGATGACCAAGCAAAGTGGAACATGAGTGCCATTTGGGATCGTATACCTTGCAGGGCTAGTTTTTTATCCTTTATCATCTTAATTGTGCCTCTAGCATTCATTGCTGCTCCTCCATTCTTCGTTTCTGCTCCTCCATGAATCAATGTTTATGGACTGGTTATGAATATTTAACATCAGAAAATAAAAATCTTATCACAAAACAATAAAAATTTGCTACCAAACAACAAAATAAAACTGAGAAAGTTGAGGAAATAGCAATCACAATTTGGGAACAAGAAGACCAATCACGTAAACTGATTAGTTGTATGTCAACTTCCTCCAGACATGAAGTCCCCGGTATTACATTGTGCACAGGCCTAAAACCGTGGGTTTTCAGAAGAGGGCAAAAGTTAACATGCTTGTTAAGACTCTTACAGTCTGTGAGCAAGTGCTGGATGAACAGTGATGGAAGGTCATGGGTGTAATATAATTCTATTAGTACCCTCTACAACATTTGGTCACTTCAACATCCTCATTCATAACCAAACACTCTTTGACAGTAGTAGTCACACACATATAGGCACAATAACAACTTAGAGATAACAACATCAATGACAGGAACCAGGCAGAGTTTAGTTAAGAAATTAAAAGGAAGTCCTGCATATCCCATAATCAATGCTAACAACAGCTTTAACAGAACTTTAATCAGGTAATGAAAAAGTTGATGAAGTACGTAGCACACTCATGGAGCTGGTTCCCTGTAACTTCGCAATCTTGTTTCAGCAAAGCACACAACATAACTCCATTATGCAGCCATTCTCAATCTTTAAGGCAAGTGGACAACAATTATTATCATCAAATATACTCCCAGCAAATAAATCTATACAATAGCATCATATAAATATAGTATCCAACTATTTCTAACAATGTACGAGATCATATACAGTTTAACTATATAGTTTGACCGGACAAAATTTAAGAACTACGATGCTAACAGGATACCTTTTACTTGAAAATGAACAAGTTTGCACAGAAATCATCCTAATTAGCAACATAACTAGAACTTTCATATTGCCTATGCTTGTTTATGATGAGCATGTAATAGTCTGACTCGACGAAGGAAATCATATTATCCAAGCAAGTACACTAGCACTAATAGAAATCCAAAAATTAAGCCATTAGCATGCCATAGCTATGTACAAACAAACAACAGGTCAGCTTTGCTAAAGCCAAGGAAGCTCCTGACTCCAACCCCCAAAAAGCTAGCTTCCATACCTTCTTGCGTTTTAGATTCCTCCTAAAATAATATAATAGGAATTTGGCACAATACCTTGTACATGAGCACCGACATGAAACCCTCCATATTGACACCTAATTTTACCATCTATCAAAGACAAAGCTTCCATCAACCCACCATCAACCATTAAGCCCTGACATTGTTACATCAAGCAAAGAATCTCATTTTACATATCACTTTAAAAGACTTCAAGAGTAGTATTCAATACTGGCATGCTTGTGTGACTTTCAAAGCCTAAAAATGGCGAACAATAACCTCAAAAGTCGTCCTTATCACCAAGGCCAAGTGATGAAATGAATAAATCAAACAAGAACTTCTGCCAGCACCAAATTAGGGATATCAGACATAATAGTACAATATAACCATATTCACTTCACATCAACAAAGCAAACCAAATATGCAATTACCTGTAGATAAGCAATTGAAGTATTGAACTGGATTTGAGGTACCATCCACCTCCTCAGTTTCTCTCTCCTATGCGTCCTCCTCTTTGCCATTCCCATTGACAGCAAACAAAGCAAAGCAATCTAATCTCATTTTCAGATTTTGCATTTTAAGAAGAGTAAATAAGGAAAGAAGAGAATTATGGTTTAAAGACAACCAAAAAGCAAGAGTGAAATCTGAAGCACAAGCCCCATCATTAGCATGAATTGCCCAAAACTTGAAATTAAAAATCCCTAATCTGAGATCGTACAAAAAGAGGAATAAAATCTTACAATTTTCAATACAAATGCGAAATTTACCAACTTAAGCAGGCAAATAGGGATCAAAATCGAAAAACTAACAACCTAAAGCAAGGTAAATGAAAAAGAAAACCTAGGGTTAGGGATCGGGAGAAATTATATAGGGTTTTTGGTGTTAGTGTTTACATAGGGTTAGGGATCGGAAGAAATTACATTGCAAGCAGAGCATACATGTTGTTAGTGTTTGCATAGGGATTTTGGCGAAGATTGAGCGAAGATTACAAAGTGAAAGAGTACAGCAAAGAGAAAGGGGTGTTGGTCTTCTTCACCAGGCGAATTTTCTCTCTCCTTACTACCTTCAATGGTCGAGCGAAGATTACGATAACGGTGGAGATTGGGGTATTTGTGGTCAGAGAAAAGAGGATATGCCAAGTGAAGGGGAAGAGACAAAGAGGGTTGGGGTGTGGAGTGATAGAGAAAGAGGGGGGGTAGGGGGCTAAGAACGGGCGAGGTGAATGAAAATGGTGGGAAAGTTGAAATTTTTGGGGTTATTTCTCTGAGATGCAGAAATCCAAAATGAAATCATAATTAGAAATTGAAACCAATTAATAAATCAGTTTCATTCTAGAAATCGAAATTAGTGTTGGTTTCCAAATTTTGAGACTGACTACATAATGCGCTTCAAAATTAGAAACCATGAAAAGCGTTTCTGTTTGTGGTTTCAAAATGCGCTTTTTGAAACTGAATTATATTCGGTTTCTAATTTCGGTTTCTAAATGCCAGCTTTTTTGTAGTGTTCCTACGTGTGGTTCCAAAAGAATTCTCGACTAAGTTTGTCGAGATGGTGACTAGTACTAGTTGGGATCTGGAAGCATTGGATGGTATGCGCTAAGATAGATTCTAAATGTGATTGGATTAGCACTGTTCTCCCTGCTTTCGATAAACAGTTTGCTTTCCAACCTTGAAGTTTGGTCGTAGCTTTGTCAATGATTTCATTAAAGGTAGATTTGGAAGGTCGACCTTGAAAGAGGGGACAACCCAAATATTTACCTAAAGATGCTCTATGGGGTATGTTAAAAATACCCTTAATGACTTCTTTTTGGTGAACAGTGGCATTATGGGAGAACATGAGTACCGACTTATGATAGTTAATAAGGTGTCCTGATTTATCGCAGAAATTGTCAAGTAGCGACTTTAGGTGCGCAGAACTAGTAGCATTAGTTTAACAAAATATGAGGCAGTCATCGACAAAGAGCAAGCCGGGAATGGTATTGGCTCGTGGGCAAATCTTGATCCCTATTCCAGATTTTTTAGTAGTCGCTGCTTTAGTTAACCACAGACTTACAACTCCCATGCAGATGATAAAAATGTACGGAGAAAGGGGATCGCCCTGTCTAATTCATCTACTTGGGGTAAATAATCCGTGTGGTTCGTCATTAACGATAATAGAGTATGAAACAGACGATATACATTCTTTAATCCATTTGTTTCAAGTCGGATGGAATCCTATTTCTTGAAAACATTACACAATGAAGCCCCATTCCATTATGTCGTAAGCCTTTTCCATATCTAGTTTGATGGCAACCCAAGCTGCTTTTCCTTTTAATTTTTTGAATTTATGCATAATCTCGTGAGAGATGAGGATATTATCATGAATAGATCTGCCCGGAATAAATGCGCTTTGCAGTGGGAAAATTATTTTATCAAGAAGTGGACGTAGTCGATTAACAAGGATTTTTGCAATAATTTTATAAATCATGGAGCATAGGCTAATTGGTCTAAACTGGTTAATCTGTACTGAATTCTCAATGTTTGGTATGAGGGCTATAAAGGAATGGTTAAGTTCTTTTAGCATCTTCCCATTTGTGAAGAATTATGTGATACAATTTAATAGATCTTTTTTAATGACATTCCAGTAGCTCTTGAAGAAACCTGCACCAAACCCATCAAGTCCCAGCGTTTTGTTGGAGTCGATACTAAACAGGGCAGTTTTAACTTCCTCCAGATTAGGAAGTCTGATGAGTTCGCTATTTTCAAGATCTGAAATTAGGCTAGGAAGCCCAAGCAGGCATAAGGTGCGCTGATCAATGTGACTTGATTTAAAGCGTTTGGAGAAGTCTTCCGTGAATTTATTAGCAATTTGTTCATGATCATTGATCCAAAGCCCGCAGTCATCTCGAAGTTTGGCAATCATTTTCTTTTTCCTTCTGATGTTTGCTCTGCGTTGGAAGAAGGTAGTATTTCGGTCTCCATTTATCAGCCATTGTTTCCGTCAGAGCTGTTCCCAATATTTTTGGTTAAAAAGTATCATTTTTTATCTCTGTTGTAGGAGGCGTTCCATCCATGCATTGAGGTGAAAGCTCTCTGGGTTAGTTAGGAGTTTAACCTCCGCATACTCAATTCTTTGCGTGTTTTGCTCTATTTTATTATACAAATGGCCAAAGTGGTTTTTCGACCAGCCTTTCATTTCTTGTTTGATTACTTTAAGTTTCTTTGCTAGTTTGAACATATTCGTTCCAGAGACATTAGTTCGCCAATTCTTGGCGATAATGGTATCCACTTGTCGGTATTTGCATCAAAAATTCTAAAAGCAGAAGGGGAAAGCTTTATGTCATTTGACCACTATATCTGAGGAAATAATGATGGGCCTATGATCTGAACATGTGAAGCTGCCATGTTCCTCAAAGGTATTAGGATACATGGTTTGTCAATCTTTCCTGGCGATAGCTCTATCTAGTCGCTCATAAATTAAATGGGTATGGAGTCGTTTTTTCCATGTGAATAGATTCCCTTTAACTAGGACCGATTCTGCATCAATTTCTGTCAGAAAGTTATTTAGTATGTGGAATTTGCTTAGGGGAAGAGTCTGTCCCTCCCCCCTTTTCATTAGGGCTAAAAGCTCATTAAAATCCCCCACGAGACACCAAGGCACATCAAATACTAGATTAAGTTGTGTGAGGTGATCCCAGAATTGATCTTTTTTTTAGTTTGGGCTGGGGGGCATAAATACCTAAGACTATAGAATTTTGTCCTGTTTGGGGGTCATGAATAAGCATATGAATAGCTCGCTGTTCTTTAAGAAGGATGGATGCGTGTATGTTCCCATTATTCCAAAGTACTGTAAGTCCCCCTGAGTGATTACGAGGTAACACATAATTGTAGTGATCAAAGCCCATATGGGAAAGTATTTGAAGTAGGTTCTTCATTAACCATCGTTTCAAGTAAGAAAATTATGTCTGCCTTATAGGTTCTTGTCAGGAATTGAACTTCCTTAATAACCTGTGGTTTTTTAGCACCTTGTGTATTCCAGCTAATAATTATCATAGTAAAGGAAAGTAATAATTAGTCGTTCTTGCCGGTTTTTGGTATTCTGGTAATACCCCGGCATATCTAAAATCAGCATATAGCTTATTTGCTTGCTGCATAATAATTCCCAATGGACAGAGATGCACGAACTCACGAGGACAAACCCTCTGTATTATACAACTGAGTGGCAGAATGCAATGGTTATTGATCCTAAGTAATATGTGGCTATTAATACGGGGTACTGGTTGTTTGTGCAGGGGTGTATTGCCTTACTTTGAAATTAATATAACACAATCTGGTAGAGATAGTGGAAGATGCTAAAGTTTTGACTAACTGTGATATGGAAAATTTCCTTTCAATAATCCAAAACCTAAAGTTCTTGAACTGGTCTTCGTGATTAGAATTGCTATTAAATGCCACACATTTGACTGGATAGATGTGAATATCAGTAGTTTGTGTACAATGCGTTATAAATACATTTTTTCTAGGTTTGAAGGCGGTCAAATAATTAGCCTTGGAAGAGCAAAGCTCTTCACTTGCTAAAGGGAAATACCAACCCTTAGGTGGATTTGCAGCACTCCTTTGATCTCCTAAATTTCTCTGTTCCTTCCGGCGCCACACTTCCTGGTTAAGAAGGCACAATAACTTAGTCCAGTGATTTTCGCAAAATTATATAGCATGAACACATACAATGAGCCTAGAAAGGGAGGAGAGCATGACAAAAACTAAGAGGGTAGCAAGCCACTAATTCAAAAATCAGTGGGGTCTCAAAGTTTATGGTATGCATCATTGACCTTCTAATGGGTGGGGGACTAAAGGATTAGTGGCCAGGTTTCGACTGCTCACTAGAGTTAGGAGCAACACAAGAGTTGACACCCTGATGCAAAATCCAGAAGCCACCCATAAATCGTCTTACCCTTATAGTAGTGGCTACTAAAACAAGCCCACTCAGTTTTAACCAATCAAAAAGCGCAAGGGGTTGGGTTGAAAGAGCTAAGTCCAAACCAGAAGAACTAGAATAATCCATTAAGGTAACATTAAAACCATCATTCCTAATGCATGCAACAAGGATTCTACTCAGGTTACTGTTTATAGTAACATTACAAAAGGGAAGGACCACCATGTATCCAGGTGGTTTGACTTGAAGTTCTAGAATCCGGGGAGCAATAAAGGCATAGTGCCTTACAAAAAAAGAAGCCAAAGCATAATGCAAAGAACAATGATAAACCTATATTTTACACACTTTTATGCATGATTTTTACCTCTTAACTCGGCAGTTTCTGGTATAATTTTGTGAGTTTAGAGGTCGATTATTCATTGTTTATCTCAATTCTGCCTAAAAGTCGTGTTTTTGTGTTTACAGGAGCCTGACTTGAATAAATGAGGAAAACAAGCCAATGTCGTGCCAAACAGGAGCTAAAAGGGGGGACTTCAGGCCAAAAGAGGGTGGCACGGTGTCACCATGCCGCACAGGCTGACCGTGCCACATAAAAGAAACTGGAGCTCGCGGGACAGCAAAGTGGCACGGTCACACCGTGCCATGTGGCACGACCGTGCCACTTTAGTCGCCTTCGCTAAGTTGTGTTTTCGCGTTGTAAGAAGAGAGTTTTGGAAGAAAGGAGTATTCATTCCTTGTGGGAGGTGATTTTTAGGGTTCTTCTCTTCTTAGTTTCAGATTGAATTGAGTTGTAATTGGTTTGAGGGGGGATTGAAGATTATTATTGCAATCAATTATTCGTTCTTGACGAATTCATTCGGTTATCAATTTAAGTACGTTTCTCTTCTCCCTTCTCGTGTTTGAATTGAATTTCGTTGTTCCTAGGCATGTTTTCATTACGATTTGATTGTTTAGTTGATTCAATGATAATGGTAGGCTAAATCTATCATCTTGGATTGGGCGTAGCCCCTGTTGTGCCAATTATGATCAGATTCTAGGTTTAATTAATTCATTCCTGCAGAATTGACTGAACTCCCACATTGTATGCCAGATGCTCGATGAATTGCCTGAAAGGGTTTATTCATGGTTCTTAATTAGAGTTTAGGGGATTAGCGAAAGTTAAGTCCTAGGCTTAGAGCCGCTTTGTGGGCAATTGAACTGCTAGCACGAAAGTAGTTAGTACTTCAATATCTGGGAACAATAGGTTGCATATCCTGTGATTAGGTTTATCATTGTCCTGCGAAAGTAGGCGATCTGTTTAACCGAATCAGTCTAATGACCTTCGAAAGAAGGTGTAGATGTATTACACCGGTAACTGTTCCAGTCCAGTCATGCATGTAGGTTGAATTACATAGCTTAGTTCAAAATCTAAGAGGCACAACAGTGTGGTGAACCCCAATCTGGGACCTTTGTTAACATTGATTACAATCATAGTTTAATATTAGTCGCACTAATCAGCCAACATACGATTCTTGCTTAAATTGAGTTGAGAAGGTTACTTTGGTGGTTGAAACCGAGTTCCCTGTGGGATTCGACCCGTACTTGCCGATTGCTAGCTACAGCTACGCCGTGCACTTGCGGTAAAACTACACAACAAACAACCATTCTTCTTAATGAAGTAGCAATCAAGCAAAATAAGAGATATCCCATACATCAGCAAAAAAAACCGGTTAGAGAGTCCAGGTCAGAGGAACTAGGGTTAGGAATTACATTCCTCACCCTCTTCAACTCTTTTGCGCTTAGTTGAGTCCGTTGACATCTCCACATCCTCAATGTTCTCGAGGTTTAGGTACATGTCGACATTTTCCTCAGCATCCATACCCTCTTCCTCATCATTCTCCATATCAAGTAAAGTGTCAAAGTTCGGAGGAATTCTCACCTTGTTGTTCATGATACGAGGATCTGCAAGGGTAACCCTGCTATGTTCAGCAGGATTAGTGGCTTTCTTAGAAGAGTTATCTGCTGTTTTGACAGGCACAATGAGGGGAGGAGAAGTAGTAATGGTTACAGTAGAAGGACCTTGGGGTTTCAAAGACGATGGTTTCCTTGGCTGAGTACCGATCATAGCCCAGGTCCATTTTTTGGGGGAGACCGTAACTCAATTTTCAATCAAAGAGGGGTGAGTAGACGCTAAAGAGGTGGGTCCCTTACTCTGAGGATTAATACTGGTATCCTCAAATTTCTGTACAACCACTTGGATTTTTTTCTGAGAGGGAAGCTTGGGGCAGTTGTCAAGTTGGTGCGAGTCTCCACCACACGATGGGCATACTTCATGGAGTCCCTCATAAATGAGGGGGACTCTCATAGACCACCCATCCTTGGCTATGGTAAGACTACCAGGCAAAGGGTGTGTAACATCTATGTTAAGACAAACTCGAGCAAACTTGGCTTTGAGATGGAGTAGGGTGTTTTGGTCGACTCTAACTATAGGGCCAACTGGCTGCAGAAGCATAGCTAGAGAGTCATAATCCCAAAATTCCCAGGGAAGCCTAGGGACTCTAACCCATTGGTCGATTTTTGTAATAAAGGCAGTGTAAGAGTCAAAGCAAAGGGACCATTTCTGTTATACAAAATTAAGACCATTCATATGCCATAGTCTCTGGTCATACACAAGCACTCTATCTTCAGCATTAGCAAACCTTAACAAAATCCAATCGTTCCCAGCATCAATATAATCCACTTGTCCTTTAACAAAACACCAATCTTTTTTGGTCTTGTGGATAATGGCAGGGATAGGAAGAGGGTCACCCCAAATTTTCCTAATCAGACAACAGTTCAGAAGTTCTTCTAACTGGCTATGATGAGGCTTTGGGGGCAAGGAAGGGTTAGGGTTGGGTAGATTAGTAGAGTGAGAGGTCTGGCCTATGGAAAGGAGCCCTGCAGTGTTACTTCCTGGAAATTGAGAACAAAATTTTGATTCAGGTGGGGGGACTGAGAACGACCATGACCCCCCAAACCGAATTTGAGGGCATCTGCATAGGGCTTAGGTCTGGCTGTAGGGGATTGGCTATGATGGTTAGGTCGAACTCCATCCAGCACATGTAGCTCTCTAGATTGGGCAAGATGAGCAGGAGGGGGAACATTGTGGTTGTGGTAAGGACTACCTTATGGACTATTGTCAAGAGAGAGTGGGGATGATGGGGAAAGGGTGTTCATAGGCAGAAATATACTGAGTCTAATGGTATTATGGTAGGCTTGCTGTAACTGAGGGGTATCACTACACATATTTATACTAGGATCCCATTGACTAGCTAGGTGATCGGCTAGATGCTTCATAAAGGTGCTTGTAGGGGAAAACGTGAAATAGAGGGATAATCTATGGTTCTCAATAACACCATGATAGGCAGACAAGTAGTAATCAAGTTCAAGGAAATTAAATAGAGGGATATGACCTGGTAAGTTCTTTATGTCTTCTCTAATTCTGGGAGAGTTCTTGAAGAAGTTTGACTTTCCACTCGGATTTGAGGTAGTGCCCACTAGATAGCTCAAAAACCACCTTGATTTGTTGTCTTGCCACTCGATTATGGCTATCTGTGTAGCTGGTGGGCTATAAGCTTGCTCACCATCATGGATTTTGTCTAAGAGGCTCGATCCGCACAGATTGGGGGAATTATGACTCTCGGCATATCAAAAGACCCTTTTAGCATGCCCCATACTCGACTCTTGTTAAGAAGGGCCTTGCATCGCGTAGATAGAATCCAGTAGTTAGGGAGGGGTAATTCAGTCCGAGCAGTTTCGATCTGGTGTGAAACCATTATGTGAGAAAATGATTTAGATGTCTTGTCCTCCATTAATGGAGGAGGGTTAGCAAGTAGTTCAACTCGTGGGTAATTGATGCAGAGGGAAGCAGAATCGAAGGTCAGGATGCGTAAGGCGGATTTGGGCGTAGCGGTTTTGGGAGCCAAAACAACGTAGTTGGTCTTTACCTGGGGCGGAAACCACCACCTATCGGTGGGTTGGGCAGAGATGGCAGATTGATGGGAAATCGAAAGGATTTCTCCATTAAGGCAGAGGAAGGGCTTGGTTGGTGGTTCATTGAATACAGACGGGGTGTCGGTTGGTTTTTTCATGGGGAAGGTAGCAGCTATCTCTAGATATGCTTAGACTCTCTCTAGAGTATTCTTGCCTACGGTTAGATACTAATGTGTACATAGTGCCAATGGTTGAGGACTCAACCAAAACTCACATTTGAAGATGAAAGTTTATTTTACTTTATTCTAATAATTAAAATTTTCCACCTTTTTAATTCAGAATATCATATCCTAATAATACTATACAAAAAATGTTGGAGAAATGAATAATAATAGCTGTTGGAAGGAGAAGGAGATGACCTGTGTCGTGGTATGAACCACTGACCTAAAAGCTTAATTCGCCCGACTTAGGTGCAAATCGTTATGGCGGAGAAACTCCCCAAGGTTTAACACAGCTGGTTTCGCACTCGTGCACTCGATGGAGAAGCTTTGGTGTATAGCAACTTGTATGCCCAAGAAGTAGAGAGGAGAGGAGAGAATACGTTTTCTGTGTGTTCTGCAGAGTTGCAGAAGGGTCTCTTTTATAGTGGACTGAGGGAGAGAAAAACTGTCAACCAAGCAATAAAGGAAGGCGTGAAATGGGGGTAGAAAATCAGACAAAGGAGAGAATAATGTAACTGAAGGATTAATGGGGAGAGGATCATGGTGATTGAAGCAGAGACGGAGGAAGACTTGGTCAACTAGTCATTAGGAATACGGTAGCTCATACGCAATCAGTCTTCTCGAGAATTCCTCCAAAAATTATAGTGTAAGGCCCAAGCCCACAGCCCGCGCCGCGCCTAGCCCGGACCGGACGAGCGGCGGCGACCGCGCGAACGCGCGCGTGGCAGCTCAAGTCCCCTCAACCCCCCTTAAAACATGGCTTCAAGTATTCGACAAGAGCAAGAAGAGTGGGATATATAACCTTTTGAAGTTACTCCCAAAAGTTCCATGTGGGACAACAAAAGAGATAGGAAGAGTAAGTGAACACCCTTTTGGAGTGCCATTACTCCAACAATCCCCCACTAATGGTACACAAAAGGAAAAGACGAATGAAAAAAATTTCCTGGGCAAGAGGGGTCGGACACTTAAGTATCAATATCTTTCGGTTGAATTGATACGTAGTGAAGAGAAGCAACATCTAAGTCTGACAAGTGAGCTTAGTCTTGAACTTTTTAGACTTTGAATGAGGCCCTCTCGACACATATCAACCCTAAAGGATGTATACTCCGCGATAATCACTTACGCTTTTAGGCCCATGCGCATACCTCGGGTCTCACAAGTGCTATAGAGAGACAACCCTAGTATCTCATAGAAGGCGGTCAGACCTTCACACTTACTTAGGTAACTCCATCAGTCTATCTCTACTTACACCACCATATCATGGCTTGGAATTATTAAGAGCATGTGTTAGCTCAACCTCTTGTAGAGTGAAGAATCCATCAAGTGCTTCTCTATAGCACCACCATAATAGGCTATGGATTCATTTAATGTGCTTCTCTATAGCACACGCACTACCACATGCCATAGGGATGGGAAGTAGTGCAGTTAGAAGATTAATATGGCTTCGTTTGACCGCAAATGGGTATCCACCATATCTCTTCATTCCATGGGCTTTAGCCCCATCCCCCTCGACGTTTCAAGAACTACTCTTCTTGGCAATCCCTTTGTAAGAGGATCTGCCAAGTTTTTCTCGGATCTCACATATTCCAAGGAGATAACACCATGCTTCAGCAATTGCTTTACCGCACCATGTCTAATACGGATATGTCTCTTTTTCCCGTTGTAGACACTGTTGTGCGCAACTCCAATTGCTGCTTGCGAGTCACAATGCAAGGAGACAGGTGTTGATTGTTTCCCCCACAATGGTATGTCAGTCAAGAGACCCTTGAGCCATTATGCTTCTTAACCTGCCAACTCAAGAGCAATAAACTCAGATTCCATGGTTGAGCGAGCTATACATGTCTGTTTTGCAGAGTTCCATGAAATAGCTCCTCCACCCAATGTAAAAACATAGCCACTAGTAGAACTTACTTCATCGTTTTCAGCAACCCAATTAGCATCGCAAAAACCTTCAAGTACAGCAGGAAATTTACAAAAATGTAAACACCAATCCATAGTACCTCTAAGGTATCTCAACAAACGATGAAGTGCATCCCAATGTTTTTTAGCAGGATTGTGAGTGTACCTACTTAGTCTACTAACTGCATATGCAATGTCAGGACGAGTAGAGTTCATGAGAAACATCACACTCCCTATTATCTTAGCATATTCAATTTGAGACACACTAGGTCCTTTGTTCTTTTTAAGATGTATGCTAGGGTCATAGGGAGTTCTTACAGGTACCACATCGAAAGAGTTAAAATTTTTCAACACTTTCTCAATTTAATGAGACTGACTTAAGGAAAAGCCACTCTTGGTTTTTATAAGTTTGATCCCCAAGATAACATCTGCTTCTACTAAATCTTTCATTTCAAAGAGAGAAGATAGAATTCGTTTAGTCTCATTTATGGCACATAGGTTGGTACCAAATATCAGCATATCATCCACATACAAGCATATGATCACATAATCAGATCCAAACAATTTGGAATAAACACAAGAATCTGAGTTGTTGACAGTAAAGCCATTTTTCTTTAAAGAACTAGCAAATTTCTCATACCATTGTTTTGGGGCTTGCTTTAGACCATACAGGGATTTTCTCAGTTTACATACTTTGTTCTCCTGACCAGGGACCTCACACCCTTCAGGTTGTGACATATAAATTTCTTCCTCTAAGTCACCATTGAGGAATGCTGTTTTAACATCCATCTTATGTACCACAAGATCATGGATAGCAGCCAAAGCAACTGGACTTCTAATTGTTGCAATTTTGGTCACAGGAGAATAAGTATCAAAGAAATCAATTCCCTTCTTTTGGTCAAAGCCTCTAATGACCAATCTAGCTTTGTACCTTTCAATAGAGTCATCTGTCCTAAGTTTCTTCTTGAAGATCTATTTACTACTAATGGGTCTACAACCCTTAGGCAAGTCGGTCAATTCCCAAGTTTTGTTTGACTCAAGGGAATCTATTTCACTCTTGATAGCTTCTTTCCAAAAGTTAGCATCTATAGACCTCATAGCCTCTTGGTAGGTTTTAGGATCTTCCTCAAGTAAATAAAGAGACACAAGTTCATCGGTCAAAGCATCAATGTCAAAGTTCTCAAGGACTTCTACCAAAAAGGAGGTGATAAAGTCAGGGCCAAAACTAGTTTTAATCCTCTGTCTGTTGCTCCTTCTATGTTCAGTTTCCAAGTTTCTAATACTAGAGCTAGAAGCAGGCAAGTTCACATGTTCAGGTACAATATTAGATACAATATGAGGCACATTCCTTTTTAAAGGGAAAACATGCACAAAGAAATCAGCATCTCTATACTCCGAAATAGAGAAATCAGATAAAGACATAAATCTATATGCAACACTGTTTTGAGCATAACCAATAAAAGCAACATCAAAATTCTTGGGGTTGATGTTTGAACGTTTATGACTAAGTAGTGCAACTTTGGCAAGACACCCCCCACACTTTCAGATAATTCAGGTTGGGAGCATACCCTTTCCACAATTCATATGGGGTTTGATCTAACCTCTTATGGGGAACTCTATTGAGTATAAAACAAGTTGTCAAGACAGCCTCCCCCCACATGTTATCAGATAGACCATAACTAACGAGCATGGAATTCATCATGTCTTTAAGGGTACGATTTTTCCGTTCAACAACACCGTTTTGTTGAGGAGTGTAAACGACACTAGTCTTATGTATTATGCCATTTTTCTCACAAAAGGCAGTCAAAGAATTTGTGTCATATTCCCTACCTCTGTCAGATCTAAGTCTTTTGATTTTTCGGTCTAACTGATTCTCAACTTCGGCTTTGTACTTTAAGAACATTTCCTCAGCCTCATCTTTAGACTTAAGAAGGTAAATCTTGGTATACCTAGAGTAGTCGTCCACAAAGGTGATATACCATTTCTTTCCACCCTTACTCATGGTGTTCTTAAAGTCTGCTAAGTCTGAATGCACAAGTTCTAACAATTCTATTTTTCTGGTTGTTACATTTTTAAAAGGTTTCTTGGCAAATTTTGCTTCAACACAGACTGGACACTTAGAACAATTTTCAATATTCACATTTGGAATTAAACGCATGTTTCTAAGTCTTTTCAACGAAGCAAAATTAACATGTCCAAGTCTACCATGCCACAGATCAACAGACTCAGCAATATAAACAGAATTGGCAGCAGTTTCATTATTAATTTGTGCAACAGCATTCAAAACAAGGAGCCCCCCACTACGATACCCCTTCCCAATGAAGTCCCCATTTCGCATGATAACGACTTTACCGGCTTCTTGCACAATTTTAAGGCCAGCCACGTCAAGAAGGGTATTAGAGACAAATTTTCTACGAAGGGAATGGACAAATAAAACATTACTTAAAGACAGTAATTTTTCATAAGTAAACTTAAGTAAAATCTTCCCTTTACCCTTGATAGCAGCTGTCGAAGAGTTGCCCATGTAGACGCATTGTCCATCAACAACATCTTCAAAGTTAGTCATGAGTTCCTTGTTGGCACAAAAGTGCCTTAATGCTCCAAAATCCAGAATCCATTCTGACAGATTATGCACCCGATTGGCCTCCACGGTTGTAACCGCACAGATAATCTCATCATCCTCGGTTTCAGTAATGTTGGAAGTAGGTGTTGCAGACTTGTGTTTGGCTTGGATTGACCCTTTCCTTTGATTGCATTGGTAGGCCTTGTGTCCAGGCCTGTCGCACACATAGCACACCTCCTTCGGCTTCTGAATCCTTTTGTTGGCAGAATTCTGATTCCTGAGATTTTGAGTTGGCTTCTGAAATCTCTTCCCTTTGCCTTTGAACCTGTCTTTGTTCGTTTGTACAGCAGATTCAACCAGGTTAGAGCTAACAGAATTTAAAGAAAGGGAAGACATCTTATCTTTCAGCCAGTTTGCCTCCTCAGTCCGCATATGGCTGATTAATTCCTGCAGTGTAAGATCTTTCTTTTTGTGCTTGAGGTGGTTTCTGTAATCGCTCCAGGATGGTGGAAATTTTTCTATCAGCACGTTGGCTTGGAGGATTTCGCACATCTTCATGCCTTCTGCCATGACCTCAGCACACAGGTTTTCGTAGACGTGAACCTGTTCCATGATAGGTTTGACGTCCATGATCTGGAACTGTAGCCACTTGCCGACGACGTATTGTCTTTTCCCGGCGTCGTCTGATCCATATTTTGCCTCAAGTTTGGTCCAGATGACCTTGGCAGATTTAAAGATTACAAACAGATCAAACAAAGGGTTAGACATATTATTCAAAAGGTAATTGCGAGCAAGTTTGTTGTCCTTTTCGAATTTCTTCTTTGTGGCTTCGTCAAGAGGAATAAGAGGAGTTCTGGGTACAGTAGGAGTTGCAGGTTCAGAATCTGGGTTGCCTTCATCAGGGATATCAGTAGTGAGCACGTAGTCGATCTCAAGTTGCTCAAAGCAGAGAAGCAATTTTTGAGACCAACGTTTATAATTGGTTCCATCAAGAGGTTCAATTTTGTAGAGATCGGGGAGAGTTTTTGGACCAGCAGCCATTTTAATTAAGCTTTCAGATTGTTGGAGAAATGAATAGTAATAGCTGCTGGAAGGAAACGGAGATGACCTGTGTCGTGGTATGATCCACTGACCTGAAAGCTTAATTCGCCCGACTTAGGTGCAAATGGTTATGGTGAATAAGCTCCCCAAAGTTTAACACAGCTGGCTTCGCACTCGTGCACTCGAGGGAGAAGCTTTGGAATATCAAATTGCATGCCCAGGAAGTAAAGAGGATAGGAGAGAATACGTTTTCTGTGTGTTTTGCATAGTTGCAGAAGGGTCTCTTTTATAGTGGACTGGGGGAAAGAAAAACTACCAACCAAGCAATAACGGAAGGCGTGAAATGGGGCCAGAAAATCAGGCAAAGGAGAGAATAATGTAACTGAAGGATCATGGTGATTGAGGTAGAGACGGAGGAAGACTTGGTCAACTAGTAGTTAAGAATACGGCAGCTCATACGCAATCAGTCCTCTCGAGAATTCCTCCAAAAATTATAGTGTAAAGCCCAAGCCCACAGCCCGCGCCGCGCCCTGCCCGGACGGGCGGGCGGCGGCGTGGCAACCCAAGTCACCTCAACCCCCCTTAAAACATGGCTTCAAGTTATTCGACAAGAGCAAGAAGAGTGGGATATATAACCTTTTGAAGCTACTCCCAAAAGTTCCATGTGGGACAACAAAAGAGATAGGAAGAGTAAGTGAACACCCTTTTGGAATGCCATTACTCCAACAAAAAAATCATCTAAATTCCAAATAATACTATACAAAAAAAAATCTAAATCCAAATAAGTGATTAAATTTTGGAGTCAGATTAAACAAAATTCAAACTTTCACTTTTCTTCCAGTGAAAACAAAAAATTTAAATTATGTAGGCATTCTCCCTTTCAAAGGAAACACGAAATGCTTGAAGCACAATAGATGCAGGTTTTTGCTGGACTCATGTTTGAATTGTGCACTCTCTTTTCTATGACTTTCAATCATACTAAGGCCCTGTTCGGTAAAATTAGCGGTTCAAGTAGCAAATAGCTGTTCAGGTAGCGGATAGCATTTCTAATTTAGCTGTTAGCGGATAGCTGTTTAGAAGAGCAGTTGAATAAAATGTGTTCTGTAAATTTAGCTGTTGGATTAGCTGATTAATGTAAATTGACATAAAAGGATATAGACAATTTCCAAAGGGTAATTTTTGGTAAAAAAATATGAAACGCTACTTTTGAATGTAAAACGTTAATACTATTAGGTTTTCAAAAACATTACTTAAAACACTAAATGCTACTTGAAATGCTAATCAAAACACTACGTTACTGAACACTAAAAATTACGTGATGAGTGTATTGACTTAGTCAAAACGCCAAATGCTACCCAAAACGCTGTTGCCGAACATGCCCTAAAGTTTTGCTAAAAAATGGGTCCAGTAACTAAGGTGTTAAATTTACGGATCAAAGAAAACGAAATGACTAAATATGCACTTGTGGCTACCATGAACGATGATGATAGCCTTTCGTATTAAAAGACACCTTTGGGAACCAACACATGTGACTTCAATTTGGCATTTGTTTCCTACGAGTAACATATCATGTTCAAGTCTTGTGGATATAGAAAATAAGTGATGTGAGAGTTATATCTCTATATGAGTCAAAAGTAATTCGACTTTAGTAAAATAGAGGTTCAAAGACCCTCCAACAAAAAAAGCACACATACACACTTAGGACGACGTTCGTGAAATCTTGAATCACCAAATAAGCTAACTCTGTTTATATTAAGCTACAAAGTTTCTATTCATTTTCAACATTTTGGATGAGTGGTTAGTATGGTAGAGCATATTAAAATAAGTGAGAGCAGGGTTGAGGGCAACTTTACGAGGGGTCAGAGTATGAAGAAGGGGTTGAAGTAGGCTGAAGCATACTGGAGTAAATTGAAGCAGATAAAAAATTTAACATGCTAAAAACAAATAGACTCTAATTCCAAATTGCATTAAAAAAAAAGAAAAAAAAGAAGTCGAGTAATATGCTGTGTACGTAACCCATATTTTCTAGAGACTTAACTGATTAAAGATTTTAGATTTGATAAAAAGGGAGATGATAGGGGGTGAGAGAAACTCTAGGGTGGGAGTTGAAAGGCGGAGGGACTATACAATCTTTGCAGATAACATTCCTCCAAGATTGGATCAATTTGGGCGGAAAGGAATCTTCCAAAAAGTGGGTAAAGTGAGTGACTCTTACATACCAGTTAGAAAAGGAAGCAGAAGTAGGAGAAGATATGGATTTAGGGTGTGTTCGATAATAGAAGTTGAAGTAGTGATTAGTGGTTTGTAGTAGTCAAAATATTATAGACCACTACTTAAAAGTGTTCGGTAAAGTAGTGAATGAGGTAGTAGTTAGAGGTTTATGTAGTATTTTTCAAAATGTAATGAAAGTAGTTTTTAAGAACCTCTACCTAGTGGTTGCATTATAAATTACAAAATTCTTCTTTTTATTTACTAAAAACCTTTACTTATTGTGTCATTTTTAGTCATTTTATATAAATCTGCTACTTTAACAGTTACCTTTACCAAACGCATTTATTTTAAATCGTTAATTAAACCGCTAACTACTAACCACTAGTAGGTCACAACTAATCGCTAGTAAAACCGCTAACAGCTAGTAAAACAACTAATCATTACTAAAATAATTATTTTTACCGAACACGCCCTTATTCGTTACTGGAAGCTTCATGAAGCGGTGAGGAGTATCGTCAAGTTCAACAATTGTACCATTAGAGGTCACAGAATTCAAGTTTGTATGGCAAAGTTTGAGAGACGTAACCTTCAAGATAGAGCATGGAATCAACACGGCAGAAACCATAATCATAATTTCAATCACAATATTACCAACCAGGATGGTAGAAGAGTATGGAGGAGGAAGGAAGACATTCATTATAATGAAAAGGGAAATAAGAGGAAGAATCAAGGTGATGATTCAACCTTGAAGACACAAGAGACATTTCAGGAACAAAATATACTTCAAGAAGAGATTAACGCAGAGTTCATTGATTGGTTGGGAAGAAGTTTAGCTTGCATTTCATAAGAGCCAAGAGATTTGGGTTCTCTAGCATCAACGATAATGAGTGGTTTTGGTTATTGCACAAAAATCTGTTCGTGGCGTAACTTTAAGTTTATCCTAACATTCCCTACCGTGGAACAGATGAAAGAGGTCCTTCAAAATCATGATGAATTGGGGCAATGGTTCATCAATGCTAAAAGGTGGGATAAGTATGATTGTTGTGAAACAAGAAGCATGTGGTTAGAAATTCTTGGAGTTCCTCCCCATGGATGGAGTTGGGAAAGCTTTTAAAAAATTACAGAGTTATGGGGTCGATTAATTTGCTTGGGGAAGCCAAATTTCAGAACTAATTCTTTGAATCAATGAAAGTTCTCATTGTTACAGGCATATTTCATACCATTCAAGGGTGTCTTATCTCTTGAAAGTTGTGGGTATAGGATAACAGTCAAGGAAATAGGTCCAGCTTCGCAAGTCCTTAATAATGTTCATAAGCAAACAGGCTTCCCATCCATGGATGCTAAGGATTCTAATAATGATGTGGTGGGCTTTGAAGACATTGATGATCATTTGGAGGAGGATGATGATGTAGCAAAAAGTGATACAGGAAAGAAAGCCAATTTGGATGCAGAGGTGGAGGATAGTGCAGTTCCAGATTCTTCAAACTTCCAAAATAATTCAAAATCAGTGCAAGAAGTTGAAAGGTCAATGGATAACCCAAGCCCGGCTGGAAGCAATAATTCTGGGACTAGAACCAAGACTGTTTGTTTTTGTTATGATGGTTGTTCTGAGGAAATTTTTTAAATCACTCGGCAATTACAAGAATTGGAAAATGATCATGAGAATATTGATCATCATCCTTTGGATGCTGAGAGTAGCCATCCACCCCCTGGTTTTGAAAGGTGCATTAATGATGGGTTGGACCATTCCAAGACATTGGAAGATGGTAGAGATTTGCTGGGGCATCAAACTCAGAAAGACTTTCAAGGCAACGAAGAACTCTCCAAGCCCCCAGGGTTTGATTCCCCTATACAGCTGAACGCCCACACCCAAGAAGCACTTGCACCAAAAAAGATGGGGAGAAAGGAGGCTAAAAGCAAAGTGATAGCATCCAAAAACCAATTAAGCATGAGGAACTAAGAGCATTCCCAGTGGAGTTCCAGATTTTGGAACTCTGGCCTGCCACGTCAGTAAAAGTTCCGTACTTTTGAAACTTGCATTCCATCACTTCTCCAACAAATGAAACTTTTTTTTAATCATCCAATAAAAATATTTATCATGGACCCACCTCATAACACACAACCTATTTTTTAAATTATTTAAAAATTATAAATTAACTCAAAAAAAAAGGAAGAACAAAAACAAATAATAAAAAAATCACAAAAAGACAAAAGGGAGAGAAATGGGGGTGGGAACGCCTGTGCAAGGCTTCCCGCGTGCCCCACGCATTTCCCTCCCATTGCCAGCTTCATCTTACCTTGCATGTCACACGTGAACCCCACATGTTGCCTTGCATGTCACCGCTGCCAGTGCTCTAAGTGTCTCAAGCTAGCAGCCATATCTCAGCAGCCATTCATCAATTGCAAGGAATCTTTGGAAATTGGGAACCTTTTGGGACTTAAAGTTACAACAACTGAGAAGGCAGCAACATCAAGGATTGTGAATACCTTGAAGAACGCCAGAAAAACACACTTGCAGAGCCATTAAGAGATTCAGTCTAATAAGCAGCATGCTCAGAAGTAAGATACCCTCTTTTTTCACCTTATCCATAAAAATATGAAGCATGCTGAGTGGAATATTAGAGGCTTTGGCCCAAAACAAAAAAGGAAAAGGACCATGGAAGACTTGACAAAGACAGAGAAGAATTCAGGGAGCTGCTTAGGAGTATCCATGGTGGTGTCTAGATATGTGGCAAGTGCAAACTTTTTGACCTGGAAACTACAGAAGTTGTGATGAGATGGGGCTGCTGAGATGGGTAAGGAAAGAGGCGACGAACGATGGAAAATATATAGAGGTGGTTGAAAGATGCAAGGTATGGCATTCAGGTTTGGTTTCCCAA
Organism: Selenicereus undatus; assembly: GCA_017589665.1. Taxonomy (NCBI): domain Eukaryota; kingdom Viridiplantae; phylum Streptophyta; class Magnoliopsida; order Caryophyllales; family Cactaceae; genus Selenicereus; species Selenicereus undatus. The sequence continues at coordinate 5,156,169 of JACYFF010031956.1, read as the reverse complement.
AATTAACTAATATTGATTCAGCTAGGTAACTAAAGCAACAGAATCATAAAGCAAGATTGTCTTGGTTTTATCTCTGCGTTAAAGCAAGGTCTCCAGCATGAGCATCCCATAGGGAATTTGTGTAGCTCATGAAAAGCTAAGTTTCTTGTAAGAACACAATGGAAGCAGGTCGATACCTAAGAGACACAAGGCGTTGATGATCGAGAGCAAACTCTACAGTGTGTTGAATTTCATCCGAAACATGGATTTATTTTGAAGAGTTGGGCCAACTTTGAGACATTCTTGGATGACTTTTATTGAACATGTGGCAGATGATCAATTGTTTTGACACATTGATGATTGATCCGCAAACTGAGGGATTTGGTAGAAGAAAGAAGACTAAAGGGGGTGAATACTGGAAGAAAGCTCTTGGTAGAAGCCTTGTCATATACAAAAGACAAAAAGCACAGTTGCCTTGGTGGAATTTTACATTTTACCACTTTTCATTACCTCTATGTGTTAGCTGTACGAGGCATGGAGGTGTCATTATCATATAAAGGTGTTAACTAGGAGGATTGTGCGATTGCCATGTCGTCCTTGGAAGTTAGAAGTTGGAAGTTGGAACCTTGGACTTTTGGGCCATATCACCAGACTTTTGTCTTTCACAGCATTTGCAGTAGGAGAGGATGTGGAGGCATAGGGCTGGTATAAGTTGGCAATATTTAGTTGTTAGTTTGTTGTCTTTTTCTGGTAGCTTTTTATGTGTCTTTGTACTCAGTTTAGCCCACGGGCTTGAAAGCAATCGAAAAAAACCCATATTTTGCGGAAATCATTACTTAATTTGAGGTTCAGATCCTTTAAATGGTCAAGCTATATTTTAAATTTGAAAGAATACTTCTAATAAGTTAAGGTTTTCAAGTTCATACACTATGTTGTAGTCGCATAAATATTTTTCGATTGGTGTTTAAGTAACTTGCTTGTTCATTCTACCTAGATGAATGGTCAACTTTTAAGGATATCTTTTTAATTTTGTATTTGTATTATATGTTTATAACTAATAAATTTTTTTTTATTTTTTTGAAAAATAAAATATTTTTCTATCTCCCATAAAAATGTAAAAATATATTTTTAACTCCTGAAAATTTGATTATGCATATTTTTCGCTTGAACATGTAATATACTATTTATTTTGAAATGAAATTAATTTCAGAATGAAATTTTGACAATTAAGGTATGCTATTTAAAAAAAAAATAAAAACCTTTTTAAAAATGCTAAATATAGTTGTTAGGACTAGTCCAACGGTCAAATTTTCAAGCCCCAAAAAAGCCCCGACAGTAACCCAACCCATTGAATTTTCCTTTTGTTTTTCCTCCACATCAAAAACCCATTGCTTGATTTTATTGGTCTTAATAAAGGCCACATTTTTGCGGCAAATGAGACCAAAACCAAAAAGAACACAGGACGGAACGAGCAAACATTCCAACATGTGTGGCCCAGGCCTCGCCACGCCCATTACGAACATTCGTGTGGAACAGAGGCCCCACCCACCACACGCGTTCTATCGGTTGCATTTGCTTTTAATGCATTTGTTTTTGTTATTGACAATTTCTAGGCTACCTGTTGCTGGCCTTTTTTTTGCCTCACGCTCTTTAGTTTTCTGTAGACTTCATTCACTAGTGAATCACCCTAATTTCGTAGAGAAAGACACCCTAGGTACCACACTCTTATAGTTTATGGGGGTAATGAAGTGACGGATTTGGAACTTTATTACAGGATATCCATTTTTTAAACTTTTTAAAATTTTGATAAGTCCCACTTAATTATTATGAGTGTTCAATTCATGTCACAAATTTTAGGAATTTCTATACAAAAATCTGAGCAATTTTTTTGGCCAGCAAGTGTCTTGGGCATAGAACCACCTTTAACCTAGGCTCGCCCTTTAGGATGTCATGACTTTTTTCTTGACTTATGTATTAACAATGTACTTCTTCATTTAAGCTCAGGCTACTAACATTAGATGGTATTTATCATAGGGGCTTGTCATATACACCATGAGGAAGAGTGTTGTACCTGATGTGGTCTAGTGCATTATCAGAAACTTCCTTAGGTTCAATGAGGAGTGAGTGATAAGTTAAATGTGCATATTTAATATTGATCATATGTGACTTGGTTGCTACTTCATACCAAAATGTAGGGAGGGCTAGGTGGATTACTATTTGACAAACATTACTATTGATATCAAAGGATAACTCCCCCCCCCCCCTTGGGGGGTTGTGTGGGGAATATAATATAAACATAACTAAAGAAAATACAAGTTATACCAATTTAATTAGCACAAACGTTGGCTTCACAATTTCTGTTTTTGGATGAGTAAGTGCGGTCCATTCACGGGGTTTTTATTTCAAGAGAATTTAGGGTGTTTGTTTGGATGTGGAGCAGAGGAGAGTAACGAGGAGTAAACTCTTACTCTCTCTTACTCCCCGTTTCCCCCATTTCCTTACTCTCTAATTTGGAGTGTAAGGAGGAGTAAGTGAGGAGTAAGGAGGGGTTATTTTGTTTATTTACACCCATAAATCTAACTATAATATATTTTAGTCTATTTTGTAAGCGCAAATGTGTTGATTCATTCATTTACTTTTATTTACTTTCATATTCTTCCAAACAAGGGTAAGTGCTTACTTCCCTCAAACTTCCAAACAAAGGTAAGCAATTTACTCTTATTTACTATCCCTTATTCCTGCTCCTCCTTACTCTTATTTACTCTTAGTCATCTATCTTACTATCATCCCAAACTGACCCTTAGTGGACGAATAATAGGGGGGTGACGCTCAACGAATAGCTTAGACGCCTCACCGCTCCTCAATTTGTCGAAGGAAAGGAAAACCATCTTGATTTGAGTCCAAGATGTGTGATACGATGACACTGCAGGTAGTAATGGTACCAGGCAGGATATTGCCCACTTGGTAAAGGCTAGTCCCAAATGTATTTTTTGATTTTTTTTGGGGGGAGGGGAAGGTTAATGGATACACAATTTAGGATAAGGTGTACCACTTACCTGTAGTGTACAAAAGAAGAAAAAAATCAGTTTATTTTCTTCCCTCGCTGTTAAATAAAATCATTTTACAATCCTATAAGTTATATAGGGTTTCTCTTGACACTATCACAAAAATCATAGCATCGTTATGATAAATCAAAGTCAACGATTTCCAATGAGATTTTGATATTATATTAAACAAGCAGTGTAATTTCCACAGTCACTTATTTTATTTTTTTAATTCGAAACTTCACCCATATTATAGTGCATATTTTCCCATCGTTGGTCAAATTTGAGGTCTCATCTTCATCCTTTGTCTGATCTTCTTCTTCTCTTTTGGTTATCACTCCTTATATCTTTCTTAAATCAAATAAATTATATTTATTATTGACAAAAAGGAAGTAAAAACCAAAGGGAATGTTGTCAAAAATTAAAGACAAATGTTTAAGGAGAAAGGTAGATTTTGAACAACGCTGACTCATAGCAAGGCTCGTTGCAGACTAAAGCGAGCCTAATTAGAAGCAACAAACATGGGCGGGTCCAATCTACTACGGCAAACAAGAGATCCGAACTTTTCAAAATATTAAAGCTGTAAGAAATAGATTGGATTGCGTTAACTTATTTAATAAGCAAATCAATTTTATATCGGTTTTTAAAATAGCCTAAATTTCTTTAAGATTAAAAAATAATAAATTTTTACCCTAAAGAAGCAAATTATATTGACTTTGAATTAAAATATATTCAATTCGAGTCGAGTTTGTATGGTACAATGGTATTCGCTTCAAACTTTCCCAACTCCAAGCCCCTCAACCGGACAAGCGGCAGGTAATAACTTGATTTATTTATGGTCTCTGTGAAGCTGCTGTGACACTATTTCACTCCTATACTCTCGCTGAACTGCGGCACTGGCCTGGGTGACGCTTTCTTGAGGTAATGCTTGCTTCTCTCTCCTAAACTAGGCCAAAAGTACTCGCAACCCTTTAGGGTTTGTTGTTGAAATCATGTATTGATTTTCATCAGTTTTCCTTTTTAATCCGGGGGTTTCAGTGGAGTTTTGAGGTCTTAGGGTTTTGATTAATTTGCAAATCGCTTGTCCGATGCTCCCGGGAAGAAAAAATTGGTTCTTTTGGGTGTGTGAAAGTTATTCTTCGCGTGTCTGAAAATTTCAGGTTCTTTATTGCCGTTTTTGGTGCAGGATGAGGGTATACATTCTATTGGATTTTATGCTTAGCTGATTAGTATTGATTTGGAGTATTGATGTGGAGGTGAGATTAAGGAAATCTTGTTATGGTCAATTCAGTTTCTTGACCATACACTTGAAAATGTGCAGAATTATATGTCGTGGACACTTGAGCTTTGTCTAAATTTTAATTATCCATATTATGCAGTATTAGTAGTTGTGATTCTGTATCCATGAGTTGTGAGTTTTAGGTATGAAACTTATATTATGAACTGGTTGCCTCAAAACTTTCTGGATTAGCCTGTTAGGTTTGGGTGCATGTGGAACAGTTGAAATATCATAATTATTACCCCTTCTCCCTCCCTACTTTGCTGTCATTCAAAGTGATGATATGGAATGAGGTGCTGATGCTATTGCCAATTTAAGAGTCACCAAATGTCGCGTTGTGTAGTATACAAGAAAGGAATTGAAAATGAACAGCTAACAAAAATTGTCAACCTCTTCGTTATATTGGCCACCACAAGTAAATACTATTACATGAGAGACGAATACTGTATTTAATGATCAAGCACCCACTTACTGGCATCTACTATCTTTTATGAAAGGTAAAAAGCTAAGATATTATATGTAGTATTGACAGGTATGTGTTTCATCAGAAGTGTGGCTGATCAAAGGTAAACTGCAGTTCGAACTATAAAGATTGGTGGGCCAATAAAATATGTGGTTGACCACAGTTAAAATTGGGCATAGACAGATAGTATCTGGCCTTTATAGTCAAGAGCAATTGAGCACAACGTCTTTTAAAAATGAGTTTCTGTTGTAAGCATTCTTAATGCTGAAGTATTTGGTTTCAAATTTGAATTATTTTTGTTAAGATGTCTTAGATATGGGTATTCATTTAGAACACGTAGCATTGAAGATAGGCTCCTTCTACCAGGTCCTTATGGTGAGTTCCACTTTAAATTGTCATGGGGAAGGAGTATAGGAGCATAGAAAATGAGTATCTTAAATATAAACTTCTAGTATAGTGTTACATGACCATGTTTTATTCACAGATTTTACTGTTCTGGACCTTCTGGTTGACTGTAATGGAGAATGATTGACTAGTGAGATTGACTTGATATACAATTGGCATTTTCTAGTCAATTGTCATGGGTCCGCACCTTTTTTTTTTCCTTCTTGTTTTGGTCGCTTGGTGCACACATGTGGTCAATTTTGTATCGTAGAAAAACTTTGATGCTCGCTTAGATACATTGCTTTCCCTGCTCTTGTAAATCTCATTTTGAGTTTTTCCTTGGTGCTTCTGCCCATGCAGGCTATAAATTCTCCAGCTTTGCGTACATCTGCTGATTCCAGAAATATGGTAGAAACTGATGATATTAGCTTCTCTTGGGGTAAAAAGAAGGGACGAGGTGGTACAAAAAAGGAGGTGCAGTTCTATGAATCTTTTACATATGATGGAGTCGAATACTCTCTCTATGATTCTGTATATCTTTACAAGGAGGGTGAACCGGAGCCCTATATCGGTAAGCTCATCAAAATCTGGGAGCCAGCAAATAAAGCAAGAAAAGTTAAAATTCTCTGGTTTTTCTACCCATTGGAGATATCAAATCATTTGGGAGATGAGAAGGTGCTAGAGAATGAACTCTTTTTGGCAAGTGGTGATGGTGCGGGCCTAGCAAATGTGAATCCCTTGGTAATATTTTTGGGCCTTTATGCTTATCTCATACTAGCCCCGTTTATTTTTCTCGGTTTATTTTGTCCAGATTTCTCTCATTTTTCAATAGGTGCCCTTGTATTCTTTTATTCCCATGGTGAATATTGGATTGTCCTTCGACCAAGTTTGCTTACTTTTGGCTTATTATTTGATTGCACTTTGAAGTTGATGGATATATGGACTTTTTCGTTGTTTGTAGCTGGTAATATTGTGTTGAAGGCTATGGACAGATTGTGTTTTGTGTTACTCTACCTTGGAAATTATTAAAAAGGGTCATTTATGTACCATATAAGTTGGGAGAAATTTTGATCAGATGCTTGCAATCCTGTCATTTGCTGATGCTCCGCTATGTTAATTGGAGTTGCTGTTTTTGCTGGCTGTGCTTATGTCATCATGACACGGCCTGGATTTGCGCTGCGCACTTAGACTGCATATGCAGACTGGGAAGACGGGGCAGAATGATGCTATGTTTCTGTCATTAATCCATCGAAATGCAGAATGTGAATTTCATAATTTAATCTTCGATTGAGTATAATGCCCTCTTTTAAATTAGTAACACATTGAATTTAGGTACTACATATAATACTTGGGCAGCCACCTTAGGCAAGATTCCCACGGATGACATGCTTAAGAGAAGAAATTTTAGAGGTCTAAGTAGATACTCCATGTTTTTGGAGGAGGAAGAAAATGTGGATCATCTCCTTGTACATTGTCGGTAGGTTTCTTCGCTTTGGAATTTATCTCTCTCTAATGGGAATTAGTTGGGTTCAACCTTCTAATGTGAGAGATGTGGTAGTGGCTTGGAGAAGGATGAAAAGAGCTGGGTCCTTGGAGTTTGGAACATGGTTCCTTTGGCTATTTGGTGGGCTACTTGGAAGGAGAGAAATTGTCGTATTTTTGAGGACAAAGTCTTGTCGTTTCAAGATTTCAAGCTCTATTTTGTGAGGTTGTTGTATAGTTGGAGTGTGGAGCTTAGTGGTAGCAAAGAGTTAAATTTTTTGGCTTTTATCAATTGCATTATGGATGAGAGCTTAAGCGCATAATGTTTTTGTATTGCCTTTTTGTACATGGGTTACATCCCCTTGGTGTCCTTTTATTATACATCTTTGATCACTTACCAAAAAAAAAAATAATAATAATATGTGTTGTGTGATAAGAGGATGCCTGCAGGATTAAAAGGCAAAGTTTATTGTATGGTAGTTAGACCTGCTGTGTTGTATGAAGCACAATGTTGGCATATAAAAAAGACATTGGTTCGAAGGTTGATGGTAGTAGAGATGAGAATGATTAGATGGATGTGTGGATATACGAGGATGGATAGAATTACGAATGAAGCAATTAGAGACATAGTTAAAGTGGCTCGCATCGAGGATAAGATGAGAGAAACTCAAATGGTTTGGTCATGTGAAGGGAATGAGTGTGAATGTTCCAGTGAGGAGATGTGAGAGGATTAGCATTCCTGAAGTTAGAAGAGGTAGGGGACGACTGAAGAAGAGCTTGGATGAGTTGATTAGAGAGCACTTGAAAGTTGTGGGTTGACAGAGGACATGACTAAGGAAAGGAGACTATAGCGGGATAGAATTAAGGTCCTAGATCATAGAGAGATTGCCTCGTAGATGGCATTCGGTTGTAGTAGGTTTTGTTTTGTTAGTTAGTTAGTTTGTTTTTTTTTCCCAGATGTCGTGTTTGTATGCAGGTTGTACATACATCTGAGAAGAGATATTGTTTGCCTACCTTTGTTTGTTAATGTATAGTACTTTCCTTTTTTATGTTGTACTAGTCTTCACACAGTTACGGTCAACTGCTTTATTAATATTTCTTAGTTAATCCTAGACTGCTTACCTTAGTTTGTTTTTATAAAATGTTCTCACAAAATCTTTTTTCTATAAAATGTTTTCACAAAAGGAGAGGAATCGCCGTATTTTCGAGGATAAGACGTTGACTCTTCAAGATTTCAAGCTCTATTTTTTGAGGTTGTTGTATAGTTGGTGTATGAGGTTCAGTGACAAAGAGTTAAATTTTTTGGATTTTATTGATTGTATATTGGATGATAGTTCAAGGAGCTAATGCGATTGTATTACCCCTTTTGTACATGGGTGACATCCCCTTGGTGTCCTTTTAATATACTTCTATGTTTACTTACCAAAAAAAAAAAAAATGTTTTCACAAAATCCTTTTTGGTGGGTCTTTTGGAATCAGCATCTTTATGAGTAGAGATGCTTGTAGAGGTAAGGTTGCCTATATTTGGATCTCTCCAGACCCCGCGAAAGCGGGATCCACATTGGGAGGTGTTGTCGTTGTTATTGTTGTATATAATAATAACATTGTAGTGAATAGAAGTAGATAGGCGAAGAACATTATATGTGCTTTTTGCCGAACATGTTTTGTAGGGTTCTTTTAAGAGCTATATATTCTTTTCTTGTAAGGTCTTTTCTTATATCAGTTTCCACATTGTTGTGCTTGGTTGGATTTTATAAGGTTAGAGTAGGCCGAATGGCATTGTGAATTTCTGATTCATTTGTTCAAAATTAATGATTTTGTTTGCTTAGATTGAATATTCAAGCTGTGTCATTTTCTTCCATCTTTGAGTGTCATTCTGTCCTAAATTTGGGATCTTAATTGATTGGATACTAAAATCTATATCCATTTCCAAGAGGATATACGCGGTTCCTTGTAACGGAGATTTTCCCTGGACTTGTGGAGAAACAGGGATTCGGTTGGTGGTTTAGAAAGGGGAGGGTGAGGTGTGGTCAAAGTGTTGACTATGGGGTGCTATTCGTCTAAATAAACTACGAACATTGCAAAGCTTTGCAAGAGAGTGGGTAAGTATCTTACTTGGTGAAATTATTTTTTCTTCCAATTGATAGTCTAACTTTACAGATGTGAAATACCTTTGCACGCCCCTAATGTGTAGTGTTCTCATTGTTTATCCAATGTGTCTGTTAGTGCAGCAGAAGTATGGGGAAATACGAGAACCCTTATTTGTGTCTCGTTATTTATTTATTTATTTTTGATATTTGTTGCCTGGGTATTCGTTTTTCTCCTCTGCTGCTTCTTTGTTTTTGTTTTCAGAGTTGGCTGTAAGTGTATGGTATGGCTTGATAGACGCTTGGTTCAGGGTGGAAATCTATCTTCTTATAAGGATGAATGCCATTTTGAACTAGTGCTCAAGCTTTTTGAGATTTTGGCTTTTGATTGTCTTCTTTTTGATTTATTACTAATTATGTTGTGAAGATTGAAGGTCGACAAATTTTAAAGAAGTGAAAAAAAAAAGTGTCAATGTTTTGTTAGGTTCAATTGAGGAATCAGAGTTGGGTCCTTAGAATTTGGAGGTTGGTTCCTTTGGCTATTTGGTGGTGTACTTGGAAAGAGAGGAACCAATGGATTTTTGAGGGCAAAGCTTATCTCTTTAGGATTTCAAGCTCTGTTTTTTGAGTATGTTGTGTAGTTGGAGCCAAGTGCTCGATTGTAGTACAACGGTAACAGTTTATATTTTTTAGATATATTTATGCATAAGATCTTGCGGGCATGATGATTTTTGTACTTTCTCCTTTTGTGTATGGTTGTCACCCTTTGGTGTCTCATTAATATAATCTTTTTATTATTTATAAAAAATTGGGGTATTAAAGTTAAGTTCAGCTTGGGAATGTCAAAATTTTGCTTCATTTGTGTTGATATGGAAGAGAAGGCTTTAGAATGGCTGGGCATTTGAGTTAGAAAGGTGATTGAATTGGCTATTTGGCAGAACATTTTGAAGGAAGCATCAATGGATTTTGAGGGAAAGCCCTGTCTCATCAGTTTGGGGGGATAAGTCAATCAGGATATCTTATAGCCTTGATGCTTCTTGGCCCTTTTTTTTGGGTATATATAAAGAACTTTTGCTGTACTTGTCCATTATAATGTAGTTGTTTATCACATCACATGTAATGTCACTCTCGACGCTATTTGTTGGAGTGTGTAGAAGGAAATGCATTGACGGACTTTTGAGAAGAAAGTTATGTCTGATCAAACTTTAAAGAAGTTTTCATGTTTTGGTGACAAACATGTTGGGAGCCATTCACAGGAGTTTTGGGGGTATCTTTTGGGGATGATAGCAAATACCACTAGGTGAATTGGAAAATTGTTTAGGAACCTTTCCCTAAAGGAGGCTTGGACATCAGAGACCTAATTGTTTTCCATGAGGCCTTAGATGGGTGGTTGTGGAGGTCCGTGAATGAGAAAGACGAGCTTCGGAGTACTGATGTCAAGGCCAAGTGTGGAGTCTTAATTGAATTATGACGTACGAGTAAGCAAAATGACACCTATGGTGTAGGCTTATGGATGTTTATAACTACAAATGATGGCATCAATTCATGAATCATATTGCTTTCGAGGTAGTTGATGGTTCTTCGATATTTTAATTTTTTAAATTCTTTTGGGTGTAACGAATGGTGTGATAGTATTATTCTTTGAGGGATTTTGCCCCTCACTCTATGCTCTTGCAAGCCTCTGATAATTTGGACTATAACTGTTTTCCGATTATTTTGTCCTCTATCTTTGTCCTTGTCTTCATGATGCCTTGTCTGAGGATGATCACATTGCTAGATTCTTCAACATCTTGGTAGGGTTTCTTTGAGGACTTCTTCATGATATTAGTTAGACGGAACCTCAGTCCACCAACGGGAAATTCAATGTTGAATCTTACGTCACCTCTCTTTCCTTTGTGACAACATAGGATCTTCATTTTAATATATTGGTTTTCTATGAAATATTATTTGTATGTCTTATTCTCCATTGAAAGTGTCCTTGTTTGTGTGGGAAGCCTTTCAAGAGAAAAATCTTACCTTCTGTTAGTTACCAAAGAGTGGTAAAATTTTTGGTCAATTAGTACTTCACGTGCAGTGGGGGTTTGGAAACCGTGGACTATTTACCCCTCCATTGTCAGAAGAAATGTCAAGTATGAAGAAATGTCAAGTATGAGGTTTTTTTTCTGGTCCATTCCCCATTATATCTTTTGGTTGATGTGGATGGAGAAAAATGGGAGATTTTACGATGGGTTTGCAACCCCACTTGAGTGCTTAAAAGACAATTGATGGGAAGCTTGAGGGCAGTTGGTTTTTATAGTTGTCCATTTTTGTATATGAGTGATATCCCATTTGTTTTTTGATGTACTTTTTGATTACTATTAGAAATGTTATTTATTATCTCTTCTAAAGAGGGTGGCAAGAATTTGGCTACTCAATTTTGACATGACAAATGAGCGGGCTCTTGGGTTTGCCCTTTAGTATAGTGATTTGTAGTTTATTTACATTTTCGTGATCTTACGTGATTAGTATATATATATATATAAATGGGTTAGGAATAATCGTGTGATGGCTAGACTTCTAGATTTTAGAATTGTGTTAGATCATCAGATGGTTGTGGGAGTCATCTTTGAAGAACTTTGAAGGCCAAGGGCTTTTCCATCTTCTATGATACATTGATACTGGCCTTGGTGTGCTTTTTAGTGGAAGGTCAAGCCAGTTGCACGTATAACTTGGACCTCCCAAAGAGTGCCTTACTACTTCCTGTTGTTTATTGTATTTTTTGACATGTCTCTTTCTATGTGATTATGTTTGATGACTTCGATCCAGTTCTTAATGTTGTTGAGGGCATTGGAAACCAAATGTACGGTGTTATAAAGATGATGAGTTATGAATCTTATACTAGTATGTTTATTTGGGGTCAATTTTCTAAGTTATGTGGCATTTGGGTTGACAACTAAGATAAACGTACTTCTCTTAGTGGACTAACTCCAATTTGTTGCTACATCATGTGTGCTCAATAGAGGGCAAAATTGTGTTACCTCAAATGCCAAGATGACACCACAAGAAAGATGATATGGGAATGTCAGGTTTGCAATGTTGCATTATATGATGCTGTAGTGTTTTTCTCCACCATTCTTTACCCTTTATCTAATTTTGGAAGGAAGAATTGTTCTCTACTTGTCACCTCTACCTCAAGCCAGATATAGATTGAAAGGAAATAGTAGGTTGTCCATGAAGAAGCAGTAGACAGATGCAGAAACAAGATCAGGTACATGACGAGTAGTAAAAAATTGTTCTTTGTGATATAGAGCTAACTTCAGCGCCCAAAGAAACTCATAGAGGTTTATTGGCCATTGTGGGCTTATATGTAGTCTAATTAGCTGGCCTAGCTGGGATGAGAAGAAAAGAAGTCTCAGGTGATAATATATTCTAGTATCCTATTGTAGTATGATACCAACGTCCTAAATACTTTGATGTTGTGAACTTTCCAATAGATAAACAATAAGGATCCTAATTTTTGTTGAATGAAAATTTCATTTCTCCAGCAAATTCGAAGTGTAAAATCAGATAGAAAACCCTCAAATAATTATAATTTCCGAACTGATAGTTAATAATACTTTTCTAATTTTGCATCATTCTTTCTCTCTCGCTTTCTTTTGTGTTCCCTCTCTCTTTCGGTCATTAGGTGCGATGTCCATGGAGTTGGTCCTCGATCCTCTCCTCTCGAGTCTTGAGCTGCAAAAATTGAGGTTGAGGGCAAGTGCTGCATTTGTTTGACTCTTACCCGCACAACCCTCAAAATGAGGGTAAGCGACATACTTAGGGTCTTTGACTCAACCTGTTGACTTATGCTTAAAAGAAATAAAAATCAATATTTTGAAAATTTTCAAAATAAATCATAGGGCTGCATTACCCATTTGTAGATCACTTCTCCCCCTTTCCCCCCCTCTCTCTCATAGTTACCCGGGTCGACATTTGCTTTGGTACGTGGTAGGGGAACGGGAACATGGGATGCTGCCTACAAGGAATTGGGTACATGGGGGTATAATCTTGGGTACGCGGTTCGATGTTGGGACGATCAAGTTAATTTGTAAAAAAAAAAATTAAAAGGTAACGGGTACAAACTAAAGTGAGAATATTTGGGGATATATTGGTATAACCCCTAGTCTTTGAACCAAAACGGAAAAAAAAATGGTGGAATATTATAGTATTTTTGGTAATTTGGTTAAGACTCGTAAAATAAGAAGTATTAGTCTTTTAAAGTCATTTTTCTGCATTTATTATAGGCATAAAATTTAATCATATTGTGCTCGAAAAGGTCGATGGTGAAAATTATAAATTCTAAAAGTGGCATTAAGCCATTAACGGTTAACAAAAGAAGAACGTACAATGATTAAATTTTCATTTTTTTTTGGGAATTATGCATTCATTGCACTTTGTACTAGTAACTTAAAATGGGTTATACACATTAATGACTTCGAAGATGGCAAGTGGTCAAAGGGTCGAACAGGCTCCCATTCATTGCACTCTGTAGTGGTTCTTGCAATAAACCAAAAAAGAAATAATTGCATTTCTATTCCCAAAAATAAATTGAAAAATTGCACTCTGTACTGGTAACAATGCTCTCTCTCACTTCACTCACATCCCTCTGTCTCTCAATCTCTCACTTCAACTGTTGTTCAGGCTTGGCTGTTGGTCACTGAGAAGACAAATTTGGACTCCGCTCCCTATCGTGATGTTTTTTAGGCCGTTCTCTATCCCTCTTCTCAATGACATGGACTCTCTCCCTCTCTCTGTGTTTTTAAAAAAGCGCGCCTGGGCCACGCATAGGCTCACAAAAGTCCGAAGCCCACCCTGTTGCGCCTTGGAATGGGTCAGGCTTAGCCCATTCTTAAAGCTTGCGCTTTTATGGGTTTTTCAGGGCTTCAGACCGAGGCGCAAAGCCCACGAAGCCCGTGCTTTATAGATCATAATAGACTATTTGGAAAAAAAAAGAAAAAATCCTTTAAGGGGTCAAGACCCCTCTTTTTCTTTGTGGAAGCCTTTCAATCGAGCTACTATAGGAAGTAAACAAAGCATGTTACTGCTACTGAACTTGAGTTTGGAGCTGAAAACCCTAACATCGGTGACAACAATCTAGCCTTAGATTAAAAAAGCCCGAGGTGCAAAAAAGTGCAAAGGGTCCTGGGGCGAGAGCTTTTTAGACGCAAGGCGCACTTTTACTAAAAAATGCTTGAAAATCATTCCAAACCATATTTCTTTGAAAATAAGCTGGATAATGGCATCAAATAAGTGGTTTTCCTCAACCTCTAGAAAAAAAAGAGAATCAATAAAACATGGCAAAATAAAATTAAAGCATTAAACACAGCTGAATTAGATTACTATAAAATATAAATTGAACCCCAAAAACATAACACATGCTGCCAGCCTACCAGGAAGAGAGAGAGAGAGAGAGAGAGAAAGGGAGACAGATCAAGAAGCACAAAAAAAAGGGCTCGGTACATTCTAGCACTTTGGGAGGCATCACTTTCGGCCTCGAAGTCCCCCCCAAAAAAAACAAAACAAAACAAAAGGGAACAAAGAACAGCCTTCCATGGCTGTCGAATAATAGAGGAGGAGTAGGATGAAGAAGGAAGTCTGAAAGAAGATAGGAGAACAAAGCACTTAATAGATTGATGTCACCAAGGTTAGGGTTTCCAACTCAAATTCAAGTTCAACAGCAACAATATGCTTTGCTATTGCTCTGTTTACTTCTAGTGGCAACTTGATTGAAAGGTTTCCACAAAGAAAAATATGGTCGAGGGCCCTTAATGATTTTTTCTTTCCCCCCCCCCCCCAAATGATAGGTTATGATCTATAAAGCGTGGGCTTCGCGTTTCGGTCTGAAGCCTAGAAAAGCGTGGGCTTTAAGAATGGGTTGAGCCTGACCCATTCCAAGGCGCACCAAGGGTCGGCTTCGGGCTTTTGTGAGCCTGGGTGAGCCTTGGGCGGGCTTTTTTATCTAGTAAGTGCTTTGTTCTCCTGTCTTATTTCAGACTTCCTTCTTCATCCTCCTCCTCCTTTGATATTCGAGCCATGGAAGGTTTTTCTTTGTTTCCTTTTGGGTTTTTTTTTTTTTTGGGTTTCAAGGAGGTCGAAAACAGTGCCTCCTGCAATGAGACAATGGTACCGAACCCTTGTTTTTTTTTTTTTTTGGGTGCTTCTTAATCTTTCTCCCTTTCATTCTCTCTCCCGGACTCTCTCTTTTCCTTGCAGGCTGACAGCATGTGTGATGTTTTCGGGGTTCAATTTATAGTAATCCAATTGAGCTGTGCTTCATGCTTTGATTGTATGTTGCCGTGTTTAATTGATTTTCTTTTTTTTGGTGGTTGGTGAAAATCACTTATTGATGCCATTATCTAGCTTATTTTCGAAGAAATATGGTTTTTGAATGATTTCAAGCATTTTTTAGTAAAAGTGCACCTCGCGTCTAAAAAGCCCTTGCCTCAGCGTCCTTAGGCTAGGACCCGTTGCGCTTTTTTGCGCCTCAAGCTTTTTTAATCTAAGCTCTCTCATTTTCTTGTTGGTTAAATCTTATCACTAGGAGTTGATTTTTTGGCCACAATCAAAAGTAATGGCTTCGTTCGATCTTTTAATGAACCAAGTTTCGTAGATTGTGATTGTTAAGTGAAGTTTAGGAATTGTTCAATTAATCACTATACTTGGGCCTGGGCCTGGGAGTTTCTCTTTTGCTTGGCCCTATTTAGTGAGAATGTTCAGTGTTGAACTCCAAAAGAAAATGAAAATTCACAGAAAATGTCTCTTGTGTACAAGGTTTTATGACAGTTGGGTTTGATTCGCTGATGCAAGGGTACTCGTAGGCCGAGGAACGGATTTGTTTATTGTCGGGGGTATATCGATTGGTACGCTGACCTATACACCTGTGTAAGGGTTGGGTAGGGCTAGGTTTGAGAAAACTTGACTGATTGACTTGCTGTCTCGCCCTTGACCTGCATACTGATCATGTCTAGATGCCTAAGAGAAGCAGAGGTGCACATGTTTTACAAATACAACGCAACTAATATCACCAGCAGTTGAAGCTATGTGCCTTGATATTAAGCAATCTTGGGTTCAGTGAATAGTGTGAAGAAGTGCTTGTACATTTTCTCCTTTCATTGGTTTTGAATTATAGGGTCTAACAAAATGAACCAACTTTTCCCCTAAATTTGTAATTTTGGGGATAAAGCTGCAGCATTGGATCCTCGTCTTGAGGTATGGATTTGGATTTGGAAATTTTCCCCCCAATTGTGTTTGATTGAACTTTCTTGTTGAAAGCGATGCTATTGTTTGTTTCCCCTTTTTATTAGTTATTTCTCTTCACTATGAGTTTTTAAAAATGTTTTCAACATCAATTTGATTCTCCCTTGGGGGTCTTTAGGGGAGGGGGGTGTTGCAGTTGGATTTTTGATGAAATGATTGGCGTTCTTTCCTTAGGCTTCTTGACAAGTGATTTTTGTTTGAGCGTTTGAATCAATTTTGACCTAATAATGTGGAAGATGGAGGACAATATTTCTACAAGGACGCATACCTCGGAAGCAAGAGTTTTATGGCGTTAATTATCCTCCTCCTTACGTATTCATTGGTGACTTGCGAGCAGTTTGAATAATGCAGTCTAAACAATTTCTATTTTTGTCAAAATTGATGTACTGCGTACCGAGTTGCTCATACTATTGTCACATCACTATTGACAAGATAGAAGACACTTCAGATTGTTGCAACTTTGATTATGTTGTAATATATACAAGAATTTGTTGGTAGAGCTTACAACTTAGTTTAAAAAAGCCCGCTTGAGGCACGCCAAGACGCGCCTCTGTGTGAGGCTACTGGGTTAGCGCCTCGAAGGGGATGAGGTGCGCCTGAAGGATGCGAGACTATATCTTCCCCCTTTTTCTTCTTTTTCTTAGCCTTGCCTTTACCTTTTTTGTTCTTTTCCTCCCTTGGGAGCTAAAAGGTGAGCTAAACTTGTACTGTAAGACGTGCATTGGGGAACTACGATGATCAGATAATATAACTTAAGGTTATTTGTGGTGTTAGTAGTCATATTGATGTCTAATCACATTTTTAAGGCATTTATCTAACTTATTTATGCAAAATATGCTTTGTGAAATTTGAAATACTTTAAAAAAAAATTGCATAGAAGTGCGCCTCGCATCCATGATGCATACGCCTTCGCTTCGTGCCTTGCGCCTCACGCTTTGGGACCTTATGCGCCTCAGTGCGCCTTACACTTTTTAAAACTAAGGCTTACAACCATACCACTTACGTCATCTTTTTTGGGGGGGGGGGGAGGTGGTGACCGGACATTGCGGACTAGTTTGGGTGTTATGGTGTAATATTTGTAAAGCAAACCTTTGTCTTGAAGGTATTTGTTATTAGTGCTATTCACGATTGTAGTGAGCGGATCTCTTGGGAAAATTTATAGCAGCGGATTAAGGAGTCACTTTAGATTGCTATGGAAATAATATAATAAAGCAGCTTATTATTGCTACCATGTGTAGTTTGTTAAAGTAGAAGAATAATAGTGATGGAGAATCTCTTGCGGAGCTGTATGATGATATCTAAGTTTACCTGGGGGCTTGGTGTTGGCATTTGTAACAAAAAGAAAGATTTTGTTTTAAAATGTGAATGAGTAATTGGGATTGAGACATCAGATATTTCCTTGTGTACGTGATGTGAAGGGAGGAAGAAAGGGAGAAAAGTAAGGTATAGAGCAATGACAAAATACAAGGAGAAGTGAAAGCGGGAGAAAGAATCACTGACTAAGGGTATATGGGTGAAATAAGAGAGGAAAAGGGGAATACGATGTTCGGAAGAAGAAGGTGAGGAAACACAATAGTAAGGAAAACGACTATTGAGATTTGAGAACAAATCAAGGCCAGTGAGAGGTGTGCTTGCATAATCCATGAGTGTATCTCTTGTATCATCATATCCGTGTCCGCCACATGTGGAAGAATTTCCAATTAGGTGGACGAGAGCAAATCACCTTGTTGAAGCCTCTACTTCTCTGAGGTGGTGTAATAGGCAACATATACCTTTCAAATCTAGGGTCCCATTGAAACGGCATCTTTGCAGTGTCATTATAGGGTTCGGGCTGCATGGTTTTGATCCTCGAACCTTCTAGGCTTTTTTGACATTGGTTTGTTTTGGAATCCTAGTCATCATTGCTCCATGTTAAGACGAATGCTTTGTGAACAATTGCAAGTTTCACCATATACTCCTCAGGCGTACTAGATGGCTATTCCCCCCTCTTCCCCAAAATGCGTTTCATTGTTAGGGGGAATATGAAGGCATTGTTAGGGGGAATATGAAGGCATTGTGTAGCAAATTCTTTATGAGTTGCCCATCAAGTCTCATTTTTAACCGACAAGAGTGACCAACAAATGATTTCTAGCCTTATCTCTTTCGAATAATAATGCTTTACTTTCTCTCCAACATCCATTTAGATGTGGGCGTGATTTAAACTCATGTCAATATAGGATGAATTGCTGGAAAGTTCAATGTTGTATGTCATGGGCTTCCCTCCATGCCTTGAGGGGGTTGAGAAGATGGTTATGTTTGCCCCTCAAATATGTTTCACTTTAGAGTGAAGGTTAAGGCATTCTGATGTAAGTTCTTTATCATTTGTCCCATCGAGTCACTCACTTTTAGCAGACAAGAGGAACTAATAGATGATCATTGATCCTAGTCTGTTTTATCGAAGTAAGAGCGCTTTACTTTGTGTGGAACATCCATTTAGATGTGGGTGCTAATTGTACTCATCTCAATTCAGGAAGCCATTGCTGGCAAGTGCAATGTTGTGTGCATCTCAAAGGATGAGAAAAATCGGCAACCCTCTGTTGAAGAACTGGAGATGGCAGACTATGTATTCTATCGTACGTTTGATGTTGGAAGTTTGACCATCTCTGATAAGCTGGGTGAAAAAATTGCCTCTATTGAGGGTGCGTTCCTATGCCTAAAATTATGTTCTGTTTAAGCTTTTGTGGGAAAATCTTTTAACTTCATGACTTCTATCTTTTTTGCTAATCTGTTACAGTTGAATCCTTGTTAAACAAAAAAGGTGTTCAACTTCTGAATCAAAGTCTAAACATTGAAGTTGATAGTCAGAATGTTGTAGCGGTTGTAGAAAAGCCACTTATGACTGTTAAGGATATTGCTGGAGAAGGCAACTCTGTAAAGCTTGATATCAATATTGGTTCACCGTTAGTGAAAGGTGAAGAAGGGACAAATGATTTAATGGACAAGTCAAAAGGTCCTCTAGAGGCGCATGATGTTGCTGGACCTGATGGTAGAGGTCCAGCATCTTTGCCTGTTACAGAAATCTCTGTCTCTGGTCAGAAAACCAAATTGAAATCACCTAATTCCAAGCAAGCTGATTTGAGTGAGGTTGTCAAATCTGCACCGGATGCCAGGCCTTCAGAAAATAGAGCCTGTTCAAGATCTGAGCCTAGTGATTCTGCTAGTATGTCCAATGAGAAAAGGATGAATTATGGTGAAAAAACAGTGGTTGCTTCTGGTGAAAATATAAAAAATCCAGTCTCATCTAATGTTGCTGCTGATGAGGGAAAATTGGGTGCAGAAAAGAAATTCGATGGGCCAAGTGATGCTGTGAAAAAACAGAAGTCTGTCAACAGTCGTGTTGCTTTGGAGGAGAGGCTGTCTAAGAAGCCTAAGCGTGATGTCACTCCTACGCATTCAAGTGAAAATGGAAAAAAAGTTAAGGATGGTACTGCTACACCAGCAACCATCAATGCCAGGAATGGCGCTCTGCAATCTGGTGCTGTTTCTTCTGATCATAATAAGACTTCACAACCGGCTGTGGCTGTTCCTGCTGAAATCAGTGATAAAGGCAAGTTGGCCAAGGAATTTCATGGTATAAGCAATGGAGATTCTGAAAAGTTGAAGGCTGATGGTGGGGAAAATAACAAATCCAATAACAAGTTGTGTAAAGCATCTCTAAAGCCGGACAAAGGTTTGGAGGTTAAAGAACCTGTTGGGACAAGCAATGCACTTTCCAAAATATTGAAGCCCAATAGCATGGTGGGCAAATCTGATGCTAAAGAGGGTGATGGCCTTTCGAAAAGGCTGAAGTCTGATGACATAATAAAGGATGAAGTCAACAAGAACTTGCACAAAGCATCTCTCAAACCGTGTAAAGATGTGGAGATTGAGGCTTATGGTTGTGTTAAGGAGGTTACGCGACGACCACTCACTGTAAGTTATGTTGGCTCTTCTATATGCGGAGGTGCTTTTTGCCTTTTGATTTGAAAGTAAAAAGTTTTAGCATTGTTGTTTTCACGGGACTTCAAAACAGTTGATACTTTTTCCTCCAATGTTTTCATTTTTGAAAGCTCGTATGAATGAGTTGTTTATATGCTAATGTTGTTTGTTATGATTGTTCTTTCATTACATGAATTATCAGTAGTGGTGAGTGGGAATTTTGTTAGGTCCTTAGAAAGGGTGGAAATCAGGCGAGCCAACTCGTGCCCCGGGGTGGGGGAAGGGGTTGTCTCCTAAGCTAGCTTGACTAGAAACTCTAAACAGTTCTCTTGATTTGGTTGAAGCTCGAGCTTTTCATATGAATGAGCTAATGAAGTTCGACATGGTAGGCTTGTAAAGCTCATCTTATCAAATCTCAAAGACTAAATTAATACCAATCAATACATCTAGGAATGTGTGACCATGGATTCAAAATGTGGTCGATCAATGATGAAAAGGACGCGTTGGAAAGGTTTTTGAGTTGGCCGAACTGCTTTTTTTCCTCGATATGGAATGTGATTTTCTCATTAGAGCGATTTTTCCATATTGCAATCGAAATCGCAATTGCAACTGGAAAAAAAAAAATCTTTGATCAACTCTTTTTTTGAAGTTTGTTTCATGAATTTTAGCACTGTTAGGTTGTTACATTTTCTTTAGGCATGATCTTAGGAATTGCATAGTTTTTGCTAATTGTGGATCAACTTCCCAAATTTTATGTTGTGTTAGTTTTTTTTGTTAGCCTATAAATACAGGCACTTATCAGTATTTTTTTATCTCCCAAAATCAGAATACTTCTAGCAATTAAACATCACTGACTTTTCTTTTCTATTTGCTGTCATTTGTGCCTGCTCTTCTTGTTTCTCTCCTATTTTTATTCTACAAATTAGTATCAGAGTCAGGTTTGGTCCTTTGGGAGATTGAGTGAAAAAACACAGTTTGTGAGAGCTTGAGAAATCGAAGTAAGTATTAGTGAGGCAAACACAACTGACAGGAAATCGTGGCCAACAACACCAAGTCCTCAGTGCCCCCGATTCCCATATTCAAAGGGGAAAAATATCATCTTTGGAGTCTGAAGATGAAGACTATGTTTAAGTCTTAGGAGTTATGGGACTTGGTGGAAAATGGGTACGATGAGCCAAATCCGACATCAGCTCAGCCAATCAACAGTTACGGGAGAATCTCAAGAGAGACGCAAAGGCTTTGTTTCTCTTCCAATCAGCACTGGATAGGTCCTCAGACTCTTCTATTGCAGCAACAACGTGATCGAAGTCTTTGGTTAGACTTCTCAAAACCTTGATCACAATGGTTTCATTGCTAACATTCTCACCATATGTTTTCACGTGGCTAACAATTCCAGATACCCTAGAAAGAAATTCTTGCACAGGTTCCTTTTCTTTCATGGCTAAAGTTTCGAATTTTCACCTAAGTGTCTGTAGTTTTATGGTGATTACCTTCTTGTCGCCCAAGTACTCATTCTTTAGAATCTCCCATGCTCCATGAGAGGTTGTTGCTGGTGTAATTCAAGGGACGATTTCATCATCTAGTGCTGATTGGATGAGAAACAACACCTTTGCGTCTCTCTTGCGATTCTCCCGTAACTGTTGATTGGGTTGAGCGGGTGCCGGATTTGGCTCATCGTATGCATTTTCCACCAAGGCCCATAACTCTTGAAACTTGAACACAGTCTTCATCTTCAGACTCCAAAGATGATATTTTTTCCCTTTGAATATGGGAATCAGGGGTTGCAATAAAAGAGTTGGTGGTGTTGTTGGCCATGGTTTCTTGTCAGGTGTGTTTGCCTCACTGATACTTACTTCGGTTTCTCAAGCTCTCACAAACTGTGTTTCACACAATCTCCCAAAGGACCAAACCTGGCTCTGATACCAATTTGTAGAATAAAAATAGGAGAGAAACAGGAAGAGCAGGCACAAAACACAGGAAATAGAAAAGAAAAGCTAAATTGCTAATGTTTTATTCCTAGAAGTATTTTGATTTTGGGTGATTAAAAATACTGATAAGAGCCTCTATTTATAGCCTAACAAAAAAACTAACATAGCAGAAAATTTGGGAAGTTGATCTAGAACTAGCAAAAAAATCTGCAACTCCTAAGATCATGCCTAAAGAAAAGGTAACGACCTCACAGTGCTAAAATTCAGGAAACAAACTTCAAAAAAAGACTTGGTCAAAGCCTTTTTTTTTGAATCAATTTTCAACAAATCACATTTTGAATCGTTGTGTGTGACCATAGCACAATGACCATGAAATTGTCCTTTCCTTTCAATGGGGTAATAATTTAGGGTGCTATATCTGCCGTGCTTGTGTTATGCAGGACACTACTGACATAGGACTTTAGGGTATGGATTTGGACTTGGACTTAAATTGGAACGTATTTCATCATTGGATCAGTATTTCGCCCATTGTGCATCCTGAATCCCTTTTTTTCCCCACTATAGTTTTCCTTTTTTCATTTTTCTCTCATCTATACCACTCCGCACTCAAATCCTGAGTGATTACTTAGTTTAGATACATTGTTTTTCCATCTTAGGATTTAAACTCATTTGAGGTATGACCTTCTCGGTATTTTGACCTCTATTTGTGTTGTTTTGTATTGTGGGAAAATTGGAATGATGGACTCATGGAAGCTCACCGAGGCTCATGAGCATAAGCAAGCTATGGTGGAGCCAAACTTTTTGGCTTAGCAAGCTTATGGCATGAGCCTAGTTGAGCGCACAAAATGATATGTTGACCGTGTAGGTCGAGCCTCAAGCATACCTATAGGGGTGTTCATTGGGTCAAACATGGACTCGATTGGATCAGAACCCCAAATATAAAAAATCTCATACTGAAGACGAGATTGAAAGAACTGGTCCTTTGCCTGGGCCGGACAAGAACAAACTTATTTGAACTAAATTAGCTCTTGTTTTCAATTTGTAGAAAAAACACCCCAAAAAGTGAATTAAAATTTATACAAGATAGGTGTATACATGTTGGTTTCTAGGAAGCATGGATGCTTTGCACAACTTCACATATCCGTGTCATGTATCGGGCAGTAATACTCTTGGACACTCCTTAGACACTCTCAAATGTACGCCAAGCTTGGACACGCACAAAGAAGTTGGTTTTAATTATTGACAGTTGTAGGATACACATTCTAAATGCAATTTCTTATTGTTCTCATGTAAATATGACCCCTCTAAGGCTAAAAACACATTAAGGATTAAAAATACACAACTATATTAAAGTCGTTCATCAGCATGTGTCCATGATACATGTCATGTCCTAACTTTTTGTAAAATTACGTGTTTGCGTGTCGTTGTCGTTGTCGTGTCGTGTGTATGTCTTGTATTGGTGTCCATACTTCTCGTAGCACGTTATATGCTATTACTTATTTAAGTGAATTTGTAATTTCGGTTTTATAATAGTAAACAAATAACGTACCTACTACTTGTGGCTCGGCAAGCCCATTGCCACTTATCCTCAACAAACTATACAATCAATGGTTGTTCTAGGCACATGTAACTTTGTTTTGAGGGATTATCAATGTGGTCTTAACACATGGGTATAGAGGTCATTATTTAATGAGCATGACATGGGGAATTGTTATGTTGTACCACTTGTATGGTCAAAATCTTTTTATTTGCTTTGCAATGTTCCATGATCATTGAATTATGATGATATAAGTTTGGCACCTTAGTTTTAAAAGGCTTGAGGCGCATTTGGGCGCATAGGGTTTCTAGGCACAATGTACATAATGCTGGCAAGGGCGCACACATCATAGATGCGGGTATGCTTTGCAAAAATGTTTAAAAGTTATGCATAAAGCTTATTTTGCATGAACAGGTAAGACAAAAACATCAAAAAAGTGATCGGACATAATTGTACGACTAAATTCCGTAAATAGCCTTAACATACGTTACGTTATTGTCGTAGTTCCCTAAAGCACTCACTTAAGGTACAATCATATTCTTAGAAATCTTAGAAATCGAAGTGGGGCTAACTCATATTCGTCAGGGCCAATTGATAAACATGTAAATGCTAGGGGAATAAATAAACACTAACCTTAGGTTCAGCTAGCTATAAAAGAAAACAAATTAAAATTTTGGGGGGGGGGGCACAGGGGGAGGTTTAGTTGTTCATTGCACAAGCCTTAGCTCATCTTTAAGCTCCCAAGAGAAAAAGAAAAGAAGAAAAAAAGGGCAAAGATAAGGCCAACAAAAAGAGGTTTCTATCTCAAGGAAGGCCAACAACACATGGGGGGGCTCTCAAGGCCTCGACTTTACACTAACAAAGATAGAAGGGAGCAAAAAAATAAACAAAGGGAGGAAAAGGGGAAGAAATAGACGATAAGGAGTAGAGGAGAAGAAATTGAAGAACATAGAAGAGGAAAAGAGGAATACTAAGAACAACGCATCGATGATTAGGAGTGGAGGAGAAGAATTGAAGAACATAGAAGAAGAGAGCAAGAAAACTAAGAACAACTAGAAAAAAAGATAAGAAACACAAAGAACTAGCTTGTTGAAGTCGGCAATTTCGATTGAGGCCAGAACTGTTGAAAAGCTAAGAAGGTTTGGCCTCAACTACGCCGAAACTTGAGCAAAAAATAGGCTTGCATCCTTTAAGCACAACATGTGCGGGCAACGAGCCTCGGGGAAAAGATGAGTTGTGAGTTTGCTATGCTACTTCCGAACAATTGAAGCATGGAGGTGTGCCTCCAGAATTGGCATCACCTTAGCCCTTTGAAGTGCTGACCTGGTCGTCTACTCTTTTTCAAGCTAAGGTTGGCACTTGTTTGGAAGTGGCATTGCAAGATCCTTGTCAAATGCAATCACTTAATATTTTATGATACTCATTTTTAAAATATAGTAATTTTACTACTTTGTTCTTCTTCATTACGCTATGAAGCAATGAATCTGTGCACAATATCCTTGATTTGTTGTAAACCGCCATGATGTCATGATCCACAGAATGTTATCCTGGAATGGGTCTAGGGGCTATATGCCAAAAAAGAAATTTTGTTATAAGATAGTATGATAGGTGGTTCTTAGAGTGTTTTTGCAATATCATCAACAGTCACAATAAATTCTAGTTACTAACACTGTAGCTTTAGTGCTTTACTAAAGGGCTTTTGTCCCTCCTTTTCAGCCCCAAAAAAAGAAAAGACAAAAAAAAAAAAAACTGATACCATTGCTTCCAAAAAAGGGGGTTTTGGACGCCAATAATCCAAACTTTAGGGGCATTGGACGCAATGATGCATATTTAACAGACAGCGTCAATCACTCCGCACTTTGATGATGTTTATTTTGCATATACCATCACCAGTCAAGCATAGTCTTAGTTACTTGATAACCTTGTGGCTTATTTATCACATGAACTAGTTTCATTTCATGAAAGGTTGCTAAGGCCCGTAGAAATAGGAAGGCTATTTACAGTGAGAATTGGGGAAGCAGTCAAGCTGGTTGAAGACAATGCATTGGGATCGTGCTGCTTCTACCTCTCTTTATGGCTGTTGTGCAATGCAGAAGAGTTCTATTTTTTGTTGATTGCTAGTATCCTTGGCATAGCTTCATCCAGTGCTCTTGCAGAGCCTAAGTTTTGTATACACAGTCACCTTAGGCTGGTGGGGTTGTGTTGTTCATTTTACTGCTTAGTATCCATTAGCTTTCAGATTTTGATGCATAGGTTGGGATTAAGCTATGGAGCTATGACCAGCTGTTTACTTGCGCATCCCTTGTGTTCACTTGATGTGTCATGGAGTAGATCTTATGGTTCTTTTTCACTTCATCTTGATGGAAACCAGGCACTATGAGTGTTTCTACGTGGCATTATCAAACCTGAAATCAGAACTCAGTCTTTTGATATATTGAGTGAATAGCCTTGTCTAGTGCGCTGAGTTGTGTCTGTTTTGTTTTCACTATGAAATACAATGTGATAGTTTTTGTTTGGCTCAATTTTGGTAGTGTTGTATTAATCTTGTGGCCTCTTTTAACTTTTTAAGCTGCAGTAGTGTGTGTGGAGGCTGGTTGAGCCTAATGTTCTACATGATAACTGTAAAGTGGTCATCCATGTTTAAAAAGTTAGAATTTAGTTCCTTGCTAGTTATTTGCTGAAATTTTAAACCTTGATCAACAGGAGACTAGGATGTTATATAATGTTTCCACTTTTGGTTTATTCAATGAAATTGCGGTTGATGCATATATGCATGGATTCAAAATGTGGCCGAACTGCGACGAAACGGTCGCATTGGAAAGGTTTTGGAGTTGGGCGAACCGCGTTTTCAAAGTGCGATAGCCGCGATATGGAACTTGATTGCCGTCTTAGAGCGATTTTGTCGTACCACCACTGAAACCGAAATCGTGATCGAAACGGCATTTTGAATCCTTGCATATATGCACGCTGCAGAGGGAAACAATATGGTTTCTTGAATGATTGGTTGCCTTCTCAACAACTTTTCATTGCAATATACACTTACCAAAAAAATATATTTGGTAATGAGTGATTATGCTGACATTTATTATGTGCTTGTCCTGATGATCTGCTGTGTGTTTTACCGTTTTTCTTCCTGCCCTTTTTTCCTGGGTGCACTGACATTCTTATGTACTTTCTGTACAGGATAAAGAAAAATATTACACATCGTTTGTGAGTATTCTTTCTTTTTTTCTTTTCTTTTCTTTCCTCGCTGTAATTATCCGCAACTGATTTGTTGATAATTGGCACTTTGTTCTTTTTTGCCCAATTGCATTTTGAGAACTTCCTAATTGTGTGTGTTCATGCCTTATTTACTTTTAAAATGTGTAGGAATCAAGAATGAAGGTTGCTCAGGATCAGGGGACTCTTGTTCTGCTTCAAAATTTGGATCTGGCATACACATCATCAGAAGTTGAGGTAGTGATTTTTTTGAGTTGGGGTGATAATTAAACTTGTATTTCTGGTGAGAAAATTTCTGTCTTCTTGCTAAGGAGTTTATGCATGCTATTCTGTGAGTTGCTATAATGACTGTTCCTATGCCAGCAGTTTTGGATTGTCTGGCAGTCTCTAGAATGTTTTCCTTTGAAGTCCTGTGGTCTTCTCAAACAGAATTCTGATCAAATGTGATCTGGTCTTGTTTGCGCATTTGTTAAATAATGTCACCCCTTCCAATACATCGTTTTTTGTTTTTTGGGGGGGGGGGGTCATTTCCACCCATATGTATACAAAACATATGGATATACTCATGTACATATATATATATATATATGTGTGTGTGTGTGCGTGTGTGTGTGCGTGCATATACATACAGATATACATATACACAAACTCAAAATTGAGTGGGGAGAGTAAAACTATTAGTGTCCAGTCCTTTTGTTTCCTTAAACCGGCTGAGATTTTCACTCTCCCTAGTTCGGGTGTACTGTGTCATATTGATTACCTCTGCATTGTATGTCAGGATATAATTTGGTGCGCTTTTAGAGAAACGTGCTCAGCAAAAATTATCCAGCGTACTGCAACGTCCAGCCCACATTCTGGTACATCACCATTTGTGTTGGAAACTTTGCGTTCTTTCGTTTTGGCAAAACAAGAAGAAAAAAGAATGATGTTAAACTGCTTTCAGTTTGTAGTGATTGCTGCCTAATCCTGCTCTGTAGGGCAAGCATTTGTTATCTTCAAAACCCGTGAGGCAGCGGAGAGGATCGTCAGCAGGTTGGAAGAGGAGTGTTTAATGCTTCCTAATTTAAGGTGTGTATGCAATTAAAGGAAATTGATATGCGGCCAGCGGCCTCCTCTTTCCATCTCCTCTTTTGTTTTTTGATTGGGTTGTATGGGCTGGATTAGGCCCGCTTTCTCTCTTTGCTCCTCTGTTTCCTCACTGTTTCAATTTAGAGAACCTTCTCTGCATTGAAGCGTAATAAGTACCGGGTTTTAGAACCGTCTGGTGGAGCAAATATGATTTATGTTTTGCCATTCTATTTCCTTTTGAGAACCCTCCATCTGTTAACAGTGATGATAATTACCATACCAACACACAATCAAAAAGTCAAGGCTTTGTTTGTATATTGCGGTATTTTCCTTTTTGGTTCTTTTTTCTATTCTTTTTTTGGGGGGGGGGGGGTTTCCAGAAGGATACCCAATTATTGCCCTGTCCATAATGGTGGGACCCTTGTGGAAAGGCATGGAGGAGGGAAGTGGTGTAAGTGTGTAACTAATGCAAGCAAGGGAGAAAACTTCCCTGTGTCTCCATGCTTCTTCCTGGCGGGCTATTCCTATGATGGCTGGACCTTGCATAGTAGATGTACGACTATACGTATGGCATATTAACAAGTTTCACTATGGAGTTATTAACATTGTGAAGTTGATATAATTGTATTCTAAAACCTTTCCTAGCTCTTGACACGTGTATTTTTAGGGGTATGCTGGATGGCTGTTTGTACTTTGCTTTGACATGTAATTTTATGGACTATACCCAACCAGTGATTGAAAAAAGAGTTATAATTTCTTTATCTTCAATGTTGGTGCTCTACTGTCCGGTGGCTGTAGCATTGAGCAACTTAATCGAGATGTGATTGTTTTAGTTTCTTGTTTTTGACTTCCTACGTAGATCTGAATGAACCAGTTTCATTAGCCCTAAAAGCTTTACCTTTCTGCAAGCTTTCAGACTAGGGAGGATAATGGAATCTGTCAAATGTCAAACTAAGTCCTGCTTATCTGTTATGCAATTGGATGCTAGTCCATGCCTTTCCCATGAAGAATGTAGTAAATATGGTCAGTCCTTAGTCCTTACACATGTGACATGTGCAAGGTGACGGCTGTGAACCCTGAATCCCCACCCTTACCCCATCGTGAAGCTGAACACATTAGAGAAGAATCAAATGGAAGGCACTGAATTTCACTTTTATGTTTTAGGGAACTTTCCCCTTTTTTATGTTGCTCCATCATACTTTGTTAGGAAGTAGGAACATAGCTTTGCCGTACTGTCGGCCATTGTTTTATGGTCCTTTGTTAGAGAATTTGGATATATCTAGGTTTATATGTATTTCATTTTTGAGATGATTTTTTATGGTTTTATCGACAGCCATTCTCTCACCCATGTATGACATGCTTTTAGCTGAGCTAATGGGAAAGATGGAAATTGGAATTACTCGTATTTAGATTCAAGTATTGAAGGTAGGTGTGCATAATTATTCTTTTTGATGCAAAGAAGAAGAAATCAGTCAAACTTGTAGAAAACGAATTTCCCTAGCTATGCAAAGGCGATTTGAAACTAACGGCTACCCTTTCTCTCTCTTCGGTTGGGGACAGCTGGGGCGCCTCTTACCGTCACCGGAGGTTCCCCTGAGGGCCGACGGCCCTTGGGGCTCTGCGAGTTGTCGATGACTCTCATCGGTCGAAGTTTCCTAGCTGAGTTTCTCTCGCTAGCCAGTTTTTCTTAGATCTCTTCCTTGTGGGTAGGTTTTCGGGTTTGCTGTTTGCGGTTCCCGGCTGGCCAGCCTTCTCTGTCATCGGCGGTCCAACTCTTTGCCGGAGTTACAGGTGCCGGTGAATTTTCCCGCGGTCGGAAACTTTGTCGGAAATTATTTTCCAAGCTTTTCGTAGTGCAGAACAGGCCGAAGGCAGTGCCTTTCTTTCTGGTTGATGTCTGGTGAGTCCTCAGGTCTTCAAGTGGGTGAGTGGCTGTTTATTTTCATCCTTGGTGTTGCCTTTTGTTATGGATTTCGGTTCTATGGGGGCGCTTCTAAGTTGCGTTTGTCTTCTGGAGGGTACTGGATGCGTATCTTCTTCTCTTGCTTTTTTCTCATGACTCTTCTTTGTGCTGTTACCCATGGGGGCTAGGCTGAAGGTTGATGGAAAGTTGTTCGAGTTTGTTTGTGGGGAGAGAAAGGGCCTTCCCCTTTTAAGGTGTCTGAAGTGAACAGGACGAGGACTTCTATTATCAGGTGTTGATGAATTTAGATGGTTAGTTAGGGAATTGGTACGTTTCCCTTCTGCTAAGGGAGACCCACTCTGGGAGAGGACTTTTAAAAGGGGTAATGGTTGCTTATTGTTGTTGTAGCTAGAAGGAACAACAAAGGAAGGTTCATTGTCTTCTCTCATTTTGAACTCTAGCAAGTCTAGGACTACCAACTTCCCAAAGGGTCCTAACTCCTAACATAGATGGTTGGTTGGTATCACTAGGATTTTGAAAGACATGCCCATTTTGGGTAACAAAAAGGGGGACGAGAATGTGACTTCTACTAGTGCAAGGTCTTTTGTGAAGAAGCACTCTTCTTATGCTAATGTGGTTCGTTGTAACTTGAGAGATGATCATTGCAAGCAGTTGATGGGGTGGAGGTGATTCTTGGCCCTCTTGGGACATTTATTCAACAACCTTAGGAGAGGAAGTGCAAGTGGAAAAGTCAACGGCCTTGTGGAAGGAGGAGGGAGTGAGGTCTCAACCATTGGCGTAGGGGCATTCACGTTGCATCATGACGATTGCTAATTGCACTCTTTTAGGCGGCTCATTGAGAAAGGCTTTAGGCTCCAAGGCTAGGAGGGACAGAGAGTCACTACTTTTTCCTAGAAAGTTGGATACTCCTTCCCCTGGTGCAAATACGCCTTGAGAGATTTATTAGAGAACTATCCCGACTCTTATGCCAGCTTCGTTCTTTGATTCTTCTCAATTCCCTTCCTTTGTGCCAGAGTCGCTTGCTTCAACGGTGGCAAAGTTCTTCACCTCACAATCTTGTAAGGAACTTTGTACTGTACTCCCAGAGGGAGAAAAATGGGAAGGATGAGGAAGTGCTTGAAAAGGAGTGTAGGTCTCCCATGTCATTTTCATGTGAGGGTTCCGTTTCATCGTGGCGGGTCTTCTAGTCAAGATAATGTTCAAGTCTCAAGGAATAGTTCGTCTCCTCTTCATGGTCAGAATGATAAAGTGTGATAGGGGGTCGGTTTGGGTTATGGATCATTTTGTTCCTTTCTGTAAAAGCATGGGGCTAGAGATTGAAGGCTGAGAAATGAAGGGAAGGAGAAAGCTCATGACCTGATGGTTTTAATAGTCTTTTTTCATCAATGTTGGAGTATTGTTAAAGGGGACATTATGGGTTTGTTTGCTGATTTCATGAGGTGCACTTTCGAAAAAAGTGTGAATGCCACTTTTGTAAGTTTGCTTCCCAAAGTGGTTGGGATGATGATATCAAGAAGTTTCCTATTAGCCTTGTGGGCAGCATTTAAAAAATTCTAGCTAAAGTTCTTGCTTCTAGGTTGAGAAAAGTTGTGGGCACAATTGTTACCCCGAATCAGCATGCTTTTATTCATCGTCGGTCATCAAATTTTGGATGCAACTTTGATAGCTAATGAGTGTATTGACTCATACATCAAATCTAATCAATTTGGAGTTTGTTGCAAGCTTGATATTGAAAAAACTTATGACCATGTTTCTTGGGACTTTCTCATGCTCACTCTTGAAAAAATGGAATTACATAGCAGGTGGAGGAGATGGATTTTCTGTGCTTGTCAACGGTGAAGCAACTGGATTTTTTGTTTAGTTTGTGGGGGCTACGACAAGGTGGCCCACCTTTTATTCCCCCCTTTATTTATTATGGTAATGGAGACCCTAAGCCTCGGTTAACGAAGCTATTGAAGTTCGCCTCTTGGAAGGTTTTCTTATCTCTATCTCTCACTCAGACAGTATGTTAATGTCCCACTTGCTTTTTGCAGATGATACTTTGCTTTTTGGGGGGGGTGGGGGTTGTCCTAAGGAGAGCAATTTGGCTTTTTTGAGATGTGTTTTGCTATTATTTAAGGCTTTGTCGAGCCCTAGGGTTAACTTATCCAAAAGTGTTCTCATTCTATTGGTGAAATGCCACATATTCTTGACCTAGTAGAGTTCTTTGGTTGTGAGCTTGACTATCTTCCATCTTCCTATCTTGGCCTTCCGCTTGGTGCTCCTTTTAAATGTAAGGCTGTGTGGGAATCAAGAGACTAGCTGGATGAAAATCTGAACTTCTCTCAAGAGGGGTTGGACTAACTTGATTGCGTAGCATCTTATGAACTATGAAGTCTCCCTAATTATTTCATGTCTTTGTTTACCATTGCGGCTATCATTGCAGCCAAATTAGAAAAAATTATGAGTGATTTCCGTTGGTCGAGCAACAAACCTAGTTTTCATTTGGTTAATTGGGATGATGTTTGTCGTTCGAAACATGAGGGTGGCATTGGCATTAGATGTCTTCACGAAATGAATGAAGCCCTCAAGGCTAAATGGCTTTGGAGGTTTGCCAATGAAAAGGACGCTACGTGGAAAAAGGTGATTGTCATGAAATATGAGGTTGACGATTTTAGTTAGTGGAGTAAGAAGATCTCTTGTGCTCATGGAGTGGGTTGTTGGAAATCTATTATAAGTGGCTTTGACCATTTCCATTCTCCCATCCAATTTAAGGTGAAAAATGTGTCAAAGGGCTTGTTTTGGCACGACTCTTGGTGTGGGGATCAACCTCTTAAGTTCGGTTCGCTAGCTCTTTTTAGTATAACATGATTGAAAGATGGAATTGTGCCAGAAGTGGTCTCAAGCTCGAATGATTGCGAAGAAGAGGATGTGCTCAGTCTTTTGGCTATGCTAGCTGACAGTAATGTTGTTCTTGAGGGAGAGGTTAAGATCCATTGGCCTCATAACTCAAGTGGGCAATTCACCTTAAAAAGCTATAGTACAGACATTTAAGAGGTCGACTCAACTCGATTTTCCAACTGAGGCTATTTGGAAGTCCAAAGCTTTCACCAAAGTGTGCTTTCTAGCTTGGGTGACAAACAAAGGAAAGATTCCCATGGAGGACACGCTTAAAAGTAGAAACTTTGAGTTGGTTAGTAGGTCTTCAATGTGCTTTGTGGAAGAAGAGCGGGTTGACCACCTTTTTGTTCATTGTTGAATGGTCTTTACTTCATGGCATTTGTCATTATTGTTGATGGGGATTAGTTGGGTACAACCTAAAACCACAAGAGATGTGTTGGTGGCTTGGAGAAGAAGGTCAAAGAAGTGTTGGGTCTTTGGGGTTTTAAAGTTGATGCCTTTGGCTATTGGTGGAGTGCTTGGAAGGAGAGAAATAGCTGGATTTTTGAGGGCAAGGTTAGGTCTATTCAAGATTTCCAACTTTATTTTTTGAGAACGTCGTATAGTTGGAGTCAAGTTCTCAATCATGGTACAAAATTGTGTTTTTTGGATTGTGGATAGGATTGTTGTTGAGAGCTTGAGGGTGTGATTTTATTTTGTGATTGCCTCCTTTTATAGATGGGTGACATCCCCTTGTCTTTTAATGCAATTTTCAATTACTCATCAAAAAATAAGAAAAGTATTGAAGGTGAGTATGCATCCAGATGTATATTGCCCTTATATTGTAAATTTTGAACCCCAGGAGTTTGTCCTGAAATGGAATTTGAATACAGGGGTGGTGCCGACATGTATGCAAACATTCTGGAATCAATAAAGCTAATGAGTCATCATGGCTAGCTTGCTTTTTAGGTCTTGAAATTTAACTTTTTATGTACAATATAAGTATACATATTGAGAGGACCCTTGGTAGAAGGCGGCTCTCTTAGTTGGATGATCATAGGTTATATATACTTGATTTTGTTGGTATAGTAATGAAGTTCATTTACCGCCGCCCCACAGCAAAAAAAGTATGTCTCTGTCACCTTTCAATCAGATTTTTCGTGATGTTAGGCATATCTTGCAAATTTTGCTTCCTTCTCTTTCGGAAATTAGACAGTACTATTTGTTGCACAACCTAAAAGGTTAGGTTTTTAGGTTCGTCTGATTGCAAATCTGATTATCTGAGATCTCACCACATATTCTGTTTCAGATGTCCTTGTCATATCATATCAGGTCAGAGACTGACAGCAACAGGGACTCAAATGGAGCGTAAGAGTAATGTTGTTGTAATGCCGTTTATGCTTTCACCTTTGGGAAAGTAGTTGTCCTCTTTCCCTCTAAGCTGGCCGTACTAGTTCGCAAAATCTTGAGACCAATAGGGTCAGGAACTTTTCAGCTGGTATCCTGAGTTTCAGAGTATCATATATTGATGCTTGCCTTCATATGCTACTCTTAATCCTTAGTTTCAGTGTGCACCTTTACATTTTTCTGCACGGTTTCCAAATTCCAGTATAAATCATTGTGATGATTTGCCATTATACGAAGATAAGCATATATCAGTCCCCCTGAATTTTTTTTACTTCTCCCAAAACAGCTTCCTGTACACCAGTTGTGACTTCTGGGGATGCAGTATGTAACATCTGTGCTGAGAAGTCCCACGGTAGGAGAATTAACCTTCCTTTCCCAAATTATCGAGGAACAGAGAAATGAACAATGGTATCGAACTATTACTATATAGGAGCTATTTCTAAACCGCAAGTTAAGGCCAACCAGACTGATACATACAAACAAGGATGTAAAACATGTAAACAAACATTAGATTTTTTTAGAATTGTTTTTATTTGTCTGCAGTCTATTTGTTTAATGCTGACTGGATAATGTGAGCATTTACCCTATGTTTGATTTAGCAAAATTGGAGAAATTTTTGAAAACAATTCTTTTTCGTGTAGCAGAAGGCTTGGTCATCTTCCTTCTCAGTTTTGCATTCGTTTTTTTTTTTCTCCCTATGTGATATTCTGATTTCCTCTCAAGTGTCCCGTAGATCTCTTGACTTGGCAGCTAGATTTGATAAAGTGAGAGCTAGACATTCGTGGTGTCCTAAAACTATCCGACTTCCATAACTAGTTGTCCAATGTTGGGCAATTGCCGTTCTTTGTGAATTACAGCTACATTTCATTTTCTCCATGTATCATATTGGAACTATTTAACTCCTATAGCTGGTTGGTAACTTGATTTCTGTGTGTTTCCAGACCTCTTGTTGCATTCCCTGGGGCTTTAAGCTCTCCTGAAAAGCAGTCTTCATTCCCTGGCCATCTGATCATTGATAAACTTAAACACCAAATGCAGCGAGAATCGGTATCACCATTTTTCTCTGCCACATCATGTTCTTCTCCACTGCTACTAACGCTTATTTGAAACTTCATAAGTCACAGATCCTTTTTATTCCATGATATAATTATATTTAAATTCTTGTCTCCAGAGAGAAGCAGTATCTACTTCGCATTCTTCTCAGTCGAACACTTTTGAATACGAGTTGGCACTGGAGTGGCGTTTACTACAGGATAGATCAGACCTGTATTGGAGGAAGTTGCACAAGGTTGGTTGAAGAATTCCAAGGACTAAGCTCTCAATTTATTTCTCAACCTCATCTATATTTGTTAACCTTGCTACAGCAACAAGGAGAAGAGCTGAAAAAACTTAAGAGGAGCTTCAAGCCAAAAAAGTGAGCATGTGTTGCTATCTAGCTACTCCATTTGGGTACGGTGATATTTCGATGCCTGCAGAAGTTCAGTTCCTTGTATAGTTGGAGCATCAAATGATGCTTCCTTGGTAAGTGGTATTCTTATTGTAGTATATATATATTTTTCCTTGCGTTGAATATGGTCGGACATTCCCTTGATCCAATATAGAATATGCGATGCAGGCTGCATGCATAGAGAAGAGGACCAGGTGAAGGGAATAGGGAATGCAGATTAAGCACTTCGGCAATGCAGAGAAATCTTGGTCTTATGGTGGTAGAATCAGCTGCTGTTGCAAATTTTGAGAGATATTGTTCTGGCTCGAAGGCTTCTGGAGGTCATCTGAGGTGGCATTTAGTGGGACTTCTGTCATGTGATTATGTGAATATGCAAGATGACCCTCTACTTATTTCTCTTAATGAGTTAATAGTTATCTTTATTTTGTTCTGCCCTTGCGTCTCTGCTTTCGGCACATCTCTCTCTCGCTGCATGCGTGTGTGTGTGCATTACTGCATGTGCCTGGTGCATGTGTTGATACTCGCTTGTGTAGCTAAGGTGAGATGTAGCTATTAAAATCGAGCATTAAAACAAAACTGTAATTAAGCAGCCTTATGGACAGTATCTTTTTCATCTTTTCTCTATTAACCATTGTAAACAAACTAACTTAGGAGGCTCCATCTCATGAGATCTGTTTAGGTGAGGTAAAGCATAGAAGCAGCACGAACAAAGGGCTCATGTCTCATAAACAACGTTATTTATTCTTCCCTATGGCATATACCAACAACGTGGACAGCAAACTTGATTTATGTCTCTCTAAGCATCGTGACTGCAGAAAAGATATAATAATAATAATAATATTTAGTTGCTCCTGCGATCTCGAGTGATACGTACATAATATTTAAATGGGCTAGGTTGTTTTTCTTTTTTGTTTATTTTTTCCTTTTTTGTTAGTAGGATTAATTATACAGACAATAAGTTGATGAACACAGTAATCAGAACTCACGTTACATTCATAGCGTTCCACACTAGCAATTTCTTATGTGCTTTTGGAAACACATGCTTTCATTGTCCACGTGTATATATTTTTTATGTGTATTTATTATATATTAATTTATACATATATTAATTCAAGCTCTTAATGTGGAACGACATTCACTTACTATTCTCCAACATGACCCTTCATGTGTGGGTTATGACAAGGCACAATACGTGCACACAATTATCCATAGTAGGGATGGTGACAAATATAAGATCGAGCAACTTTGCTCTGATACCAAGTTAGAGCATATATAAAGTAGGTTGAAAGTTTAAACTGATGGTTGAAGTCACATGAATGATTTTATATTCTAGCACACCCCTCAAGCCAATACCCTTGAAACTTGAAGTCTGGATGTTGAGATTTGAATATGATACCTCTTGCTTAGAAAACCTTGGATTGTTTTTATACTTTGACATAAGTTATGATTCATATTTTTGGAATGTATATTATTTTATTTTTAATAAACAAAATATATCTTTATTTTTCCCTAACTGATTCTATTTAAATATATTTTTTCTAAACTAAACTTGTTTTTGCTAAATTTAGCTTAATTCAACTTCTATTTGAAGTTATTTTTGTTGAATTCTAAACTAATTTTTTTTATCCAACTGAACTCAATTGTGCTAAAGTTTACCTTACGTGAATTTATTTTTGCTAAATCAAAATCTGTTTGTACTTATTTTTGATGAATCTAACTAATTTTATTTTTGGCGAACCAATTTGATGTAATTTTTGAAAAAAAAAAGTTAAAAAAGAACAAGACCTTAATCCCCTAAAAAAAACAATAATGGTCTCTTATATTGTAATGTATAACTACTGTTGTCAAAAAATACCCTTCTCTTCACTGCCATTTATCTAAATTGAAAATTTCAAAAAATTCAAAAATAGCTTTATTCATCGAGTTTTGAATTTGCAGTACGCAAGTACACACAAGTACTCCACATCCTCTTATACCAAAAGTGGATAACCTTTTGTCAATTGCGAATTTTAGGCCCATCGGTTTTTGTAATATAATTTATAAAGGAGTTTCGAAATGTCTCACAATCCGCCTTAAAAAGATTATATCGAAGTTTGTGGGACCATTTCAAAATGCTTTTGTCCCTGTCATATTGAATGTAGATAAGTGCTTGATTGTTCATGAAACCGTGAAAACCATTTAAACTCGCCTGACTGAGTGGAAGCTAGCAGTGTTTAAAGTTGATATGAGTAAGGCGTATGACTAGGTTGAATAAGATTTCTTAATTAGAAGCTATGTTGAGAGTCCTTGGGTTCCCTTAAATCTAGATTAGTGTAATCATGGATTTTGTACCATCTACGTCACATTCAGTACTAATTAATGGCCTACCATCCCAATCGTTTCGACTAGGAGCAGGTTTGCGTCAAGGTGACCCGTTGTCACCCTGTCTTTTCAATCTCTGAGCATGTTGAAAAGGGCTTCAAACTTAGGACTTGTCCTAGGAATCGAGGCGGCTCGATTGGCGCCTGCTGTTAATCATCTCTCTTCTTTGTGGATGATGCCATCCTCTTTTCCAAGCTAGAAGCGAACCAATGCATGCATGTGCATGATATCTTACAACGTCTAAGCTTGGTGTCGGGTCAAATTATCAGTCGGTTCAAATCTCTGCTCTTTGCTTCTCCAAATGCGGCTGAGGACGGATGTACACTTCAACTAATCTTTTCGTTCTCAGTGGAAGAATCCTTTGGTACCTATGTGGGCACTGCTATTCTTTTTCCTGGTTCCAAATCGGCTTATTATGGCTTCCGGCTAGATCCTGTCCATCAACGTCTATAAAGGCTGGCAAGCTAAGCTTCTGTCGCCGGCTGGCCGATTTATTTTGAATAATGTTGTTTTGGAGGCCCTAGAGAACCATGTTATGGCTAGTTTCAAAATTCTAG
>JACYFF010031956.1:5039145-5102670 GCA_017589665.1 Selenicereus undatus | reverse complement strand
ATGTTAAAGGTATGAACTCTAATTTCATATCGATTCTCCCTTTTCCAAGTACCTCACTCCGTTACCCCGAGGCTCTCAATTCTGAAAGACTCACACTCCTCTTCAATTTGCTCCCTCTTTGCTCCATCACTTTCTCTTAACTTCGGTGATTATATCTTTCGATCTGTCTGTGTTTGAGCTCTTAGCCCTCTCTCTGTTATCTAACTATAAATCTGCGTGTTCAACTTTTTCTTCTCTAGCGACAAAAAATAGCCAAAAAACGGAAACAAGATACCCAAATTCCTCGATTGGTTCTCAAATTCCTGTACTAGTCTCAACTGGGACCAAGACCAATTCTATGAGAATGGACCCGGTATTTGGTCCTTCTAATTCTTGTACGGTTCTATCCTTAACAAAATCGTCTTCTGGCAATATCTTTCGGTGAAGTATTGGGAGCTATATATAAATATCAAACGCTCATTTGTGCTTTGTATAAATGCTCATTTACATTATAATTTTGTATACCATATAAATACTTATTTGTCAATCATATAAATTCTCATTGGTGAAAATGCTCATTTGCATACTATGTAAATGCTCACTTAGAAACTAAATAGATACTAATTAATTGTGAAATAGTAAACAACAATACTATGTTTTTGTAAAAGTAAAGAAATACAAAATAGAGAAACAATAATATTAAAATATGAATAAAATACCGTATAGGTGCAAATAAAAAAAATGATATAAAAGGCCCATTCTTGTACAAAATCAAGCTCCATACTTGTCAACAATAGTACTCTAATGTCCTTAAGTAAGGCACTTTGAGATAAATAAAACTACAAAAATGCTTGTTTGTAATCTATATAAATGCTCATTTGTGTACCTCATAGATGCTCATTACCAAAAATGCTAAACAGCATATTGGTAGCCCTTTCTTCCTCAAAATTAGACCTTATCCTTATCAATAATTGTCATCTAATAATATGCTTAGCTAAATTAGTGTGACTGTGTGAGCCATACAAAAATGCCAAGATGTTCATTTATACTTCATATAAATGCTCATTTGTGAATCCTTAAAAATGCTCATTTGAGTTAACTGACGTGCGCAATCCATATTGCTATATGTATCCTGAACCATGATATAATTTTTCCGAGACCATACTTATGTAAACAAATATCAAACGACTTAAACCAATCTATCTCCGGTGCGAAACCTCATTCCATTAAAAAGATTTTCCTCCAAAATGTTCTGTAGATTCATCATCTTTTGTTCACATTCTTGCAACTCCAAATCTAAGATGATTATGAACAACCAACCCCCTAATTCACATACATGAGTCGCCTCGTCCTCCTTACTAGTACCCTACGAAACCTTTCTTCCCTGTCTCTGCTCTATATTTTCTCCCTCTCCAAACGGTCAATCTGCTCAGTTTCCAGTTCCGCCATTCAAAACCCAGATGATGACAGAAACCCAAATCAAGCCCCACCAAAATTTATGCCCCCATCATCAAAATCATCCACCCTGGTTCCTCCCAATAACCTGAAACACAAAGCGTTAAATTCTAGTGTTTTATATGATGTGGACGTAATCTCTTGTAATAGAATAATCATGGGGCATATTAGAGCTGGTGATTTAGAATCTGCTCTAAGAGCGTTTTCTAAGATGCCCATCAAGTCGACTATTACTTGGAATTCATTGTTAGCTGGATACTCAAGAAAGCCTGGGACACTTAATGAAGCCCGCCAACTGTTCGATGAAATTCCTGAACCAGATGTTTTCTCGTATAACACCATGTTATCCTGCTATTTGCGCAATTCGGATGTTGATGGCGCTACGTTGTTCTTTGAGCAAATGCCCATCAGGGATATTGCTTCCTGGAATACGATGGTTTCAGGTTTTGCAGGGAATGGGATGATGGATGAAGCCCAGCGACTATTTTCCGCAATGCCGGAGAGGAATAGTGTGTCATGGAATGCAATGATTTCTGGTTATGTGGAATGCGGTGATCTGGAGTCTGCCCTTAACTTGTTTGAGTCAGATCCTTTTAAGAGTGCAACGGCTCGGACTGCATTGATAACTGGCTACATGAAAGTTGGGAATGTTGAAATAGCGGAGAAGATATTTGAAGAGGTCCTTATGAAGAGTTCAGTGACATGGAATGCTATGATTGCTGGATATGTTGAGAATTCTCAATCAGAAGATGCCCTGAAAATTTTCAGCAAGATGTTGGAAAACGGGTTTAACCTAACTCCATTAACCTTGACTAGTGCTTTGTTGGGTTGTAGCAATCTGTCTGCATTGGTCTTGGGCCAACAGATTCACCAGTTTGTTTACAAGTCTCCATTATACCAGGATGCAACTGTTGGCACTTCTTTGCTGAGTATGTATTGTAAATGTGGAGCTTTGGAGGATGCATGTAAATTGTTTACGGAGATGCCAAGGAAGGACTTGGTTACTTGGAATGCCATGATTTCTGGTTATGCTACCCATGGGGTGGGCGAAAAAGCTCTTGCTCTTTTTGATGAGATGAGAAATGAGAGAATAAAACCAGATTGGATTACTTTTGTGGGAGTTTTATCAGCATG
Source organism: Selenicereus undatus (assembly GCA_017589665.1). Lineage (NCBI taxonomy): Eukaryota > Viridiplantae > Streptophyta > Magnoliopsida > Caryophyllales > Cactaceae > Selenicereus > Selenicereus undatus. The sequence continues at coordinate 5,100,102 of JACYFF010031956.1, read as the reverse complement.
TAACCATGCCGGTTTAGTTGAACTAGGGATGCACTATTTTGATTCGATGCCAAAGGATTATGGGGTTGAGGCTAAGCCAGAGCACTACTCATGCATGGTTGGCCTACTAGGTCGCACTGGTAAACTTAAGGAAGCTACCAACTTGATAGAAAGAATGCCATATAAACCACATGCTTCCGTGTTTGGGAGCCTTTTGGGAGCAGCTAGAATCCACAAAAACATAGAGATGGCTGAGTTTGCTGCCAAAAACCTTCTCAGCATTGATCCCACAAATGTAGCAGCTTATGTTCAACTGGCTAATGTCTATGCGGTGAAAAACAGATGGGACGATGTTTCTAGGATTTGGCAGGGCATGAAAGCAAATAAAATGGTGAAAATGCCCGGTTGTAGTTGGATTGAGATCAAGAGCGTAGTTCATGAGTTTAGATCAAGTGAGATAGAGCACCCTGAGTTGCCCTTAATACATGAAAAGCTCGATGACCTACAGAGAAAGACGAAGTTGAAGGGATATGTCCCCAATCTCGAATTTGCATTGCATGATGTTGGTAAGAAGCAAAAAGAGAAGCTCCTATTGTGGCACAGTGAGAAACTGGCGATCGCTTATGGTTTGATCAAGCTGCCCTTGGGTTTGCCTTTACGCATCTTCAAAAATCTGAGAGTGTGTGGGGATTGCCATCAAGCGATAAAGTACATATCCGCCATAGAAGGGAGGGAGATAATAGTGAGAGACAATACAAGGTTTCACCATTTCAAAGATGGGACCTGTTCTTGTGGTGATTACTGGTGAGCATACATCCATGCTAACCTATCTCTTAACAAATGTCCGTAACAGTGTTCTTGATTGATGCCCAAGCAATTTGGTAGTTTCTCTTTTTATTTCCATTTTGATACCCAATAATTGCAGCCCTGTTGTAAACTAGTACAATATTCGATTGAATTCAAGAGGTTAATGGCATTAACAGTGGAGATAAACCTCATCAATGTTTCCTGAATTCCTATATGAGAGAGTCTCACGGAAGCCTTATCGTTAGATCAATCTCTTTTTAATGGGTCACATTGTGGCTTCTGCCATCATAGCCATAGATGAAATAGTATCACACAAGGCAAGCTTCTGTTTAATTCCACTTCTCTGAATTGCGCATTCTAACTTGTGAAGATGTTTTCCAGAAGCAACTGTATGAACTATGAAGAATTAAAGATCTGGGTAATGCATTTCAATAACTGATGGAAATGGGAAATCCAACCTCATTAATCAACAAAAAAGAGAAGCTTATGCTACATGCTTGTGTTTTCTCAACAAAATTGGGTTGAAACAAAATTAAGTTTTACAACCACTGAGACAATAAGTAACAGAGACAAATATTTCCCTTCATGAAGAACAGCACCCAGACTTCTGGTTCACTGGTTTTCCCCGAAGTTCAACGGTTGGTGGTCTGGCATTCAGAGCAGGCTGGCTAGCCATTCTGCAGTTGCAAATCAACCAAAAAATCTAACATAAGCATACAACATGTTGCACATAAGATCTTAACTTAGCCATTGCTTGAAAAGGAAAACCCTCAGACCCGTTCTTTTTCAAATTTTACTTCCATTTTGGGGGAGGTCAATCCAGAGTTGGTGTGAGAAACACTTGGCTGTAGTATATTTTGCTTGCTCTCAAGTGTCATCTGTAGAAGTTTCTTTTGTTTCAGCCCCTGGAGGAGGAACTGGGTGGAAGTTTGGGATGTTCTTGACTTCTGAGAAAGAATGTTGATGTTCTTGGAATTTCAGGTAATTGCTCACACATCAATGCAAGCAGGGTATGGCAGTCAGGGTCCTTGAAATTTTTGGTCGATTAGATTTATCTAGGCAATATCTTTATTTTACACTTTTCTAATAAAGCACAGCTACAAATCAAGCCACAGCTGCCAGAAACTAAACGAGCAATCTACTATATCCGGCAGATGAGAGGCAAAATGCTCTGGAGCAAAAAAGAATTTGATACATAGGAGAGCTGGGTTTTTTTTGGGGGGGGGGGGGGGAAGCAGCACTGCAGACTGCAGAGATTGATGGATATTGTAAGATGAAGTGAGTTATATCTGCCACCAAGCATCCACTTCCAATTGACACTCCAGGGTGTTTGGTTTGGCCAGATGTGAAATTGACACTCAAGAATAGAGGCGTTGCAAGATTTTGACTGGGTTAGGTTTGCGGGAAGATCCAGTGCTTCAGTATGGCTTGAAACAAGAATGTCCAACTTGATGATAAGTAACCCAGTGACCCCTTCCCACCCTGGGAACATATCAATCAAAGTAAAATCCAGAGTTTTGAGGACACTTAAAACATTTTTCTCACTCTATAACTCTCCGTTGCACATTCAGTGAACCCCGAGTCTAGCATTCTCCAAGAACCTGCCCCTTAGGGAAAATTGTTCCTAAATGCCATCATTAAAATAAGTTCAGTGTCCAAAGTTGAGAAGGAGATTCACCTGTTTTTTATTGCAGCAGTCATAGCCATAAAAGCTTGTTCAACGTTGGTGGCATTTTTGGCACTTGTTTCCATAAAGGGAATCCCGATTTCATCTGCAAATGCCTGTATGAACTTGAGCATTAGGGCAGAATATAGGAACAATCAAGCATCGATCCAGGGAGACAGCAGGAAAGCAAACTCATTTAGGGCTTTCGCAACAAATCGCATCATTTGTACAGTAAAAATTACTCACCTTGGCTGTCTCATAGGATACAGCTCTGTTGGCGGTAAGGTCACACTTGTTTCCAACAAGAAGCTTGTTTACATTATCACTTGCATATCGATCAATCTCATTTAGCCACTGCTTCACATTGTTAAAGCTGTCTTGATCAGTTGTGTCATAAACCACCTGTTATAAGATCACCGTGTACAGGTTATCAATCGACGAGACAACAAACTGAGACACATGTGATTTAGCTAAGGAAGGTTTTTATTCTACTTACAATGATCCCATGAGCACCTCGGTAGTAGCTGCTAGTGATTGTTCGGAAACGTTCTTGCCCAGCAGTGTCCCACTGGAACCAGGAGAGACCAAGTAAATAATGGGTAATCCAAAAGAATTTTCAAATCAAGAAAATTGGCTAGAGTTCCCGGACCAAGGACAAGATAAATACACTGATAAATTCTAAAAGATACATCCCATGCACATAGGATTCTGTAAGTTCCAAGCAGTACTAATCTCTTTCGTTCGAATAAACGGAAGATTTGCCTTGTATGGAACTATTACATGCAATTGTGTACATGAAATGGGAGGGGGGAAACTATTATGGTCACTGTTTAAAATTTTTTCTCATTCCAAAGTCATGTGGTCTATTTGAGCTAGTAGGATAAAACCCGCGGCAAGAAGTAGCAACAAATGAATGCATACTATGACATAACTGGAAGGGCATGTGTTAATGAAGTCAACATTTCCCACTGGATCTAGAATCAGCAATAAGGTTCAAAATCTCATAATCATTTTGCCTTCATGCAAGTTGGGATAATAATATACTTACTATTTGGAGCTTGATGGTCTTTCCATCTTGTTCAACGGTCCGGATTTTCTGAAGATGCATAGACATCAAGGTTATGTACCATAATATTAAGTGACTAAAAACAAAATCATCCTCCGTTGGTTTCTACTTTTCTTTTTTTGGGTTGGGGGGGGGGGGGGGGAGGACGGGTTGTACTGAAAGAAAAAGGAAGGATCAAAGTTAGAGACTCACAAAGTCAACTCCAATAGTGCTGATGTAACTCTCAAGATATGCATCATCCTGGTTTCATAGGGAACTTGTGTGAGTAACAAAATGATGCTGATAAAAGCTGTCCACCTCACTTTCAACGAAGCATGACACTTCATTCAAAATTTCCAAACAAAATCACCAAAGCTACGAGAGTAATTAATCTGATGGCTCCTCCCAGGGATAAAGGGGATCTACAAGCTAAAGAACTCTGATTAACGCAGGAATAAGAACAGAAAAGGTTGCAACTTACAGCAAACCTCAAGAGAAGACATGACTTGCCAACACCAGAGTCTCCGATAAGCAGAAGTTTAAACAAATAGTCACTGCAGAAAAAGAAGGCGAAAAAATAAGAATCGAATGATGCATTATTTGGCATTATGAAATATGTGCTTCAGTGTACTCTTTAAGGTCAGGATGCATCAAGTCAGCATTATAAATATTCTCATGTAATTCATCAAAGAAGCCAAGAAAAAGAGGAGGGAGGAAGCAAGACCTTTGCTCTTTTATCTCCTTTTTTTTTTTTGGTTGAGGGGGCGGGTGCAGATAAAAAAAGTTTCACTCTCATGCAATTGGTGTTACATCTGGGCTCCCTTACACCTTGATGGGGCACAGAAGAATATTGGGTACGCATCTACATATCAATTGATATATTCTCTTCTCTAACTTCTAACAATCTTGTTTGACGCATAGTTAGCCTGAAGATATGGATAGTATTTGTCCTATTTAACTCAACATCATCATGAAAGCTGATCAGTGAACCCAGCCACTCCACTTAGGTGCTCAACTGTAGGATGACAAACTACTATCCATTCTTGTATAGCAGAATACCCTAAAATTCATATGTCATAGAAACGAATTGGTGGCCGGATGCACTGGATGAAGACCTTTTTTCCTCTTTTTTTTCTTTTTTTGGGAGGGCGTGGGGAGGGATGGCATGTAATAGTTGGAATTCATTGTGAGAAAGATAATGCCATCAGAAGAATGCATGCTTTCTTCTATCGGTCCTCTTTTTTTTTTTCCCTTTCTTTTCAGGACATTTTAAAGGTGGAGATTAGACAAATTTAGGGACTAAATCAATCCATAATGGGTGCCTATTCAGTGAAATGTATTCCTTCAATCTTTTCTTCATCATAAGCAGGATGATGAGATGAGACCTGTTTGCTTTAGCATTCAGCTTTAGCAGCAGTAGCACATCGCTTATGCGTCTTACTGCTTATATGATCAACTCTTAAAATTCCTAACTGCCTTTTACCGCTTATAGTTAACTCTTACCATTCTTGACCACTTCTTAACGCTCCTTCACATAGCTCCTTACGACTCCTTACTACTCTTAACTACTTCTTACCGCTTACCGCTAGTTTCAACTTATAAAATCATCGGAATGTCAGATTTAACCCAGAATCTAATGGCAACAGGCTCGTTACGATCTTCTGCTGTAAGACAAGCCGCTTTGCATTCTAGATGTGCCCACTTATCTTCCAACAAACACCCCAGAAACCACCTTTTCGATGCGCGAAATTCAATACCATAACATCCATCTAACGAAGACCCACAATGCTGTAATGTCGTAATTCTCTGAATTAATTGCGTGAAAAATAAATAGTAAATCGAATCATGGCAAAGCGTCGGTGATCAAATCAAAGCACAATCCACACCGTGATTGCGACGAATTCGTATATCAAAACTGAGAATTCAATCAGGCATTCACAATTTCAGTGGATCAGAACCGAAATTAGCTATTTACATTTTACATTATCAATTAAATCTTAGCTAAGATTGCCATAAACTAACCAAGATCTCCATTCCTGAATTTGATCAAACCAATGCAAAATTCTAAGAAATTAAAAGTGGACAAGAAATGAAACTCACTATTCGAAATTCATGACTGAAAAGATCAAACAATGTCGCTGTGAAGTTCTTTCTTCTTCACTCTCTCTCTCTCTCTCTCTCTCTCTCTCACTCTCTCTCACTTACTTCTGGGAATTCGACAGGCAAAATACGATCAGGAATATTTGATTGAATGCAGTTTCTGAATTGGACCCGAAAAAGTCGGCCCTTTTGTATGCATCATTTTTATTTTTTTATTTTTTTTAAATCTAATTTTCATATATGTACGTACATACGCGGGAATGACGTGGGTAGCCGAGCTGGGAGCCGCCACGTGTCACAACTGAAATCCTCGTTGAATGTATGATTTGTTTTTTTTTTTTTTGCAACAGTATGATTTGGTTTTTATTTAGCGGGGACTAATGAATTATATTTTTTATTGACATTAAAATTAGAATTAGTAAATATTAATCGATCACTATTGAATGAAGATTCAAAGAATTGTTCAATGGTTAAGATATCCTCTCCAAAATTGCAAAATTCAATTATATTGATTTCTATTCTTATTCTCAGACATTTAAAAATTAATAAGATAAGTTACTGTTCACTGAGAATTAAAATTATCATGATAAAAAAAAATACAGCAATTAACCACCTCATACCGCTCCTAACTACTAATCATTAATACTAATGGTTTCTAAGGACTATTAAATACTTTCTAATCACTAATCGTTGATGTAATAATAAGGAGGGTCGTGGACCTTGTGGTAATGTAGTTACTTCTAGCATTTGCATGAATTTTAAGTTCGTAACTGTACTAGTGACTCTTTTTGAATATTAATACTATTGTACTTCGGTATGATGTTATAATATTTGCATTACCCTATGGACCAAAAGAAAAAAAAAAAAAAAAACGTTGCTGTCACGTAGATGCCGTCCAGATCAATTATTTGCTTTAAAAAAAAAAAAATCCATAAAAGCAAACAAACTACAAAAGCTGGCACGAAAGCACTCAAGACAAGATTCAGGAAATCAACGACCCTTCTCTTCTCTCTCTCTCTCTCTCTCCCTCCCTGAAACCGAAGAAGCCAATCAGGCAATCAAGCAAGCAAACTCCGAAGAGTAGACAAGCAGTTCAAGATGCACAGATCACACAGCACCAGCAGAATCGCCGATGAGTACTGCGGCAACTTGTCCTCCGCCATCGCCGCCGGCGACGGAGACGGCCACCTTCCGGTGTACAGCCCGGTGTCTGATGTAGCCAAGAAGGAGAAGTCCCGTCTCAGATCCGCCGAGAACGCCGTCCATCTCATCCCCCTCGTCCTCGTTCTCTCCGCCGTCATCCTTTGGTTCTTCTCTAATCCTGGTAACACACACCCAAACAGTCGAACTCATCTTCATGATTTTTTTTTTTGGTTTGAATTTGGGAAGTTCTTGTTTCTTTCAATCTTTCTCATCCTTTTGTTTTCGAGGTTTTTTTTTGGGTGTCTTCTGTTTTTTTGCGAGTGAATATTGCAGTGTTTCTGCCTTTCTGGCATCCATTTGTTCATTTAGCTCCGTTTAGACCTCGGAAACGGAAAATTTGGGAGAAAGAAAAGAATTTGAGAAAGTTACTTTTTTTTTATTACGTTTGCTTTAGAGAAAATCACAAAAAAAAAAAATATGGAGGAAATTACGTGAAAAAATTGTTAGAAATAAGTGATAAAATTTTCATCGTAAAATTGTGAGGAAAGTTTGAATAAAATTTCCAATCTCTTACAACCTCACGTTAGTTAGATCATATCAATATAATTCAAGTAGTTCATCAACATTTAAATTTCTCATCTAAATTCTTGTATATTTTCCTCAATCTAAACCGGAGTTAATTTTCTCCCAACTTTTTTTTCCTTCAAATTTTTTTTCCTTCAACTGTTTTTTGGCGTCCAAACAGAGCCTTAATGAATAATTGATTATTGATTTGAAATTAAGCTTATGGGCTGATTCTAAGTGCATCTGCTGAATTTTTACTAATGAATTTGCCCAGCTGGGAAAGTTCTATGATTTGAATATGACAAAGGCTATAAATGGCGGGGCCTATTCAAGGGCGGAGCCAGGATTCAAAGCAAGGGGGGGCGAGATTAATAATACGCATAACATAAGCTTTAATAGTTCTAAAAATGAAGTACGTAGCTAATACAATTAAGAAAGTTGTTCTCGATGAGATCTCATGTTTTAAAAATAAAGCATGATATCGTCATTCGATAGACTTTTAAAAATATTCAAAAAAAAATTACACAAAAGGCATCACAAAGAGTTGAACCCATGACCTCTCAAATGGAGTAATAAACAACCAACCAATTTGTTATGTACTCCTTTATGAAATATTTAATAACCAATTAATATATATCTATTGTTTGTTTGCATCAGAATATTTCACATTTAATTTTTTTTTTCCGAAAAAGCTGGGGGGTCAGTTGACCCCCCTTGCCCCTTAGTGGCTCCGCCACTGGGCCTATTCATGATTAGTGTCAATGAGGCTAACTTAATTCTTATTAGTTCAGTAATTTTTGATCTGGAAATGCCAATGTGCTATCATTTGCTAATAATTCTTTAAAATGATCTGCCCCGATTATACCTAAAGCTCTGTTTGGTTCGTAGAAAATTTGGTGGAAAAAAATTGAAGAAAAAAAGATGTGAGTGCAAAGAAAGTAGGGAAAAAGTGAGTTTTTTTTTCCTCTTGTTTGAATTGATGACAAAATACAAGAATTTAGATGAGAAATTTAAATGTTGATAAATTACTTGAATTATGTTGATATTATCTAAGCAGTGTGGGGTTGGATAAGGTTGGGAATTTCTTTGGGAACTTTTCCCAAACTTTCCTCACAATTTTATAAAAAAATTTTTATCAGTTGTTCCTAATAATTTTTCCATCTAATTTTCCTCAATATTTTTTTCTTTGTGATTTTCTGTAAACCAAACACAAAAAAGAAAGTTACTTTTCTAAAGTTTTTTCTTTTCACCAAATTTTCTAAGGTTCAAACGGAGCCTAAGTGTTATGTTTGGTAGGGTGCGATAAAGTCGATGGAATAAACTTTGTTAATTTTTCTTGAGCTGAGTATATAGCATGGCAAATTATGCACATAGACCTGAGGAGTTGGTGCTTAAGGCAACTTAGGCACCCATTTAGCTGCTAACCTAATTAATTGGCATTACATGTGTCATTGCTGTACCCTTATATACCTGATTTTTGCTTGTACTTGCAAATTATGCGCATAACCCTGGTTGATTAGGCCCTCCTGCTTGTGTTCTGATAATTTTGACATCAGAACTTCCCTGTACTTGTCAATTACTTTATTCTTTTATTTATCGTGTTATGATGAAGTGAAATCGCTATTTGGCAATAGAACTCATTCACTCTTGATTGATTTGAGGTGCACAATTTTGTGTTAATAGCGTATACATTTGACTACACTATTGCTGGATAGTAAGTGTGGAGACGTCATTTTTTGAATGTTGCAGTTGATGTTGTGAATAAAAAGCCTGACTCGGTTGTTACCAGTGTCGAAGCGTTGAAGGTTGCAGGATCCATGGAGATTGATGGAACCCACAACAGCTTGCCACAGCTCGAACACCCAGAGCTGGAAGATGTAATCTTGCCCCATCAACACCATCAGCACCAGCATATTAGGCCTGCTGTGTGATCGGACACAGATCTGGCTTGTTTTCTTCACTTAGTCGGGCAGGACTTTGGAGGGAAAAACCTTTGAAACTCTTATCTGCACAAGCAGCTTTGTTTTGAATTCTGAGAAGTATGTTTGCAAAGTACAGCAATATACATTCTACTACTATAGTATTAGCGAAGGCATTTCTTATACTATCAGCAACTCTTGCTGAGAATACTGCTGGAAATGAGAGAGTAGTTCGAAGAACTAACTGTTTATGTCTGTGGCAAAAACAAGCTATACTGAAGCAGTACTCAATCAGTTACATGCAATTTTTTGCGACTTTGAGTTCAGCTCCATGTTCTTGTTCTTGTTCCTCCATGTCCATATGCATTTGAATTCCTCTTTTTTCTAAGTCTCATCCGTATGTATTTATTTGGATTAGGTGTTACATGATCATAATTTACCCTTGGCGAGATGATGCTAAGGGAGCCATTGCAATTCGCAACGGCTTTTTCCCAAGGGAGCCATTGCAATTCGCAATGGTTTTTTCCCACTGATTTTTTTCTTTCTTTCTTACCTTTAGTTTCTTCTATAAAATGTTTTTTCAAAATCATTTTTTGTGGGTCTCTTGGAATCAGTCTCTCTACTGACAGAAATATTTATGCGGATAAAGTTGTCTACATCTGAATATCCCGAATTTTATGAAAGCGGGACCAATATTGGGAGGTGTTGGTGTTGTTATTTTGGGGGGGGGGGTGTTATTGCCGATGGTGCGTTTCTAACTTGTGGCTTCCATGTGAACGGTGAATGTAATCTAACTTACCGTGAACATATTCATGTTTCAAACTGGGAGAATTAATCTTTACAGATACGAGAAGAAAGAAGAAATGAAACAAATCGAAGTGAATCAAACATACAGATGAAGTGAGTAAAACCTACAAGAATCTTCGTGCAATCCGATCTACACTATCCTAGAATGTCAATACGATACGTTGAGTAGTATTTACAAAGGTTCACAAGCGAAATTTGTATGCTCCAGAAGTGGCCTAATCTGGACAAGCTTTGGTATGACCAACTCATTCCTCAATGAGCAAACTACAGGATTCTCCCACTGAAGGAGTGCACCCACAAGGTTCGCCCTGATGGTTAGGGGAAACACCCGGGGCCATCGCTCTTGTCCGTACAATCTCAGGGCATCCTCAATTGATCCTTGTCGTGACTTCATTGCTTGGCCGAGCTTCTTTGCTAAGACAATTGCATCCTCCAAAGCGCAGCACCCACCTTGGCCGAGGTTGGGAGTCATTGGGTGCCAAGCATCACCAGCCAGCACAACTCTGCCTTTTGAGACCGGAGGGGTGACTGCTGGCCATAGCCACCGGTCTTCAAGTGGAGTTCGACTGATCGTGTTGTCTGGGGTCTGCTCTATGGTGCTCACTAGATCAGAGGGCCAGTTCTTCACCATATCAAGTGCTTGCCTCTTCAGCACAGACGGGTCTGTAATTTTGGGACCTGCAGTACACGTTCACAATATCGTTGTTATCTCAGCTATCAACTGACTTTAACTCCTGGTTATGATTTACATTTGATAATCAGGTAGGTGGTAGTTTTGCAGATCGAATAAGAATTCTATGCAAATATGCTTAGCTTAGAGAAGCAGACCTGGGTTGGAGCTGTTGTAACAGATGAACCAATAAACTTTGTTAGGAGAGACCGGAACAAGTCCAGCTCTGACTCCTCTTCCGTAAATGTAGCTGACTCTCGGTTCATGAGGCTGGCCATTGGGATAATATGCAAGCCCTCGAAAAGCACAATGCCCTGCATACTTAGCCTCTGGAAAACCCATCCATTTTGCTATTGGAGATCGGATTCCGTCACACCCTATTACAATCTGCAAAACATGATATCAAGCTCCACATAAGCTAACTGTCATTTGACTCATAACTTATCTCTCAGGTTTTGATCATATTGACATTTGCCACAAGTTAACAGCATGCCGAGTAAATGCAGTCAACATATTTGAGGCATATTTTGGTCTTGTAAGCTCGAGGTTGTGTCGATTAGGGTCTTGGCTGGTCTTTTGCTTAAACTAACACTGAGAACCTAATGTTTTCGATTTACAAACAGAGAAATTGGAGAATGTAGATAGAAACCTCGGCTGACAATTGAGCGCCATTGGTTAACTCCAGCTTAGTCTCCCCTGTCGCGTCATCTTGTTCAATCTTTGCTAATTTTGACAAGAATTGAAGAGAATCTGGGTGTAGCTGATTAGCAAGAGTTTGCAGAAGAATTCTCCTCTCGACTGCACGTACTTCTTGACTGTTAATGTTATACTTTTCACGTCAAAGTTCGAAACTGCATACCGGAGAAAATTGTCCATACACGCTGAAGCTTTGCATACTAAGTGGATATGAATCGTTGGTACCTTGGATCGACATCTTTGAAATCAAATGAACGAAGGTCCTTCCCTTCGTGTGTTTTTATCGACAACCTGTGTTGCTGCTACCATCAAGAAATTCATTGATAAAAATGAAGACACATAAACACTTAACCAAACATGAATCAACTGACATGATTTTGGATGAACCGCTGGGGTAGCGTCTGTGTCCGGTTTAAGCTAGATCATGCGAACTTAAATCGATTTAGATGAACTTTGTCACCAAGTCATTCAAGTATTCAACTGATTACATAGCATTGCATTGCACTATACCAAATGCAGTATAAGAGTGTTTTTCCTATGACCACAAACACGTACAACTTTTTTTCCAACACAGGCCAAAGTAGAGGATGATATATATTACCCTTGGATTTCAAGAAACTGGGTCCTGAGTTCATTTCCAACCCCAAGTGCATCAAGTACACTCCACCCATTCTTGAACAGAGTAAGTGATGTCCCCCCTGTTCTCAAGGACTCTGATTGCTCCAACACCAATGATCGAATTCCGAGCCTTCACCAATCAATGGCAACCAACAATCATTCATCACAACTTCAACAAAAACACTAAGTCCAAATTGAATTCAAGTCCATCCCATTTAAGATTAACTTATCATACCGTCAATGGTACAGTAGAGGCATCAAAAATTCGAGTTCAGGCCGAACTTATTCATAGTAATAGGACAATGCATACTACTCAAACAAAATTGCCCATTTAAGCTAAAGATCAAACAAGGCTAAATACGGGTCAAACAGGACAAATCTTATGTCCGGATTTAAAATTCAGTATCCAAACCGGTTCTGTTCAGGCCGGACAAAATTTTGCTGCAAAGAGTCAATGGATATCAGAAGAACCTGTGAAGGGCAACAGCAGTGGAAAGACCAGCAATACCACCACCTACAATGACTGTCTCTTCCTTCTGAGTTTCAATACTTAGTTTTTTTGAGAGGCAGATGAATCTGCTTCCATGTTGGGTTGTTGTGTGGGGAAGTTTGTTAGGGAGGTGTGTTATTTTTCTGAGGGTTGGTGATGGTGGGAGAAAACTGTTGATCAGAAGATTAGATGATGAACTTTTTGGTAACATTTTTTTTTTAATTCTTTGGAAAATTTTATGGGAAAAGTTGGTAAGGAAGTTGAACAGTGGGAATTTGCATAAAGAAGAAAGAAAAGAGGGGTGGGGTATGAGGAGGGAGTGGAAGGTGGTCCATTGACAACCAGGCAAACAAGTGGCTGAGAATTTTGATGTGTTATGACTTATGAGGCCTTCTTAAATGAAATTGCCCCTAAAATTTTAAAAAATGTCAATTTCAAACATTAAGAGCATTTTGATTTTTTTCTCTTTAAAGGCACTTTATAGTGGCATTTTTGTAGTCATAATATAAATCAATGGCATTTTTTGATTAAAAAATTCAATGTCATAATTGATTATTTCTTAAAAAGTCTTAACGGTAGTTTATGTTGAGACTCATGTTATGAGTTCGAAATTTGACTAATTAGCATTTTATTGTCTCATAATAGAGCTGATCAATAGGTCACGCCGATTTGAACTAAGCTACCCTTTAAACCAGAGCAATTTAGTTTCTTTTTCTTTTATTTATAAAAAATTCAAAAAAAAATAACAAGTTTGGGACTAAATGAACCATGCCAATGGCTCATATGAGTATATGACACACAATTAGGCTCGGACTGGTTTCGAGCACTCGGCAAATCTAGACCTATTATAAATTAAATTTTTATTTTAACTCGATACTTAGGAGTGGAGAACAACTAGGTTGCTCATTGGTTATCTCTAATCATGAATTGTACTTACTAAACAAAAAATAATAATTTCTATAAAAAATTTACCTATTTTAACTTTGACTTTTTTTAGAAATGGCCTCACACCAATAACCTATAGTTCTTAATTATTTGAACATCTTTGTAAAACCTTAGATACAATTAACTCGTTTCTTTTTAAACGTAAGCAGGGTGGTAATGGGGCGAGCATGGGCAGGTTTTGCCGTACCCTTACTCATACTCATTTCGAAATTAACACTCATACTCATATCCATCGCGTATTGTAAAATTATACTCATACCCATACCCACCGGGTATATCAGGTATGCGGGTTTTATTCGGGCACATATAAAACAAATTGAATTAAACCCATTTTATACCCATATTCAACATCAAATACCTTAATCACATGAACATTAAGTTTCCTACAAAATATTATATCGATCTATCAAATACAACTAAAAATTTTCAAATTCAAGTAGAAAATTAACAATAGATAGTTATAGTTTGTGACAAAATGTTCTACTGGAGTCTTGAATATAATACAACTCAAAGCAACTGGCAAATTTCTAACTTCAAGTAACAAACTAGAATTTTGAATAAACGGCTACGGATTTTATATGGGGAGTATATGGGGCAGATACGAGACAGGTATTGATAAAATGGGTATGAGGCGGGTATCGGGTGGGTGGGAGCTATACCCATACTCATACCCATACCTATACCCGTTTTAGCAATATCTATCTCATGTTTATTTTTTTCTCATTTTTAATACCCATATATATCCATACCCGTTGGAACAGATTTTGCAGGTTTTAAGTAGGTAAAGATTTTTTTGCCGGCCCTAAACATAAGACCACAAGAGTAGACTTTTCAATAAAATTGAGCAATTCTTGGATATATTAAGTCTTTTTTCTGTTTAATTTGTATTTTGTACTTATATGTATGTACCTTAGCTTCCCCCCCTCCCCCACCCCCCTTAACAGGTTTTACAGAAGTTGTTGGAAGAGATTGTCTCACATACTCGTTCAGAGGTGACTTTTGGGAGATTTTACAATGACTAATAATATATTTTTGGATGACTTTTTAATTAAAGAGTGAATATATAATAGTTAATCAAACAATATTTTTTTATTAGAGTCATCCATAAATAAACTATTAATCACCTAATTATTATTAAATGGCACCATAAAAGCATCATTCTCGTGATATCTCTTGGGTGAAATAGTCTTATGCAAGACTAGCTTTTTATGCATATAATAACTAACACTAATATATTTACGCATGCAACAAAACACCTACATTTATGTGTAAAACAAAAGCCGATTTAAAAGAGAATCAAAGCCAAATTTGTAGAGGTCTTACCAATTAATTAAGTTACCTAACATTAATTACCTCTTATTCTCTTTTGGGCCCACCTATGCTTCGTACTTTGCCTTATGCGTACATAGGTAAAACACGTCAACAACCTTAACCACATATTAGCAAACAATATACATACATATACATAAGTGAGTTCAAATGCTGCGGTCGTAACATGTATTTTATAAAGTATTTATTAAGATTTTATTTAAAAATAAAATTTAAATAATATGTAATTTAAAGTTATCATAATAAATAATATCTTTTCACCTATTTTAATGAAAAAAAGGAAATAAATTGAAGATATGTTAGTATTCTTATTTCTAAAAACCTAAATTATAAGATTAATTATAATATTTTTAAAAATATTTTTGCTAAAATTTTAAAACAAACCGTACGTAGCACGAGTTTAAAGGATAGTATAATGCTGAAATTTAACGTCCTCCCAGAATGCACCACGTGGCACAAGATAATTACTGGGTGTATCAGCATCACCAATCCAACAATGTACTTAACCTCAAGCTAATCCCAGTTAGCGCAACTAAACCAACTACCTTCCCTGCAATAAACGAATCTAAGGGCATTTTTGTAATTTACTCGCCAAATTGCCCATATTCTCACGCCTCAGTTTTGTAGGCAATGACTGTTCCTATATAAATGGACGTTGCTTCATCCACGTTATATGTTCATCATTTAAAAAATACCAATTTTTCAGCTATTTTGTTTTTTTGCCAATTTTCTTTCTGATCATTCAAGAAGTGAATTTTCAAGTGTTCGATGGGCAAACCCTTAATACCTGATTTTATGATTGAAGCTGTTCGCTCTGCAATACCAACACAGATGACCGATCCTAAATTTTCACATAAGGTATCGGTTCACAACGTCGATCAACCATTCGACAATATTCATGTCATTCTACAAACACGAATGCATGTTGTTCTTTGTTACAAGAAGCTAAGTAACGAAGATTCAGGGTGGCATGTTGGGGGTTGGATGAAGGAATCCCTAGGAAGAGCCCTAGTGGAGAACCCGATTCTTGCTGGGCGATTTCGAAGATCTGAAGATGGAGTCATGGAGATTGTCTCCAATGATAATGGTGTGAGATGTGTTGAGGCACAAACATCTTTGAGCTTGGAAGAGTTTCTTGAGTCCAAGGACAAAAGTCAAGCTGAGGCTGACCTTGTCTATTGGAAAAATGTTGATGAGGCTAATCCTCAATTTTCTCCACTCTTTTATGTTCAGGTAATGCTTATTTTTTATTGCTACATCTTGTTGTTGAGGATGGGATAAAGATGTATTCGATCGATGAATCTTGAAGAACTATCCTTTAGGGACTAATTGCATAATTTTACTGTGGAGTACTCATAACAAGTAGTCATATAGTCATGTTTGATACGTATGAGAAACTGATATTCATAGTTTTTTTTTTTTTTGCGGTTGCTTTTTTTAATGTCGGATTAACTTTGAAATCTCTATTTTTTGTTTTATTTTGGATGTAGGTGACTAACTTCCAAGGTGGTGGATACTCAGTAGGGTTAAGTTACAACCTTCTCCTGACTGACCCATTGCTTCTGGATAATTTTCTCAACAAATGGTTAGAAACCCACAGAAACATGGCCTTTGATGGTGAAATTCCCAAAATGCCCCTGTTCTATGCACCTAATTTCAAGCAAACCACCCCACAATCCACCAACAATTCCGCGTCCAACCCTAATGGAAAAGCTTCCAAAACTACCATGTTTAGTATTTCCACTACTGAGAAGTTAAATCCAGGGAATGAGATTTTTAAGTATCTTGTGCTTATGTGCATTGAAGAAGCTGAGCACAAGTTTGGCAGTCAAATGGGCTCAAATTTCGCATTAATTACCAAAGAACCAAATGGTGATGTCAAGGTTGAGAAGTCTTCCAAAGAGGACATTATTGTCGCACCAAAAGGCTTGATGTATGAACTTTGCCCTTTGAAATGGGAGGATTTGAAGACTAAGGAGATCGCTTTTAGGAGTGAAAATGTGCCTGTTGATGTTTCACATTGGGTTGCTTGTGAGGCTCGTGAAGGAGTGGTTCTGGTCGTAATTTCATCAACTAATGACGACAAATCGTGTATGAATGTTTATGTGACCTGTCCTAACAAGACGGATTAAATTTCCTTCGATATTTGCCCAAATTTAATGTTAAGTGTAGTGTAATAGCAACAAATACTGATCAAAGATAAGTTGTTGTTAAGTACCTCGAAGTTACTCTTGCTTTAAAAAAAAGAAAAGAAAATTTATATGTATTTTGTGTAAAGTGATGGTATTCTATCGGATATTCCTTTCTTTATCTTTTCAAATATTTCATTGTGTGAGCTACGTCGAGTTTGCATAATATGATGCTTATCGACATCCTGATTTTCTAGCCTTTGGCACAATTTGCATATTTTTGAACAATATCATGTCATTGAAAAATTATCCCAATACATGATTAAGAAGAGGTTACATCAAAAAGTAGAAAAAAAAATTTTTAAAATGTTTTCAGTGTCTTGTAGTTGTAGCATTCTATGATTGATTCAACAAACTTTGTTATTGAACAATTATAAAAATGTCAAAAATATATCCAATCTTTTTGACTTGTACAAATGATCAAAGAAATTGTTTAATAAGAAAATCACAAATGATAATGATCAATCACAAAATTTTCATGACATTATGAATTCAAGTAATTAACTCAATGTTTGAATGAAAGGATTTAATTTTTGCTTTAAGCAAAGAGGGCAACCACTCCAAGGATAGCCAAGAGAACCAAGTTGCTTCCATGAACAAAAGCACCATCTGTTTCAGCATCAGCTGCTTCTCCATCCCCAAATGGGCCCGGGGCTGGTGCCGGACCTGGGGTTGGGCTCACAAGGGCTGGGGCTGGGGCGGGGGCAGGTCCCGGTGTTGGGCTCGGCGTGGCCGCTCTTGGCGATGGGGCTGGGGCATTGACCGGGGCAGGGCTCACTGCTGGTGTGGGGACCGGGGTTGGGGCCACAATTGGGCTTGGGCTTGGGCTTGGGCTTGAGCTTGGACCCATTAAGGGAGCTGGGCTTGGAGCCATGATGGGTCCCTGGGCAAGGGCAGACCCCACAAGGATAAGGACAAAGGCGAATGAGAGGATGACACGTGGAGCAGCCATGGATGATAATCAAATTGGAATAATGTAAGCCCTAGGAATACAAGCCTTTTTTTTTGTGCTTCTTAGGGTTGCTATGCTACTTGAGGAAGAATTGAAATGAGCTTGTTGTGTTATATAAAGGGGAAATAATAATGAGGGTAAGCACAAGTACATGGTGTGCTTGTTATGAAGATTTGGGCAAGAAATTAGAAGTGGAGAATAAGTTATGGCCTTAGTGGGAAAGCACTTTCTCAGGTTACCAATCAAATTATACAACCTGATGACATGCTGTATGAAAATGATGGCTACATCCTTTAATTAAATATACAAAAACTTAATCCAACCAATTAACATTTTCTTTTGCATACCAACCTTACATAGGATCGTCCATACGGTAATTTAAGTAGTATTTTATTCTTAGGCATAATTTTATCGTACAATGCGTACTTATTCAACACCATTTTACTGGATTTGCTACTAAGATTTATTCCGCTACTAGTTGTTCCACTAGGCCATGGTAGGACCGATTTCTTTCCGTGGGAAAGGAACATATATTGAATAGAAAGGAATGAAACGAAATCGGAAGACATGAGATGAAATGAAAAGGAATGACATTTTTCTTGCAAGAGTGAAAATGAATGTGTAGAGCTATAAAGGAATGGGAGACATTGTGAAAATAAAGGAAATATTGTCATATTGATATCAAAGTATGCAAAAGAATGAAGAGTGGAAAGGAATGATATTTTTCTTTAAGGTGTATGAAAAAATGAAGAAGGGTCAGAAGGAATAGAAGAAAATGAAATGGGATAGAAACCTCTGTCATCCGCACGAAAAGAACCGACTGTAGTAAGAACCATATTCACAATTTTTTTCCGAGTTCTCGAAACATATCGTGCACGACATTGGGTAAAGATAGACATAGCTCAAATTTTAATTTCATGCTTTTATAAAGTTTTCCCATGACTTTAATCAGTTGTAGAAGACTGTGAGTCGAAAAACCAGGATTTTTTTTGTTTTTGTTTTTGTTCTGTTTTGGGGGGGGGTTGTTGTGTGTTACGGATTTGGATCAATTGCAAGGTATGGGACTTGTCCCACATCGGTTGTATGGGCAACTGATGAGGGATTTATAGACTAAATGGGCTCTCTCACCTGATAGGCTAGTCTTTTGGGATGAGTTCTCCTGTTTGGTCTGTAACAATTGGTATCAGAGCCAACTCGGAGTGGTGGCCCACGAAGTGGTGGCCTGGAAGAGCCAGTCGTGACCAACGTGGCCGTGACCAACGAGGACTCGGAGTGGTGGCCTGGAAGAGCCAGCCGTGACCAACGTGGCCGTGACCAACGAGGACTCGGAGTGGTGGCCCACGGAGTGGTGGCCTGGGAAAGCCAGCCGTGACCAACAAGGACGTTGGCCCTTAAGGGGGGTCGAATGTTACGGATTTGGATCAATTGCAAGATATGGGACTTGTCCCACATCGGTTGTATGGGCAACTGATGAGAGGTTTATAGACTAAATGGGCTCTCTCACCTGATAGGCTAGTCTTTTGGGATAAGTTCTCCTGTTTGGTCTGTAACATTGTGGTTGAGCAGAGCCACAGAAGTATGCTTGCTTCCTCGACAAACTCATCAACAAGAAAGAAAACAAATAGTGGAAACAAATTCAGACTTGAATTTTTGGTATAATACACTACAAAGAGCAAAATAGATGCTCATTCAACGACAGCTCACAGCTGATCGCATCCTAACACTTTATTGATTGGTACAAATACCCTGCATGCCTAAATTGCAGAGACTGAAAAGGCAAAAAACAAAAACTCTCCTGAAGCTCCAAACTTGGAACTGCAAAACGCCCGGTTTTTCTTACTGTCACCGTTCCTTTGGCATCACCAACATGCAAGAGCACCAGTCTCCGGAAATGTAAGCTCCCGTGTTCCGGGAAGGTCAATATACAGACTCCTAAAAGAGTAGTGAGTGGCGGGGAAAAAATGGGAAAACCAAAAGAGCGAGAATCCTGCCTATCGCAGACCATATAACAGACTACAACCACAAAAATTGCGTGTCGTCAACTGCAAATCTTATGACCAGATTGGGACATTCAAGTATCAATTCCTGGTTTTAACTGAGCAATCTCCTGAGGGCTCACCCTGTTGCTCTTGGTGTAGAGTGCAATGTCTTTTCATACCTTTGTCTCACGTTTGGTCATCAGTCAGCAGAGGCTGAGAGGTGGAACCTATTAAAGAAGGTTAAAAATTTATCAACAATTTGCCAAGGGAAGAAGAAATCCTCATTCATACAAAAACATCAATTTTCATACGAAATGAAAGGTTAATACTTGATAATCTAAATTAAGCAATTTCATACATGCATGTCAACTAAGAATGTTTCATTTCTGACAGGCCTGCCAAAGTCGGCACAGAACTCAGACGTCATTTTTCAGTACATAAGAGAAGTTGCTAATTAATTTATTCAAAGGAAAATGAAGGATGACGACAGCTTAAAGAATTGAGTGAAGGTTGTCCAGTGTTTACTGTTTAGCATGCAAGGTATAACATGGGGAATCACATGCCGTGGTTATGCTTTCAATTTAATGTTGAAGACCATCAAAATCCTTCACTTTCCACCTTTCTTGATCTTTTGGCTTTTCTTTTGTGGGGTAGGACAGGGAGAGCTGCAATTTTAATATCCCTCGATCACTTTCTCTTATGCTTCATACATAATTCATGGATTTATTGGCAAATTTGTACATTGGCAGGACTGACATATAATTACCCCAAACTTACCTTGAGCTTTCAGATGCATAAGGATGGATAAGTGAGTCTAAATCAACAAAAATCAGAATAAGCAATTGCACAAGGCCAGCAAAATGAGTTCAGAGTCTTTTGTATGTAGCCATTCATAAATAAATAGCTATCGCCCACTAAAATTGGGTTCAAGCTTTGAATGGTCAGACCAGATAGAGAGCAGGAAAGGCAACTAAAACAGGCGGAACCCAAATGTTACAGGCAACATTCAATCCAACAACAGTCTGGTATTGTCAGCCACTCAGACATAGTATTCGATCTTGGAAGGCCAGACACGGAGCAAAACTACTGACCAAGGTGGCAGCACCTAGCTAAAAGGCTCACCCGCGGCCAATAGGATCAGACTGAATTGAGAATGCATCAGTCCACCCAGGAGAATTAGACAAGGAAAGCTTAATCAGTGAAGACAATTTGTGGGGAAGGGTGTGGATAAAGCAGGTGAGTCATATACAATCTCACCACTCATTTTGTGCATCCACAAGAGCAGCTTGCGTGAGACAAGTCGCTGCTCAAGGAATTCAGCCTAGACAAGCTTACACCTTAGGCGGTCAAACAGTTGCCAACACTTTTAACCCATGGTCACATGCTACTATAGTTAACTTAGTGCTCTAAATCTACTTGCAGGAAATCTTTTGCTGAAGCTTATTTTTGTAGCCAATTCAAAGGAGTTGACACAGGACACTTCAGTGCTGAAAGACAGAGAACCAGAAGACAGAAAATTGAGATTACCTCCAAAGCATTGGGTACTGGCGGATCGCTTTCTCTTAAGCATGTCTGCAATTTCTGTAACTACCAGCCGTGACAGCAGAAGGCCAGCAATGAGAGCACCAATCATCAGCATTAGGAACACCTTATCCCACCCTTTTGTCGAAAGAAATCCAGTAAGAAGCGGACCTAGTGCTGCACCTGCAGAGCCTGTGCCATCAATGATAGCAGTCACTGTTGCCAGAGCTCGTAAATCCCCTTTAAGAGAACTATGAGTGCCTAGATCTGCAGAAACTGCAGTTGTTATCAGTGCATATGGACCATTGACGAACAACCCAACAATCATCATGAGCACAATGTTCCAAGTCATGGAAGCACCCCCATAAAAGCGATAGAGGAGCATTGATGGGATTGCAGCATACATGAAAGTTGCTGCAGTTGTAGCTCTGGCATTAAGTTTATCTGAGAGGTAGCCAGCTATTATTCCACCTACAATGCCCCCTACATCAAATAGTGTGGAAAGATTTCCTGCAGACTTTACAGACATGTAAGCTCCACCAATTTCTGCAAGATCAAATTTGTAAAGAAAATGTCAACATTCTCTCTTCTTCATTTTCCTTGCAATAATCAGAATCGATGGAAGTTGAAAATGGGAGCAAAATTTAAAAAAATAAACAAGTTCAGTTAATAATGTGAAGGGGACAAAAGAACATGTCTCCTTGTACAGCCTGCACATTTGATGTTCTACTTCTCCCTAAAACTGTAGACAAGTGGCATTATCAGTACATGCAAAAACTGAACATATAAAGGGTTTCAAGCTGATATATATTGACAAGGATCTAGCATTAGTTACTGACGCAAGGACATGAGAACCAGCTTAAAATGTATTCATCAAACTTCACAAACATATGCCCATTTCCATGTTCAACCTGACAAACCCTGTGTGTGGAGTCCAAGGGGTGATAAACATTTCTTCACAAACCTTACATTTTCACAGTTGATACTTGGAAGCCTTTAACAACTCAGTACTCTGAGCTTTCTAATGAGGGCAAATTTAATGAAGCTATTAATGGGAAATGATCAGACAGAATGAGATGTTAAATAACTCTGGCTTATGTACCCGTCAAAACAAAGTTGAAGAAAAGGATAGGGTAAGGTTCTAAAGGATTTTGATAATCCTGAAAAGTGAAATACCAGCTTCAAAGTTGTAAGTTTGTTCTTAGGTTACAGCTTTTGGCCCATATCAATGGAGTACTGAATCAGGCCTGAGGGAAGGGTTTACCTGAAAGCCCATCTGCAACCAACTTGGCTACTGAAGAAACCCACCAACAAAATGTTTTAAACAATGCTCCTTAGCTAATTTGAAAGGTACCACAGGTACGAGAAGTCAGCAATTTGTTCTCAAGCACTGTGGAAGGGCAACTTTCATCTGACAACATTTGGGGGGGGGGGGGGTGTTTACTGCTTCTGAATGCCAAGTATGGATGTCCTCTTGGATACTTTGGAAGAAGATGAAAGAAAATCAAGTAGCTGACTTCATTCCATAATGACTGGTTTAGCAGAACTTTGGTCTGAAGGCTGGGGACACCCCAAAATGAGCAACATAATATGCTATCTAGATTATATCAAACACACTTGCCAACAAAGCAGAGATGATGAATTGAAGTAACCAAGAGACTAATGAGGAATTGCAGAACCAACCTGTCTGACTAAGATAAAATGGTAGCCAGTACAGGAAAGTGTATGCCACAAGCTTCGAGAAGAAGAGACACAAAGCAAATGGTATCACCCCAGGTATTAGGCAAGCCTCAAAGAGTCCCACACTTCTCCTATTTATCGAAGACACTTGAGGGCCGGTATTTGATTGGTTCTGAACTTCTAGGTCACCAGGATCAGTCTGTTGATTATTTCCCAAAGAATAAGGACAAGGGAAGCCCACATCCTCAGGATAGGCAGGCAAGAACAAGTAAACCAGAACCCCTCCGAGAAAGATAAAGGCCCCAGGAACTATGAAAGACCAACCCCATCCGTACTGCAAAACACTAGCAGCAAGAAGGGACCCAGTTATATTCCCCACTGAAGTGTGAGCATTCCAGATGCCCATTATTAAACCTCTCTTTCTTTTGCCAAACCAATTACCGATAACAGCAACCACAGAGGGCCAACCTGTAGCTTGAAATAATCCTGCAACCATTTGCATTAACAGAAAAAACCCAAACGCATGAATGTTCCAGAAGTAACCCATGCCGAAAAGTGCAACAAATATGCCACTACCGATCATGCCAGTAGTCAAAAAGAGCCGAAGATCTAGTCTATCCCCTAAATGCCCTGCAACATACATTCCCATGGAATAGCACGCAAGAAATGCAACATCGATCTCACCCAATTTTGATGGCCCATCTTCTCCGTCAAAAGGAGCCCAACCCTTATTTTTTGCTCTGCTTTTGTCATTACCTAAAAGTTCTTCTTTTATAAAGACACTTCCAAAAGGCCAAGGATTTGACACTACAATAGTTTCCTGTTCTGGATACAGCACACTCTTTACTATGCTGATTGGTTTTCGAGAAGCATGGTAGCAAGTATATGCAATAAAGGTAATCAACAGAACAGCATATCTGTATGAAGAAAAACTCCAATCTTTGCCCCTCAAGCTTCTAATAAGAGAGACCCCTGGTGGACTTCCCCTCATCAATTCTGAGCCACGAGCCATTTTGATAGTCAAAAAGGCCTACAGGTCACAAATAAGAAAATTTTTGTGTTAGCTTCAAAAGAATATAAATCTATTTTTAGAAAGAAAAAAATCAACCATCTCACAACGAACTAAGTTATTCAAAATTCAACCATACTGTCTACATTCACAATACAAGATTAACTAAAATGCCAATACTCAGATAATTTGAATCCCCTCCCCCCCCCCCCACCCCACCCCCCAACTCTCTGCAGGGCCCTGCCCCAAGAATAAAGAATTGAGTTGCATCACAAATGATCCTGATGAGTTGGACCGTGCCACCAACTTTGACAGACAGTTACATGTATATTACAAACAAGGATGAACAAATATCTTAGCAAGGATGACTCCCAATGACTAGAGGAAATCAATAGTGATAAAAAGTATGCAATAAAAATCTGTCTTCTTTCTGGGATTAATTCCTCCCATATAGATAATCATTTCTATGGGTAAAAAGTTAATTTCAGTTCCTTAAAAACAAACCTAAAAGAAGCTTAAACAGAAATATCACTCAATGCATCAGTTAAAATCCAGTCTTTGCCACTTCCCAGAGGCTAAGGGGAGCAATGCGTATCAATTTTAAGACAGAAGTTTGAATAATGACACTCCCTCCATTACTAGACGTGTGTTTCCTTGTACTAGCAGCGTCACAGAACGGACTCCACTATATGGGACTTGGTGTCAGTCAGTAGAGAAACAATTGCACTCAGAAAGATGAAGGCATCAACAAGCTATTCATCAACCCAAAGTCCACCAGAGAGCCCAAAGCATAGTGACAACTAAGCCAAACTTATGCAACATTATCATAAAATCGCCCCAATGGCAAATCACATTTCTTTCAGACCTCAAAAAGCACAAAGATGGATATAGACAACAAATCCACAAAAGAAACAAGTAATATCTTATATTCTAAGAACTATGACAGTTTCCCAGCTACTAGTAAAGAAAATAAGCTGGTTATAAACACAGATAAACTTAAGATTGCAAACACAAGCTGACAATGCCGTATCAATATGTCTCTCATTGCCAGCTTAAACAAGTCCTCCATATGATAGTTTGTTCCCCCGATCCGCAACAAAAGCCAGGTCAACTAGTCAAGAGAACTGTATAAAGGAAATAATAAAACAATCACAAAATGAGACACCATGATTGATGTGGTTTCAATCCACACTGGGTAAGTATTCACAGCAACCAGCAAGACACAAATCCAACATGTCAATATTGGGATACAGTACATCTAAAGAAAGCTCTTCCCATAATCCAGTGAAACCCACAATCCCCAAATGGAGAAAGAATAGTGACAAGTGATTCAAAAAATAAATCGCCTCTTCCTAACCGCAACAAAGGAACCACATTATAAGGGCCACAACCCTCTTCCTTACCATGGTTCACCTACCCATGGCTTACCGTTTAATCTTGTATCCACCCAAAACCAAAGTGTAACTTGTCTACATATGCACTCTCAGACAACCTCACAACTCTTAACTTGGTCCTTTCATCAAGCCACAATTAACTGTCATCTCTCCAATTAACACATTAAAGATTGCTCTGAAAGCCAACAACAGCAGGGTCTATTCCTAATTTTAAATAGCACCCGCATAACCATTCATGTACCCAATTCTTCACAAATGTCAAAGACTTCCAGATTAAAAGATTACCTCCACAGAAAACAGCAATACTCAAAATCTTGTATTTGAATGCAGGAACAGAACCCAAAAGATGCATAACAAGAAGCACAAAAGGTAGTGCTAAATGCTAATAATATATTGCATAAATAATAATCAACAGTAAATCACTCGCAAACAGTATGATTGAAATTTTCAACAGACAGCAATTACCCAGTACTGAGTACAATTATGCACGTCATAGAATCCCACAGAAAATGACACTATCAGACCCAAAATCTTGAAAATCAAAAACAATTAAAAGGGCCAATAACTCACCAATTAAAGCAAAGCACCCAGATGATTGAACCAAAAGGTACAAACGATTCTTCAAGTATCTGAAGAACAACACATAGGTGCCAGCTGTTTGGAATCAATTCGAAGAGGGTAATAATAATCTTCCCAAAAAAAAAAAAAAAACCCGGAAAACCCGTGACCAAATTCCTCGATTTCTTCCGGAAAATTCGACGAAAGAGAGAGAAATAGAACGTTGTTGGCGGCAAGCAAGCAACCGGGAAGAGAGGAGAGAGAACGAGAGGTTTCTCGATTCTTGAGATATGGAAGGGACACGTGGAGGAATTCTGACGGGGTACTGTTCTGCGGCGCCACGGTGATCACGTCATGGTCTTAGGTTGAGTAAGCAAAGAGACTTTTTTTACAGCCAAGAATCTTCGGAGAATTATGCAAATAACGGTGGCTGATAACAATTGGTGGATCAGATTCTGTTGTGTTGTGGGAAGTATTTGCTGTTTCATTTTCAGTAACGATGTATCTCGATTGATCTTTTGAGGGGGTACCTTGACATACTATTAATCTAGACAAAAATAATCTATATTCAAGTTATTCGAGGTGAGATAGTAAAATTGCAAATGTGATAAGGGTGTTTGATGGAATCCTACCTGGTCAAGACCAAGTTTATGAAGATTCAAACCCCACATGTTCAAGAACAAGGTCATAAGTGAAGAGAATGACTCACATTTTGGAAGAAGAACAAGCTAGCACAAACGGGTTAACCGGTTTCAAAATGCCCGGTTTTGTGCATTTGATTTCTTAAGCTATATTGTGGCTTAAGACTAATTTTTTGCATTTTTGAAAACCTTTTGATGTTGTCTTGCAAGTCCAAACGTTCAAATCAAATCATGAGTGCAAGAGGATGAAGAATCAAGGCATTTTCCCAAACCGTTCCCATTTGCCCTCTAAATGCACGGTTTAAAGTTTGTGTTTGGTTACCCCACTTATACACATCCAAACCTTGATTTCTTGGGGGGGGGTTATACACATCCTAAACTCCCCCCCCCCCCATGTTTAAAATACAAATCATGCTCACTTTTACTAAGGAAAAACCAAGCCTGAAAACCAGCCACAACCCGGCTTGAACCCGGTTCAAGATACCCGGTTGTCTTCGCTAGTAAACGGCCTCCATTTGCTGCTTCTTGCAAGATTGGCACTCGTCCCAAGGTTGGCACACATCCCTAGGCTTTCTAGAGAAGTGTAACCAATGAAAGAAGGGCTGCAAGTGTGGATGTCTCTCCATTCCTATTGGCTAGCCGAAATGTCTTGTTGCTTGCTTCCCATTGGACAGCCGAAAAGTGGCATGCAAATTTCGGCTGATGCACATGCTTTCTAGTGTTGTTTTCAGCTTGCTTAGTCCTTAAACATTAGATTACTTGTTGTATAATTGGCTTAGACAAGGTTTGATTTGTAATTTGATGTATTAGGCTTAGTTAAGTAAGGTTGTAATTGGTTTAGCCCAAACCGGTTTTGTTAAGGCTAAACTAATCCTTTTCCTCCCTAGGGAGGAAAGTGACGTGCCCTTTACTCCTTTTTGCTGAAGTATGTAAGCAAGGCAAGGCCATGGAGAACACATAACTCGACAGTTTTGAAAGCAAATTCAGTTTGAGAGCTAGTTTTCTCTCTATCCCAAATCCTTACTTGCTTATCTTAGTTTAAGCCAAACTAAGTGGTGTTCAAGTGAGTCTTAACCTTGATTAAGTGGTGTAACCTGTATCTTAATCAAGATTAAGGGCCTTAAACTCAAGGATTGGTGGTGATTCTGTATCCAATTCAAGAGTTTAGTTCTATCCATCTTCTTTGATTCATACAGTTTCTAAGTGAATTTAATAGCTTGAATACTTAAGCTAATTACTTTCACTTAGTGTGTTCTTCATTTCCCCATATTCTCCCACTTCAAATTCATCCATTCCCATCCTATTCCACGGCCAACTCAACTTCAAAGAAGCTAGAAATCAAGCAAACACAAAAGAGCTTCCAACCGTGCAAAACTAGGCATCTCTAGTTTGTCTGGACCGAAAGTTGGCACGGTCACACCATGCTCCTAAGCACGACCGTGCCACCTTTGGCCGTGGAAAATACTTGTATTTTTTGCTCCTCTTTGATGTAAGCTAGCTTGGGTAGTCTTTCCCCTTGGACTTTACATCAATGTTACATGAGCAATCAAAGATACGATAATAATAATCCTCCTAATATCAAATTTACTCATCGACAGGATCACATCAAATGTATGCACTAAAAAAATTGTCAGAACAACACATTAACAATCATTACTTAAACAAAAGTTAAAGGAAAGACTAGAAGCATGCTAATTATGATCTGCAATCTTAGTCCTATAATTTTCAAATCATATTTAATCCCTTTGTTCCAAGTACTTTTCTTTAGTTAACTTCTACCTCTTCTACATTTTGAAAGGTTAATCGTCTCGTAATTTCTCATTGGTGCATTTTCATTCCTTCTCTTAACATGCCCAAACCATCTTAATCTAATCTCCATCATCTTATTTCCTATGGGTGTCACTCCCATTTTTTATGTAATAACCTCATTCTTAATTCTATCTAATATCGTATAGTCACATATCAATCAAATCATTTTTATCTCTGCTACCATTAATCTCTGAATTTGAGTATTCTTGATAGGTTAATGCTGTGAACCTTATAACAAAGCTAGTCTAACTAACATACTATAAACTCTCCATTTCAATCCTACATGAATTTTCTTATCATGCAATATGCTAGAAATGTTCCTCCATTTTTGCCATCCTACTATAACATGTTAGTTAATATCTTCACCAATATCTCATTTCTCCTCAATGATTTGGCTTAAATACCTGAACTTCTCGATTCTAGGTATTACCACACCATCCGTGGTGACTCCATCACTACCCGCCTCCTCACCACTGAACCCACATTTTAAGTATTCAGTATTTGATCTGCTTAGTCTAAATTCCCTAGATACCCAAAATACGTTGTATGACTTTTATCTTCTCTCGAGCTTACAATGTATTTATTGATACATTTTAATGAGAAACAAAAGAGGCTTTGTTCATTGGTATTTTTATCATTCTATATTTGGATCTGCCTTACTATTTTTATTATTTAAATGTGTTATAATTTTAAGTAGATACTGACATGCTAGTATTGCTTAATTGATTTTATATAAGTTGCCATAATACTTTTGAGATAGTTTAATATTCAACTATGAATTTATGATATTATATTTTGTGATTCAAATTTCATTATGTAAGACAATTAATAATTGCATACTTGCCTAATAAAATAAGATATAAATTTGAAGGTTTGCCATCACTAGTTAAATGTTATTCTATTGTGTTGAGATTGTTGCCTCTCACACATACAATAAGTATTCGTTGCCTACTTGCCTTGGAGCTATTTCTGATCGAGATTGAGAAATCAAGCGAGAAGCAAAATATTCAAGGGCTTGAAGTATGGTGAATCCAATCTTTCTCTGTTGGCTATCAACGGCTAGTTTCCTCGATGGATTACAAGGGCTAGTTTTCAATGCTTTTAAATAGTGAAGCAGTTGAAGCTTGGAGATAGACAAGCGAACAGAGCCACACTTGCAAATCAAGAGGATAAACTATAGAAGTTAATTTTAGTATTTATTAGTGTACTCATTTTGTTCTCTATCAAATAAGTGAATTTTAGTCAGTTTACCATTGGAGTAAGTCATAGGAAGTTACACATGTAGACTCTAGAGACGATATATATTGATTAGAGACATCTCCTTGAAAATTCATTTCCAATGGGCCTTCTTTCGAGAAGAAATATCATTTACTTACACCCTAATAGACCACTAGATGTCAATCTGTTTTAGAATCTTGTCCAAATTATTAGCAACTTATTACATCCAACGGCTTGTCCTTTACTCAATAGGCCTATTGCTATGTTGTTTTTCAGCATGTGTAGTAAAGTAAGCACTTCCTTCCAACTTGGGTCATAGTATTGGGCCTACTTCGAATTGGGCCGTTATAAGATTATTCTATATGCAGAGAAGCAAAGCCCACAAACCCGGCCCGTTTTGTGAAAAGCGGGTACACACACTGCCAATGGGCAATGGGTAGATACATAGGCCGAACCGCCCAGCCGCGAATAACAAACCATCAGATAAGGCTCTCCTCCTCCTCCACCTTCCCCCCCCCCCCCTTCTCTGTATCTGTAATCTGTCTCCTCAAGTCCACAAGAGCAGGGAGCTCTCTCAGTCCATGACTTGAGCCGTACACCAAAACCTTCACTTTCTCTCTCATGCTTCCTTCATCATCATCAATGGCGTCCAAGGTTCTCACTCAGGTATTGTATTCTATTCCCCCCTCTCTCTCTTTCACTTTCTCTCTCCTCCTTGCTCTTGAAAATGGTTGAGTTGAGTTCTTCTTCCCATGGCAGACGCTACTTGTGGTTCCGGCAAATCACTCAGTTCAATGTCCGCCATTGAAGAAGCAGCTAGGGTTTCCATTGAACTCGTCTTGCCGTTTCTCTCTCTTCAATTCCAGAACTAATACTATCTGTAGGGCTTCTTACAGCTCCAATTTCGGTTCAATTTTCACAATTCCGCCCAGAAATTCCTTCGTTGTGAGAGCGGATGCTGGGTCTGAAGATGCTTCTACAGAAGCTAATGAGGATGTACCGCCTGAAACTGAAGTTGTCGTTGCCGAAGAATCGCCAGTGAATTCGGAGGCCGAAGCAAGTTCTGAAGTTGAATCTGAGGCTAGGCCGCCACGACAGCGCAGGGTTAAACTTGGAGAGATTATGGGGGTAATAACTGTTTACATTGCTATTAGTGCTACTGGATTGAATTGAATTAAGTGTATTAAGAGTCTAAATTATTTTTCCCATTTCATTGCTATGTTCGTGCTGCTTTATTGTTGACAATTAAGCTTATCAGCGCGACTTAACTATGCAAATATTGAATTGGATCAGGATTTTTGCTATTTTTGCAGTATTTGAGGTTATTCAGTTATCATGAAATTCATAAGCACTTCCATAAAGATGAAATAAAGTACAATTGGTTAACATTGATGGCCATGCTTTGTTTGGCTGCAAAATGTTACATTGAAAATTTTGGGGAATCTGCCAATTTGGAAGCTTAAGTGGATTCGATTTTTAGCGACAAATTTGAAATTGTGAACTGGGTCGAGATGTTTTGAGCTCTATATACTCGGGCTAACTGGAAATATGAGCTTTTGAGCTCTTTAAGCTGAGCATTGAGTTTTGCATTGTTTAATTGGGCAGATATTGAACAAGAGAGCAGTTGAGGCTACAAACGAGCGGCAGCCTGTGCCAGATATTAGGACTGGAGACATTGTGGAAATCAAATGGGCAAGTGGTGGTTCCTGTATCTCAACGGTTAATTTTAGAATTTTTAGTCTCTGGATTGTGTTTTGACGAACTCTTTGTGGGTTCTTCTTTTACAGGAAGTCCCAGAAAATAGGCGTAGGATGGCTATATACAAGGGTATTGTGATGTCAAAGCAGAATGCAGGAATTCATACCACCATCCGGATCCGGAGATTCATGTCTGGAGTTGGAGTTGAGATCGTGTTCCCTTTGTAAGCATTCCTCTGCTTTCGTGTGGTTGCTTTAGCTTCTAGCACTATGGCTATGCACTGATATGTTTATTGACTACAAAGATATTCCAGGAGAGCTAGTTTTGGAAAACTGAAATGATGGATCTATGGATGCGCAGTACCAAATTTAATAGTACATTGCCACTGTCCTTTTTGCTTAATTTTTCACCTGTACATTGTTATTTATTTATCGGTTCGTGAGCATGGAATGGTTGGAAAGCCATTGGCTAGCCCTTTATTTCACGGTAGAAGATCACTGAATAGTTGGGTGAAATATGCAATGAATATCTGTGCAAAGTACAGACCCCTTTTGGTGTCCGTTTCTTTTTTTGTTGAAAATGGGCATTGGGCATACCATAATGTAGGTTGGAGGAATCATCATTAGGAAAAAGTCCTGGTAGGTTCAAGAAATCATCTCTGAAAGTCCAAGTACAGTTTATTGAAAAAGAATGTCTGAGCGCCCCTCCCCCCGAGCAAATGTGTTATTGAGAGAGGCAATTATTGGGCCAATTGTCAAAACAGTGCATAACTCAAAAACCCTGCTACCAAGTAACTCAGTCTATGAAGAACTGCTTTGCAAATTGGTCTGCTCTCTGCAATGCTCTTCCCCTCCCCCCCTGATATGGTTAATCTTCACCTCTTTGATTTGCTTAAGAAGCCAATCAGTTTCTTTAAGAATTTCTCCGTTGCTCCAAGGTCTGTTGGTTGAATTTGTGATCCATCTTAAAGATGCTGAGGGATCACTGTCAATAATATTGCAATTAGATGGTTGGACTGGTAGACCAACATATGCTACAGTGGACACCCTCAAAGCAGCTGAAATTTTGGCTGTGTTAGAACCCATGCTCCATGAGGAATAGAGAAGACCCCTATGAGATATACTTCCTCAGAAAACCTGCTGTATGTGATTTTCCCATAGCTGGCTGGACTATCCATATTGATCTTCACCCAACCGGCAGGATGTCTTGAATTTCTTTCTGTTCTAGAGGCACATTTGAAAAACATTTTGACATCCATCGTTGACAGTTTCTATAGGTTTGTTCACCATTGGTGGGAACTTACAAACTCATGTTCGGAATATGTACAATGCCAAATCACTTGAGAAAAAAAAACCCATCATTGCCAGAATACATATTATACTAATTATGTTTGCCAAATTCGATGACTTATGAAAGAGTCATTCTTCTTGATTAGAGTCTAGAAACTATTGAACACATCTATCCACCACCAGCTTTGAGTTTGAAATCGTACAATCGAGTGTTAGATTTGACATCGGGAGATGATGATGGCTAAATTTTCATGCCTACTGAGATGCGCTCTATATTCACATTCGATAGTGCAGCTAAGAAGTTCAACTGCGTTTTACTTCGTGTAGGTACTCACCAAGACTCAAGGAGATAAAAGTCGTTGAGCACAGAAAGGTCAGGAAGGCGAGGTTGTACTACTTGAGAGAGAGACTTCCCGCTGAGTATCTTTTCGAGTGAAAGTGTGAGTTGCCTCAAACTCTCACCATGGCAAGCCTCTCATTGTTACAAGTTCTGCGTAGACTCTGCTTGTTGAAAGAAACCCCTTTTGGTTCACGTTTTATGAAATCTCTTCTGGTTGGAAAACAAACTCTTGTGCCTTCTGATGTTAATACTGCATCCCCTTTAGAGATGTCAGTTCAGTTTGCTATGTTTATATTTTTGCAGCATGTATCGAGGCGCGCTAAATCGTTCTTGATCAATTGTATCATTGTCTCTATTTCCTGAATTATTGTTTTTTTCCTTCACAACAAGGAACCAAGATTAACTAGGCTTGGTCTGTTCGTCAGGTCATGCAGTTCTGCTTTTCTTTTTTTGGGGGGGAGGGGGAGGTTGTAATTTATAAAAATTAATGAGATCAATGAAGCCGATTTGAGTTGAATCATTTATCATTAACCGACAAATTGACTTGGCCAAACTCAAGTTATTTGATTTGGTTGGCCATGCTGAGCTTGGGCAAGTTAGACCTATTTGGCAGATAACTGTTAACTATTATATATTTATATTAGTTGTCAACTATTTGAATTAACTGTTTGTATTAACTTTTTGTTCAGAAAGTATTTGATAAAATTGACTGTTTACAGTAAAGTTGTTAGACAAAAAACTCATTTTTCATAAAGCTTATATAATGAGTTTTTTCAAATTAGCATGTAATTATACCCTTTGCAAGCTCTTGAAGCCTTTAATTTGGTCTTTATTCAAAGACATTAGATTCTCATACGTTCGTTTCCCGATTTTCTCATTTCGTCTCAACCGTACTCTTAATTACCTACATAATTATCTCCTACGAGAGTGAAACCAATTAAAGTTCTAATCAATCTAATGTCGCTTTTGTATGAAACAGTCTCTCACGTATAGTACTATTATATAATCACATAATTTTTTAAGTTAAAATATAGTCTCTCCTAAACCAAGCTCTCCCTGTAAAAGCAATACTTTTATGTTGAGTTCTCGATAAAAAATGTCACTAAAATTTTCAAAATATTTGCGAATGTCATTAAATTTATTTCAGTTAAAAATATCATTAAATTTTTCAAAATGTTTAAAAATATCATAATGATAGGGGTATTTTTAAGTCATTTTGATAAATTAAGTAATCTTTTTTTTAAAATCTTTTAAAGCAAGTTTAATGATATTTTTGACTTGAAAAAAATCAAGTGCATATTGAATATTTTGAAAAGTTTAGGCTGTATTCGGCAACACCGTTTTGAGTAACGTTTAACATTTTAATCAGATCAATACACTAATTAGTTAATTTTTAGTGTTCGGTTAACTAGTGCTTTGATTACCATTTCAAGTAACGTTTAGCATTTTAATCAGCGCTTTTGAAAAGCTAATAGTATTAACATTTGATATTTAAAAGTAGCGTTTCATATTTTTTAGCCAAAAAATATCATTTAAAAATTTTATCTTTCGAAATTATCTATTATATCCTTTTACACCAATTTATATTAATCAACTAGCATAACAGTTAAAATTACCGAACGTATTAGTTTCAACCGCTAATCTAAACAGCTATCCACTAACAGCTAAATTAGAAACGCTATCCGCTACTTAAACCGTTATCCGCTACTTAAACAACTATTTTTGTCGAACAGGGCCTACAAATAATTTTTAACAAGAACTCCACCTTTTTGTATCACTAACATACCATTCCATATTTCCATGTCAACCTCTCCTGATAACTTTGCCAGCTAATCAGCTAAAAGTTTCCACGTAGTTGGCCAGTCAATTGGGAACTTAATTAATTAATAAGACTTAAACTTTGTTAAATAATTATTTTCGCCTGGTAATGGAATGATTATCAGCTGTTATATACTAGAATATAGTCAATCATCAATTGTAGATTAATCTAAGCTGTCGCTTACCAGCAAACAATTATGTTAAAAAGATGATATTAAAGATCTTGCTTTTTCTCGTCCATCTGTGTTTCTTTCTTTCTTTGTGTATTATTGTAATATTTTTTCGGTAGCGCAATTAATTAAATGGTAAAATGGCGGGAATAATGAGGAGTGAATGGGGTTTGACAAGCAAAATAGGATGTTTCTTGTCTTATTATTATTTTTTTTAATAAAGCACTGACCTTTACACTTGTTTTAATGAAAAAGGGGAGATTTATTGGTGAAAAGTAATTTGAAATCTACAATAAAAATAAAATTTTAAAGCAAATTTTTATCTTCAAAAAGTTAATGATAATATAAAGTCAATTTGCTTTAAATTTGTAGTATTATTCTGAGTACTAATTGCATTCTTCAACGTCATTGTGTCTTTTCTATACATGAAGGCGATGTAAACAAGTTATTTATTTAACATGATAGCATATACTTAGAAAAAAAGATAGCCATGAAATTCAATTGTTGATTCATACTTCAATAAAAAAAAAGCAAGCATGACACCAGCAGGTTAGTTCAAGTGGTTTGACCCTTGTTCCCCTTAAATAAGATATTGGATTTGAGTCTTGTGAATGGAGAAAATTTTTGATGGAAGAATTTTACCTCTTCTTAGACCAATAATAACTTGACTTTAATAAAATGGAGGATCCAAAACTTAAAAAAAAAAAAAAGCAAGCCTGGCCTAATTAATTCCAGCTATATTTTACGATTTGTTATCTCTATATATACAAAAGTCCCTATAAAGACGAGAGGAGAGGAAAAACTCACACCAAAATCCTTTTTAAAGTGAGTACGCTTAATCTCCATCTAATTAGAAACCAAAAAACTTATAAAATAGACAATTTCTTATGTGCCCTCAAGAACATATGCTTTCATTGTCTACATTTATATATTTTTTACATGTGTATTCATCATATATTAATTTTTTAATATATATCTGATGATGTGGCTTATGAAAGTAGTATACATAGGCTCTGTTCTTTCCGTATGTCATTTTGGATTTACAAAGCCCAACCTACTTCAACCCACCTGAAAAAAAAATACCAACCTCAACCCAACTCAACTTATCTCAACTCACTTCAACTCACAACTTCAACTTTACATTATCATTAACATATTTTAACCCATTTTAATCCACCTAAAAAAAAATATATCAACTTCAATCTACCGCAACTCAAGTCAATCAACCTCAATCAACTCTACTGTTTTATCAATCCTAATTTGTCTATGAAAAGAACATGCCTATATTATAGAAAATAGTCCAGCACCAGGGGCGGGAAAAAAAAAGGCCACGTAGGTCCCATCCGGCCCAAATCCAGGGTGGCAGAACTCCCACCAGCAAAACTTTGCAGCTTATTTTAAATTCTTCTTCTTCTCCGGCACAGAGTCTTTCTCTCTCCTGTGCCACGCGTCACTAACTCTCTCTCTCTCTCTCTCACGATTGTTGGAAAAATTGAGCGGACGAGTAGAAGTTGGGAATTCGAAATTCGGCAATCTATAATTAGATTTACGAATACGAAGACGACGTTGGATCCGCCATTTTCGCACCTTCTTCATCGCAGCCCCACCCCTCATGTTTGTGTCTCTCACCTCTTTGATCATCTCTTTTCTCCAATGTAAGGTTTCTGAGTTTTATTTGATTACGGACGGATTTTGATGTCAGGCGTTTAGGGTTTGAGCTTGACTTGATTCTCTTATGGTGGCCATGACGACCGTTACTGGCAGCAAACCGTTCATCTCCGTTCATCCTGACGAGCTCAAGTTCATATGTATGTCCTCTTAAGTGTGTTAGATTTTTTCTCTTTTTTGCCCTTTTTGTGGTGATTCTCTATTTTATTGTCCCTCTGAATATCCAATAGGCAAAGTGCAGTGATGGTTGTTTAGTTTTCTTCGCATCTTAATTTCGTTTGTTTCCTGTTTTTGCCTCTGGAAATTTTGATTCTTGTTATGGGTTACTCTGAATTTCCAATGTCATTATTACTAATGCTAATGGTCTCGTTTTGCCACTTCTGGAACATAGGAAATGGAATGTTGTATGTAGGGGGCTAGGGAAATTCCTGGTTCCTTATAACTTGTGTATGAAACAAGCATTTGTCGTCCTGCCACACGTTATTCCTTTGTGAATATGCATCATGGGTATGCTATTGACCTTTCTCCCTATCTGTGAGTAAATAGATGGCACAAGCTGCTAAACCAATCCCTTTAAATTGTTGTAAAATTGCGGTTGCATGTGTGATATGCCAACTGAGCATGAATTTTGATTAAGCCTGCAGTGAAGTTGTGGTGGCCCACAACTGTGGAGGTTGAATCTTTTGTGCTTTTTTTTTTAACTTTTTTACTTTACATTTGACAATAATAATTTTGTTAGTCTTTGTCAATAAATTGTTGGAGGGGGGGGGGGGGGGAATATGGAGGTCCTGAAAGTGAAAAATTAAAATGGAGCTGTTGATTTGAACTCTTTTTACTTTTCCCCCTTCTGGCCCTTATAATTGAAACTGTTTATTTGAACTCTTTCCCTGAATAGGTGAGTTCCAAGAGGTTTTTGTTGATCATTTATCAAATGGCCAACTCAGAATAATCTCTGAGGATAGTCCATTGCATTTGCTCCTGGTGCAACAAGAATCTACGAACATCCCAATAAATGCAGCCTAATGTGGAACTAGCGTTTAGCGCTTATACCAATTTATAAGAAGCCATTTGCTTGAGGATGTTCAACAAAATGGGAATCAAAGTAGGGTGGACTGCACTTAATGTTTGGTGTTTGCCTTAGAGTATGGTGGTTGAGCGAATACATTGTAAAATAGCTGGGGGGGGGGGGTAGTCGTTGATTTGTGACAAAGACAGTTTTGAAGGTTAATTGCTGTGTTGTAGCATGCCTGGTTATAGTGGGTGGTATCAGCCTGTTCACGCTGGTGGCTTTTCCCATTGGAATTAGTTTTCAGTGGAGAAACCTTGTTTATGGATTATTCAATTTGCATAGTGTTTTCAAATGGTTGCAATTCTCATTGAAGTACATTGTTGGTTGATAAAGGGCAGTTGGAGTTCATATATGGTAACCAAATCATGTAATCAGAAAGTATGGTTTGTTATGTTTGGCTTTAATACAAAATCAGCTTTCTTTTCATCCTTCCCTTTTTTTTGTTCTTTGTTTTGGGGGGGGGGGGGGGAGGCAATTATTCTGTTTCCAAGTAGCAAGCCACAAGGGAAAGTAGGTCAGAACAGATGGGAATCTCAGGATACTGGTAACCTATCTGTAGACTATGCTATTATCTTACACTGTTTGGAATTGTAAATATTATGAATTTTCTGTTCTGATTTTGGAATGTCGATTGACTCTAGCACATTAGCTCTGGCACTATTTGTATTATCGTATATTATGATTAAGTTACTCAACTATTGACTGAGATACAATAATGCGCTGTGCCAAACTATTGAGTTTTGAAACAAATGAAGATATAACATAAATCAACAAGTCAATCATGGCAGTTCTATCAAAAGGTGAGATTGTGATGAATTTCTATAAAAATAGCAATTGGGGATTTCACAATGAACATTTGGGAAGGAACGTAATACAGATTTTGCTTTATGTAGAGAGCTAATCATCATTGAAAATTTGATACGTCTAGTAGCTTATCGCTCTTGATTTTTTGACTTGTGTTTATGGTCTTGTTTCTTTTTGTCAGTTGAGCTCGAAAAGCAAAGCTTCTGTGACCTCAAAGTTACAAACAATACAGATCAAAATGTTGCTTTTAAGGTAACTTTAAACATAGTAATTGCTATTACTATTTTGTCCCTGGCCATATGTTTAGATTGAATGTCGATGTTTCTTTGCCAGGTGAAGACCACATCACCGAAGAAGTACTTTGTACGGCCCAACACTGGTGTTATACATCCTTGGGACTCATGTGTCATAAGAGGTTGCTTTTTGCCCTTGCTCTCACTAAAATGAAGATTAGTGTAAGACCTTTCAAGATCTCATCTAAACTATGCTTGAAAAGAAAGAATAGAAGTAAAAGATAGGATCCAGCCCTTATTCCATCTGGTGGATTTGTCAGCTGACTGCCACTCATGACCATAAGATAGATATCCATGTATTTGCTTATGGTTGAGGAGCATAACAATGACTTCAACTGGCAAACACTTCACCGCCCACCATTCCATTCAAAGTAAGATTTTGGGAATCATGTCCATGATCATGAAAATATACATCAAATTTCTGATTTTTGGAACTTGTGTTGGCAAGGGTTACTTTTTTTTTTTAATAACAAATATTGTGTCCCAAAACAGACCTGTTGCCTTTGTTCCTTGATTAAAATCCTCTAGTGGAAAAGAATACAATAATTTGGGTCAATCTCATAGCAGCCAGACAGAGTAATTTCAGACATGGTGGAGATGTAATTGAGGTGACTAGTTGTTTGGGCCTCTCCCAACCTGATTCCTATCAATGGCTTTGATCAATCATTTTAATTTGTCAAACCAGTTTGGTTTTGTAATTTTCTGTTGATAATGTGTTCTGAGCGGTAGAATTTTATTGGGTTTTCCCCTAAATGATGGAACTGCAGTCACTCTCCAAGCCCAGCGTGAATATCCACCAGATATGCAGTGCAGGGATAAATTTCTTCTTCAAAGCACAGTTGTCCCTGCCAATAGTGAAGTTGAAGATCTTCCCCAAGATACTGTAAGAATGTTAATTTGGGCTGCTTTTTCCATCATACAAGATAGATTATGTAATTTTTGTAGCAATGAATTACAATTATCATGGATTATATGCTAATGTTGATGTTGGATCTAGTTTAACAAGGACAATGGAAGGGTAATTGAGGAATGCAAGCTCAGAGTTGTGTACGCCTCTCCAAACTCAAGTCATGCAAGTGGCGAGGACGTATATAGTGCTGCAAGAACAAGCCTAAATGTAATTATCCTAGTCTAGTTCTTCGATCATTATCTAATTGGGAAAAAAATTGCCTTTCCTTAGTTGTGGAGTAGTAGGCACTAGGCAGTCAACCCTTTTAGAAGGGTTCAAGGGAAACATCCTTTCTACAATAACGGGGTAAGGTTGCATAATGATTCCTTTCCTCCACCCCCTCGGCTGCTTAGGAGGGATGAAGGGATATTGTTTTTGGTTGATGCAAATTGAAATACTTGAATACTTCATCCTTTTTTGGAAAAGAGGGGGGGTGGGCTTCTGCATTAGTACATATTGGTACTTATGCTTCATACTTCCACCTGCAGCTGCTATTCAAGACATCTGACAATCTTTTTGTTTACTGTCATGTATTGTGAAAGTTGTCATGTTGTAACTTACATATGTTTTGTCCCCTTGTCTGGATTTCAGGGTAATGGCAGTTTAAATTCTGATGATGTGAGTATCTAGTCACTCAATACTTGCTATTGTTCGTTTTCTTAGTGTTGGCACTATGAAAGATACATACAATTTCATTTTTCACTGTGATTTTCTACACTGTTTTCCTGAGAAATTATGTGATGAGGGAAAAGTTAAAGGGGAGAATACAGCCCAAAGTACACAACTCTGATATGAGTACATTTCCTTTTTTTCATCTGCTCTTTGTTCCAAATTTTTTTGGCTTCTTGGTTTTTTTTTTTTTTTTGGGGGGGGGGGGGGGGGGGGGCGGGGAGCATATCTTTTTTCTGACAAGTGAGAAGATGGCCCATGGGGTGCATCATCTCCCGACAATCATTAGGGCAGATAAGCTTGTCCCCCGGAAGACTTCAGTCAATAATTTTGTCACATGATTACTAGTATTCCTTAGTGCATGGCTGTATTAGCCAAACTGATTTGGCCGTGCTCCCGGCTCTAACAATTAATTTTTGGTGTTACAGCATTAGAAATACAACTGAAATGTTGCTATAAGTTAGTGTTGGTAGCTCCACCAGGGGTGGTCTGGTGGGATTTACCTCACCTTCCACCAAGGAGGTTAGGTTTCCAATCCCATCGCAAACATGGAGAGCTTCCCTTTCCCTTGCACCCTTCCTTTCTCCCATGCCTTCTCCCACTAGGGTAACTGCATCAGATGGGTATCGATCTGAAAAGGCAAAGGAGTAATGTTAC
Source organism: Selenicereus undatus (assembly GCA_017589665.1). Taxonomy (NCBI): domain Eukaryota; kingdom Viridiplantae; phylum Streptophyta; class Magnoliopsida; order Caryophyllales; family Cactaceae; genus Selenicereus; species Selenicereus undatus. The sequence goes on along the minus strand of JACYFF010031956.1, from coordinate 5,058,950 downwards.
TAGTTCGGATGAGATGGTGTTATTTCATAACAAAACGCATATCACTGTCCTGCTTTGTGCGTTGGCTCAATGAAACTTTTTATGAGTTGGGAGGGACCCATGTTCTCGATTAATTGGTCTGGATAAGTTCCGGTTGCTTTCCCCCTTAGCAATGCATTAGGATGCATTAAAGTTTCTGTTGCCATTTTTCTAATGCTTATATGTTCAATTTTTGTTCTTTTTGGGGGGGGGGGGTTGGGTTGATGAAATCAGGCTTTGAAGCGCGTGAAAGAGGAAAGAGATGCAGCTGTCCGACAAACTCAACAACTCCAACAGGAATTGGTAACAATTTCGAATGTCCTTTATCTATTCGTTCTGTCATTTCCAACATAGAGTAACAAGAATAGGAAATATCTCTTCAGATGTTGCAATAGGATTTCGTATGTTGGAACTAGAAGTATGCAGCACCTGAAACATCAAACATCTTTGTACACGTATAATCCTTGAATTGATTCTATGATACTCAGTTGAACTGAAAGGAGCTGATTCTAATCACACTCTCACCTAAACTAAGTATTCAGCAAGTATTGCTAATATGCTTGTATGAGTAAACTAGTCTTGGACATAAGCATTGCCAAAGAAAACAACTTCGATAATTGGAATCTTAAACAGCCTAATCAAAAAGCCACCACAATTTTCACCAATGCTGTCAGTGTCACGTAGCCAGTTCTTTGTTTGAGGGGAGCACTTGATTAGCTGATTGGGACCATTGGGTTGGTTGGAAACTTATTCCGTGCTGGAAAAAAAGAATTGAAAAAGAATCCAAGACATTAGTGTGCCAGGGAAATTTCCTTACTCTCCCTTATGAAGCTACACATGACTGCCTTTGAGTTGGAAGGCTCTGCAATAAAATGATTTAGACACCAAGTTTCCCAGATACAGGTGGGGAGTATCAGCACTAATCCAAGTTCTGAACTCTGGGTATTTTCAAGGTTTCTGTGGATATTTGCCTAATTTGGAGGGCAAGTGTGGTTTTGACATGAACAAGAATCTGGTATAGCAGCCTTGAACTTCTGCATTTAAATGCAAGAGTGGCATTTTATTTATGCAGAAACCGAACGCCCACAGAAAAGTTCGGATCCTCCATATCATAAAAGCGTAACACACCAATTCCTTTTATCCCTGCAAATTGGGACAGATGCTGGAGCAACCTGAAAATAGCCACTAATTTGGTCTTTTTGGTCTCGGTGATATAGGAAATGTTGAAGAAGCGGAGACCGAAGAGCAGTGCTGGTGGTTTCTCATTCATGTTTGTCCTTTTGGTGGCAATTATAGGGATTGTGCTTGGCTTCCTCTTAAAACTTTTGTTGTCTTCACCAACATCAGCTTAGCCGACTTTCATCGGAGCAGGGCAGCAGGAAAATTCTTCACTTCATTCTTCACTATGTCTCTTTCCTCAAAACTGCGTCCATTTTTGGGGGGGTCTTTCCTCGCTGTATGTATATTGTTCATGACAAATCATTGTCGTTTTTTTTCTTCTTTTTTCCCCCAATTTTTGTCTCTTTTATGTTTTTATTCGAGTAAGATGTTAAACATGTTTCCACTTGAACATGCTGATGGCTAGTTTGGAGGTTATGGATTGATTGATTGTAACAAGAGTGTTGTTCACTTAATCTTCTGCTTGCGGTCCTGTTATAGTGACTTTCATCATGTTGCTAATAATTATCTTACGTTCAGAATGCAAATTAAGGGCTGTGCAGGGATGAAAAGATTGCGTTCACGTGAACCTTGCCACCCAAACTCGAAGGGATTTTGGCATAATGACTTGGTTCTGGTTATGGACAGGAAATGTTGCTGTCCATTGTGTTCTACCAAACGTGAGGGGGAAAGTTTTGCGTTGCATTGCCTACATCTAAGTTTCTCGATGTCTAGATCCACAATTCCGAGTTTCATTAAAAACTAACACAAATGGAACATTCAAATTTTGGAACCCTTCGAACTTGTAAAGAAGATTCTAAGGTAATATTTTGACATAGAGCTCTCATTCAGCTCCAAATTATAGCTGAAGATTGATAAACAAAAGGTTCAAAAAAATGCAGATACTTCTCTCAGATACAATGTTCTCTTATTCACTTCAAAGTGAATAATAGCCCGCAGCTGTTTTCCTCTTTTCTTTTTTCCTTTACTTCCCCTGGGCTTTTTTTTGAAGAGGGGGGAGTCATAAAAGGTAAGAAACCTACAAATCTGGGAACCTCTTTCCAGGGACAAAGCTGGCAGAAAGGTCAGTCCAGAAAGTTTGACATTCCCGATAATGGAAGTCAGGGATATGACCACAAGATTAGTGATGAAATGCTACTGCACTCCGCTCCACTTAGCCCAATCTACAAACTGCATACCGCCATATATATTGTTGGCAAATCGTACCCCAACTGTGAAAGCCATTGCAACAGGCGGAAACTCCTTCGCTAATGGTGATGATTCAACTAATTGTTCCAGTCCGTTTACAATCTGGTAACGAGTATTGGAGGACACAGCCAGGAAAACACCTGCTCAAGAAAAGCCATGTATGCACAGGCAAAAGTTAACTAACAGGGAAGATGTGGAATCAGAAATTTATTATGAGGAATCAACTGCTTCAAAAAGATTTGCAGCGAACGGGATCATGGCAAAACAACAGGTTTTTTTGTGGGGGGGGGGGGGAACGAAAGAAAAAGACTGCACAGAAATAGAGTTGAGTAGAGTTGATCACAGTTTACAACATACGATCGTTGCAGATGGCACATTCCAAATGTAAAAAAAATGACCGACGGCAGAAGCATAACAAAGGGCACAGAAACCACAGAAGTTGTAATAAGAATCATGTCAAATCAAGACAGAATAATCAATCAGACTGCAAACTGCTCTATTGACATCTCTGACAAAGGTTCAACCATAGCCTAAGGTCTCAGCCATTAACCAGACTGCAAACTGCTCTGTCAAATCAAGACAGAATATTTGCATCGTGTCTGATGACAGGAGGGCCATGCAACATGCTTACATACTAGGACACATTAGATCATATGGTACCCTGTAAGGGTTGCTTCGTACAAGTGTATTGACTAAGGCCAGAATAGGACATCCAGTATACCGCAGCCTTAACACCATATCTGTGCAGAGGCTGTTCATATGACATGACAAGCAATCTGTGGGTCAAATTAGAAAACATTTTCCTTGCACTAATGGGACAAGGCCTAAAAAATGAACCCAGTAATTTTAACACGAACAAATAAGGTTGAAGACAATGGAATGACCAATTTATTTAGCACAAAAGCCTTCAACGATAGCAATTAGCAAGATAATCAAAGCGAGGGAATAGTGGAAAGCAGTCACAAGATGACAAAAATGACGTTGCCCCAAGTTTGGAGCGAGTTTCCAATCATATTCAAACATACCCCAGAGAGCAGCACTTTTCACCAGCGGGGGAACAGGTATATCCTCATCTGACTTCTTTAAGGTCCTATTCAGCAAAAACAGAAAGAATTTGAATTAGTTAAGTACTCAAAAGTAAAAGCATACCACCTACAAGGAACACATGATATATTTTCCCAAGATAAGAGAATAGAGAAGCCAACAGAGAGGGAGGCTTCAACTTTTTCGACGGAATCCAGGAAAAAGAAATATTCAAGTGAAAGACCTGCTACCAGGTTAGAAGGTTGAAATCATAAGCAGCACATGAGCTATTGACAGAGATTACAACAAAGCCGCACAGAACCAAGCCTGAATCGGATTCGTGTTTATGAATTATTATGCGCAGAACAGGGCTAGGTGCAGTTGAGCTCAGACAGTTCATGCATCACAGAGCAGGCTAATCATTGTAAGAAATGCTTGCAATTGAAGTATCACAGGCTCACACTCATTTCACATATTAGGAAACCCAATGTAGACAAACAGCAATACAACATTGGTAACCCACCACAGCAGTCCAGTATCATGCTCAATATCTAACATTTTAAGATCATGAAACCCCCAAACAAAGGTTAAAAAACGAGTTCTATCAGTTTGTAAGTAACTCACCGTTTAGCGGTCATGATTAAATTTGCAATTCCTTGTCCTATTATACCACATCCGAATCCAACAGTCCCATACAGTAGACCCTGCATATGACATGTGTCAATTTCCACAGGAGGTACGAAAAACTAAAAAAGAAAAACAGAATATTCGCAATGTCCCATCTCCAGCTGTAAGTGCCAAAATTTAAGTAAACCGAAATCCAATCATAATGCCACAAACACAGAACAACAGGTACATTGGTTGGGCACTAAGAGGGACTACAACATAAAATTTAATGACTTCTGTGATGAAACTCCGGGATGTTTAAGTGCCATATGGGTGGAGCCCAAACAGTTAAAGTTTGGACTTTGCAGTAAATCTTTCAGGACAACAAACCAAATGGAAGGTTCTATTCAAATGTATTCTGAATAAATGAAGAATGATGACCAAACTACCTTCTAAGCAGAGTATGCAGTTTCAACATCCACACTGCGTCTGTAACGATATCCAGACCCGAATGAAATGAAATGCATAATTATATCTTACGCATAGCTGTTAATGCAGATTATCATAAGCTTCTATGAATACATAAATTTGTATTTATTCATCCTAAATAAGCAATCTGCATACCTTGTAGAAATATGTCGCGATTCTCTGCCTCACTGAAAACCTACATCCGGGCCTTTCAGCTTCAAACACACTGCCCAGACAACAAAACATAAATGATACGATTCCTACAAAGATACAATCAAGCATGTAAACAAGTCACAGGACATAGCAAAGGTTTTAGAGAGGAGAGTTGAAAAGCAAAGGTTCTACCTCTAGCATTGTCAAAATCAACTACAGAGTGAAGAGGAAAGGAGAAAGGAGGGTAATTACCCTGAAGTTTGTGTGCTTCGCAAGGTAGGGGAGAGGTAGAGAAAGAACTTTCTTATATTATTTCAATATCATCTCAACAAACGAAAACAATAAAAAATTTGTTATGAAACGCCATTCTTTAGAATAAGTATTTCAAAAATTGGGAATAAGGAAACAAACACCTCACAAAAAGTCAACCAGATAAAAGATGGAAGAAAGCTGGATTAGTTAAGGAGGTGGTTTTTTTTCTTTTTTTTGGGGGGGGGGGGGAGTGAATATTGTTCATTCAGCCGAATAATTGTGAGTTGAATTAGGGTGGTAATGAGCTGCAGCCAGCTCAACACTGGGTCGCATTGGTTTTGCTCTTTCTTAGGCCCTGTTCAGCCTCATGTCAAACTTGAGCCCAAGCCAATTGTCTATCATACACGTCTTATCAAAAAATTTGCAACTTCAGGCCATTAGTCGTTCATCATAATGAATATTCCGCCTTAATATGAAATGCTTACCTTATGTTTAGCATCGAATGATACATTGGTTGACTTTTCTAGACCCCAAACTAATTAAAATTCATAACAAATATCCACAATATCTACACAAGGAAGCTTGCAGCTCAGTCCAACTTTTTAGAGTCAAGCTTCTCAAGCTCGGCATTAGCATGGACCCTTGCAAGGTTGCTTTGCTCATGTCCATCCCTATTAGGGACTTCATGTAGAGATGATATTTTCCTTTTTAGCAAGTGCAGTTGGGAAGGGAGTGAAACTTTGCTGTAAACTCAATTCAGAAAGGATTAAAGGCTGAAACAAACATCGATGCCCTTTCCTTGCTGACCCTACCCTCTTACCTTGACCCGCAGTCCAAGCACACTGCTAAGGCTCAAACTAGTGTCTTCATAGCTAAAAACATTTTAGTTCCATATCAAGAATCAAGAATCAAGAATCAGAATGGAAATATGAAGTCTAGAATTCCCCGAAGAAAACTGATTAATCATATATCCATCTAGCATTGGAAAGTACCAAAACAGGTTAATTTAAGTGGTCTGACACTTGTTCCACTCAAGTAAGGTATCGGGTTTGAGTTTTGTGAATGAACAAAATTTGTGATGGGAAAGTTCTACCCCTTTATGGACCAAGACTAGCTAGAGTCCGGTAAAACAGAGGCCCAAAGACCCACAAAAAAAAACAAAACCGCCCTGGCAAGTTGTATTACCTACTAGGAAGATCACGAGAAGCGCGCTGGATACGTCCTAGCAAACCACTTGCTGTTTTTTGTTGCCTTATACGAGCATAGGGTGCTAACATACCAACCAAGGCTATGTCGACTACTATACCAACCAGAAGATCCGCAGCGTACAATTCAAACTCGTTCCAAAAATCTTTTCCCCTTTTCTGAACCTCTGCAAATGTTGCACAACAAGAATCAATTACTACCTGCATAATCCAACAAAACAGTAAACTACTCAACATAAAGGACGTGAAAATTTCCCAGATTTATATATAAATACAGAAATGACCATATTGGTACATGAAAACGTTAAAAGCATTAACAGCCACACTCTGTGTCACTCTCGTTAGCAACCAAAAGATTGAATCACTATTAACATTACCTCAGTCCCAACTTTGAATAAGAATGCAGGATCAGCCAGCATCCTGTCGCGAAGCATTGGACAATATCTCATCAAAAAGCCTAAAGGCCAAGCTGCTCCCTGCAATAGAATTAACATCACCATATCAATTAAAGAAAGAGACATGAACAGACGTGATCATTTTCTTGCTTTAGAACACAATGCCCAATTGTTTTGCTTTTTCAATCAAGGTTCTAATGCAAAAACGTTGAGCTCATCATCAATGGAAGCTTTCCCACAGACACTGATTTAGTGCAGCGGCTAATGATATCATGGAAAAACATAAACTTAAACAAACACAATACATGCAAATAACCCCAAAAACAAACTAGATTCCAAATTGTAAAATTCAATTCAATTCCATTGAAAGAGAAAGGAATTTCAATCGTTGACCTGCAACTCCAAATACCGCATAAGCAGCAGCTTTCTGATCCCTGTGGTTTTCGCAGCCTCCAGAATATCCTCAGGAAGAGTCGCCCCAACCTTCTCAATCTCCCTCAACACATCCTCGAACTTCATAATCGGCCCAAACTCCTTCTCATCCGCATCATCCCCTTCACCACCGCCACCACCACCGCCGCCGCCATTTTCCGGCGGAATGCCCTCACTGCCGCCGCCGGAACCTCCATAATCAGGGTTAGGCGAAGTAGAATTAGAATCTTCATCCAAAACCCTATTCTCATCCGAAGTAGATACCTTCAAAATGAAAGCATCTTTGTCACTCCTCCAAGGGGCCGAATTGGCAATGGCAACTATCCTAAGATTTGGTTTGGATTGTGATGAATAAGCTAAAACCCTACGCCCAAGCCCAGAACTGCAACTCCATTGATCAGTCGAAGAATGGATGTTATGTGACGAATTGTTAGGAAGATGCGATAGATTGAAGCTCGATGAATAAACCGCCATGGCTGCTGCTCACAATCAAGAAGAAAATGGGTTTAATCTTGGATTGAATTCCCCGGCTGAAGATTCAATCAACTTAACTGTTAAACCCAGAATCGTAGAGAGAGAGCGAGAGAGAGACAGGGAAAAAACGCGGGTGGCGACACAGAAACAGTTAAGAGAGAGTAGGGTTTTCATTTTCCATTTGTTTTTCTTTTTTTTTTTCCTTATTTAAGGAAAATAAATTGGCAGTCTAGAAAAGTCAAGGAGCGTTCGTTTGCTGCTAGCGATTGCTATAGAGCTGCGCACGTGAGCTGGGAATCCGGGAAGACGCAGAAATCTGATCCATCAATGTCGTTGCATGAACACATCAACCTAGGTTTATTCAAATAATTTAACGTTTATTTCCTCTTAATAAAAAATAAAATAAAATTTTGAGTTTGAATTTTTTAATTGAAGAGAATATGTGAAAATCAAGCTTTATTTTTTATTGGCCAAAAATAGCTCTATTTTAGTAAAAGAAAGAATCCAATGTCAAAAAACAAAAAATAATTATATCAAGACAATAAAACAAAATATCTCTTTAAATTTCCTCAACTTAGTTTCTGAAGTAAAAAATAATATGCTATTTTTAAATCTAAAATAAATCGAAATTCTACATAATCTTCCAATTGAGAAGTAAAACTACTACATCAAAGTTTCAATATCCCACCTACACGAAATTTTGAGGTATTCGATTTGGATTTTTTAATTACATGAAAACACTACCAATTGACAAGCCTAACAAACATGCACATGAATTCACAACATGAATCCTTGGTCACAACAAAACTACAGAGCCACGGCCATGCGAACCAGCAGATCCATATATCAGTCCCTTCTTCTGCTCTGTTTCTCCTTGGCTTTTTCAATTGAGTTCTTCAGTTGCATAATAAACAAGTCAATCGTCAATTAACAGAGTCATAAGCGAATGTGAATGCTAGGAATTTCCCTTCTAAATTCAAGTACTGCTTTGCTTAATGACCAGCAGATATGATGTCTTCCCTTGAACACTGACACAACCTCTGTTTGGAAAATGAAACAAAGTCTAAACGACCAAGACTACGACACAGGGACAGACATGAACATAGTGTACAAAGTAAGATCATCGGTTGATCGTTTGGCATGTGACAGAGCTAAGTGAATTTTGATGGGAATTCAAGGTACCATAATGATCAGGTTCCTGATCACGAACACTGCAAAGAAGTCAGTGATGAGTAGGGGTGAGCAATGGATCGGATCAAGTCAGACTGGGCTAGTTCATGAATTAATTGGGCTAGGTCGGACCCAACACATTTAATAATGGGTCGGGTTAGGTTATGGGCCAAGTAAACCTAGTCTACCCATTATCACTAAGGAGTATTTTTTGTGAGTTAATTTTTCAACTAAAATCTTTGTAATTTTCCAACCAAACTTAACTATAGTTCAAATTCAAAGTTAGAAAATACATAACCAAGCTAATAAATGGGTTGGGTCGAGTCACCCAAGAGCGGTCCGTTTTGAGCCCGTTTAAAAACGGAACAAACTTGCGCCAAAAACGGTATATAATAATTATTGGTATGTACAAAGTATTGGTAATAAGTTTAATTAATTAGAACATGTAAACTAGCGTGTCAAGTAGGTTAAAAAAAATTAGTGGGTCACTAAACGGGCTGTTAATGGGTCAACCTAATCCGGTCCGTTAATATGTCTTAATGAGCTGGTCAAATATTGGTTCAGTCCATTATTAGCTCAACCTATTATTAGTCATATTTTAAACGGGTCGATTATTTAATCCAATAAATATTCGGTTCATTGTTCATTCCTAGTGAAGAGGGTCAAAGCATGCTTCATGTAGTCCAAGTCACCAAAGTGTGCCCTCTCAATGACCTCCTCGGTATCAAACACAATGTATCCCATAAAGACCAAGAGGCCAAACTACAGCTGTGCCACCATAAGAACAAGAACAGAAGATATTATAAGAACACACGTAACTGAAACAATCAAGTGTGTCTGACAATTTCTCTGAGTTTCCATCCTTTCATGATTGTGGATTTTTATAGACAGTCTGAACAAATTACATTAATTCTTCACCTTTGATGACTTTGGCAGGTGAGACAGCCGGAAGATTACTACAGGCTGATTCAATTCCCTTTGGTCTTATCATCAAAAGAAGTGTAATCTAAGTACATAATTCAACTAAATACGGAAGGGCCATGCCATTGGACTATGATAACTTTGACAAATGTCAAGAATAATTTACCCAGCTAAAGTTCAAAACTGTGTTTAAAAAAGCGTATTTAGGGCACATCCAGACTCACAAAAACTTGAAACCCGCCCTAATGTGCTTTGGAATGAGTCGGCTCAACGCATTCTTAAAGCCTATACTTTTTTGGGCTTTAGACTGTGGTGCAAAGTCCACGAAGCCCATGCTTTAAGGTTTTATAGTTCATAACAGACCATTTACGATAAAAAAAAGGGGAAAAAATGGGTAAGGGACCTCGACCCTTCTTTTTCTTTGTGGAAGTCTTTAAATTAAGTTGCTACTAGAAGTAAACAAAGCATATTCCCTGAACTTCAATTTGGAGCTGCAAACCCTAACCTAGTAACGACAATCTAGTAAGTGCTTTTTTCTTCGGTCTTCTTTCGGACTTCTTTCTTTATACTCCTGCTTCTTCTCAGTTATTCGACAACGAGGGAAGGTTTTTCTGCATAACAAATGGTACTTCTTAAAATGCTACAATGGTACCGAATCCTTGCCTTTTTTTTTACTACTTAATCTTTCTCCGTTTCTCTCTCTGTCTCTCTCTCCCCCCCCTCTTTCTCTTCCTGGCAGGCTGGCAGCATGCATTGTGTTTTTGGAGTTCAATTTATAGTAATCTAATTGAATTGTGTTTAATGCATACTTTAATTGTATTTTGATGTGTTTAATTGAATCTTTTTTTTTCCGGGAGGTTAGTGAAAATCACTTATTTGATGTCATTAGCCAATATCTAACTTATTTTCAAAAAATATATGTAAAATTTTGGAATGATTTTGAAACATTTTTAGGTAAAAGTGTGCATTGCGTTTGAAAAATTCAACCAAAATAGGATGGGGAGATCAGAAGACAGAAGAGCGCCCAAGTGATCCCTCCGCCTAGACATGGGTAATAGGTCGTGTTAGGTTGGGTTCGTGTCAAACTTAAACAGGTTGAGAATTCCTCAACTTGAACCTAACCCGTTTATTGAACGGGTTGAAAAACCTTGACCTGTACCCATTTAATTTTTAAACGGGTTGACCCGCTTAACCCGTTTAAGATAAACAGGTCAAGTGTTCAGTCGCATAATTACTATTTACGCATTTAATATTTTCAACTAATACGTAATTACGGTGTTAAAAATTAAGTTTACATATCACATTAAATAATTACTCTTTAAAATTTTCCTGATACGTCATAATTCACAATTTTAAAAAAATTTTATATTCATAATTATCTAATAATAAGTAAATGGATAGATGACAAATGAAAAAATGAGTTAACTTATTTAACTCATTTAATTAAACGGATTAAATAGGTACTTTTCGTGTCGAGAATGTTGACTTAAACCTAACCTGTTTAATTAAATGGGTTGAACGTGTCAACCCATTTAATTAAACGGGTCAAAAATTTATACCTAAATTTAATTAATTTTATGTCAATTTCAAATAGGTAATTGTACTGAATCAGCTTTTTCTAACTCTACCTCCGTCTCGCCATAATGGCAGACATATAGAAGCATCCAAATGCAATTGCACATCCCACACAGGCACTGAGTATCACACTCAACAATTGGACCACAATTATCCCACGTCAGAAAGTTTCAGATAAATGTAAGGGCATCCCCAACCGGGGGGAACGCATGACAGGGGGTCCACCTGCGTGTCACACGCTTACCCCCCAGCCAGTGGCATGCGGAAAGTGCCACGCATGGTTACCCAGCCCCCAGTTCCTCCCCGCGTGCCATTTGTTGTTTTTTTTTGTTTTTCTTTTTTTAAGGTAATGTATATTTTTTATATTATTAAAATAAAAAGTAATAAATTAAGATCAAATTGTGGGCTCCATGTTATTAATTGTCCTGAAATGAGTTCCATTGGTTGGAAAATTGAGTGGAATGCAAGTGAAACTCGTGCTGACGTGGCAAGCTTGAGTTCCAAAATATGGCACTTGGGTTGGGGATGCCCTAATTAGCAAAAGCAACTGCACGAACTTTCTAGCTACCATCACTGCAAGTATGTATCATAGCTCTTTAGGAAAAGCCATTGAACAATTAATCGATCATATTTTATTTTTCTACACGAACCACAATTTAATCGATCGTATTTAATTAAAGTTAGAAAATTACAGATATTAATATTTGATAAAATGAAAAGTCTAAAATTCACATTAGACGGAGAGGGACAAAGACACGAAAATAGATTTGGAAAGTGGAATGGAGTTTTACTTGAGAAACGGAGAAAAAGATAGATTTGGACTTAGGTGCCTTTTATTTTATTCTATTTTTCTATCAAATTTTAACTTTATAGTTATAGGCTTTATATTCAAAAAAAAATAATTCAAATTATAGGCTGAGTATATCTAGAGGATATGTTGTTTATTTTTTTTTTAATTAGGAGTGTCCTAACCCTAACATAGATCTACCCATGTAGTGAGGGCCCAAACGTTAATGAGCTCCTTGCATTTGCATCAACTATGATGTTGACGCTGCTGTATAATGGTGGAAGTGAAGTCACACTTTGCAGCCATTGGATAGAGTGTAGATTTCATTATCTATTAATAACTAGTATTGAACTCATGTTTTGCATGAACTTGTTTAAAATTTTATATCTTTATATTTATGGATTTAATATTTGTAATATGCTTAGTTCATAATTTTTTTATTAAGAAAATACAAATTTAATACCAATTTAATTTGATTAATTTATTCATGAATTGAAAGAAGAATTGAAAAGCAAATATATAAAATGCAAAATTTTGAATGAAGCTCTGTAATAAGATCGAACCAAACGCCAACCGCAATATAAATCCAAACAAATGTAAAATAAAATTGCAAAACCTATAGCAGACTATTTAGGATTTGAAAAAATTAAGATAGTGACGAGTAGATGCAAACAAAGATAAAAGCAATGCTTTAAAAAAAAATTCTAATTCTACCACTATATGTGTTCTATCATCATTGAAAATATTCAAAAGAATGAAGGAAGGAAGGAAGTTAAATGAAAGAAGGAAAAAAAAAAATTAAATTAAGATGTCAATCCACTCAACCATATGATCCCTTTTTAGATCAAATGCTCCGATATTCTAGCTTTAATTAATAACTTTTGATTTGCTAACTTTATATTTTATTGGCACAATTTATAGGTTAATATATTGAATTGACTCCTATTAAATTTTAGCTACAATAATTAATGTTTTAATGATACTTGTAGAACTGTGACTTATAATATATAAATAAAGAAACATATCCAAACACCACTTCAATTGCTTACTAGTTACAAAGTGCATCTTCAATTAAACTAAGAAAACTGAACCAAATCTTTTCTTCCATAATGTGACAACAAAAGTGTACTACTTAATTCCCAGTATGTAAGTATTTGTCATTCATAACTTCCCATCCAGTTTTCTTTTTTTCCATTCATAATACAACACAACTCCCTTTCTTTTTTTTTTTCTTTTTTTAATTCACCATATTGCATTTTGCAATTTATTATGTACACGTCAGAGTTTGTGCTCTCCTATTCATGTCAGCGCCAACATGTAATTGTTGAAGAGAGTTTTTTTAATAAAAAAATATTAGCAGCGCATGGAACGACTGAATTCGTGGGTTGTCATTATTATACAATCTTGTTCGTGGGGTGCCGTTATTATGTTCCAAAACATGGTTATTTTTTTTAAATAATGAAAAAGTAGCAATCGTTATAGATAAACACTAAACATTTAATGGTGCCCAATGAAGTAGACAATGTTCCTAAAGGTATCAATTATAGTATACTAGCTATATGCATACTATGATCTTGTGCTAGTCCTTTTTTAAATTCAATTTTCATTATCGTTCTTTTACTAGATTCCAAATTGAACATTCCAAGTGGCATAACAAATAAAATAACGGAGCACATTGATCTAGTGAAGAAGCCCAGGACAATGAACAAACTCGCTTATGAAGACAAGTGACACGACGAACAAAGCAACGGAACGCGTTGATCCAATGAACAAGCCTAAATGCAACAGTGAAAAATTCACTCAAGTGGCGCAATGGATAAGTAAAGTTTGACATGTACAAATCCAAGTACATGAAACGAAGAATAAACTGAATAATATATATATAAACTCGACTTTGGGATGAACTAACCAAGAACCTTACTGAACAATATTTCAGTTATACAGTGAACAAAACCATTAAAAGTGAGTTACATGTGCAGATTCTATATATTTTCTCGTTATAGTGATTGTAGGACTTTTTAACTTGTGTGGGCGGAGCAAAAATTACAGCATCGTACTTTTCTTATCATTAATAGGTTGTCTGGTGTTTGCCCTAAAAAAGAAATGTAAAGTGAAGCATTAATGAACAAGCATAACATAACTAGTGAATAAGAGGTTTTTGATTGGCCAAGTGGTTATCGACTTGAAACAATGTAGAGCAGAATCTGGAGCCATTTTACAAGTATTTAATGTGCAAATGGGAGGTCGGTAGAGGTAAGACTGTCCACATCTGAATCTCCCCAGATCCCCGCAAAAGCGGGACCCACAATGGGAGATATTGTTGTTGTTAACGTGCAAATGACATCCAGAAAAGGAAGTGTCCAGTAGGTATGATTGGAATGAATTGTCGGTTATCTAAAAAAAAAAAAAGCCCCTAGCTAGTTGTAATGAACAAACATAAGTCATCCAGTGAAAAAATTAATATGTCATGTTGTGTGAACATTGAACAAACTCAACTTAAGTATTGTGAAAAATTACATCATTTGGTACGCTTGAAAATTGTAAAATCAAAAAAGGAAAGCCAACATCCACCCGAAGCATGAATTATTTACCTAACAATAACCATGGAAATGCCAAATAAAGCAAATATCCACTGGAAGTATGAATTTAACCATAGAAATTAAACATAGAAATATCACAATTGTTCATTAAGAGGATAGAAGGAAGGAATTATCATTGAGTTTTGACTGGTGATTGTGAACCAACATGGTGAAATCCTTGAGTCATCTCATGATTTATAGCAAAGAAGAGGTAAAAAATAGAGAAGATGCCTAGAGGAGAGAGCAGAGAGAAAAAAGAAGAAAGCAGCACAGTAAACTGACGAACTAATCAGGCGTAAGGAAATTAAGTTTCATTTTTCATTTATTTATTTTTAAATGCCCATAGCACCGTGTAGCGGTAGTGTCTATGTGTACATGGGAGTATCTACTCCCATGTGCACATAATACATATTGCACCATATAGTATAGTCTAAAAATAAAAAAAAAGAAAAAAAAAACTCTGATGTGTACCTAATAAATTGCATACAGTGTCACACGGGGGAAATATCTCCCTGCCGAGGCAATCGGCAAAGGAAGACGGCATTGAAGCCGATGATGAGGGCGTAGGAGGTGTACAGGAAACGGTATTGGACAGAGGTTGGAAAGAGAAGGCACCCGAATGAGCATATCGCCATTGATGCAAACATCAACATCAACTGTTCTGGACGACATTTAATTTTGGCTATTAACTTCGATGCTGGGTTGTTAATCTTACCCAATATGATTGATATCCACGACGAACTAGTGGCGGAAACGGCCACCGTGGGGGATGAAGTGGGGATCATGATCACCACCGCCGCGCCCCCCCGGGGCTGACAATGATGGATTGGAGGAAGTCACCTGCCCCGGTGATGAAGAACATGAAGCAGCGGTGTAGGCAGAAGAAAGAGGAGTCTCTGCCACCGCCATCTTCACGGATGATGACAATGCATTGGAGGAACTCGCCGGCACCGGTGATGATGAACATGAAGCGGCGGCGGAAGCAGAAGAACTAGGAGTTTCCGCCACCGCGATCTTCGCAGATGTAGATGCCGGTGCTGGTGACGAAGATGAAGGGAAGGCAGTAGCAGCAGGAAGATCGGAAGCCGCCACCGCCCTATTCGACGGTGAATCGAAGGTAGGCGACGAAAATGAGGTGACCGTGGTGGTATAAGCAGCAAGAGCAACCCAAGAATAGAGAAGTAGCCAAAGAACACCAAGCAAAATTATCACTGGGTGGGTGTTGAACGGCGAAGTTGAACTGTCATCACTAGAAACACCACGACCTTGGTTGCCGTTGCCATTGCACTTGAGCTGAAGGAGGTCGAGAATTACTCCCACCAAAAAACTCACAGTTGGATGCAGGTGCATTTTGGAATTGAGGTGAAGGCCAGGGCATTAATTCATCATCCACGATGGCGTGCATATATACAAATAATGGTCAGGACATAAATGTCTTACTATAAGACACTTCTTATGCATTTATGTTAGGCTAAAAACTATATTATAACATTTTTAAATTGAAAAAAATAGTATAATCGAATAATAAAATCATATTACAAATTATAAATGGTATAAAATCATCCTTTTTTTTTCATAATTTACTACATTTTTAAAATACACATATTATATACCTTCGCAGATAGAGTTGATCTGATTAAGATGTTATTTAATACTTCATTGGCATAGCTAACACATATTTAAGCTTACCCATTTAGAATTATCATTGAGAAATTTATGATTTTAAATTATACAATACTTAATTTAAGATAAAATAAAATATTTAAAAGTGTCTGATTACAAGATACATATCATCACTCTATAAAAAAAGTCAAGCTATTGATAAAGCTAAGTCTTTTTTTTTTTAATAAAATAAAGCCTTTATCCAAAGACAACGAATGTAAGCCATTGATAATGGAAGGGAGCAGGGAACCACTCCTCTTGCCTAATGCCTTGTAAAAATGAATTGGACGAATTAGCCGCTCGTAGCATAATATTTTTAATATTAATATTAATATTCTTACTGACAGGTGGCAACTGCCTTAATCAGGGTAGCGTCCTTCTGACTTTTGCCGTTTTGTAGTAGAACTGTTTATATTGCTTTGAGTAGTGATATATATTTTATTATAAGATACTTTTAAATATTTTATCTTATTATAAATTAATAAATTTTATGATTTAAAATTACAATTTTTTCAATAATTATATTTAATTATGAATTGCTAACCTTAAATATTTGTCGGTTACGCCGACAAAGTATTAAATGATACCCTAATTGCACTAACCTTATCCGTGAGTACATATGATACACGTATTTTAAAAATGTGACAAATTATGTATAAAAAGATGATTTTATACAATTTATAAGTTGTAATATACTTCCATGATTCGATCCTACCATTTTTTTCAATTTAAAAACATAATAGTATGATTTTTTAGTCAAAGTAAGACACTTATAAAGTGTCTTGCAGCAAGACACTTATCATTTTGCTATTGCTTTTTCCAAAAAACTAATAAAGATGATGATGATGATGATTACACACACACACACACACACACACACATATATATATATGTGTATGTATATATATATATATATATATATATATATATATATATATATATTTAGGAACTCCGCATAGGCTGCTAATGCATATTTAAGAACTCAACATAGGCTGTTAATGTTGGATGCCGAGTTCAAATGTTCAAAGTGAAAAAATAGGAGTGTTGGGGACCCCAGAGTTAAGTGATGGACTCTTACTAAAGAGAACATTGTGTTATTATCAAAGATGACTACTAAAGAAGGAGCTTGGAGGCGGGTATAGAGTGCATATACAATGTGGGAGGCAATGACAGTATGTATTCGAATGTCGACTAAAGAAATCTTAGGTTCATCTGGGAGAGGTGGTAACAAAATGAAGGGTGTCTAGTGGTGGAACAAGGAGGTAAAGGAGAAAGTCATGGAAAAAAAAGAAGCATTCGCTAATTTCATGAACAGTGTAGCGGATGAAAAGAAAGAGATGAGTAAAGTTAGATATAAGACAGCAAGAAGGTAGCCAAGAAAGTTGTTGCAGTGGCTAAGAACATGGCTTATGTTAGGTTATATCATAAATTGGAGACTAAGGAAGGGGAGAAGGAAGTCTTTAAACTGGCGAGGGCTAAAGGAAGAAAAATAAGGGATTTGGGTGCTGTGAGGTACATTAAGGATGAAAATGGTAAGGTGTTGTCTGAAGATGCAGAAATCAAAGACAGATGACAAAAGTACTTTTCCAAACTCCTCAATGGTGAAGTGATGGAAGATTTCCAAAGTAGGGAACGAAAGTGTAGTGAGAGGCGACTTGATATGCGATTATGTGATCATATCAGTAAGGACGAGATTAAAGAGGCCTTCAAGAAGATGACCAATACGACGGCAGAGGGTCCAGATCAGATACCGGTGGAAGTGTGAAAATGTTTGGGTGAAGAAGGATTAGAGTGACTAACGGAGCTTTTCAATATTATTTTTAGGACAACTAAGATTCCCAAAGAATAGAGGTCAAGTACAGTCATCCATTTGTACAAGAACAAAGGTGATATTCAAGATTGTAATAATTTTAGGGGTATAAAGTTGCTCAGTCATACTATGAAGTTATGGGAGAAGGTGATTGAGAGAATGTTGAAGAAGGATAGTTCGATATCAAAGAACTAATTTGGTTTTATGTTAGGCAAGTCGACCGTATAGGCGATTTACCTCCTTAGAAGGCTCAAGGATTTGTACAGAGATAAAAAGTTGGATCTTCATATGGTATTCATTAACTTGAAAAAAGCATATGATAGAGTTCCGCGTGAAGTGTTATGGAGATGCTTAGAAAAGAAATGAGTGTCTCCTGTGTATATTCGAGTTATTAAGAATATGTACGAGGGATGTAGGACGAGTGTTAGGAAGCCCAAAGGGGTCACCAATGACTTCTTCGTTGGTATGGGCCTGCATCAGGGTTGCGCTTTAAGCCCTTTTCTTTTTACTTTAGTTATGGATGAACTTATAAAAGGGATTCAAGATGAGTTATCATGGTGTATGCTATTCGCAGATGACATTGCTCTTATTGATGAGATCAGACAGAGGATAAATGATAAATTGGAGCGTTGGAGACATACATTGGAATCTGGAGGTTTTAGAGTAGGTACATCGAAAACGGAATACCTTCATTACTGTTTCAGTGGAAGAGTAGATGCGGGGGGAGAAGTCACATTGGATGGGAGGTCGATACCAAAGGTCGATAAGTTTTAGTATTTAGGCTCGATTCTTCAGTAGAATGAGGATATTGACGAAGATATTAACCATCGAATAAAAGTGAGTTGGCAAAAATAGAAGTACACCTCAGGTGTGCTATGTGATAAGATGGCGCATCTAGGATTGAAAGACAAAGTCTATCATATGGTAGTTAGACCGACTGTACTATATGGATCAAAATGTTAGCATCTAAAAAAGATGCGGGTTTAAAATTTGATGGTAGTAGAGATTAGGATGAATAGGTGAATGTGTGGTTATGAATAGATGGAATTAGGAACGAAGTAATTAGATACTTAGTTAAAGTGACTCCCATCGAAAATAAGATGAGAGAAATAAGACTCCGATTGTTTGGCCATGTGAAAAGAAGGAGAGTTGATGCTTCAATGAGGAGATGTGAGAGGATTAATATCCTCGAAGGCAAAAGAGGGGGGGACGACCAAAGAAGAGTTTGGACAAGGTGATTAGAGAGGACTTGAAAGTTGTAGGATTGACGGAGGACCTGACTCAGTATAGGAAACTTTGGCGGGATAGGATTAAAATCTTAGAGCGCAGAGAGTTGACCTCGTAGCTGTCTTTCGGATGCAGTAGCATAGTTTTGGTAGTGGTTTTTTCGTATGTCATGTTTGTATTCGGGTATTACTTTCATCTGGGAAGAGACATAGTTTGCTTACCTCTGGTTGTTAAGATACATTACCGTCCTCTGATATATTGTTCTTACATTACATAACTACGGCAACTTGATTTATTAATGTATCTTAGTCATTCCTCGCTGTGTGTCCTTTTTTCCCATTAAATGTTTTCACAAAATCATTCTTTTATAAAATATTTTCACAAAATCTTGTTTTTTATGGGCCTCTTGGAATCAGCCTTTCGACAGGTAGGAATACCGATAAAGGTACGATTGCCTACATCCGGATCTCCCATGACCTTATGAAAGCGGGACCCACATTGAAAGGTATTGTTGTGTTATTGTACACACACACACACACACACACACACACACACACACACACACACACACACACACACACACACACACACACACACACACACACACACACACACACACACACACACACACACACACACACACACACACACACACACACACACACACACACACACACACAC
>JACYFF010031956.1:4998280-5024869 GCA_017589665.1 Selenicereus undatus | reverse complement strand
AATAATAATAATAATAATAATAATAATAATAATAATAATAATAATAATAATAATAATAATAATAATAATAAATGTACATCTAATAAAAATAGAATCACTATTGTTAAAAAAATTCCACATAAGAACAAAACGTAATCTTCAAGTACTCTGTTAACAATCAGAGAGTGCTTGATGTTTCAATTATTTATTATAGACTAAAAGCCTTTGAAAATTTGTCTCTTAATATAAATGACTAAGCTATCCAGACGAAACTAATATTCCAATCTATTGTGAAATCTTGTCTTCAATATCTTCATTGCTAAGAATGCAAATATGCCCTCTCTGTGGTGGTTCTGGAGATTGGAAGATTTAAGACAGATAAATCATGGTAATATTATCAAATAATATGCCTTTGATTTTGCAGTCTTTGCTAATTTTATACAAAACCATTTGGCATAATTGAGAGACTTTTGGTACATTGACCAGTCTCCCCCAATTTTATTTGAGATAATCTTTTAATTTGTTTGAACTTATATTGTAGATACCGGATGACTCCTTAATTTTTCGCTTTCTTTCTAGCCAAAAAAAAGAAATAAGCCCAAATTAATCTAATTCAATAAACGTTAATTCTAATAAGTTCATTTTTTATGATATTTTGTACACGTTTTATTGTCAAGTAATTTAGATTTAAGGATGAGTAAGGTTCTCAAGTACCATAAATATGTTCGGAGCTGGTAATACGGTTACAGTTTTGGTTCCTAAAAAAGAGGAACTAGTCTAATCGGTTCTGGTTTCAGTTCTTAAAAAATATCTTGAACGAGAACCTGGAACCTGTTTAGAGAGAGAAAAATGAATAATTTTTTATTTTCCCATCTTTTCTTTTGTTTTTCTACTCTTCTTCTATTTGATTTTTTTTTGGTTACAAAAATTGACTCTCAAACAGTGAATTTAACGCAATATCAACTAATTTTTCATTACTAGTTGAAGAATGAATCATCATTCTTTTCCAGTAAGTAAGATAAAAAATACAAACTTAATAAACTAACTTTCTTTTTTATATAAAGATAAAAGATAAAGGTAGGAAAAGATCAAATAAATAAGAAAATTTAATTTATTAGGTCCTACAATTTGAACATTATGCTTGATGGGTACCTGTAATCGTAACCAGAACTTGAGGTTCCGGTTCCTGCTCCCAAAAAGTTAGGAACCTATTTGACTAGTTCCGGTTTTGGTTTCCGATTTTGTAGATGAGTATCCAGAACCGCTCACCCTTATTTAGATTATTTCAATTCAATAGAAATAAGTTTATATAAATTTAACATTAGTTTATATAAGTTGAATTTATGTAAGGGTCTGTTTGGTCCTTAGAAAATTTGGTAAAAAGAAAAGTTGAAGGAAAAAAACTATGAAGGAAAAAAAGGTAGGGAGAAAATGAGTTTTTTTCTCTTGTTTGGATTGAGGAAAAAATACAAGAATTTGGATGAAAAATTTGAATGTTGATGAACTACTTGAATCATGTTGATATCATTTAAGCAATACAAGGTTAGAGGAGGTTGGGAACTTTCCTCAAACTTTCCTCACAATTTTATGAGGAAAATTTTATCACTTGTTTCTAATAATTTTTCCACCTAACTTTCCTCTTTTTTTTTTCTTTGTGATTTTCTTTAAACCAAACACAAGAGAAAAGTAATTTTTCTAAAATTTTTTCTTTTCACCAAACTTTTCTTAGTCCAAACGGAACCTAAGTGTAGTGAAAATAAGTTTAAAAAAAAAGTCATCGTCTTTCAAACTTATCTTATTTTTAATGGTCAGTTCAATAAAGTCATCTTCTTTCAAACTTATCTTATTTTTAATGGTCAGTTCAATAACCTTAATACTTGCCCTTTCGAGGAAAGATCCTCTGAAAAGAATGAATTTTTTATTTTCAGTCTAGTCGAAGAATGAATTTATTCCCAATCTCCCATGTTGTGTTCTTTTAGGGGCAATGGTGACTAGGGAGTGTGGGAATAAATTCGTTCATCCACTAGAGTGAAAATTAAAGCAACCCCTGCATCTTCTGGGAGATTGGGAATAAATTCATTCTTCCGCTAGAGTGAAAATTAAAGCAACACCTGCATCTTTTAGAAATTTTCTCATAATTTCATGGATGCATATTGCTTGTTTGCAAAGTCGATGGGGCAGGGTGCCAGAACCCAAAAGAATGGTTCAACTCATCAATCAACTAATCTTGAGAATAGATTCACTCGACTTTTTTTTTTCTTTCCAATTTAGAAGAAAGCATAAACATCAATCTACATAGAATTTGAGTTCAAATTTTAGCATAATTTTTACAGATTTTATTAATTGAATTAATTAACATTCATATTCATTCAGTCATGATTTAACTACGAGAAATTCAACCTTCAATATCAAAATAAATCTAATTTTAAAAAATTCAACATGACTTATATTAGACATTAATGTTTGTTTCCCGGTAGTTCAACTTACAGTATTTTCAGCCAGAGTTTCAGTTTTTGAAACTTTGGTCTGCCATGTCAGCAAAGTTTCACAATTTTACAATTTGCATTCCATCACTTCTCCAACCTATGAAACTCAATTTTAATAATCCAATAAAAATATTTATCATGGACCCACTTTATAATATACAACCTACTTTTTAAATTATTTAAAAATTATATACTTACATCAAAAAAAAAGAAAAAATGAAAAAAAAAACAAAGGCAAAAGTTGGCCCGTGGGGAGCCATGGGCAGGCATTTTCCCCCGCGTGGCACACCTCCCTCTCCCCTCTCATATTGTCACAAGTGGCCATGTGGGAGCCCGCGTTCCCATATTTTGTGCTGGCTACGAGTGCTCTTAGGGAATTACATATCCGCCATATCCTTCATCAAAATGCAAGCTTGCTAATGCAATTTAGATTTTACAAATAAGTTATTATTCAACATGAGATACTGTATAGAGGTTTCGAACATATAATAGATAACTTTATTGTAACCTTCAAATAGTTCTCAAAATTTTAAATGGAACAACGATGACCACAGGTGGATTCCATAGAAGTAGGGCATTGGAATCAAGATCGAAGCAGCCTTTCCTTTGAAAGCGTTGAGACTGTTTCGAAGGTACCCACAAGAAGACTTTTGAAACTAGCTTTGAAACTGTGAATCTTCATATGGATATTCCAGAGTGGCTATGACTGCCTGACTGAAATGCTATTGACAGATTATTGCATTTCTCATGGTCCCTATTGGAATGGATGATGATGAAACTTCACTGTGCTACATTTGATGCTTACTGCCATAATGTGATTGCTTGCAGAGAGTAACACCCGGTAACATTATCGGTCGCCAGCGTGGGACCCGTTTCCATACTGGAAATTATGTTGGGATGGGAAAGGATCACACCTTATATGCGTTGAAAGAAGGTAATGTGAAGTTTGAGAAGCACAAGTTAAGTGACCGTAAATGGGTACATGTTGAGCCCAAGGAAGGACTTGCGCTTCACCCTGTCTATGTGGATGCTAAGGGTTCTCAGTTGAAAATGGCAGCATAGATTACACATCAATTACTTACTTTCTTCTGCGACTATGTAAACCTTTTAACTACTTATTTTAGAACTTGTTATTTTGCCACATTCCCTAGTTTCCTTCTTATATGTTCTGCAGACTTATGCAGAAATTCAAATCCAAATGGGGAAATAAATTGACTAGTTTTGCTCCCATTTTCTCCCCCTTTACCAATTACCATTGTAAGCCTCTTCTTGATTCCCCTGCGCCCACATATTTGTGTAGTTTTCATGTTCTAGAACTGGAGTTGAGTTTGTATCGGTTGCAGAATGCAGCGTCCTGATAGAATGTCTGATTTTGGCATTCATCGTTCAAAACATGTATCAGTCAGTATCTTCTCTGTTTTTTAGAGCTTGAAAAGTTTTTGTAAATTCAAAGCCAATGTGATTCGTCTGGAACTCTGGTTGTGTCGTTTGATTCTGTGTTCTTTCTTATTTGTAGAAACTCCGATTAGTATTTGAAGTCCATAGCAAGTAATAAGTACTAGTAATTCTGTACAATTGCGTAAAAAATGTTGTGTAAACATTTGTAGTAGTTTCTGGGAGACTTGAGAAAATTTTCAGGAAATTATGAATTCAGAATCTTTAGCATCTATAGAAATCTTTGATCTGGAGAATTAAAGCTTGATGTGATAGACCCTTAAGGGCCTTAGCCATGAATCGGTAACCTATTTGCGAACAGGAGACATTTTTTTTTTAAATTTTAAATAAAGGCCATTACTTTAATCAGCGTTGACTCAGTGAGGTCATCAGCGAATTGTTCCTCTTGTAATTTTTATATTACTTAAAGATGGTGTTTCTTATCCAGATTGCAGAGCTGCTTTTGAGTTGCCCACTCATATCATAGGGAATTTAATTAGTTGTCCCAATGTTATTGCCCCTCCCTTTAGCTAGTAATATAGACAAAAGACAACTTCATTACGATGACATTCATCTTATATTAAAGGGCAGTCCGGTACACAAGTATTCTGCATTCATGCAGCGTCCGGGGAAGAGCTGCACCTTAAGGGGTGAATTGTAAGCAGCCTAATCTGACTTTGTCAGTGACCGATTACACGGCTCGAACCCTGTGACCTTTTGATCACACGGAGACAATCTTAACGTTGTTCCAAGGCTCCCCTTCGATATTCATCTTACATTAGTAATTAAAATTAATTCTCCATCTTTGCCAACTTTATGCATTTCTTAAATTCCATTATCCAAGGTCTTATGACTCTCGCTAAAATTCAAAATTGACTTTGAAAATATATCAAATAGATTGTTTGAGAAGATACAGGTGAAGTAAAAAATAATAACTTAAAATCCATTACGTTTAATAAAAGAAAAAGTAATATTACATAACTAATCAATTATTTTATGCTTGACATAAGTTTGCCCTAAAAAAGAAAGGTAAAGTGAAGCATTAATGAACAATCATAACATAACTAGTGAACAATAGGCTTTCGGTTGGTGAAGCGGTTATTGACCTGAAACAATACAGAGCAGAATCTGGAGCCATTTTACACGTATTTAACGTGCAAATGGCATCCAAAAAAGGAAGCATCTAGTAGGTATGATTGGAATGAGTTGTCTGTTATCTCAAAAAAAAAAAAAGGCCACTAGCTAGTTATAATGAACAAACATAAGCCATCCAATTAATTTTACGTACATGTTGCGTGAACATTGAACAAACTCAACAATAAGTATTGTAAAAAATTATATCATTTGGTACGCTTGGAAATTGCAAAGTCAAAAAAAGGAAAGCCAACATCCACTAGAAGCATGAATTATTTACCCAACAATAACCATGGAAATGTCAAATAAAGCAATAATTATACCGTCCACCCGGTTGTACAGTTGCATTTGTACAACCGGGCCCACCCACTGCCTAATTGGCGCCCCAACCATGCAAAAAGTGAATAACCCGTCGCCTAAAAAAAATAAAAATAAAGCATGGTAACTGCTGCAACTTCAAAACACCACGACCCAAAAAACTTCCCTCACTTTCTTTCTCCCAAAACCCACTCAACTTTGTGCTTCAATTGGAGAAATTCTGCTACATTTGCTCACCGATTTTCTAAAGAAATCTTCGCAAAATCGCCACTGAAGTTTCAAGCAAACAAAATCGAGGTAAGTTGTAGCAAATTCGAAATTTATTGGCATGATCTAAAAAAAACAATAAATTCGTTTGGCATTCTAGGTTTTAACAAAATCGCACACTCATTATCGCGTTTTCAAATGTTTGCAGATGGAAGCTCAACAATCATCAGTATCGAAGAAGAGATCTGCTACTGATGCATCAAACACTCCTCAGAAGAGGTATGTTGACAACCTGAAAACTTCTTAAACCTAAAGTTAGTGAGCAAACGTGTATAACTAGTGAGCAGTATATACTTGTTCTTCATTTTGTCTGCAAATTTATAATGAACACGTTTACTTTGATGTTCACTAATACATCCAAGACACTTTTACCTCAACTATTAGGGTTCTGTTTAATAGTGAGTTGTACCTTGTATTGTGGTGAGCCATATCTTCATTTTAGTGAGCTGTGAATTATGTGGTTGTTTCTGTACACATATGTCTACTACAGTGAGCCGTATGTTATAATGTAGTGAGCTAAGGCTTGCATGTAGTGAGCGATAACAAAAATATGGTGAGCTGTACATTATGTGCCAGTGCCTGTCAACATATAAATGCTCCAGTGAGTTGTGCCATATATTTTAGTGAGCTATGGCTTGAATATAGTGAGCTATGACAAAACTGTAGTGAGCTGTGAATAATATGCTAGTTCCTGTCAATATATGGATCCTATACTAACATCTATCTTATAATATAGTCACCTGTCCTTTACACCCTAGTGTGCCATGCTTAGTGAGCCAAGAATTGTATCTAGTGAGCCATGACAAACATCTGGTGAGATGTGGATTATGTGTTAGTGTCTGTAAATATATGCATGCTCAAGTGAGTTGTGCAATATATTTCAATGAGCCATGACAAAACTGTAGTGAGCTGTGAATAATATGCTAGTTCCTGTCAATATATGCATCCTATACTAACATCTATATTATAATATAGTCACCTTTCCTTTACATCCTAGTGTGCCATGCTTAGTGAGCCAATACTTGTATATAGTGAGTCATGGCAAACATCTGGTGAGCTGTATATTATATGCTAATGCCTGTCAACATATGCATGCTCAAGTGAGTTGTGCCATATATTTTAGTGAGTTATGGCTTGAATATAGTGAGCCATGACAACATAAACATCCTATTGTGACTTTTCTCTTATAATGTAGTGAGTTTTACTTTACATCCTAGTGTTACCTTCCTTAAATAGTTAGTGAGAGGACCATTTATTCTAGTGTACTATCACATTTCCTGTAATATTAACATAATATTCAATAATATTTCATAACATAGGTCAAAGACAGAAGGGTCTATCACAAGCCCTGAAGACATCATCATGAACATTATCAAAGACATCTCAAGTGAGCAAGTGAACGTTAGGTAATTACCACTTCAAATACATGAAAAACAAACACAGTGCAATCCACTGCGCTAACATTTTCTTTTCCTTTTTTTATTGCAGCCCAAATGATCAAAACAAAAGAAATCATACAAGTCAAGATGATATTCCTCACAAGTCAGGCCAAGGTATGTATACATTATATTCTATGTTAATACTTGTCAAATAGTGAGCCCTGGCATATGGACTGGTGAGCCAATACAAATGTCTAGTGAGATGATAAGCAAATACAGTGAGCAAACAACTATATTTAGTGAGCTGACCTGCAATTGTACTAAGCAAACACCTATGTTCAGTGAGCTGACATATAATTATACTCAGCAGGCAACTGCGTTTAGTGAGCTCACACATAATTCTTGTGAGCTGACCTATAATATTGGTGACCATACCTTTTATTTTAGTGAGCTGAAATATATATATTGAAACACACATTACATTAAATATTACACATTTATTTACTTATACATCTTGTTCACTTATACAATATACCATGTACAACTGCAGCAGAGGCAACCAACGTAACTCAACCAAAGCATCAGCAAACCCGATTCACCGCAATGGAGACAACCTTTGTTGGGAAAACAAGTTCAACAAGTACTACTGCA
This sequence comes from Selenicereus undatus, assembly GCA_017589665.1. Lineage (NCBI taxonomy): Eukaryota > Viridiplantae > Streptophyta > Magnoliopsida > Caryophyllales > Cactaceae > Selenicereus > Selenicereus undatus. Next base: position 5,017,221 of record JACYFF010031956.1, on the reverse strand, counting down.
ACCAAGAGAAGGCTGAAATAAGAAGCGAGGAAAAACATAAATATTTGTACTCCACTTATTTCAGAAGATGAACAACCAGAATCTCACACAGCAAAGGAGAAACAAAAACACCAGGAAGATGGGGGACAACCATCACAGCCTACTCACCAAGAAGAGGGAGGACAATAGCAACAGAGACCAGCAAACCCACCTCAACCAGGAACTACAGCATCAGGGAAGAGACTAAAGTTCGTGCTGAAAAAAAGGAAGCCAATGCACAACAAAAACACAGCACAAGAAGGCTCTGAAAAAATAATTACTGACAGTCATCAACAACCTTCTGAGGAAACAGATGACACGGTGGTGGACACCACTTACAAAATGCCTCCCCCTGGACATGTTGATGAACCAGACTTTGATGATGAAGTATTGGTTAAGAGAATAAAGAAGATAAAAGAAGGAACAAAGTCCAGGCCAAAGAAAATGCAACTAATGGTAAAAAAGTGTGTTAAGTCACAACCTGGGAAGAAGGAGGATGTGAAAAAGAGTCCTAAACCTCCTGTAAAGAGTGCACAACTCTCAGTTACAAAGCATTAAAAGGAACATAAATCCCTGAAGAAGAGGCAGCATGTCCAAAAAAGTGTTGTTGTACCTGTTGAAGACCCTAAGTCCATGAAATCAGTGCCAAAGCCTGCAGAGGGGGACACAAAGCACAAGAAGATCTTTCAATCAAGAATGTCACCATCAGGGTTTGTTGGCATGATTGCTCATTTCAATGAGGCACAAACAAAGGCAATACAAGATATGGGGTTTGGAGGATTCCTCCACTTACAAGTCACAGAACTGCCAGGGCATTTATGCAAATGGCTAGTGGATAGATTTGATCCATACCCAGTCACCTTGTACATATCACAAGACAAAAGGATTGAGATTACACCAATGGATGTGCAGATCACATTGGCACTCCCCATTGGTGGAAAGAAAGTTGAGGAGTATTATGGAAAAAAGTCCAAAGATGCCACATACAATCAAGTCCTTGATGCATGGAGAAAAGACTGGAATTTGCAAGATGGGACCCCTAAATTGAGCCAAATGCCACAATGCATTATCAACCAGACTGATGCAGGGGAGAGTTTTGAAAGAAATTTTGTAATGTACATGGTATCATGCTTCTTCAATGGTTCAAAGAACGTACATTGCTCACCCTATTTTGCTAAGAATGTGGCTCATGTTGAGGACATAACATTAATTGATTGGTGTCAGTACACCATTGATAGATTATGTGAATCTGTCAAAAAGAGGGCTTCAAACTTCGATGGCCCTATTCTATTCTTGATGCTAAGTTCTTTATACTATCTCAGAATATCATGGTTTTAGTGAGCACAATGTCATATTCAATGAGCTACACACATATAATTAGTGAGCTAAACATATGTCATTTTGGGCATGTCATATACTTCAGTGAGAGCAACATACATTATAGTGAGCAGTCCAAAACTTTTGGTAAGCTTAGCATATGTCATGGTGAGCGTGGCATATACTTTAGTGAACGCCACATACATTGTAGTGAGCAGACAATGTACTTTAGTGAGCAATCCAAAACTTTTGGTGAGCTAAACATATGTCATTTTGAGCATGTCATATACTTTAGCGAGGGCAACATAAATTATAGTGAGCAGAAGATATATTTTAGTGAGCAGTCCAAAAATTTTGGTGAGCTTAACATATGTCATGGTGAGCATGTCATTTACTTTAGTGAGCGTAACATACATTGTAGTGAGCAGAAGGTGTATTTTAGTGAGCATGTAAAAACTTTTGGTGAGCTATACAGACTGATTACAAAGAACATTTCTCTTGCAGATGCTATATCTTGACAGGGTTCTCTTAACAAGAAGGATTGTTCAGAGGCAATTCCCAACAATCAAGGGCTGGACAACAGAAAAGCCAAGGGAAAGAATCAGGCAAGAGAGAAAAGCCAATCAACCTATTGGAACAGAAGCGCCAAAGGGCTTTGGAAAGGGAAGAGTGGAGCCTCCAATACAAATACCCAAGGAAGTGCATGCTGACCCACCTCTAACAAAGAAACCTCAGCCATAAAAAGAAGATCAAAAGATCTTACCAGAAAATGATGAACCATTAGAGTTAGAGGTAACATTTATTTCTTTGTTTCATTTATAACAATCAAGCACAATGAAATATTTTCACCAAATATGTATCTAATATCTTACAATACTTGAATGTTGTCCACATTGCAGAAAGATATGGAAGAAGTGGCTGAAGTAACAAAGGTTTTAGCAAGTGCATTCAAGAGGTACATGACATTCATGGACTACTTGTAAAAAAGGTACCAAAACAATGTTCACTTCCTACTGTGAGGCTCAAATCTCCAAATCTCCGCCAATGACCCAAAGAGAAAAGCACGATGAAACTGCTGAGATGCCATCATTCGGTCAAGATGATGAATGGTGGAACAGAGCTTCTGTACTTGAGGCCATAATTGAATTGGAGAATGCGTTTGTAAGGCAACAACAGACTAGTAGCACCAACAACAAAGCTTTTGCATCAAGGCAATGTGCCAATGACATGCCAAGTTTTAAGCTCATTGATGATAGCCAAAACCCAACTACTGCAACACCAATAGCACCAACATCACTTCACACACCACCTTTCTCCCCGCTGCAAAAGTAGATCAAGCACCACCACCCTTCCCCACATCAGAGACACATCAGGCACCACCAACTTCCCCTCATCCATAGACACTTCAGTCACCACCACCTTCCCCTCCTCCACAAACACATCAGACACCACCACCTTCTCCTCCTCCAAAGGAACATCAGACACCACCACTTTCCCCCCTCCAAAGGTACATCAATCACCTGCACCTTTCCCTCCTCCAGAGACACATCATACACCACCACCTTCCCCTCCTCAACAAGAACATCAAACACCACCACCCTCTCACCAAAAACACCCTTTAAAAACCCTTGAGACACAGTCACCACATGAATCATCTCAAACACCACCACCACCACCACCAATTTCAGAGACACAAACAGATGGGGAAGAAAAGAAGAAAAAAAACTGAAGGCGAGTAGAAATGTTAAGGCAAAGAAGAAGGAAAGAAGAAAAAGGAAAAAAAGGATGGTAAGGATTTGCATTGACCATGCTTTCACATTCAGTTAGCATACCATATAACTTGGTGAGCATAAGACATATGTTTGTGAGATGGTGAGCATAACACATATATTAGTGAGCATAACCAATAACGTGGCAAGTAGAAAACATGAGTTAGTGAGCAGAAGTTAAAATTTAGTGAGCATAAAGTATAACTTGGTGAGCAGAACACATATATTAGTGAGCAGAAGTTATATTGTAGTGAGCGTAGTGTATAACTTGGTGAGTAGAACACATATATTAGTGAGCAGAAGTTATATTTTAGTGAGCACAAAGTACAACTTGGTAAGCAGAACACATGTGTTACTGAGCAGAACATATATGATAGTGAACACAACAAGTATTTCAGTGAGCTCAACAACTATTTTGGTGAGCACTTACTCATATTATGTATGCAGGAAAAAAGCACAGCAAGAAGCTCAGACATCAACCGAGGAGAGGCAAAGGCCCAATGACAGAGCCCATCTAATCTTCTTTTGTAGAGAGAATAACCAAGATTACAGGGGATTTGTCAGCACACGAGAGAATGGTAGCTGAATATGTATTCTATCCGTCACAAGACCTTGATTCAAAGTCAGCACATAACTCTGACACATACCACACTTAAAAACACTTAAAATAAAATGAATATAAACTTACATTATTTTTTTTTTTACTTTTTTTACTGAATCAGTGAAGAAATCTTTGATAACGAAATACATGTTGCATATCGTTATCACATGTCTACCATGCGTCCACGAGAATACATTGATGCCCAGGTGATCAATGTTTGGGCTGCTATCCTCAACAATTTGGAGAGAAAGAGAAGTGAATGATCTCCAAGAAGATTTTCTGCACCAGTGGATGCAATGGTAGGTATATACTTATTTTACATTTACACAAATGCACATAATCAAGCAACTAATTGTACTGCTGGAAAACATTCAGTCAACCTTGGACTCCTCGATAAATCCAGTAAAATCATGGAGGTAAGGTACATTGATTTTGAAACAATTCTTCAAAAAGAATTCCAGAGATGTGACAAATGGATCTCAGGAAAACTATTGTATCTGGTAAGCAATAATATAATACATTTTATTTGTGATGAAAACATCATATTGTATAATACTAATCATTCTCCAATTTCAAGGTGTTCTTCTCCGTATGTCACAAGAAGCACTTCTTCGTCTTCTACTTTGATTTGAAGGAGGACAGGCTTGATATCATCGACAACATGCACATCACTGCTCCATACAAAACCACATATGGAGAAACCCATCTGTTAGTGGTATGTTCAAATGCTCACTAAATCATTTATTCTATAATACATCAACACAAAAAACTGGTCAGCTTACAAATGTGATGAGCTATCACATATTATTACTGAGCTAACACATAATATTGGTGAGTTATCTCACGTACGTAGTGAGCCAATATGTATGTGTAGTGAGCTAACACATAATATTGGTATGCTAGCACACGTATTTGGTGAGCTCATATGTATATGTAGTGAGCTAACGCTCATATTTGGTAAGCCAACACACATTTGTGGTGAGCCAACGCACATTTGTGATAAGCTAATACCTATTTCTAGTGAGCTGAACAAAATTATTTAATCTACACAGACAAGATCTTTTGGAAGATTTCTTCAAGAGAGTGTTGGCTACCCGAAACATGAAATTGTGAAAAACATGAAACCAGTGCGAATGAAAATGCAATGGAAGACAAAAGATAATGTCACGGACTGTGGACTTTTTTGCATGAGGCACATGGAGACTTATTTTTGACAAGGAGATATTATGGCTTCAAGAAAAATGAAGTTTACTAAACATTTGTTCTCTACAGAAATATGTTCAGCATAAATACAACACTAATTAATGGTTCATTTGTTTTTTTTGGGTGTTTTGTTTGCAAGACAAAAATCTGCTTGATGTAATGCAAGCAAGGTACTGCTATGAAATTGTCAACAATGAAGGCAACATATATACAAAATTAGGGTGAAGAGGCTTGCCAAAGAGTTCCACGATAAACAACAAGTAGAACTGAATGCAAAATCAACCCAACCTCAAGTGCAAACATCATGACTAATTTTAGAATAATTGTAGAAACTTATGTTTACAGTCTAATTTTTAGCTAGACTAATTTTAACTTAGATTGTTACTATTCATACCTTTGATTATGGTGAACTACTAGTAAACAACATTCACTATTTGATATTTTTAATTGATTACTATATCAAATTTCAGTGAGCTATAATACAAATGGAGTGAGTTCGTACCAAAATCCAGTGAGCTATAGCTTTTACTATGCTAAATTCTGTAAATGCATGCAGAATCAAACTACAATGATATTTTCTTTGTAATGTTAACCCAAATATTAAAGTGTTCAACATGTCATTGTCGTGCAATGCTATTCTTTTACAATGTAAAGTCATCAAAAACATTACATTACTTTTGTGGAAAATAGTGAGCTAACACGTAAAACTAGTGAGCTATCAATTTTCACCAGTGAGCAACAAATTATAAGTGTCAAAAGTATTCACCCTACTATAACCTTCAAAATTATTCAGCATCATTTACTTAAACTTCAAAGAAAAACACATCATGATGATAAAGAATACACATTCGACCACTATTAATCAAGAAACAGATTTACATTAAAAATATTTGTTCAAGTCATACTATTGATTCAACTTATTGCTAGGAATCATATCCCCATTTTTTTGCCTCAACCTTTCATAAAAAATCAAGCTAAAAATCTTATACATTTCATTAAAGTCTGTCGCTGGATTAGATGCAACTGGGGCATTCAATGAACCTGCAGCAACAACCTAAACCACCACAGCAAAAACATATTGGTAGTGAGCATATATATGCATATATTGAGCCAACGTATAAATAGAGTGAGTGCAACGTGTAAGAGTAACAGTGTGAACTGAAAACGTAGTGAGCCAATCCAAACATTTAGTGAGCGGAGCCCATATAGTAGTGAGCGGAGTAAAACAATTAGTGAGCCAAATACACATATTAATTGAACTGCTATTAGCAGCAGAATTAGCAAACTCGAAAACGATATTAATCTAAGAAATATACATTACTAAATCAGCTTATCAATAGAATTTTACCTGATCTGGAGACACAACTCCTCCATCTCTTGAACAAAACCTTCCCTTCCTTGATCTAACAATGTTTGCTATCTTCTCCGTCGTACTCTTCCTCCTTACATTCCTTTCACCGTTCTTCCTCAAACCTTTAGGGTTACCAATGATTTTGTTACCACCACTGGGCTGTTGATAATTTTCAGTCTCAGAAACATAAACAGAACCAACAACAACACCAACATCACCCTTCAGCTTGGCAAATGCTTCTTCACATAGCTTTCTTACTTGACTATTTGATTCACTTGCAAGAAGCAAAGCCTCAAACTGCCTATGCATCTGAACCCTCCATATAGAACCGGGAACACCAGATGCATTACTACTGCTTACAGCTTCTTCTACAGCCCGTGGAGGTCTTGCTAGCCTAGTCCATTGTTTCAAAATATATTGATTAGGGACTTTAGCCACACAATGAACATTAAAAATACGCAAGCAGTGGCAGCAGAGAATACCACTCTCACTGTACTTTTTACAATCGCAAACAATGTTATGGTCTGGTAGATTAAATCTAACCACAGACCCAAACTTTTTCGAAAGGCGATTCTCATACACAACATATGTATGCTCTGTATCGTACGACATTTGACTTGAGCTAAGAAGATCTTGACAACACCCTTCTCCTTTAATGTGCTCATTCTCAAACACTTTGTACAAGTTGTTCGTATAGATTTTTGAAGCATGCTGCAAAATGCTAACATGTGGCAAGTACATTTCGGGAAATTCATCCTTATTTTTCACATTCTCGTCTTTCTCCTTAATCCTCCACTCAATAACAACGTCACAGAATATATTGTAAAAATCAAACAACCTATAAGTGGCATTGACTCTCTTTAACAAAGAAGCATTTGTCGACTCACTTCTTTGTGATTATAAAATGTCACCAGAGAAAAAATCCTTGCAATAGGATGAACACCATTTTTCTTTCAACCGAACCAGTCTAACCAACGAAGAATTTTCAGCACAATTATACTCTTCAACTAGCCCAACACACAAAACTAATTACCAAAAAAATAATAAATTAGTGAGTACAAAATGTAACCCTAGTGAGCAGAATGCATAGTCCAGTGAGCAAACATATAGCCTTGGTGAGCAGACACTAAAAATTAGTGAGCATAAAGTAATAACTTGGTGAGCACAATAAAAATTAGCAGGCACACAGGGTTTACCTCTGCCAACAAAAGTTAAACTCTACTTCTATATCACATCTTATCAAAACATTGTCAAACTTAGCAACAAATCCACTCAATACTCTAAGATGACCAATATTCTTTTTGAAATTCTCCAAGATGTGCCCACTACACAACCTATGCTTTCCCAATGGGAATACCTTTACAATAGCATTTGCCATAGAAAATGTTTGGTTCGTCATTATAGTTTTCGGTTGAACATTACCCATAGCTTCCAAGAATATTTCAAATAACCACACAAAACTCTCAATCTTCTCATTCATAAAAAACCCACATCCCACCATAAAATTCTTTGCATAATGATTCATACAAACAAAAGGTGCACAAATCATCTCATAACGATTGGTCCTATATGTTATGTCAAATACAACGAGATCACCAAACAACATGTAATCACATTTCATTTGTGTATCTCTCCAAAAGAAGCACGTTAAACAATCGTCCGCGTCCAATTTAAACTTATAAAAAAAATCTTGTTCATTACCACACCTAGCTTCTAAAACACACATCAAATGGTTGACATTGCCTCCATTTAAGGTCCTCTTGACTTCATTTGCAACACTATTGTACGCATCCCTCTCGCTAAAACCAAGTGATGGTGAACCCCCAGCCTCATTTCTCAGAAGCCGATACGTATGTGAAACTTTCATACCATTTCTCCGCATCTTTTGGAAATAGTCCACATGAGCCTTCTCGATGTTTTTATGTAACCTCAACTTATGCACCTCATCTTCCAAAAGCAGTTCATGATTATGAACCATATCATGCTTCTTACAAACCCATTCGCCATTTGGTTCAATGTAAAATATAGCCCTAGTTTTACAATTACACATCCGGCTTCGTTTGGTAAATGTCTTGTCTTGTTTCCCTGGACACCTTTAAACACCTTGTTTGTTGCAGCAAAACTCCATTGAACGAATCTCTTGTGAACCCTCTCTCCTTCGCAACTTGTCATATCTAATGGAAAAACCCTTACGGAAAGCATACTCGTTGTATACCTCGAATGCAGCATCTAGAGAACTGACCCTTTTACCAATCAGCTTTGATTCTTCACATTCTTTTACTTCAACAACACATTTATCACCATCTACACATTTCTCCTTATCAATCACAACATAGTTACATACAGCACCAACACCATTACAATCATCAAAAGCCACCCCTTTGCCCTTTGAACCACCAGTACGGTTACACAAAATCTTAACATAATCATCAACATCAACTGCCTCAGCAACGTAACGATCTAATGTAGATGTGTAAAACAAAGTATCATCTGCATAAACAAAAAGTTTTTTGTGGTGGGCTATAATGTAACATTGGTGAGCACAGACTTCAGTGCAGTGAGCCAAAAACTTGTCTTAGTGAGCACAGAATGCTATGTAGTGTGATCGAAGGCAGCAGATTCTGTTCCATGATAGGGACAAAATTGAATATATGAATTACATTTCCTGAGCACTGAAACTGATAAATGATTCACGCATACATGGATTCATGCACACAATGTGAGCCTCAGTGAGCTGAAGATATTTTTATTAGTGAGCCAACGACTATATGTAGTGAGCACAGAACACATATTGGTGAGTTCTTGTTTCCCATATGTAAGTAAAAATATCATATAGAAAAACAACCATAACATTTGTGGTGAGCTATAATGCAAACTCGGTGAGCCCATGCTTCAATCCTGGTGAGCTAAACATTACTTTTAGTGAGCAAAAAACTGTTATGGAATACAACGTAACATATTATGTTTAGTGAGCAAAATATATACCAACAGTGAGTCAACGACTATATTTAGTGAGCAAAAAACTCATAACGATAAGCAATCGCTTTTCATATGTTAGCAGCCAAAATTCACCTAATATTCAACAATTAAACCAAAAAACTATTGTCAACTTCTATATATATTAACTGAAATTAACCCAAAATACAACTAACATCACCAATCAAACATTCTGCCAAAATTCAGAACAACAAATCGCAAAATAACACACTCAATAACAATTGCATTATAATGTCAGATCACGACACCAGAAACAATGAATGCAAACCATTTTAAACAACTTGAAACTAACTAAAGAAAAATCCACGCATACAACTTCAAAATACAAGCAGAAAAACAGAGATCCAAAAACGATATCAAACCTGACGACGAAATCGCGTTTGATGAAGATTCAATGTCAATAGCAACGTTCAGATCAAATTCAACCATTTCGTGAAAAAATGACAGAATACTAAAGCAATTGCAACAACGATCACTAAGTGCGAGAATGAGAGAGAATGAAAACGACAAACCGCAAGTTCAAAAATTGAGAAGAATAAGTTTTTTTTTTAAGTGGAAGTTCAAATAGGCAACGCATATAACTGCTGAGATGTGGGACCGGTTGGACAAATGATTTGTCCAATCGATTGTACCTAATAATTTACGCAAATAAAGCCAATATCCACAGGAAACATGAATTTAACCATAGAAATCAAACGTAGAAATATCACAATTGTTCATTAAGAGGATAGAAGGAAGAAATTAGCATTGAGTTTTGACTGGTGATTGTGAACTAACATGGTGAAATTCTTGAGTCCTCTCATGATTTATAGCGAAGAAGAGGTAAAAAATAGAGAAGATGCCCAGAGGAGAGAGCAGAGACAAGAAAGAAGAAAGCAGCGCAGTAAAATGACGAACTGATCATCAGGCGTTAGGAAATTAAGTTTTATTTTTCATTTATTTATTTTTAAAAGCCCATAGCAATGTGTACTAGTAGTGCCTACGTAGATATGGGAGTATCTACTCCTATGTGCATATAATACATATTGAACACTATAGTATGGTTTAAAATTTTTTTTAAAAAAAACCTCTGATATGTACATAATAAATTGCATATAGGGTCACACGGGGGAAATATTTCGTTGGCGAGGTCATGGGCAAAGGAAGATGGCATTGAAGCCGATGATGAAGGCGTAGGAGGTGTAGAGGACATGTATTGGGCAGAGGTTGGAAAGAGAAGGCACCCGGATGTGGATATCGCCATTGATGCAAACATCAACATCAACTGTTCTGGGCGACATTTAATTTTGGCTATTACCTTTGATGCTGGGTTGCTAATCTTACCCAATACGATTGATATGTATATATACCTTCACGTCGGTTGGGAAAAAAAATAATATTGTTTTTTCCAAAAGTTAGTCAATCTTCTTTTGCTTTAACAACCTTCTTTTGGTCTTGGTTGCTAATCTTACCCAATATGATTGATATGTATATATACCTTCACGTCGGTTGGGAAAAAAAATAATATTATTTTTTTCCAAAAGTTAGTCAATCTTCTTTTGCTTTAACAACCTTCTTTTGCTTTTTTCAAGACCAAACACACACGCGCGCGCACACACACACACGCACACACACACACACACACACACACACACACACATATATATATATATATATATATATATATATATATATATATGCACACACACACACTTTCTCGTAGGTTGGAAAAAAAAAAAATAATATTGCTTTTTTCAAAAGTTGGTCAATCTTCTTTTGCTTTAACAGCCTTCTTTTGCTTTTTTTTATGCCCTATGTGAACTGAGGAAAATTAGGTAGAAAGAAAAATTAAAGTAAAAAACTTAAGGATGAAAAAAAAGTAAGAAAAAAGTGATTTTTTTTTCGCTTGTTTGATTTGAAAAAAATGTACAACAAAAAGAATTTCCAAAAAATGTAAAATTATGATTGGGGTATCTGTATTCCATATTACATATGAGGGAGGGGGTCATGATGATTGATGATGATGGTGATGATGGAATGAAGATGATGATGATAATGATGATGATGATGATGATGGAATATAATGAAGATCATGATAGTAATAAGCAGAGAGAAAGCAAAGATAAGGGTCGAAGAGAAGATTCTGTATTCACATATGAGCGAAGAGAACGTGTGGTTTTGTGGACTTTGTTGTTATTCGGATCTTTTTCGATTTGGCATTTCACTTGTACGTGGCCTCCTCCTCACTCGACTACGTTTACCGGTTTAGGCCAGCGGATGGACACAATTGCATTCCACCCTTCTGATTGTAAAGTTGGATTCTTCTAACTATTTAATCTTGTTTATTGCAAACTTTGAATGAGAAAGCATGGTATGATCTTTCATATAAATTTTACCTTTGAGAAAAATAAAAGTTTGTTGTTTTCTTTAATGCCACTAATAATTGACTCGTGCATATCCCTTATTTCATAGCTTTGTTTCATTCAAAAAATATGATGGAATAAAGAGGATGCACTTGGAGGAGAAAAGAGAGTGCGCAACATAGGATGGAGATGGAGAAGCAGATCGTACGTAATTTTTTCCCCAACTTTTCCTTCCATTTTTTTGAAAGAAAATTAAGGCGGCCAAATTTCCTTAATTTTCCTTTCATTTTTCCATCAAAATTTTTTTCTTTATCACTTTTCTTAATCCAAACATTGGAACAAAAATAACTTTCTTCATTTTTTTCTTTCCTTCCAATTTTCCTAAAACCAAATAAAGGCTTAAAGAAACTAAACATAAGTAATAAGTTGAGGTCATCAATCACGACCTAATGACATGCTCTGATAGGGAGTGTCTAATAACATAAGTTAAGATGAGTGTAAATAATTTCAATTCTATAGAAATAAGCTCATATTAGTCTAATTCAATAAATAAAATTCTAATACATTCATTTTTTTATGATATTTGTACACATTTTACTGTCAAGTAATTTAAATTTAAGAGAAAGCAAGGTTCTTGAGTACCCTAGAACCTATTCGAAGACGGTCAAATTAATGGTTATGATTTTGGTTCCTTAAACAGAGAAACCGGTCTAATCGGTTTTGTTTTCGATTCTCAAAAATATCCTCAACCGGAACCTGGAACCTGTTTAGAGAGAGAAAAATGAATAATTTTTTTTTATTTTTACTACCTTTTCTTTTGTTTTTTACTCTTTTCTATTTGATTTTTTTCGTTACAAAAATTGACTCTTTAGATAGAGAATTTAATGCAATATCAGTTTCTTTACTACACTAGTTGAAGAATGAATCATCATATTTTTCAAGTAAATAAGATAAAAAAAATACAAACTTAATAAACTTAATGAGAAGAATGGATGCTCCCCCTTTAATCAAAAAAAAAATACAAACTTAATAAATTATGCTAATAACGTTTCTATGCTAATAAGATAAAAATCATGCTAATCAGAAAAAATACAAACCTAATAAACTTGACAAACTTTTTACTTCTTTCCAGTTTAGAAGAAAGCATAAACATCAATCTAGGTAGAATTTGAGTTCAAATTTTAGCATAATTTTTACAGATTTTATAAATTAAACTAACTAACATCCATATTCATTCATTCATGATTTAACTATGAGAAATCCAACCTTCAATATCAAAATAGATCTAATTTTTAAAAATCCAACATGACATAAAATTAGACATTAATGTTTGTTTCCTGGTAGGTCAATTTAGGGAATTACATATCCGCCACATCCTTCATCAAAATGCAAGCTTGCTAATGCAATTTAGATTTTACAAATAAGTTATTATTCAACATAAGATACTGTATACGGTGTTTCGAACATATAATAGATAACCTTATTGAAACCTTCAAATAGTTCTCAAAATTTTAATTTTTGGGACAAATAAAACATGTTTTTACTCTGCAAGATCATATAAAATTTATATTTAGAAGAAATTTGGTGGGGAGGTAAGTTGCTTTACGCCTTATCAACAAATGATCAGTCTTGTGAACTTCATGGAGTAGTATAAATGGTGATCATTCATCTAGTAAGTGAGAATACTGATTCCAGAGTGGGAAAGAAGATTGGTGGAGTTTAGTTCAAAAATAGGCATAAACGATGTTCAGTTGACTTGGTTATCGTACCTCTGGACAATTAGTTCAGCTTGCTGTTGATTAAAGTTCGACATTTTCTCTCCCTCCCTCTCTTATGTTTATGATTGAACCATTGATTTAGAAATGTATTTGTAGGCACTAAAAATTTATTCGTACCGTATCAAAATTAAATTAAATTAATTAATTGGGCTAACCCTTTTAATTAATTTAATCAAACCAAAGACTTACAAGTCAAGCCCAAAAGACTCATAAGTCAAACCCAAAATGAAACCCAAGTGACTAGCAAGTCCGGGCTCAGTCAAAATTCGAGTCTAAGCCCAAACCGAGGCTCAAAACGACTACCAAGTCAAGTCACGATTTAAAGCCCGAACGATGTCCTAGTCATGGCACGGTCAAAGTCAAAGTCAAAGGTCAAAACTACATCGACTCACAAGTCAAATGTCAAATACGACTCTCAAGTCAATGTCCGGTCAACGTTCGAGGCAACTTCCAAGTCAATGCTTGGTTCAAGCCCGGGAGACTCCTAATTCAAAGTCAAACAAATAAAAGTCAAAGTAGTCTAGGATAAAGCCTGATTGAAATGCCCAAAGCTTAGGTCAAAGCCTGATTTTCAAGGGGGGCTTTCCTATAAATAGGTCCCTATCCCTCTTTATTCAAGGTGGAAAAATTTATCCTTGAAAGAGAAAGAATCAGAGGATTTTTTATCCATAGAGATTGTACCCATTCAAATCAATTGAATCTATAAAAATTCAATCTTTGTAATTTGTGATTACAAATTTGGCACGCTCGGTGGGACATCTCTACCTCTCATCTCTTTCTCTTAAAAATCAAGACTTTCAAGTCACAAGAACATCATCTTCAACGGAGACATGGCTACAAAGAATGTCGCCGCGCAAGCTTCGAAGAAGAAGAACACCGATCTTTCTCTCTTAAATCCTGTGGAGCGAGAGTCACTTCTAGCAAGTGCGAGCGCACAATGAAGACCAGGAGTATGGCCAAAGCTGTTGCGCCGACCGCTCCTGCGCAAACTGCACCGCCCCTGGCCAAACTCCAAGACTTGAAGACGCAGCAAAAGGGGTCATCTTGGATGGGTGAAATTCAAAACGTCCAGCTTCAATCTCCAATCTGCAAGGTTGAAGACTATTACAGCAGTGACTCTTCCTTGCCCTCACCAAAGGGGGCGCGCATGTCAGAGACTGAAGTTAAGTCCTCCAAAACTGTTGTGATGCCGGCTATGATGATAGGCGCAACCACTCTGGAAGAGGAGATGGCTAACGTGAATGCCATCCTAGAAAAACTCACCAGGGACAATGAAGAAAAGGAAGCGAGCATTAAGCTTCAAGAAGAAAAGATTGCTAAGCTGACCAGGAAGTTAGAAAAACGGTCAGCTCAATCTTCCACAAAAGACTCAGAAAGTGAGGACTCAGAAAAAATGTCCATCCACACTGAAGCCTCTGACAACGCGAAACAGTCAAAGAAAGGTGCTACTCCTAAACATGTCAAGTCCTCTGGATTAATGAACATTGAGCAAATCCAAGACTTGATAGTAAATGCTGTAAAGGCACAACTAGGTAAAGGTTCGCACATAACTCACCTATACACCAAACCTTACACTAAGAGGGTGAATGCTCTTCGCATGCCCCACGGTTACCAACCCCCCAAGTTCCAACAATTCGATGGGAAAGATAATCCAAAACAGCATGTCGTGCACTTCATTGAGACGTGCAGCAATGCTAGGACTGACGACGACCTTATGGTGAAACAGTTCGTCAGGACATTGAAAGGTGTTGCCTTTGACTGGTATACCAACTTAGAACCTGAGTCCACTAATAGTTGGGAACAAATGGAGCAAGACTTCCTCAATAGGTTCTACAGCACTCAGCGCGTTGTCAGCATGACTGAGCTGACAAACACAAAACAGTGGAAGGACGAGCCAGTTCTTGACTACATCAATCGCTGGCGTGCGCTTAGCCTCGAGTGCAAGGATTGGCTCTCTAAAGCGTCCGCTGTCGAAATGTGCACCCAAGGCATGCACTGGGACTTGCTGTACATCCTACAAATGAGCAAACCTAGGACTTTTCAAGAATTGGCAACCAAGGTGCATGACATGGAGGTGACGATAGCTAGTCGTAGCGCCAACTCCTTCTATTCTACTAAATCAAAGAGGGACAAGGTTGAGTTCAAGAAGAATGTTAACTTTTCTAAGGGCATGACCAAAGAAGCGATGTCCACCTCAACAAGTCAGCCAATTCGCATTCTGGAAAAGCGAAAACTAGTGGGCAAGAAGAGCTCGTCGTTCAAGGTTGTGACAAATAAGCGTCCCCCACTAAAAGAACTTCAGGAAAAGAAGTATCTATTTCCTGACTCAGATTTATCAGGCATGCTAGATGACTTACTCGATAAAGGTGTCATCGAATTGCCCGAACCAATGCGCCCAGAAGAAGTTGGGAGGACCGCCGACCCCAAATACTATCGGTACCATAGAATCGTTAGTCACCATCTTGAAAAGTGCGTTACACTCAAGGAGCGCATCACGCGACTGACTAAGGAAGGAAGAATCACTTTAGATTTGGATGAAACAGCAGAAGTTGGCCACGTCACAGTGCAAGAGGCTGATAAGTCAGATTCTAAAATGGATCATGCTGAAGTGCTAGAGGGCTCAGGAGAATGCTTCACAAAAAGCTTCTTTGATAGTGTGGCCGCTTACATAACCTCATGTTTTGAAATTGACGATGACGAAATAAATGAAGAGCCGCATGTCCCTCCTGAAGAAAGTGGTGATGGTAGGATCCAGCTAAGACAACGACGGAAAGAAAAGAATGAGAGGACAATTTTAATCTCGTCCGTCTAGTAAGCAAATGTCGTGGCAAATTCAGCGCCGCCAGTCTTTAAATGTACAAATACTAAAAGTTCAATCAAGGTTGAACGCAAGTTCAATAAAGCAAGCTGGTACGTTCTGAAAGAAAATGGTGTGTGTCCAGTTCATTAGGCGAACCCAAGCAAACTGACCAAGGTTTCTCTCCCTGGTTTTGTTGTATCTTCTAAAGGCTCGCTCCAAGAAGAAAAAGAGATGTTAAAGATGCGCATCAGCGATGGGTGTGATCCTAGTGCGCACAAGTTAATGAAGAGGTCTAGCCATGACTTCAGCCAACCAACATTTTTTGGGGCATGTGATCGCAGCTAAGCCCTACAGACTTGATAGTGTGCAAAGGGTCATACAAAGTCAAGAAGGCAACACCGCAATGCCTAAAGTTGGTCCTAGCTACGTACCGCCCCAGCCTGTGAGGATTTCGGGACGACATAAGGACAAGCAAACCCTCACGCAATATATTATAATTGAAGAGGTTGATGATAATAAGGTTGAAAGTGCCAAGACCAACCCCAACACGTCGGTGTTTGACAGGTTGCAGTCGTCAACGTCGCGCAAACGCCTTTCTTTGTTTAGAAGGAATGGAAATGGTAAAACCCTGAAGCCCTCTGTCTTTCATAGGTTGAAAAAGGATGAGCAACCTAAACCCTCGGTCTTCGCCAGAATCAAGATAGGCAAAACGTCGTCAAGCTCACCGCCTTCCCAAAAGAAGGATTTAGTGTTCAGCCACCTTGGAAAAACAAATGAAATCCAAAGTTCAATTCCTTCACGCATGAAGCATGTTTCCACTTTGGATGTGAAGGTGGATGACTCGCTGAAAGTAAAGGGGCGCGTCATAATTCTCACTGGCCATGGGGCTAAGGCCAGTTCAAAAGAAAGAACAAGGAGCAAGCTTCTTCCAGCTGCGACACAAGCCAGGATGCCGACGACTTCTCTTGAAAAAAAGAAAGCTCCTGGGCAAGAGCTTAAACTGTTCACCGCCATAAAAAAAAGGGCTTGATTAGCTCCTGAACAAGAGGCTAAACTGTTCGCACATTCAAAAAAGAAGATTCCCGAACAAGAGGCTAAACTGTTCGCACATTCAAAAAAGAAGAGTCCCGAACAAGAGGCTAAACTGTTCACACGTTCAAAAAATCAAGACTCCCGAACAAGAGACTAAACTGTTCGTACATTCAAAAATGAAAACTCCCGAACAAGAGTCTAAACTGTTCACACACGTCAAGAAAATGCCAACTCTCGAGCAATAATATAAACTGTTCACTCAAGCCAAAAAAAAAATTGTACTACTCCTGGCCCGCAAGAGTGTAAACTGTGAACGACAAAACAAATGAAAAAAAGAATGCTTAGTTGAACTACTTAACAACTTGATCTTATTGAAAATTGCAAGTATCCATAAGTACGTAGGCAACTTCAGCAAATCACCAAGTGCAGTCAAACATATCACACACGAAAAAAGGGGGGCATGAAAGAGAAGAGATCAAAGACATCACCTTTCTGCCGCCAAGCTTCTCCTCGCGACTTGCACCATTATGAATCACCTGAAAATAGAAGAAAACACAAAGTTAAATTCTTTTTCAGGAAAGAAATCAGTAAGCAAAGCAGCGTCTAAACAAAATAAATGTTAAAGAAGGGTGAAGCGTGGAGCAAAATCAATCAAAATGTTCGTTGATTGCCGCGCTAGCTGCTCTTCACTGTTCATACCACTTTCGTGCGTATCAGTTCCGTTCAAGGCCCATAGCCAAGCAGCGAACTATATCGCAAGTGTGGTTCTTCAAGTCTTCACACCACTTCCGTGCGTATCAGTTCCGTTCAAGGCCCATGGCCAAGCAGCGAACCGTGTCGCAAGTGTGGTTCTTCAAGTCTTCATACCACTTCCGTGCATATCAGTTCCGTTTGAGGCCTATAGCCAAACAGCGAACTGTATCGCAAGTGTGGCTGTTCAAGTTTTCATACTACTTCCGTGCATATCAGTTCCATTCAAGGCCCATGGCCAAGCAGCGAACCGTGTCGCAAGTGTGGTTCTTCAAGTCCTCATACCAATTTTGTGCATATTAGTTCCGTTCAAGGCCCTTGACCAAGCAACGAACCGTGTCGTAAGTGGTTCTTTAAATGGTTTCTCAGCCTGCACAAGCAACAATACAAAAAAAGGGGGGTCTTGGCATCCAAAAAAAATGGTGAACATAAGCGACAAAAAATGCCATCTTCCAAGAAGTGAGCATGATGTCGCAATATACAAAAAATGCAACAATAAATGAATGCGGTGTTACAACAACTCAGACAGACGTGAGAAGAC
Organism: Selenicereus undatus; assembly: GCA_017589665.1. NCBI lineage: Eukaryota > Viridiplantae > Streptophyta > Magnoliopsida > Caryophyllales > Cactaceae > Selenicereus > Selenicereus undatus. The sequence continues at coordinate 4,998,722 of JACYFF010031956.1, read as the reverse complement.
TCGTCAATCTAATAAAAGGACTTCCTATGGATTCATTTCAGCCAGAGTCGTAACTTTTATTGTTCATGATCAAAAAATGGCAAACTCTTCAAGGCACAGCATTGCAAACGTCAAAAATAGGCCAAGTTGCGAACTACCTGTTGTTCAATGAGCATGAAAAAAAAGAAGAATCTTCCTCATTTTTACACATAATTTGACCACAAATTCCTCACTCCTACAGATCGACACTTAGATTTATTTAAGTTATTTAATCCACAAAAAGAAGACTTGACTTTTGCATTCAAAGAAAATCAAGGTCAAGGTATGAAGACACTAACAAGCAGCAAGGACACCAGCATGCAAACAGTGAAGAGAAGAACCCACAACAAAACAATGCAGCCAGCGAAATGCAAGACTGTTGAGTTATTATATTCTAGTTTTGATGATAACAAATCCAAGTGTA
>JACYFF010031956.1:4974025-4993280 GCA_017589665.1 Selenicereus undatus | reverse complement strand
AAGAACGCCATCTCACAGTTGGTTGTAAGGCATGTTCACAGCAGCTCTTCTAGCAATGCAAAGAACAACTCTAACAAACAAGGTAGCCTTGATGTTCCCAGCAGCTTCTCTAGCGATGCAAAGAACAACCCCAGCAAACAAGGTAGCCTTGATGTTCACAGCAGCTCTACGGATCTTGGACAAGATTCAAAACAAGAAGTCTTGGGTATATAGGCTTTATTTATTTAGACTCTTGTTAATATGCCAATATTGAAAAAGCTTTTTAAACATCTCTTGAATCGGTATTTGCGGTAAGTGCTTCAGAACACCAGACTGCGAACAACCCTGCAAACAGGGTGCCTAGGGTGTTTCTGACCTGAAGTGGCCATACCCGATTATCCTTGAAATTATTATTTCGGTTGGCCAAAATCTCCAGAATATTTTCAAATGTTATTCTTCTGGAAAATATATTTCTTGAATATATTATGGGAGATTTGGGAAAATAGATTTTGGGAGATTTGCCAAAATTGGAAGATTTTCTCTGCCCATATCTTCGGATGTGATAAAGTTTTTAAATTGCTAAAGATTTCTGGTTGCCTTGCTTAAAGCTTACCCACGGCTATAAGGAGATAAAGGTTATCTCTTAAGATAACAAATCCCTTAGATTTTGGGAAATATTTTATCACTAGCCGTTGGGAGTTTTGTTTTGAAAAATCACCTTCCAAACTTAGGTGATTTCCTTTCCTCTCCTTGGTTTTTGACCGTTGGAATTTATGGTTAAAAACAGCTTCGTTTTCACTGAAACATAGAGAGAGACACATACTGAGCTACAGAGGGAAGAAAGCAAAGAGAAATCTTGAAACACAACATTCCCAAAAGGCAAAATTTCAAAAGAGGTTTTTCTAGTGAAAAGAATCTTTGAGCTTCACGTGAGAAAAGAAAAACCAGTTCAAGTTGTGTTTAAAGTAAGCTTTCAATATATTGGCATACTAGGACTTCATTGTACCTTACATCTGCTTAGTCAGAAGCACCCCCTGTAAGGTGTTTGTAACCCTGATCTTGAATCAGAAAAGTGAGTGAGTGGTCCTAGGTCGTGTGGACTTTGGACGTGTCCAATCTGGTGAGATTTGGACGTGGTGTAATCTGCCTTGAGAAGGAGATTACGTGGTTGCAAGGTTGTAACAAGGTGTGTTGCAATTGTAACGTGTTAAGCCCGGTTTAGTGAAGTGGTTAAATCCTACACGAGGTAGGTCGTGGTTTTTCACACCTCAGTTGGGCTAGAGGTGTTTTCCACGTAAAAATTGTGTGTGCTTTAATTCCGCATTTATCTTGGCGATTTTCGTATTTGCAATATCTGAAAACACCCCCTGCAAACAAGTCAACAGGGTGTTCGTCATCTGAGAACAACCTCAGTCAGGGTGTTTATTACTTATAACGCGAAAATCAGACACCACAATTCACCCCCCCTCTTGTGGAAGTATACTCTAAGATCTAACAAAGACCATAATGGTTTGGGAGCTCGTCAGTTTGTCTTAAAGCCCAACAAATTTTTCCTGGTTCAGCAAATAGCATCCGTTCTATCATGCCAGAAATCACAAGGTATTGCCCATTCAAAAATCCTGCCAGAAAATATTGCCCATTCAATCATGCCCCAAAAAAAAAAACTAAAAGGAAGAAAAAGAAATGAGCTATTCAATCATGTCAGAAATGGGCATGCTCAGATTATTGCTCCATTGCTCCAATTCACAAAGAAATCAAACAAAAAAAAAGAGGGTCAAGCTTTAGTCCTTTGCACTCTCCCTCTCTTCCTCACACCTATGCCCAATTTGTTCAAACCGGCAACAATGGCGTGCAAACAGTGTACAAAATACAACGAAAAGAAAGAGGAGGAAAGGAGAGAGATTTCGTAACTCACTTGGCCGCGAGGTTCAAGAATGACGTATGAAGATTAAACCTTTGAGGGAAGCCCCCACCGAGAAGACCAGTTGCGGTGGTAGCAGTGGCAACAGAGCAGTGGTTCTCAGCTGAAACGAGAAAATGGTGAGAGAGTTAGTGCCTTCAATGACCATAAAGATCAACAATAATGAAAAAAAAAAAAAACCAGGTGTTGGGAAGGCTCTCACCATAAACAGTAGTTACAGCAGGCGTCAGCCTGAGCAATGGAGAAGAGAGTAAGGAAGTTGAGATCTTTAATAAACACAAAGGTCGAACCACCTAAATTGGAGTTTGAGCAGTGCAAGTGTCATGTTTTAGGGGTGAGCTTCTACTGATAAACAACAAATGGCGGGCTGAAATGTTGAAGGAGGGGAACGAGGACGGTTAGGGCAGAGCCTTCGAAATCTGGGTATGTTGGTGGCTGTCGAAGCAAGTGGAAGAAGAAGGGTGAACAGTACCCCCGCATGTGAGGGGCGTGTGTCACTTAAACCAAGCAGCAGACCAAATTCTGGTTTAGGGAAGGAAATGGTGGCCCAACCCAAATGAAAGAACAAAGAAAGCAAAAAAACAAGAAGGTGAAAGGAAAATTTGGCCCAGCCCAGCCGAAAAAAAGAAGGAAGGAAGAGAACAAGAAGTCATGTGCGCCTCACATGACTTTTAAATGAAGCACAACAGGCCGTGGACCAAGAAATCGGGTCTAGCCCAAGCGAAAAGAGAAGAAAGAAGGAAAAAAAAGAAAGCTGAAGAAGAACGGGTCGGCCCACATAAAATTTACAAGAAAAAAAAGAAGGGGGCAACTTGAAGATGCAAGCCAGGCCAAGCCTGTGCAAAACAAAGAGAAAGAGGATTAGGGAAGCATGTCTGGGCCATGATCTTGTCTTCATGCTAATCCATGAGACCCAACCCGTTGTTCTCCCAATTCTTTGGCAGAAAATATCAATTGTTCAGCATTTGTCGTGAACATATGATAGAGGGAAAATCGAGACATCGGTCGCGTTTAAACGACAAGTCTCGTATATGACCTTATCTCGAGGGGCCAATTTGTAGGCACTAAAAATTTATTTGTGTTGTACTAAAATTAAATTAAATTAATTAACTAGGCTAACCCTTTTAATTAATTTAATCAAGCCCAAAGACTTACAAGTCAAGCCCAAAATGAAGCCCAAATGACTAGCAAGTATGAGCTCGGCCAAAATTCGAGTCAAAGCCCAAATCGAGGCTCAAGACGACTACCAAGTTAAGTCAGGATTTAAAACACGAACGACGTCCAAGTCATGGTGCGGTCAAAGCCAAAGCAAAAGTCAAAGGTCAAAACTACATCGACTCACACGTCAAAGGTCAAAGACGACTCTCAAATCAACGTCTGATCAAAGTTTGCGGCGGCTTCCAAGTCAATGCTCGGCTCAAGTCCGGGAGATTCCTAAGTCAAAATCAAAGTCAAAGTCAAACAAACGAAAGTCAAAGTAGTCTAGGATAAAGCCTCCTTGAAAGGCCCAAAACTTAGGTCAAAACCCAAAACCCAAGTCAAGGCATATCTTGACTTTCAAGGGGGGCTTTCCTATAAATAGGTCCCTACCCTTCTTTATTCAAGGTGGAAAAATTCATCCTTGAAAAAGAAAGAATAAAAGGATATTTTATCCATAGAGATTGTACCCATTCAAATCGATTGAATCTATAAAAATTTAATATTTGTAATTTGTGATTACAGTATTGTTATAGTATTATAAACTGTGAACTAACTAAACTTATTGTGTTTTATGAACTGGATTCGTAAGATGGCACTGACCCTAGTTTGCATTGTTAATAATTTCGTTTCAAGTATTTAGTTGAGTAAGTCTAATGTGGCGATCGTTTTTTGGAATGAGTCACTTTACGATCCTCTAAGTGAACGGCAGGATACCATAAATTGTACTGTCTAGGATGCGTGTGATTAACATAATTTTCTTTTAGTTATTGTGGTGAACTGGTGGTAGTGTTTATCAAATGATTCAGAGGATGATGAGCTGTTAGAGGATGAGAGGAACAAGGAAAAGGGTAGCAGAAAAAGTGCCATTAATCAAAAAGCCAACTATTGTTACCCAGTTAGAAAGCCCAAGAGCTAGATATCAAATAGCCAAGGAGACTACACAATGTGTTGACTCTGATTAGTAAGACCCAAGGCCAGAGTCACCTTAACTTAGAATGATTTTGTGAGTGAAGACGTAGGCAGTTCAGATGATGATAGTGATTACCATCCTGGCGGCGAGGATGATGATGATGAGCATGATGATGATAGTGACAGTAATTCGGTTGGTGAAGTTATAATTAATGATATTGATGATAATCGGGGTGGTGAAGAAGCTGCCACAAATGATAGTAATGGCACAGAAATTGAAGATGTGGAAACAAGTGATGATGAGTGGTAGATGACAAAGGAACAAGTAGGAGAATTTAGGAAACAAAAGACTAATATTCCAGAAACTAAATCAATAGTAGTTGAGAATGAGCTATAATTAATGAAGCACTTGGTGGAGGTACTGAGCTCCAAAGTGAGTATGAGAATAGTGAAGTTGAAATGAAAACTCCTAGTGAAAGTGATGATGAGGGTAACATGTTTTTGATGAGGAAATAGTGAGCATCGAGAGTAGATGAGAATATTGTTTTTAAAAAAATAAAGTGGGAAGTAGGCATGTGTTTTGCAACTACTGAGAAATTCAAAGATGCAGTTGTGAGGCTTGCTTTAGCACAGGGCTTTGACTTGAAGTTCAACATATTAGATGCAGGAAGAAAAAAGTTTCAAGTAATGTGCAAAGATACTTGTAATTTCAAAGTGTATGCATTATAGGATAAGAGGAAAGCTATATACACTGTGAAATCAGTTAGCAACCACCATAGATGCATTAGGAATACGCTCAGGAACAGACAACTTAAACCAACCTAGGCAGCAAGGCAGTACATTCTGAAGTTCAAAGACATACATAATTGGTCAGCCAAGGAGATTATGAATGAGGTGAAGAAAGACTTTGGAGTTTGCACAACTAATTGGGTAGCATACAAAATCAGAAAAGTGGTAGCAAAGCTATTGCGTGGTTCAATGGAGGAGTATTATTACAAGTGTGGAACCTATATAGAGTAGCTGAAAAGGAGCAATAGCACAAGCACATTCCTTCTCGAGACTAATCCACGAATCACTCAAGAGATTCCTGTATTCAAGAGATTTTTTGTTTGCTTTGATGGGCTAAGGAGTGGGAATGTCAGTGGGTGTAGGCATGCGCTCTGTATTGATGATGCATTCTTGAAAACATTCTTAGGGGGGATACTCTTGTCTGCAATAGGTATTGATAGCAACAACCAGATGTTTCCTCTAGCTTGGGCAGTTGCAGAAGGTGAAAACAATGAGAGCTGGGGTTGGTTCCTAATAAATGTGAAAAACTATACAGGTAGTAGTGATGGCTAAGGCTGGGCAATCATGTCTGATCAGCATAGGGTAATCATACCTTTCAAAATATATTTCCCCTTTCTTGCTTTCAAACAATGACTAATTAGTTGGGGGTTTTTTTTTTGGTGTGTTACTTGTTTCAGGCAATCTCACATGTAATGTCAAATGTCTTGCCTAGCGGTGAACATAGGAGTTGTGCTAGACATATATATGCCAACTAGCATAAGACACATAAAGGGGATGAGTTGAAGATGTTATTTTGGAATGTAGCTAAGTCATACAATGACGTTGATTTCAGGATTACCTTAGATGAGTTGAAGAAAGCATCCTCAAAAGCTGTTGATGACTTCATTTGTTCAGAATCCTAAAGTGTTCTGTAGGGTCTTTATTAACTCAGAGAGTAAGTATGATGTCATAATCTTCCTCATCCCACTTGAAATACCCACAATCTTGATTTACCTTAACACAAAAATCAAACACAATATGTCAACATAAATCAAATGTCCAATTACCCTAATTCCAAGGAAAAAATATACTTCTAACCCCACTTTCGATTTCACCTTACCTTCCACAAAGGACATCTATAGACTTCCTCCCCTTATTTGGGGGTCTCTTACACCTCTGATAGGTTGCAAGTATATCATGGTAGCAAGTCAAGGTTGCCTTCTGTTCACTTTGCTTTGTTGCATTCACCCTTTTGCCAAAGTTAGATGAACTTGCCATTCGTGCCTACTCTCCGTAGATCTACTTTGGCTTAGTCTTAATTGAGAGAGAAACCTTTATCAGGCCAGAGTTCAGAGGGGGAGAGAGAGAGAGAGAGAGAGAGAGAGAGAGAGAGAGAGAACGGGGGATGAGGTAAGCAAGAGAACTAAAGAGGGGAATGAGGTGAGGAAGATTAGAGAAAGCTAAGTGGAGGGGGGTCAAAGCTTTGCTTTGGTTTTTTTTTTTTTGAATGAAAAAAACCAATTTCATAGGTCAACTTTTTTTCAAGGGTATTATAGTCACCAGTTTATTACTTCTACTGCCACATCATATTTCAATCGTCTCCGCCACCACTACGTATGAAAACATTAAATATTCCAATAGTACATATTATTGATGTCCAACTTTATAATGTGGTTTATTATTGTCCAAACCCTCCAAAGTATGGTTTATTATCATTCAATTTTCCTAATAATAATTCACTGCAATGTGGTTACGTAGATGGGAAAAAATTCAGCACCGATATTGAAAGCCACTTTGGGTTCAATTCATCATCATTCGACTTGCTTACGGCCTAAGGAACTGCGCAGCTTAGTGGGCAAGAGGTGGGATGTGGGCCGGTTCAACCCGGGCCCACCCGGACTCGACCTGCTATTGAGCCGGCCCAGGCCCGTGGTGAATGGGGTACGGGTCTACCCGACCCGTACCCATATGGGACATGGGTCGGGGTGGGTGAAGGGAGAAACGAGTTTATGTAACGTTCAGCCCAACCCAAATAACAGCCCCGTATTCGACCCGTGAACCAACCCGTACCCGGCCTGCAAATCCATCTTGCTTGTCCTCCTTCTATTGTAGCAATTGAGTCAGCATTCAGTGCTGGGGGACGGATCCTTGATAATAAACGAGCAACCCTAACCCCAAGCACGATCAAGGTTCTAATATTCTTGAAGGATTGGCAAATGGCGTACAACCGATCTCAAGATCAACCTCGACCAGAGGACGATAAAGATGAGATTAATCAATTTGTACAACCTAGCTTCTCATCCAGTTTAGAACCATCTGGTGGTAGCTCTGCAGATGAAGATCTCGATGATGATGAGTGATGTCCTCCTATATTTGCCATATTCTATATCCGGTCGTCCAGATAAATCAGGTAAGTATAAGAACTACGTGGGCTTTGATTCTTCATATGTTATACAGAATAACAAATATTCTTTGAAATATGTGGGGATACGTAGGCATCTTAATATGAAATACTTTAATTAATTATCATAATCTTTGGAATATGAAATATTTTAATTAAATGATCATATTAAGATCAAGCCCTTTTAATTTCCCTCCCCCCCCCCCCATCGCAAGGTAAGAAGGAAAAAAAAATAATTATACTTAAATGTCTTCTACTATAGATATAAGTTATTATTTGCTAATTTAATAATTGCAACCTTTAGTTTACTCATAATGTCTTTAGTTAGTACTCATTTTTAATAAAATTAAATGCTAATTTTAAATCATGTTGTTAGTTAGTACTCATTTTTTATAAAGTTAATTGCTAATTTTAAATCATGTCGTTAGTTAGTACTCATTTTTAATAAAATTCAAATCATGTCGTAACTTAGTAGTCATTTTTAGAACTACATGTTCGAGCTCAAAATTTAAAATTCAAATCGAATCATCTATTTGTTATTATTTTTGGGAGTTTGTTGTACTATTTTTCCCCCCATATAAGTTGTTTCCCTTGCGCGATCTCCTTATTTTACTCTTATCGTGTTTGTATTAACATTTTCATGTTAGTCCTTCAGAATTCATCACAACAAAATCCTTGCTTTTATTATTTGCATGTCCCTACATATCTCTCTCGTTTTGTCACAGACATAGTATCTTCTATTTATCTTTTTTTTTTGTTTGACCTAAAACGGGTCAACCCGCCGCGCCCCTTACTAAACCCGAGAACCGGCCCGCCCCATCCCATTACTTTCAAGGTGCGGTGCGGTTCATAGAAACGGAGCCCATCGGCCCGCGGTTCAACGGGGCGGGTTGACCCACCCTGCCCCGTATCCCACCTCTAGGCAAGACAAAGGTCTTGTAGCTCATTAAAAAACACAAAGAAAACGAACCTGAAGGCTTAAAGTCGCTTCTGTTGGGCAGGTATCCTGAATTCAAATTTTGGACTCAGAGAGATGTACAGCACTGGCGTACAAGTAAATACGTTGATATATACATACATACATACATACATATATATATATATATATATATATTTTTATATATATATATATATTTATATATTTATATATATATGTTAATTAGATAGGATGAATTATTCAGTGAGATAAGTAGAATGAGCACATAGAGATGTTTCTCTCTCTCTCAAATTTTATCACCAAACATAGTTATGACGATCACTGAAATTAGATCTATGAATCGCTAACTAAGATCATATCTAAAAACATATACTATGACTTACAATAAGAATAAAAGCTCAAATACAACGAAGATAAAGTCACTAAACTATAATTTGAGGGGATAGTTCACGATTAACGGACATATTTATAATGGTCACCACAAACCAATCAATTGATCAACAAATATAGTTCTGATAATCACTAAAACTGAATCTATTGATCATTAACTAATATTATAAAATAAATTCATATATCTTAAATTACAACAAATATATGTTAAACTGCAACAAATAGTCGGCTACCTACAACTGAGCACGTAGTTTATGAGCAATTGATCCATTTTAGTCTCGACTGTTAAAAATCCTTGTATACGTTTTTAACTTATAATCTTAGTTGGTGACTAATAGATGTAGCAATTATCTGAGTTATATGTGGTGATCGTGTTTATATCATCGATGTGTGACTGTGTGAGTACACTATTACATTTAAATTGTGATTGTGACGGCTACATTTAGTGATCACTGTAAATATGTTTGTTGATCTTAAGACTTGATCGTATTTTGATAATCATTTCAGTTATACTTGTGGTCTTAATTGTGCTCTCTTGTGAGAATTAAATCTTCGTAAGGAAGACTTGTAACAAATAAGTTTGTGAATTGACTTGGGTAGCTAATTGTTGAATGAAACAATACTTAGTGAGTAACTCACTTTAAGGTACATATATAGTTTAGTGGTAGATCTAGGAGAGTGTTTCTAGATTGAGTGGTTAACCTTAAAAGTACTCAAGAAAGTTGTTGTGGAGTCGAGGACTCAACATTGTAACTTTTTAAGTGAATAAGAAGTAGAGTAATTTCAATAATAAGAAAAGAATAGTCATAGGCGGCGACTAACTGCTATTGGGGAGGCTAAACTCGTAAAAACATCACATGTCTTGTCCCATTTAATTTATGTGTTTCAAAATTAATAGTGATATTCATATTCAATAAGTATTTCGAATTTTGTTCAGATATAAATAAATAAATATGATATTCATATATGATCCGTATTTAAATACAATGCAGTATTAAGATACAATGCAGTATTAAGCTCACACTATCAAATACCATGCTTCATGTACCAACAGCAGACATTTTTTAACAAAAACCATCACTTTAATCAGTGTTGACTCATTCAGGTCATCAGGGAATTCTTATCCAGATTGCAAATCTCAGTTTGAGTTGCCGACTTCATATGATAGGCAATTTACTTAGTTATCCCAATATTATTGGCCCTCCCTTTTAGCTAGTACGTAATACAGACAAAAGACAACTTGATTCATCATATATTAGTAATTAAAATTAATTCTTCATCTTCACCAACTTCATACATCTTTTAAATTCCATTTTCATATTATCCGAGGTGTTATTTGATATTCTTTCTAAAATTCCAAATTGATTTTGAAAATATATCAAATAGATTGTTTGAAAAGATCGATATAGGTGAAGTGAAAAATAATAACTTAGAGTCAATTATGTTTAAGGTCTATAATAATTTTACTATTTTTTTTCAAAGATTTTTAATGAAGAGATTATCTTTATTCTATCATAAAATTGCAAAATCTATGGCAAACTATGCCGTATTTGAAAAATTAAGATATTGAAGAGTAGAAGCAAACTAAGATAAATGCAATGCTTTAAAAAAAAATCTAATTCTACAACTATCTGTGTTCTATCATCATTGAAAATATTCGAAAGAAATGAAGGAAGGATTCTAAATGAAAGAAGAAGAAAAGAAAGGAATTAAGATATCGATCCACTCAACCGTGTAATCACTTTTTATACCAAATTCTCCCTTATCCTAGTTTTAATTAATGACTTGTGATTTGCTAGCTTTACATTTTATTGGTACAATTTATATCTTAATATTGAATTAACTCCTGTTAAATTTTGACTATAATAATTAGTGGTTTAATGTTACTTGTAAAATTATGACTTATAATATATAAATAAAAAAAATCCAAACAACACTTTATATTCATGCAAATTCAATTTATTATCTATTTGGTCAAATTCTAAGAATGATTTACTCGTTTCAAAGTGCAGCTTCAATTAAACTAAGAAAACTAAACTAAATGTGACGACAAAAATGTGTTACTTAATTCCCGGAACTTAAGTATTTGTCATTCATAACTTTCAGTAGAGTTTTTTTTTCCCATTCATAATACAACACAGCTCCCTTTCTTTCTTTCTTTCTTTTTTTTTTTCCATTCATCCTACTACACTCCCCGGGATACATAGGGGAAAAAAAAAATTTCTTCAAATTTTAAAACTATACTATAGGGCCACACGCGGGAAATATTTCCATGGCTAGGCAATAGGCAATAGGAAGATGGCATTGAAGCCGATGATGAGGGCGTAGCAGATGTAAAGGACATGGTATTGGGCGGATGTTGGAAAGAGAAGGCACCCGAATGTGGATATCGCCATTGATGCAAACATCAACATAAACTGTTCTCCAGGACGTTTAATTTTGGCCATTAACTTTGATGCTGGGTTGCTAATCTTACCCAATATCATCGATATCCACGACAAACTAGTGGCGGAAACGGCCGCCGTGGGGGATGAAGTGGGGATCATGATCACCACCTCTGCGTCCCTATGGGCTAACAGTGATGGATTGGATGTTGCCGCCGGCGATGAACATGAAGCGGCGTCAGAAGCAGTAGAGAGAACTGTCTCGGCCACTGCTGACGACAATGAATTGGAGGAAGTCGTCGGCACCGGTGATGAAGAACATGAAGCAGCGGTGGAGGCAGAAGAAAGAGGAGTCTCTGCCACCGCCTTCTTCGCAGATGATGACAATGGGTTGGAGGAAGTCGCCGGCACCGGTGATGATGAACATGAAGCAGCGGCGGAAGCAGAAGAACGAGGAGTTTCCGCCACCGCGATCTTCGCACATGTAGCTGTCGGTGCTGGTGACGAAGCTGAAGGGAAGATAGTAGCAGCAGAAAGATCGGAAGGCGCCACCGCCCTATTCAAGGGTGAGTCGGAGGTAGGCGACGAAGATGAGGTGGCCGTGGCGGTGGTAGAAGCAGCAAGAGCAACCCAAGAATAGAGAAGTAGCCAAAGAACACCAAGTAAAATCATCACTGGGTGCGTGTTGAACGGTGAAGTTGAAATGTCATCACTAGAAACACCACCTTGGTTGCCGTTGACGTTGAACTTGAGCTGAAGGAGGTCGAGAATTGTCCCCACCAAAAAACTCACAATTGGATGCAGCTGCATTTTGGAATTGAGGTGAAGGGGATTCATCCCTCCACCGTGGCGTTTGTATATATAAGGCATCTGTCATTTCAATTGGCATCAACTGAATCCCTCCACCGTGGATAAGGCATCTGTCATTTCAATTGGCATCAAGAGTCTGAGGACCAACTTTGAATTGGAGGAATTAGCCGCCCACACCGTCGGAGGACCTTATTGATTGACAAAGTGCCAGGCTACAACATTGGAAGCCCCAGCTGTTATCTCATTTTTTTCAATTTGGTTTTGGTTTCCTTAGACCATCTTTTTTTCGTGGATAAATGTTGCCTTCCTACTTCTTACTCTTTTAGGCCCTGTGTTCTTCGTGGGAAAATTCATCAACCCCACACTCACCCACATCTCCCCCCCTCTTCCCACTCCTTCCCATACTTAAAAAAAATACCACTCTTTCCCACATTCACCCACTCATTCTCACACCTACATAAAAAAACCATTTCTCATATTTTGAAAATTTTTATAATTTACGTAATTGTGTGTACGAATAATCTGATAGCAATTATGAGCAGTTTTAATTTTTCGGATTTATGGAACAGTTTTCTTTTTTTTGTTTTCCATTATTTTTTTATATTTTTTATTTTTTTAATTTCTATTTTTAATTTTTAATTTTTAATTTTTTTGTATTTATTTTTATTTTTTATTTTTAAAAAAATTAAATTTTTAAATTTTTTATTTTTTTGAACTTATTTTTTTGTATTTTTTATTTTGTTTATTCTAGAAAAAATCCAACGGAAAATTCAAAAAAAAAATTTATACAAAAAAATAAAAAATAAATACAAAAAATTTTAAAAAATTAAAAATAAATTTTTTTTAAAAATTTAAGAAAAATAAAAAAAATTAAAATTTAAAAAATTTAAAAAATTAAAATTTAAAAAATTTAAAAATTTAAAAATTAAAAAATTTAAAAATTAAAAAAAATAAAACATTAAAAAAAATAAAAAAAATAAACAATAAACAATAAAAAATAAACAAATAAAAAATAAAAAAATAAAAAAATAAAATAAAAAAAATACAAAAATACAAAATACAAAATACAAATACAAAAGTACAAAAATAAAAATAAACAAAATAAACAAAATAAAAAAGAACAAAACAGAATAAACAAAAATAATAAAATTTCATCATCATTAATTACTACACAATAAAATTACTACATTACAAAACAAAAAAATATTAATAACTAGTACTTCGACTTCATTCAACTATATTCAACTTTCACCCACACTCACCCACTTTTTTCCACACTTAAAAAAAAATACCATACTCACCCACCCATTCCCCCCCTTTCCCAAAATCACCCATCCCACGCCCCTCATTTCCCACTGAAAAGATCAGGGCCTTAGTCTTTTCCACTCTTTTTCATTCCTTAAAATAAATATTACTATTGCCTAATCCCACCTATTTTCATTATGATTTTTATTATTAATATTAATAAATATTATTATATAATTATTATTATCAACTAATAATAAAAATATTATTATTACATTTATTTTTAATTTTTAATTATCATTATTAACTATTATTAATTAATAATAATATTAATATTATAATATTAATAATTCTTAATATTAATTGTTATTTTATTGATATCAATAATTATTATTACTATTCCTAATATTATTAATTACTATTTTTATTATAATTAATTATTAGTAATATTAGTAATTAGTAATTTTTAATATTATTAATATAATATTAATATTTATTATTAACATTATTATTATTAACAAATTATTAATATTAATATTAATAAGAATTATTATTGTAATTATCACTATATTAATTATTAATTATTATCAACAGTAATATTAATTATTTTTAATATTAAAAACAATAATAATTAATAATAATTTTTTTTTATTAGTAACGCTAATAATAACAATTTTTATTATTAACTTTGTTAATTCTTCATTTTGTAATTATTAATTATTAATAATATTTTTAATTATTAACTTTTATTAATATTAATATTAATATTAATTATTATTAATAACTTTAATAACAACTATTATGATGGTATATTCATAATAATTATTATTGTAACAATTACTAATATTAATTAGTAGTAATAAAAATTAGTAAAACATTTATAATAATAATTATTACCATTATTATCGATAACCACTATTAATATTAATATTAATATTAATTATTTTAATTAAAATAACAATTATTATGATTATTTTTATATTTATAATAATTATTATTAGTTATTAATTAATTTTACCAATAATTGCTATTAATTAATAATAAGATTAATACTAATTATTTTTTATAGTTATTATTATTTATTTTTATTAATTTATTGTTAAATAAAAATTATTAATATTAATAATTATTAATATTAGTTATTATTAATAATATTGATAATAATAGTTTTTATTCTTAATATTATCAAATATTATTTTTTATTATTAAGTATTAATAATATATTAATGTTAGCAGTTATTGATTTTTATTAATATTAATAATTATTTTTTATTAACAGTGATAACAGTTATTAATAATATTATAATATTAATTACAATAATTATTATTAATATTCATTAATAATAATAATTTTTATATTTATAACAATGCTAATAATTATTACTGATATTAATAATTAATAATATTTCTTAATATTAATATTAACATTAATATTAATATTAATATTGATAATTATTATTTTTAAAATTATTATGATTATTATTTTTAACATAATAAGAATTGTTATTGTAATTATTATTGTAAATTATTAATTATTATTATGATTAATTATTATTTTTAGTATTAATTAATTAATATTATTATTATTATATTATTATGAATTATTATGATGTGGCAGAAATCATCAACATAACTAGCATCGATAGTCCCACCCCATTCTACTCCTTCCCACTCCCACATACAACAAATCACTCCCATCCACCCGTAGGGGTGAGTAAGAACATCAGAAACCAAAAAACCAAACCGAAAAATCGAAAAACGGGTTAACTGGTTCAATTTTTCTAAAAAAATTCGTTCAGTTAACCGAACCGAAAAGATTTTGCTGTTTCAGTTTCGGATTAGGTTTCAGCATTTGATATTCGGCTAAACGCATGGTTAACCGTTAACCGAAACCAAAACTTAATTTTTTTTAAAAAAATACTAAATTTTATATTAATCAAGTGTAGATTTTATAATTGTTAAAAGACTATGTTGTAAGAATCGACTCAGCAAGCGACTCGGTCGGAAGAGTGGGTTGATGGTTCCACTAGCTAGACCGTTTGGACCAGATCAAGTCGGTTGAGCCGTTTATCGGTTGGACCGACATGACCCGGTCAATAAAAAAACATATTTCCTTATATTTCCTTCTAACATTGTTTCCTTAAATCCCTTACACAAATGAGAGAAATATTACATAACATTAATTTAACATCAGTTTACGTTGAGTTCCAACTTTTCGACACACAAAACACAATCAGTGAACAATCCACCTATAGTGAACGTCACCCACTCACAAACAGATATACATAACAAAACCACCACTACTAGAAAAGCACAAAATAACGACGGAATTCAGCGACGGAAAATTATAACGACGGCCTTGGCGACAGATAATGTAATGGCCCGAACCTAAGACTCATGATAATTACTTTAAATTATCCTAATAAACAATTAATCAAGTTGCGTGCCGCATTTTAATTTAGCATTTTATGTATATGTATGTATATTTGTGCATCGCAGGTTGAAACGATGACGTGACCTCAAAATGGACCTCGTAATGCTCCTTAATAATTCATTCCAGTGCTAATAAATATTCGAATGCCCCCGAATAAAAATTAGCCTAATTATCAAAGGCTAAATGAAAAACGATGACGATAATAATAAACGAACAAATATAGTAACAAAGTAATATAATAATAAAAGTTATGTGTATATAAAAGGTGAGTGAGGCATTACTCAAAAATGAAAATATTTCAGCCAAATTTTGCACTCAAAAGATATATAATCTCATTTATTAACTTCAGCTAAAAATAATATTTCAATTATCTATATATATTTATATATGCAATGAAGGAAAAAAAAATATAATCTTTATATAATAAATAGCAGAATGATGGTGTCTCAAAAACTTTCCCTCCTTTATCCCAAGCATATGGTGCAATCCCGCCTAATTTTCACAATTTTAAATTTTAAATTTAAACTTAAATCTAGATAACACATAATAGTAATATTTTTGTAATTGCCAAATACTTAAATGAGCTTCATTTGCAGAATGTAATTAAATCACTGCCATACAAATTATTCCTCAATTAAATCTGATTCGTTGATGCAATAATTTTTAAAAAAATTAAAAATAAAATTGTAACCATATCCTCAATAACTTCATCACCCACGTCACCCCACAATTACACTTCTACACGACAGTTTCTTCCTCCCCTACTCCAACGTCCGCACCCCCAAAACCAGGATTCTAGATGCATGTCTCCATTCCCCTTCTCCGTTCCCCCCTTTCAATCCTCCATCATTTCTTAGGAGTCCAAAATTACATTTCTTTCTCTCTCTTTTTTCTCAATTTCAATCTCCATGGCTGATCTCTGCGTAGCCTAAGTCTCTCTCTTAATTACTCTTTCTATCTGGGTGATTTCTCTTGATTTTTTGTTTTCTTGCTCCAATTTTAGCCTGATTTGTTGATGTTCTTGCAGAGAAAAGCCCGGTGTTTTATGGATTTCTGGAGGTATTTATTAATGATTGTTCCACCTGCTAGGGCTTGAGCTGATTGTGAATATCAAACGTCTTCTAATTGTCAGCATGAAGAGAATACCAAGATGGATGAGGTCACTACAATGAGGTAATCAATCCATTTTCTTTTTTCATCTTGGCTATGTCTTTCATTTTTCGTTATCTCATAACTGAATTTGATAAGTTCTTGGATTTATTCCTTTTTGCTTAGCTATAATAGTGGGGGATTCACCACTCCAATGGAATTGAAGAGAATTTATTAAGAAAATGATATTGTTAATTAAACGCAAACAATTCTATATAATGAAGGCTGATCCCAGAAGAGAATAGTGTGAAGATGAACAAATCCCAATTTCCAAAGCACCTAAGTCAAGATGAGAGATTGAAATCTGAGTTCTCAATTTCCTCCTCCCTGTTTCTTCTTTTATTTTTTTTGTTCAACATATCTTCTCGATTATTTTTTTTATTGGAGAAAGAAAAATTGAGCCAAGAATTTGATTTTTTCCCCTCTTCACTTTTAGAATGTAATATAAGTTGATGGAAGCAAGGGGAAACTACATAGTGTGACTTACATTACCATGAGTAGAGAATGAAGTCCTTTGGAGAGCTGAGATTTTAATATTGAGACCGGTCATAATGTGGGTGAGAAGGGGTGAGTAAAGATATTCTACTATTACTTTTGCGGTGTTCCTAATTGTGAATGGGTAATTGTAATAGTAGAATATATTGTTGCTTTTCTGGTGCTACTCACTTTCATATTCCTGTTGCCTTCTCCATAAAGCTCCAGTTTGATTTTTACTTATTCCTTGCTCTTTGTGCGTGTGTGTGCCTTTGCGTGTGTGTGCGCGCGTGTGGTGTCGCATAGAGATGTGTCCATGTCTCTACAATTAACTGGCAATGTGAAATAGAAAAGGGAGGGATTGTAAACATATGGGCCAAAGAAATGGCGTTTACAGTGAAGATGAGGGAGTGAGACAAGATGGAGGAGGTGAGAATGTCGATAAGGAGAATTCAAAAATAGGGAACTGTGAAAGAGTTGCGGACGTTCTGGGTTGACTCGAATGTTCTAGGATATATTGTAGAAAGCGTGCTTATAATAGTGGAATATATTGTAGAAATATTAATGTTTTATTTCCTTTCTTTTGATTCAATTTTTTTTGAAATTTATATTGTAGGGTTTTCTCTTTTTTGCTTTCTTTTTTTTGGGGTGGGGGTTGGATCAGTTTTCATATTGAAGATATTTAGTAGGTGGTAGCAATTGAGTTTTGTTTTGAAGTTACGATTCTCCTCTTTGAACATTACAGGAAGTTGTTTGACAGTTTGGTGATAGGGCACATGTGAAATAACTTTGCCAGAGATTTTTGAGGTTGGTTTGCTTTTTCATGTGTTTGATCGAATGATCTTTATAGAATATGTAGTGTGGTCGAAGAGAGGGTGGTTTCCTTGTAAATGTAAGGTGTCAACCCCCCCCCCCTTCAATTCCACTTTTAGCATTTTCGTACATCTTGATCTAATCATCTTTGTTTTGGGTGTATGTGAGCATGATGTGTCATGCTCTACATCATATTCGACTAGAGGCCCTCCACAAAATATTTTCACCTTCTCTATACTTTATTTTTCTTACATCTCGATCTAAAATTATATTTAATGCTATGGTTGTCGCCTTTGTTTAAGGTGTATGTGGCATGTTGTTATGAGCATGATGTATCCTGTTGTTTAAGGTGTATGTGGCATGTTGTGATGAGTATGATGTATCCTGTTCTACATCAAATATGACTAGAGGCCCTCTACAAATTGTTTTCACCTTCTCTATACCGCATTTTTCTTTGTTCTGCATTTGACCTCCTCTATACTTCATATTGGTATTTGCTTTACTTCAACAGATCTTCTAGCCTTTCATGGATGCAAATTTGCAGCCATAATCTTGAAGACGACATAAGATGTTGAGCCAGGAATACATGAATTGGTCCAATTGTTAACGGCCATGGTTAGGGAGCTACTTCAATTATTTGGTTCTAAGATATGGTGGCATGATGGAATAGTTCCAATTCTTTGACAACGATTATCAAAGAACTTATATTTAGTCAAAGTGAAAAATTATCATC
This sequence comes from Selenicereus undatus, assembly GCA_017589665.1. Taxonomy (NCBI): domain Eukaryota; kingdom Viridiplantae; phylum Streptophyta; class Magnoliopsida; order Caryophyllales; family Cactaceae; genus Selenicereus; species Selenicereus undatus. Next base: position 4,974,733 of record JACYFF010031956.1, on the reverse strand, counting down.
TTTGTTTGTTAGACTGGAACTTTGATCTTTCAGTGGTATTGTTTCATTTCTCCTGTTACTTGTCATTGTTTTATACTTAGCCCTCGAGTTTTTATGGTATTGGCTTCTCTAATGATGATTAACACCCCTCGGCATGCTGAGTAACGACTTTCATTGCTCCACAATCGTTCCACTTTGTATTCTCTATTCAGAATCCTAACACTAATAACACGCTAATAGTTTTTAATCGACCATGTATATTGTCCACTTCGTACATGTTACCTTATAACGGTAGTATTACTCGCTTTATATGTCTCGTTCATGTCATACGTTCAAGTTATAGAATCTGTTTCATATAACAATCAATTGTTTACAAAGATTCATTTTCTCGTCATACATAACACAAATGGGATTTGTTAAAGATGGATGTCACGATACTTCCTATTTTTGCCCCTTTCAAATGAGCCACTTTTTTTTATTTTTTAGACGTTATCAAATTTGCTATTTTATAGGAAACATACAACTACTAATTGAATTTGATAAACCTAATTTCTGCACACAAAAAAAGAAGAAAAAAAGTCAACCTCTTAGACAATTAAACCAACAAATTTTGGTTAACCTTTTACTGTTGAATGCCGAACAATTTATGTGTACGTGTAGTTTACCAATTTATGACCACTATATACATATATACATACATACATATATACATACATACATACATACATA
>JACYFF010031956.1:4955804-4969025 GCA_017589665.1 Selenicereus undatus | reverse complement strand
AATAATAATAATAATAATAATAATAATAATAATAATAATAATAATAACTCAAATGATTATGTCAATAATGTCGATATTATTAATAAACACAAAACAAGCTATATCACTACGCTTGCGTAACCTCCATTAAGCAAACGTTAGCAGTATTAGATAAGGGGGCAAAAATAAAATAAAATAGAATCAAACTAGTTGAATAAATTATTGGCGGGCTAATTGTTAAGAAAGGTCTCGAAAGTTTAAATTATTCATTAAGCCAAGAAATGTGATAAAACTTCCAAATCTTTCACTAATCGAGAAAAATTATATATTTTGAGTAGAATTGAGGCCACCTCTGTCGCTTCAAGCTGCAGCCAATGATTTTCACTAAAACGGAGAGAGATTTTCAAAGACCAGGTACGTACATTGCCTGTGCTCTTCGAAAACTCACATGTTCCTCAAACTATACAAAGTTCATATATTGTTCAATATAATGAATCATTTGATGCAATATTTTGTCACTAAGCAAGTGGCCCCATTAATTATCAATTATCAGGGCTTATACCCTGCGACTTACCAGCGCGGCTACAACCCAGGCTTCCCGATTGGGCTGGGAGGCGTGCACCTATCTCAAGATCCTGCAAACGTCAATAGGGATTCACTTCCAGATAATAACCGGCAAATCAGTTTCACTCATATATTCTCTCTGTCCTATGTGCAAAACAAGATGTTTTGAAATACGGGCGCCCAACTAATTTAACTCAACTTATTTTATTGCATAGGGATGTATGTATTGAGTTTCGGCTTATATTTCAAATGTTTTTATGTTTTCCATTTTAGGTAAATGATCAGTGAACAGTCCTCCTCCTGGCAAACCAGAGAGTAGCAACAAGTGAAAGGGAGTTCCAATTCCTTTTGCTGAAGATTCACTAGTCAAAAGCTCACAGTAATTTATAGGCTAGCACTTCGAAGAACCTAATGGCTGTATATTCCATGGATGTTGCGTTTGTTAATATTTGGTAAACATATGTTGAGTTATTATGTGTATCAGAAATTTTATAAATAGATCAGCGTGTGTTATGTCACTTATTTGGTGAGACGGGCAATTAAATGGGCAACGCAATGATACAGGTAATTTCAGTTAGCCTTGTTCTGTTACAGAACGGCGGTAATGCGTCCAATCAAAAGACTTCCGCTGCTAATCAATAATTTATGAGTAATTAGGTTGGACTAATTAGGCATTAGGAATTGGGGGCGTTGCGGATAATTTGTGTTAGGAAAAAGTTAGATTACACGACGAAAACCCAAATCCGTCACTAGGGTTCAGTACTGACAACAGAATATCCATCGCCATGTTGACAAAACATTAATTTATTTTCAATATGACAACGGAAATTTTGTCGCCAAGTGAAGAAATTCAAATTTTAAAAAAAATTGGGGTTAGCAATGGAATTTCCACCGCTAATTCCGCCACCGCCCCAATTAAATGAATCCAAATCTGGTATGAAATTCATATGACACCCACGATAGAGAGAGAGAGAGAGGCGAAATCGCTTAGCAAATCCCCACCGTCCACATCGCTGACCGCCCAACACAGCTATCTCCTGTCGTCGCCGACCACCGCCGCCGTCCTTCGCCATCGGCCACCACTACCACGCCCCTTAGCCTGTTGTTTGGAGCATTTTTGACGTAAATTTTCTCAACTAAACTAGTTCTAATTTCTACAGATTTTTGTATTACATTGTTAGAATTTCATATTTAGTTCATATTTATGTTGAAATGTGGTATTTGTGTGAGATTATTGCTCTAATTTGTTTCAAGATTTGGCTAAATGCGATTTGGGTTTAGGTTTGGTAATTTGAATTTAAAATTTGATATGTTGGTGGAATGAAATACTTTAGTTGATAATGTTGTTGAAATGTGGTATTTATGTGAGGTTATTGCTCTAATTTGGTTGAAGATTTTGCTCAATGCAATTTAGGGTTTAGGTTTGGTAACGTGAAGTTAAAATTTGAGATGTTGGTGGAATGAAATGCTTTAATTTATAATTTTGTTGAAATGTGATGTTTGTATGAAGTTGTAGCACTAATTTATTTCAAGATTTTGCCAAATGTAATGTAGGCTTAGGTTTGGTAACTTTAAGTTGAAATTTAATATGTTGGTGGAATAAAACACTCAAGTTTGGATGAATTATTAATTTTTTGAAATTCGTATGAATATAAGTATATTTGTAGACATTTATGAGTAACCATAAGTACTATATAATTGAGTGCTTATGCATTGTTATGTATTTGAGAACTTACTTGGAAAACTATTGGTTGTGACTTGATTGTTATTGTATGAATGAATTTTCAAATAGTTGTTAGCTAACTGTTATGATGTCTGAGTAAACAATTGATATGTGCAATCGTTATATATTTGTATTTGCCTTTGTTATCAACTATTTCAGGTATGGACTCCAGTTCCCGACGAGGTAAGTCCTCTAATCAAGGTAGAGGACGAGGGCATAGGAGCTCCGCCGTAGATCCCACCGCCATGGACGTTGATCAATCTTCCCCCAAGTATCTCAGACCCCAGTTCAGCCAGGAGCAACAATGGCTAGTTACATACCAGGTCTTTCAGGACCAATCCCTCCCCCATTTGAGGCTTTCAATCATCAGACCTCATACAACTAGACAACCATGTACAGTCAATTTGCCTATAACATTTCTCCAAATCCCCCTTTTGTCAACACTGTACAGCCTACTCCCCAATCCATTGACCCTAACACAAACCAGTCCCAAGAAAATATTGCAACTGGAGAGAGTGAAGCACAATCTAGTCATAAGAGCATTCAAACAAAGACTTGGATTGAGATAAATGGTAATGGGTAAGTCTTCAATTATTATATGTTACATACTTCAAGTATTTTGCTTAACAACTAATCAATTGGATGTGTTTTGTTCAATTAGGTTTCTCCCTAATGATGGTGTTGTTAGTAGGATTTCTCTCATATTTCAAAGTAAATATGACGAAGCTTGGCCTACTTGGGGTAAAGTGCCCAAACCTGTACGGGATCTGTGGTTTGGAGAGTTTAAGGTAACACAAGTCAGTACATATTAACACTTTGTGTGAAGATGATAAATTACTATCTTATTATTTGATGTGTTTGTTGTGTTCGTAATTGCAGAAATGGTTTACTTGGATGAAGACCGTATAAGAAAAAATTTTCAAAACAAAGGCAATGCACGCCTGAGAGACTTCCTTGGCAAAGCAATGAAGTACAACAAGAAACCTGTTTGACTTGGTGATGCTCAATGGGAGGAACTCCAACAATACTAGGCAAACGAAGCTTACAAGAAATTGCGTGAAGCAGCCCAAAAGAACCGACTAGATACTCTAGAAAGTGGTGGCCCATCTCTGCACACTTGTAGCTCGATCCCTATGCATGAGCATAGAAGGCTTCTGGTAATGAACTTTGCTATATTTTTTTTTTAATTTTAATACGCTATGCCACTTTGAATGTAGTTTGACGGATGTTTCATATAATTTTGTTTGGCACGTTGAGGGAATAACTTGAGACGGATCCCACAATTGTTGAATTATTCAGGCGCACTCACAAACTCCTTGGCAAAAAAGATGCCCCTTGGATTGACAAGAAATTACAAACAACATATGTAAGCTACTCTCAATTATCAATCTTTATTAGTAGTTCAAATTGGATCCATATACTTTAACTTTATTAACTGTAACATATATTATTTTTTGCATATGTTGTGATATTGTAGGAATTCTTTGAATGCGAATTTCGAAATGCAATAAACTCCCAAGAGGCGTGGGATGACACTTCTCAAAATCCATCCCAACCACTTCCAAATCCAAATGAGTTATGGGTGAAGACATACAAGAACAAAAAAGGCCGTATTTATGGCATTGGCGATAAGGCTATCAAAATTAGGGAATCCTGTCACTTCAGTCCCACTCAGCGAGCCGGTACAACTTCAATGTTAAAGTTTCAATGAACATTGTTATACGATAAGTTTATTTAATTGATATACTAATGTTAGGTACTTCACATAAATGGTTGTCAACAGGTGCAGGTTATATGCCATCCTAACAAGAGCTGAATGATTTAAGGGGTGTAGTAACCAACTTGGGGGGTGAGCTAACTTCACAAGCTGAAAGTTACCGGTTGCTTATGGAGAAATGTAAACAACTGGAGGAATCCAACAAATTGCTCATCCAAAGCAACCAGCAATTGAGCCAGCAAATGATGAGTATCGATCAGCGATTACAAGCATTTTTTCAAATGCAATAGCTTTTGGCTCGGGATCCCAACCACCTGTTCTTCAACAGCCACAACATAATGAGGATGAGGATCAAGAAGATGATGATCCTCACCTTGGTGACTAAGTACGTTGCGGTTTTTCCCAAGTTGGTGGTTCTCCTTATTGGTTCTTTATGGAATACACGGCTTGGTGCTCTTGGTGCTTGCTTCTCCCTCTTCTTTTTGGTGCTTGCTTGCTTCTTCTTAAACAATGGTTAGCTGCTTCATTCATTCCTCTCCTCTTGGTGCTTGCTTCTCCTCTTTTTCTAACTTAGTTTCACTTTGATTAACTAGCAACTTGTGGTTTATTTGGAGTTTGTGGTTTGTAATAAGTACCCTTTGTTTGGGACTTATTGTTTGTGAATTGAAAACAATTGGTTTCAAGTGTTACTTTGTATTTGATATTCCACATGTTTGTGGTTTGAAAATTATTGAGAACGCTTCGAATGCAGTCACACTCGAAGCCATTAGATGTTCATGGAGTGGCTACGCTTTGGAAATTTCGTACAGGGATTTAAATCTATATACTGAGGGATACGATCAAAAATAAGTGTTTTTATTTTAAAAAAATAACAAATCTAGTGACGGACTGGTGACAGAATATGAGATTTTTACTCCGTTGCTAACTTCCCTGCCATTTCATCACTCGCCAAAATTTGGTTTGTCGCTACGACCGTTGTTGGGTTCGTCGCTAGGTATGCAGCGACGAGCAAAAATCCGACAGCCCTTTTCCGTCGCCAAATCCGTCGTTGAATTCAAAATTCCATCGTTAATCTACCTTTTTCTGTCGTTGATTCTGTCTTTATTTGGACTTTTTTTGTAGTGCACTGTCCGCAAGTCAAAGTAATATAGATAACTAGAAGTATTATACATACTAACTAGCTTGCAAACATCACGATTCACAAGAACCAATAACTTTAAACATCATCATCGAAGTCAAATCCATCATAATAACCACTGGTTCCTGCTCTGGTTTCATCAAATGAAGACAAGTCTAATCCTTCTGGCCCCGAGAACATAACCAAATCATCTTCATCATCACTATCGTGATGATCACCATCTTGAGTAGCATCATCATCGCCATCAAGATCAACTTGCAAAATTAATTAAAAATAATTTGAATTGGTATTGTATAAAGCTTTGAAATTATTTAATTTTCAAAGAAGAATATACATTATGAACCAACTTTAGCTTTGGCTCTTGGGTCACGAGGAGTTTGGTTTGCTTGTTCATTATGGAGCATTTCTTCTACATCATCATAATCTAGTTTGTTGTCGGGGTCATCCTCAACAATCTAAAAATCAATTCTTTCCACACAATCAATATCAATTGGATCATAGGGCCTTTTCTTGCTATGAAGCCTATATTCACATAAAAAGAAACATTAAAAGTCACATTATAATATAAAAACATCAAGACAAATCAAAAAGGGTTAAAAATTAGTTACCTATTCTTCATCCGAAGATTATAATGTACATAAACAAGATCATTCAACTTTTCATGCTCTAACCGATTCCTCTTCTTTGAATGTATGCGCTCAAAGATACTCCAATTTCTTTCAAGCCCCGAAGAAGATGCAGTTTGACTAAGAAGCTTTATAGCCAACTTTTTAAGATGTGAGCAATCATGCCCAAATAATCTCCACCATTCATCGACATAAATTCCACAAAGTCACATTAATTTTAATAATAAAAAAAAAATAATTAGATTTTTAAAAACAAGGACAACCCGATGCACAAGCATCCTTCGTTCACGCAGGGTCCAGGAAAGAGCAGCACCCTAAGGGGTGAATTGTAGGCAGCCTAATCTGACTTTGTCAGTGGCTGATTCCACGGTTCGAACCCGTGACCTTTTGGTCACACGGAGACAACCTTACCGTTGCTCCAAGGCTCCCCTTCAAAAATTATAATTACATTATGTTATCAAATAGAAGCATACCTGGGTGAGTAGTTTTGCTGTTAGCCAATGCTAACTCTCTTCCAAATCCTTTCTCGCGGTCACGAAAGATCCTAGTCTCATCAAGAAGCTTAGTCTTGTTAGCACCGGTGATCTTAGACTCAATAACCTCAAGTAAACGAACCATAACCTCAGGCTTTTTGGCAAAAGCTATTTTAATCATACTAAAATGTGGGGTTTAACCAATAAGCAACGGCGTGGATACTCTTATGCAATTGATGATCCCATCTCTCCTTCACAATTCCAGTGTGAAGCGCATACAACCTTTTCTTATTCTTAAAGATCTCCTTGATTGTCTTTTTTACTCTGTGCATCCCTTCATAAACATATCCTAAAGTCGGTTTCTCATCGGAATCAACAATGCGAAGCAATCTCAAGAGAGGAGCAACAATCTTCATAATAACCGAGCAATCATTCCGAAATTTAGAATGTAGAATGACTTCTTTCATTGCTTTATCCTTTGATGACCTAGAAGGTCTCCACCCATTAAATTCAGGACTAGCAACGATAGCTTGCAAATCTAACTTATGGTCATAAAGACTTTTTAAAGTAATGAAAGTGGTGGCAAACCTTGTTCCCCAGGGCGCAATATTTCCTTCCACCCTATCCTCCTCCTCAACTAACCCAAAGTCCATTTGTGGTTGTAAACAAACACAGTCACCTTAGATACACGTTGAGCTAAACTCACAATATGAGGCATTTTAGCAATATCTTGCAGAATTAAATTTAAACAATGTACAGCACTTGGAAACCAACAAATATTTCCATATTTCTCATTCAACAATCTTCCAGCAGTTTTGTAGTTGCTACCATTATTGGTGACAAGATGCACAACATTTTCAGCACCAACCATATCAACAATTTTCACAAACAAATTGCAAAGTGTTTGTGCATCAACAACAAAATCAAAAGCATCAACAGATTTAATGAAACTAATCCCTTTAGGATAATAAACAAGAAAGTTGATCAAACTTTTATGCCTACCATCTGTCCATCCATCACCCATAATAGTGCACCCAGTTTCTTTCCAAACATTTCTATAAGAGTCAATAAGCAATTTAACTTCATTTTTCACTTCTCCTAAAAGTTTGACTCTTAAATCATTATAACTAGGGCCCTTATACCCAAAACCAATGGAGGCAATAACGTCTATCATTTGTTGATAGTAAATAGAATTAGCACACTTCAAAGAAATGCAACAATCATAAAAGAATCAAGTTACACACAAATCAAATTGCCTCCCCTTTTCCGGACTTTGTAATGAAGCTTTAATTGAAGGCTGGGAGCCAGGTGTAGCCCCCGAAGGAAATAAGAAGTAAGACCAGAAGCTGACTTTGTACTTCCACTCCCCCCTTCATTAATTGCAATTCCTTCATTGTGTATTTCAAAACCAGAAGATCGGAAGAGATTTCCTTATTCACTAGTCATTCACCGCTCTAACTTTTATTGAGCAACCTCTATCAGCTTTTCAAGCATTCGATAGCGAACATCATTGGGGACCTTTTTACATTGAGCCACACCCCCACTTTGCCCAGCTAGGTGCATTTTCATCCTATTAATTCCCTCACCTTTGATTACTTTTTCACAAAAGCTGCAAAGTAGCAGCTTTTTCTCATCACTAGAGTTTGCCATTGTCACATGAGCCCATGCCGGATCAAATTTTTGACGAATAGACTGAGCATTAACTGTTGAGAAATTTGGAGTTGGAATGGATGGTGCTGAGTTAGAATCCATATTTTCTTACAAATTAATTTAATTACGTAACATCAGCCCTTATTTTCTTCCTCCTAATTTTTATGAAGTTAACTACAAATGAATTTAACCAGAATCCATAACATTGTTAGGACTTAGGACCAGGAAATTCAAAAGATTCAGATTCTTATCATGAATTTGGCCATTAATTTGCCATGTAAAAGATTTCATAAGTCAGACATAACATATTAACATCCATGTTTTAAAAAGTCAAAAAGAGAGATGAAGAAATCAGGCAAGGGATCACTGGATCAATACCTAACAATTTTGAAAACCCCACGTCGTCGGCTGTAGCTCACGTTGTCGGCTCGTTGCCTCCTTGCTGCACCGCTGTGTCAAGTTCGAGACTAGAGAAAGAGAAATGGAGAATCAAAAAGAGAGTGAAAGAGTGAGAGTCGAGTAAAAAGCTGAGGGACACAGGGCCCCGACATTACGCCAACCATAACAGAGGAGGAAAGATAAAGGAAAAGAAGACTAACCAGAGTCGTAATGTTGGAATCTGTAGCCGAAGCGAGGAGTCGACCGTCGTGCGACGAGGGCTGACCGGATGAGGTGTTTGAGGAGTGAGAAGCACAGAAGGACGCCAGGAGGGAGTTGAGCGAGAGGGAAGCAGCGAGTCTAGGGTTTTGGTTTTCTGGGCTGAAATTTGCTTCGCTTTTGTATTAAAACAGAAATCCCGGTCGACTCGCAGTTATCCCGGGTGAGCCGAGTGAACCAGGTCGACCAGTTCGTCCGATTTTTTACGGTCAATAGTCTGCGCGAGCCAAAAGCATTTCCGGACCGGCTAGGCCCTCGGTTCCCGGTCGGACCGGCCAGTCCGGTCTGGTTTTTAAAACATAGCTCTTTTTCACTCTCTCATTCCTTAAAATAAATATTACTGTTGCCCACTCCCACCTATTTTCAATATGATTTTTATTAATAATAATAATAAATATTTTTGTCATAGTTATTATTGTCAATTATTAACAACAATTATTATTATTATTATTATTACAATTATTTTTAATTTTTAACTATTATTATTAACAATTGTTAATTAATAATAATATCATAGTTAATATTTCTAATATTAATAATAACTATTATTATTATTAATTATTATTAATAATAATTTATTAAATATTACTCAACAATTATTAATGATAATTATTATTAATATTAATTATTATTTTTAATGATATTAATAGTTATTATTAATATTCTTCATATTATTAATTACTATTTTTAATTTTTATTAATAATATTAATAATAAGAATTTTTATTCTTAACATTATTAATTATTCTTTCTATAATTATTAATTATTATTAATATTTGTAGTTAGTAGTTTTTATTAATACTAATATTAACATTAATTATTGTTATTATTATTAATAACTGTAATAATAATTATTACTATGGTATATTAATAATAATTATTATTGTAACGATTACTAATATTCATTAGTAATAATAATAATTAGTAAAACAATTATAATAGTAATAATTATTATTAATTGCTAATTATTAATGATAATTAATATTAATATTAATGTTGACATTAATATTAGTTATTGTTATGAGTAATAACAATTATTATGATTACTATTATTGTATTTATAATAATAATTATTAATTATTAATTAATTTTACTAAAAATTATTATTAATTAATAATAAGATTAACACATTATTTTTAATAAAAATTATTGTTATTAAATATTATTAATTTACTATTAAATAACAGCTATTAATATTAATAATTATTAATATTAGTTATTATTAATAATATTGATAATAATAGTTCTTATTCTTAATATTATCAAATATTATTTTTATTTTTATTAAGTATTTATAATATTAGTAATTATTGATTATTATTATTATTATTATTGATAATTAATTTTTTTATTAACAATGATAATAATTAGTATTAATATTAATAATAGCAATTACATTTATTATTATTAATATTCATTAATAATAATATTTATAATTATAAAAATTATAATAATTTTTATTCATATTAATAATTATTAATATTTGTTAATATTAATATTAATATTGATAATTATTATTTTTAACAATTGTTATGATTATTATTAACATGATAAGAATGATTATTTTAATTATTACTGTTAATTATTAATTATTATTATTATGATTAATTATTTTTTTGTTTGTTAATTATTATCACAATCATTATTATGAATTACTATGACATGACAAAAATCATTAACGTAACTAACATCGATAATCCCAGTCCCTTCTACTCCTTTCTACTCCCACATATAACAAATCACTCCTGTCCACCCATAGGGGTGAGCAAAAATATCCGAAACTAAAAAATCGAATTCGGTTGACCGAACCGAAAAAATTGTGTTGTTTCGGTTCCGATTTAGGTTCAAGCATTTGAGATTCGGTTAACCGTATGGTTAACTGTTTACTGAAACCAAAACTTCACTTTTAAAAAAAAATTCTAAGTTTTTTATTAATGAAGTGTAGATTTTATAATTATTAAAAGATAGGCTAAACATAGAATAATGTGTAAATTAATATTTAGTGTCACAAATAATTAAATTAATTAAAAAAGGAGTAAAAATTGAAAATTAACAATTTAAATTAATGGTTAACCAGTAACCAAACCGAAAATATGGTTAATCGAACTGAAAGTCCAGTTAGCCGAGATTTTTTGTTCGATTACGGTTCACATTTTTACCGAACCGAAAAATTCGGTTAACCGAAAGCTTCGGTTCACAATTTTTGCGAACCGACTTTCCTGTTAATCGATTCTGATTAGCTGAATTTTTGGATGGATACTTGTTCCCCTTAAATAAGGTATTGGATTCGAGTCTTGTAAATGGAGAAAATTTATGATAGGAGAGCTTTACCCCTGATTAGAACAACAGCAGCTCGATTCCAATGAAATGGAGGATCTAAGATAAAAAAAAAAAAAAGTCACCCATGAATAATTGCATTTTTAAAACATGAAGAAGATCTTCAACTTTCAAATAAATAATACAAATTTTACTGCTGCTCGATTTCAAAACTATAACAATCTTATCATGAATAATATTCTATGACATAATACTTTTAATGTTGATAGAAGATCTCATGATCCATACCGTATTTATTTAAAAGTTATATAATTCATCCAATGTTTTCATCAACACCAATTAATTGCAACTCTCGTAAGAATTGTAGTATTCTTGTGACAACCTTCTTTCTCTTTTTTTAACTACTTTGAACCATTTAACATTTTAACTAAAGAAAACAAACAGAACTTGAGCTGCCATTTTGTCGGGGAAAAAAAATAATTCAATATTGCTCTGTCCAAATTAAAATTTGATCAACCCTTAAAGAAACTGAACATAAATAAGTTACCGTCTTCAATCACGACCTGATGACATGCTCTGATAGGATATGTCTAATAACATGAGTTAAGTACAAATAATTTTGAGTCCATAGAAATAAGCTCAGATTAGTCAAATTCAATAAATATTAATTCTAATACGTTCATTTTTTAATGATATTTGTACGCGTTTTATTGTCAAGTAATTTAGATTTAGGGGTGAGTAAGGTTCTCGATTATCCTAGAATTTATTCTGAGCAGGTCAAACAGTTACGGTTTCGATTCCTAAAAAAGAGAAACTGGTATAATCGGTTTCGTTTTCGATTCTCAAAAAATACCCGCAACCGGAACGTGGAGCCTGTTTAGAGAGAAAAAAATGAATAATTTTTTATTTTTAGTACATTTTCTTTTGTTTTTCTATTCTTTTTCTATTTGATTTTTTTCGTTACAAAAAATTGACTCTTTAGATAGAGAATGTAATGCAATATCAATTAATAAACTAAGATAAAAAACTGGTTGAAGAATGAATCATCATATTTTTCAAGTAAATAAGATAAAAAAAATACAAACTTAATTAATAAACTAACTTTCTTTTTTGTGTAAAGATGGAAGATGAACATAGGAAAAGATCAAATAAATCAGAAAATTTAATTTATTAGGTCCTACAATTTGAACATTATGCGTAACGAGTATCTTGTAATCGGAACCGGAAGCGGAGGTTGTAGTTCCGATTCCCAAAAAATTAGGAACCTATTTGATTGGTTCTGATATCCGGAACCGCTCACCTCTATTTAGATTATTTCAATTCAATAGAAATAAGTTTATATAAATTTAACACCAGTTTACATAAGTTCAATTTATGTAAGTGTGGTGAAATAAGTTGGAAAAAGAAGTCATCTTCTTTCGAACTTATTTTATTTTTTATGGTAAGTTCAATTAAGTTGAAATATGCAAAACTTAGGTGAGCTCTGCTGCTCTTTCCAGGAACGGTCCTATTAAAGGAATGGATGCTGCTACTTATATAGACTAAAAATATGCGAATGTACGCATCCACATTTATTGGAATTTGATCAGTAACGACTTTCCTATAATGATTCCAAGTAGCTGCGGGTCACTGTCGCCAAATTACGTACTTGTAAAGTTGATGAGGACAGGTCAAAGCTAGGGCTTATTAAGAAAAGTCAATCTTTAGATATTATATTTATTCACTTCAACCTACGTCAACCTGCGTCAACCTATTTTAACCTAATTTAATTTATTTGAAAAAAAAATACCAATTTCAACCCACTTCAACCTATCTTAACTTACTTCAACCAACTTCAACCCACCCCCTTCATAATTTTAATAATTTGTAAAGTATCATGTGAGATTTAGGGCATGTTGTTTTCGTGGGTAAATTGGGTGCGTAAAAGGGTGAAGTAGGTTGAGATAGGTTAAGTTGGTATTTTTTTTTAGGTGAGTTGAAATAGTTTGAACTAGATTGAAGTGCATTGATGTAGGTTGAACTGCGTTGAAATTGGTATATTTTTTATGTGGTAGGTTGAAGTGGGTTAAAATAATGACAACGTAATTCATGTGTGATAATTTATGAAATTATCGAAATTTTGTGGAATTTTTGTTTATTCTTCCTTATTTTTTATTTTTATATTTTTTATATTCTTTATTTTTTATTTTTTTAATTTCTTATTTTTTAATTTTAAATTTTTATTTATTTTTATTTATTTTTTTATTTTTTAATTTTCTATTTTTTATTTATCTATTTTTTTATTTTAATTTTAAATTTTAATTTTTTATTTTAATTTTTTATTATTTTTTAATTTTAAATTTTAATTTTTTATTTTAATTTTTTATTATTTTTTAATTTTAAATTTTAATTTTTTATTTTAATTTTTTATTATTTTT
>JACYFF010031956.1:4927009-4949995 GCA_017589665.1 Selenicereus undatus | reverse complement strand
AGAAACTAGAAATTATATTCTTTTACGTCGGTCAATGGTTTTGTAATCGTTTTTCCTTCAATCCTTTTTCTCAGAGCTGTTTTGTGGGTCTTATAGAATCAATCTCTCTATGGGTAGGAATACCGATAGAGGTAAGGTTGCCTGTAGCTGGATCTCCCCAGACCCAGCGAAAGCGGGACAAACATTGGGTGTTTATTGTTGTTGTAGAAATTAAAAATTAAAAAATTAAAAAATAATAAAATAATAAAATAATAAACTAAAAAATAAAAAATAAAATCTAAAACTTAAAAAATAAGAAATAAAAAATAAAATTAAAAAATTAAAAATTAAAAAAAATAAATTAAAAAAATATATATAAACATAAAAAATAAATAAATAAATAAATGAAAATTAAAAAGTAAAAAATGAAAGATAAAAATAAAAAAATAAAACATAAAACATAAAAAATAAAAAATAAAAAATAAACATAAACACATAAAAAATAAAAATTAAAAAATAACAAAAAAAATGAAGAAATAAAAAATTTAAAATAAAAAAATTTAAAATAAGAAATTTAAAAAATTAAAAATTAAAATAAAAATTAAAAATAAAAAAATAAAAAAAAAGAAATAAGAAATAAGAAATTAAAAAATAAATAAGAAAAATAAGAAAAATTAAACAAATTAAACAAATTAAAAATTTTAAAAAGTTAGAAATTAAAAATTAAAAATTAAAAATTAAAATTAAAAATTAAAAATTAAAAATTAAAAAATTAAAAAATAAAAAAATAAGAATTTTAAAAAAATAAAAATTTTAAAAAAATAAAATCAAAAATTTAAAATTTAAAATTTAAAAATGAATATAAAAAAATAAAAAAAGAAAAAAGAAAAAATAAAAAAGAAATAAGAAATAAGAAAAAATAGGAAATAAGAAATAAGAAATTTAAAAAATAAAAAATAAAATAAGTAAATAAATAAATAAAAATAAAAAATAAAATATTAAAAAATAAAAATAGAAAATTAAAAAATTAAAAATTAAAAATTAAAAGAAATTAAAAATAACAAATAAGAAATAAGAAATGAGAAATTAAAAAAATTAAAAAAATAATAATAAAAAATAAAAAAAGAAAAATAAAACGTGAAAAATAAAAAATAAAAAATAAAAAATTAAAAAAATTAAAAATTAAAAATTAAAAACTGAAAATTGAAAATTAAAAACTAAAAAAATAAAAAATGAAATAGAATAAACAAAAATTTCACAAAATTTTGATAACTTCAGAAATTATCACACATTAAATACATTCTCATTATTTTAACCCACTTCAACCTACCACATAAAAAATATACCAACTTCAACCGTCTTCAACCAATATCAACCCACTTCAACCTACTTCAAGCTATTTCAACCCACTTCAAAAAAAAATACCAACTTCAACGTAGCTCAACCCACCTCAACCCACTTCAACCTATTTCACCTTTTTACCCACCCAATCTACCCACGAAAAGAACAGGCCCTTAGTGATTGTATTTGAGTTAACTTCTTTCTCTTGTTCTCCAAGTTATACTATGATACGGATTGCTCATATATAAACTAGGATGAATGCTTGTGTTAGTCGGGCTTAATGTTTTAGGCCCGACGGCCACTGAGGCTGCTTAGGGCGGCATCCTTAATTGTTCCCCCCAATTTATATAAGGAGATTTTAGGAGTTCAATTACGGTTACACACGCGACACAAAAACATAGACTCTCTCCTCCCCTCTCACGGTTGTCCAACCATCGTCAGCGGGTTTCGGGTTTAAGACATGAACCCTAAAGGCGACTCTAGTAGGCCCCCTCACATTCAGATCGACGTGGGCTATTCCCGACAGTCAACTCCGTAATCCAGGTTAGTCCTATGTGTTCATCAGTAGTATCAGAGCCTAGATTGATCGGATTAGTCCCGTCTAATGCGTTTAATGATTTGAGTAATAAGCGTTCTTGTTTTGAGAACATGACTCTATGATTAGTTGCTTAATTTTCGTAATTATGCAAGTTAATAGCACACATATGTGATTATATTGTCTACACACACAAGAATTGACAAAAGATTGAGACTTTATCGTTTTTAAGTCATGAACGCTTGTGCTTTATGAATCAGTATGCCCATATTGCAAAAAAATTCATGCATACTGTGCGATTATGTGTTAATCTGCCCCTGCCCATATTAGAATACAAGAAACATGATTAGTTGACTAATCATTATTATTATGCAATTAAAAAGCATGAACCGTTATATTACTAAGTGTAATTATGATGAATCAAATTCATGAATGCCTATGCCTTGTAAAATTAGCATGCTCTGTTTGCTATCTGTCATCAAAAAGACCAATTTTTCGATTAATAACTTGTGAACCAAACTGATTATGTGTTTTGGTTTATGCCTAACATCCTAAAAGCATAATTGCTCCCCAAACCCTAATTGTATAATCTCGGTCCTCAAAGAGCCAGATGTAACGCGCGGCCTTAGTGGCCGATAAAACCAAAATTTTGACGCATACCTCTAGTCCCATCCCGACCACCGTTATCTACGCCATGGGCCAAAACCGCTGTGGGCGGTGACAAGGCCTTTGTGGCTTTCGGTGAAACCATGAAATTACCCACTTTTAAATAAAAAAAGGGAGGGGGAAGAAAGTGTGGAAAACCGAAAGAGACTCAGATCCAAGCCTTACCCATCAGAAAACCACCCGGAGGGGACGCGTCGCCGACCCACACGCCGCCGACAGAGGCCGTTCTGGCTTCCTCTTTCCTCCTTTCAACACCGAGGTCCCTGATCTATGCGTTCCCGGTGACAATGAGTTGAAAATCGTCGTGGTAAGGGCACGTGATCCCCACGCGCCACTGCCTCTGTGTTGCATTGGGGGCGTGGGGCACACCATCGGACTCGATTCTGGCCGATCTACACGATGGCGGTGCTCATTCTCAGTTGGGGAAACGCGATCAGTGAGTTATGGCTCCCAGATTGAAGAGGGAGTGGCGTTTCTTGCGTCATTTGGGTGTAAAGTCTCGGCGGCCATGGCTACCCATAATGAGAGGGGGTAATGGTGGCGACATAGCAGGGGAAAGGTTTCTGGGCTCCATTATTCTCAGTAAGGGCAGAACAATTAAAGAGAGAGAGAGAGAGAGAGCGAGAGAGCTTCCTTCATAGAGTTTCGAGAGGCAGATACAAAGGAGAGGGAGAATGAAGACTAAGATTTAGGATTAAGGTAAGTGAGGGATAGATATGAGTGAGGCCACTTTTTTATGTTTTTGGGGCCTTTGTGAACGTTTTTATTTTGGGTCGATTTTTTTTTCGGGCCAGCTAACCCGCCTTGGTTCTCATGACCATATAAATCAATTCTATATGTTCATGAGTGTGTCCTATATTTTTTTAATGAGTTATATTCTTTTTGGCTTTATTTTTGCTTCATATTATTGTGTAAAATTTTTGATAATATGAAATTTTGAAGTTGAAATATATAACTTCGTGTTATATAATAGGTTTTTAGACAACATATCTCTCTAAGGTTAGTGTTCCACTTAAATCATGAGTTGCAACATAAATGAGTTGTTGTAGATTTAGGACCATAGATTTAGTAATTTTAGGTGATTTGAATTAAGCAAATTTTATTTTTTTGGGAAAAGGAGGACTGTGAAAATAGTTGATGGATTTAGAAAAGTAATAAAAATTATCATATATGGTAGTTGGTCTATTGATTTGAATCCAACTACCAATTTACATAAGATGTTCCCTCTCAGAAAGAAAGATAATGAGTTAGCAGAAAGACACATGTTAGGATATTCTAGTTAGATCATGGATCATAATTAGTCACAGCATATTACCCACAGAGTTCTGACTGTTTGTCTGTTTAGTTAACCAATAATTTAAAAACCCAAAAATAGTATTTCCAAATTTGTTCATTCGATTAGCTAACCTAAAATGGGGTTATTTTATTTCTTAAAATCAAAAGGACCCATTAAAATCTCAATTAATACATGATTTTCAAAAAAAAAATCCAAGAAATTAAAATTTTCTATGACCTTACCTTGTGATTTGTGTCTTAAGTTAACTATATGACATGATTAATGATTTTGAACATTTGTCATGATTTATGAAAAAAATCTACAAATTGTATTCAAGAATACATTACAATATTTTACTAAACAACAAAAACTGTTATATTGATTCAAGCATCCATTACAGTATTGAATGTATACCATGATGAAAAAAAAATAATATAGAAATAGTATTCGAGTATGAATCGTAATTTCTAACTAAACAATTGAAATATTCAAGCATGCATTATAGTTTCTAACTGAACAATGGAAACAGAAAATTACATTGATTCAAACATGCATGTAGTATTGAACGTATGCGATGATTTTAAAGAGAAAACTGAAAAATTACATTTATTAATGTTGAAGGCATATTTTGAAGGTGAATAAGTTAATCAAAATCGTTCTACAAACTTTATAAATTAAGATCAACTTTTTAATATTAAACTCGTCCCATATGTCTATTAATGCAATTTGATCCTACTGCTGGGGTTCCTAATCCAATGAATTCCCCCAACACCCCCTCAATATTATTCTAAACCCCAACTTGACCACCTCACTCAATTTTCAATAGCAAAACTTTTGAAGATATAGAGGACTATACTATTATCTACGTATATAAAAAAAGAAAGTCAAATTTTGTGGTTTCTTTTATATATCTTAACAGTAACTTTTGTAAATTATGAAAATCATATTATAATTTGCAATATAGATATTTGAAATTTTTTAATTGATGTAAATAAATAGGTAAGCAAACAATTTAGATACATGTGAAATAGTTTGCATTGTTGTTTCCACTAAAAATTTGAAACGCCAAGGAAGAAGATCAAATTATTAGAGTTTTTCTTATAAAAAAACAAAAATTCATAAATGAACAACATAAATAAAACATGAAAGAATCTAAACACAATTAAGTTACTAATACAATATAATATAATATAATATAAGCAAAATTTTTTTAACCCAAGTCATAAATCGGACAGAAATAATTAAGAATATAAATGAATCAAACCAAACACCACCACTATTAGTCAAGCCTGACAAAAACTACACCTAAAAAGGTGATATTACGAATTGTAGCAAGAAATAAATAATGGCATCAATTAGTGAAAGATTAAATATCAAGAAAAGAAAATTAAGCCACATATAGGAGGGAATTACAACAAAAAAGTACAAAATTTTCAATCAAATGCGATCAAACATTTTGACACTACTAATTACAAAAGAGGATGTCACTTGCTAACGAATTAACAAATTAATACAAATAAATATATGAGGAAGGGAACGATAATTATAATATATCTGGAAGTGACGTACAAAAGATCACTTTGACAAACATCACCAATGAGCAAGACAGCAGAATTGATTTCAACTATGAAACATATTCTGGTGCATAATTTCAACTATGAGTAAGAACTACTTGACTATTTACACTAATATTGAAGGTTCAAGAATGATATCTTTTTTTATCTACAATTTCCATAGTTATTTGTTAGTAACTACATAATTCATATTTTCATAATTATGGGATTATTTTTTATTGGGATTTGACTTTATTATTTAAAATAATACTAAAAGTATAGCCACTCCATAATCTTTATTTCAACCATTACAGAATTATACTTCTCGAGATTATGCTTTCCTTGGATCATTTTCTTAGTTGTTAATGATTTTTTTTCCACCATTACGGAATTATACTTCCTGGTATTATATTTCCCGGGATTAATCTTTTTCTACAATCTAGTGGTGATAAGGAAACAAAATGAATTCAAAATGTTTAAGAAGGATATTTTTTTATAATTTTCATAATCACTACTTATTTCATAATAATTTCTTTTAGAAAAAAAAAAACTCCATAATCCTCATTTCGCAATTATGGAATTATACTTCATAAGATTATACTTTCTTACGATTATTTCCTTATTAATGATTTTTTTCCTTACTACTATGTGAGAGATTTGAAAATTATAAATTAATTATTTTCAACAATCGGATGGTTGTGATGAGGAGAGAGAATGAATCCAAGGATTCAAAATCTCTAATTAATAAGAATGTAAGAAAATTTCACATCATCACAACATTGCTTTTATATATAACTAGTATAGATCCGTGCTTTGCACGGTGATTTATAAAATAGATAATAAGTTGTTTACAAAAGACACATAGCTGCTATTATTATTTAGAAAAGAAGACACAAATAAATTATTTAGTAAGTGATGTTGTTATAAGTAGAAATAAATTTTCATTATAAAAATTTAATAAGCCTAGTTATTATAGTTAGAATTTTTTCATATTATATACTTTTCTATCCTTTTCTTTTAGGGGATTTTCATCTTTGAAAATAGATTTACTCTTGTCACAATTTCATTCAAGTTATCTCAATATATAGTTACAACACGTCAAAATTAGTCATCCATGATGTGCTTAGGCTCCTCCTTTTAAAATAATAAAGTTAGGTGGGCTTTTGTTGAAAAATATGTCATCGAATTCTTATTTAGACAACATATTTCCCTAAGGTTAGTGTTCCAATTAAATCATGAGTTGCAACACAAATGAGTTGTTGTAGATTTAGGACCATAGATTTAGTGATTTTAGGTGATTTGAATTAAGTAAATTTTATTTATTTTTTTTTGAGAAAATGGGGACTGTGAAAATAATGGATGGATTTAGAAAAGCAATAAAAATTATCATATATGGTAGCTGGTCTATTGATTTGAAACTACTGACCAATTTATATAACATGTCCCCTCTCAGAATGAAAGATAATGAGTTAGCAGAAAGACACATTCTAAGATATTCTAGTTAAATCATGGATCATAATTAGTTGCAGTATATTACTCACAGAATTCTGACTGTGTATTTTAGTTAACCCATAATTTTAAAATCCAAAAAATAGTATTTTCAAATTTGTTCATTCGATTAGCTAACCTAAAATGGGGTTATTTTATTTCTTGAAATCAGAATTACCTATCAAAATCTCAATTAACATATGATTTTCAAAAGCCCAAGAAATTAAAATTTTCTATAACCTTACCTTGTGATTTGTGTCTTAAGTTAACTATATGACATGATTAATGATTTTGAACATTTGTCATGATTTATGAAAAAAAACTATAAATAGTATTTAAGAATATATTACAGTATTTTACTAAACAACAAAAACTGTTACATTGATTCAAACATCCATTACAGTATTGAATGTATGCCATGACAAAAAATATATAGAAATAGTATTCAAGTATGCATCATAATTTCTAACTAAACAATAGAAATATTCAAGCATGCATTATAGATTCCAACTGAACAATGGAAACAAAAAATTACATTGATTCAAACATGCATGTAGTATTAAATGTATGCGATGATTTAAAAAAAAAACTGAAAAATTACATTTATTAATGTTGGAGGCATATTTTGAACGTGAATAAGTTAATCAAAATCGTTCTAAAGACTTTATACATTAGGATCAACTTTTTAATATTAAACTCATCTCATATGTCCATTAATGCTATTTGATCCTACTTCTAGGGTTCCTAACCCAATGAAATCTCCTAACACCCCATCTATATTGTTCTAAACCCCAATCTAACCACATCACTCAATTTTCAAAACAGCAAACTTTGAAGATATAGATGACTGTACTCTTATCTACGTATGTAAAAAAGGAAGTCAAATTTTGTGATTTTTTAAAATATATTTAATAGTAACTTTTGTAAATTATGAAAATCATATTATAATTTGTAGTATAGGTATTTAAAATTTTTTAACTAATGTAAATAAATAGGTCACCAAATAATTAAAATTTAACCTAAGTCATAAATTGAACGGAAATAATTAAGAATATAAATGAATCAAACCAAATACCACCACTATTAATCAAGTCTGACAAAAACTACACCTAAAAAAGTAAGATTACGAATTGTCGCAAGAAATCAATGATAGCGCCAATTAGTGAAAGATTAAATATCAAGAAAAGAAAATTAAGCCACATATAGGAGGGAATTACAACAAAAAAGTACAAAAACTTCAATCAAATACGATCAAACATTTTGACACTACTAATTACAAAGAGAAGGTCACTTACTAACGAATTAACAAATTAATACAAATAAATATATGAGGAATTGAACGATAATTATTATATATCTGGAGGTGGGGTAAAAAAATCACTTTGACACAGATGAGCAATGTGCAAGATGGTAAAATTGAATTCAACTATGAGACGTATTCTAATCTATAATTTCAACTATGAGTAAGAACTACTTGACTAAAAGGGCAGCCCGGTGCACAAGCATCCCACGTTCACGCAGGGTCCAGGGAAGGGCTGCACCCTAAGGGGTGAATTGTAGGCAACCTAACCTGACTTTGTCAGTGGCTGATTCCACGGCTCGAACCCCTGACCTTTTGGTCACACGGAGACAACCTTACTGTTGCTCCAAGAACTACTTGACTATTTACATTAATATTAAAAATACTTAAAGAAATATTTAATTAATAAGAATGTAAGAAAATTCTACATCATCACAACATTATTTTCATATATAATATAGATATCAATTGACTTAAAGAAAATTTTAAGTAAAAATCACCAACTCCTAATCGAAATACCATTGAATCAAAATTTATGGGCCTAAATCCGCCGCCGTCGCCGGGCTGCGACCGGTAATCATACCTTCTCTTCGCTGTCATTTTCTCGGTTTAATTTCTCTCTCTGATGCTGTTAACCCTGACAAGTTCGGCATCGAGTTCATCGAAAACCCTAATTCCTTCTGCTTCTAACTATTGTTTCTACTTTCTATTGCGATTATTCGCTGAGAAATCTGATTTCGCATGGCAGGAACTTGTTGAGGTCTTGTGATTGGTGTTTTGAATCGATATATAGGATGAATTTCGCTGCATCATTGTGCAAAAGAGTAAACATAAGGGAATTGGTCACAAATGTTCCTGCTTATGCTGGTGCAGCTGGTATTGCCTTTTGATTCATTGTAACTGATGAGAAGTTGGGAATGTTTGGTTTGTGATCTTTGGGTTTTGTTGATGTTTGATACTTAGAATCATCTGGAGGAGGATTGGCTTTAGTGTTCAGAAGGTGGGCTACCAAGAAGACAGCTGGTTCTATTCAAAGCCCTAAATTTTGGGAGTGAAGAAATTTGTTGGGGAGGTCTTATGAAAAATGATCAGTCTTGTGAACTTCTTTGAGTAGTATAAATGGTGATCATTTATCTAGTAAGTGAGAATATTGATTCATTCATGAGTGGAAAAGAAGATTGGCGGAGCTCAATTTAGACATAGTCATAAACGATGTTCAATTGACTTGGGTATCGTACCTCTGCACAATTAGTTCAGCTTGCTGTTGATCAAAGTTCGACATTTTCTCTCCCTCCCTCTCTTACGTTTATGCTTAAACCACTGATTTACAAATGTATTGCTATAGTGTTATAAACTGTGAACTAACTAAACTTATTGTGTTTTGTGAACTGGATTCATATGACGGCACTGCCCTTAGTTTGCATTGTTAATAATTTCGTTTCAAGTATTAGTTGAGTAAGTCTAATGTGATGATCTTTTTTCGGAATGAGTCACTTTAGGATCCTCTAAGGGAAGGGTAGGACACCATAAACTGTACTGTCTAGGATGAGTGTGATGAACATAATTTACTTTTAGTTATTGTGGTGAACTGATGGTAGAGTTCATCAAATGATTCAGAGGATGATGAGCTGTTAGAGTGTGAGAGGAACAGGGAAAAGGGTGGCAGAAAGTGCCATTAATGCTGCATGCTATATCTCATATGTGACTAATAGCTTCAATTTCTGTTTTCTGAGTTAAGCGACTCTTGTAAATCCCATGGGTCTAGGCTTCTGATTGGACAATTGATGCATATTAGATGTGTATCAGAATTGATCTTGATTGTCCGCTTTCGACCTGGTAATAGGTAAAAGGGGAGAAAATGGGGAGTTCAATAGCACGATAACACGATACGAACCCGACTCGAAGTTACTGAGAGAAACCCGAACCCGACCCAAACCGAATCAATTTCAACCGAAGTTGACACGATTTGACTGTTTGGCATGAAAACATGTTCTTTTTTAATTTAAAGCTAATCTAGGCTATTTTTAACACCAATACGAAATTCACCCATTTATTTAATGAGGCGACCCGCCCTGACCTGTTTCCCAGCTCTAGTAGTTTTTATTTTCTAGAACTGGAGTTGAGTTTGTATCAGTTGCAGAATGCAGCATCCTGGGAGAATGTCTGGTTTTGGCATTCATCATTCAAAACATGTATCAGTTAGTATTTTTATGTTTTTTAGAGCTTGATAAGTTTTTTTAAATTTAAAGCCAATGTGATTCGTCTAGAACTTTGGTTGTGTCGTTTGACTCTGTGTTCTTTCTTATTTGCGGAAACTAAGACTAGTATTTGAAGTCCATAACAAGTATTGGTAATTCTGTACAATTATGTGAAAAATGTGTAAAAATTTGTAACAGGTTGTGGGAGATTGAAGAAAAATTTTCAGGAAATTTTGAATTCATAGAAATTAGAGAAAATCTGAAGAAATTCAGAATCTTTAGCATCTATAGAAATCTTTGTTCTCGAGAATTTAAGCTTTATGTGATAGACCTTTAACCATGAATCGGTAGCTACGTAGCAAAATGTTTCCATCACTCTATTGAAAATAATTTCTTTTTTTATTTAAAAAAACTATATATTCTTTAAGTGTTGTGTGAATATTATTCTTACACGAGTTTTGTGTAAATTTTAACAAATTTTATTGCCTGTTAGTATGGGAAAAGTTTTAATAATATGTCCAAACCTTTTTTCCAGTTCCTTTTTTTTTTTTCTGTTTTCTAGTTTTTGTAAATAGTGTACAAATATTAGGGACGATAATGGAGCGAGTACGAGTTTAAGGCCAGTAGAGCCATATATATTTTTGCAAATTTTAACCCTACAATATCCATACCGAACAGATTTCAAAATTAATAGTGATATCCATATTCAATGAGTATTTTGGATTTTATACAAATATAAATAAATAAATATGATACTCATATACGACCAAATACAATGTGTATGAAGCTCACAATATCGGGTACCATGCTTGATGTACCAATAAGTGACACTTTTTTAATAAAAACCATTATTTTAATCAGCGGTGACTCATTGAGGTCAACCCCTGCGGGTATTCTATTGACTTTTATACTACTTAGGGATGTTGTTTCCTAATTAGGAGTTACTTTGAGGTGCTCGGTGTAGAGCTCCCTTTGAGATGCCGACTTCCTATTACGGCCCAATTTACGTAGTTTCCCGATGCTATCGCTCCTCCTTTTAATGAGTAATGGAGTCTTTCTCTCTCCTATCACCCGCCTCGCTCTTCTGCCCGTACTAATTCAATTCCCTAAGAGACAAAAGGCAATTTCATTACTACAACATTCATTATACATTAGTAATTAAAATTCAACTCTATTTTCATATTATCCTAGGTATTATTTGATACTCTTTCTAAAATTTAAAATTAATTTTAAAAATATATCAAATAGATTGTTTAAGAAGATACCGGTGAAGTGAAAAATAATAACTTAAAATCAATTACGTTTAACAAAAAAAAAGTAATATTACAAACTAATCAATTATTGTAAGCCAAAATTAAATTTAGATCATTGAAGATAAGGTCTACAATAATTTTATTCTTATTTTTCAAAGATTTTTAATGAAGCTATTATCTTTTCCAGATATTTATTAGACAATTTAGCTTTTCAAATATTTTTATTTTAAGTAAAATATATGAATTCTCAGTTCTAATTTTTTTCTTCATATAAATCAACTAATTTTAAAGTTTTGTTGTCCAATTCTCAACGATTTTTTAATAACAAAATGAGTACTCTTTTCTTTCTTGTTCATTATTTCAAAATTATTTTTTGTTTTGCTCATAATTTTTGTATTACAAGTAAAAACTTATTTTTTATTTTCTAACTTTATTAGGTTTCTTAATTTTTAATTTCTTTTTATCTAATTTTAATGGAAGCATTATCGTTCTTTCTTTAAATGAAATTTAGCATTGTAATTATATTTTATAAAAAAAGTTATTTTTCATATTAGTGATAGACATTTTCCATTGTATTTCTAGTTTCTTCATTTTTTTTGAATTAGACCGAAAATGTGAATGGTGTTATCTTGTGAGTTAATAATTATGTGTAATTTGTGGTGGATGCTAATGTTGTGCATTTTCGAATTTGTTGGCACAATGAAGTATATTGTGTTTGGTGTTATAATATTAGTGTAGTCGTCAAAATATAATAATCCTACAAACAGTGTAGTTGATTTTCAATACCTGATTAAAATGAAGTACAAATTATTACCCATGTCAATATAAGTGGTTAACCCAGGTTAGTAAACGTCGTTAATCCAGGTTAACTGCCTTAATTTTGGAGATGATATAAGATGTTGACATTCTATATTACACCAATTATAGTTTTCAGAATCTAACATTCAACACCCAACTTTTAAGAACGCCTACTTGATCCTCACTTGTATGTACATAACAAATAATGTTGAGATAGAATACAATAATGAAAAAATTTATCTTTAATCTAAAAGGAATTTTGCATGAATACCAGCACAATGTTCATTCCCAATATAATAGCATGTGCAGAATATCCAAATATCTATATATTTTAAAACGAGGATGAATTTTTTTTATATGAAAACATTTAGGATTTATGGTTTATCATTTGAAACATAGCATCCCGACTTTAGGGGTTAGGATTTGGTCATTTGAGATAAGTGTTAGAGATTTTAGGGTAAGTTATAACACATCAAATTACTTCGATTGGAGGTAATTAATAATAAACTAGTAATAAAATCCTAAACTTTGAGATACAGTCCAGACCCTATCGGTAGGAATTTAAGCAGTCAACCCAAATTGTAAACTGAACCTTAAACCCTGAGCACTAAAGCCTTTAATTATAAACCCTAGTTAGAAATCCTAAACCCTACACTCTAAATCTTGATATATATTAATCATATATAGATACAAACTAAGAGGCCAAGAACCTAAAGGATCTATATTTTTATAAGTTTCTATTAATTAAATTGTGTATATGCATTATCTATAAGCCCCATGAAGAAACCCTAAATACGAAACCTTGATTCATCAATCACACGGCTAAAATTTAACAAGCAACAATCACTACAAAAACGCAGTGGATCTCCGACGGAAAACGCGACGGGCTGGACAGACGTCGGGAAATGTCAGAGGGGACCGTTCGCGTGCGTTTATAAATTTGGGGAGGGGGTGTTTGCGTTCGGTAGTTTGTGAAATTTAGAGAGAGAAGGTCTCAAAGAGGAAGAGAGGGAAGAGAGAGAAAGTGAAGGTTGAAGATTTTTGTAATCGGTAAGTTTTTTGTTTCGTTAGTAAGTTGTTTAAAATTAAATTAGTTTAGTTATTTGGTATTTTGTATGTTTTAAATTTGTCAATTGTGACCGTGTCAGATTTCTGTTGCCGCCGTTACTGTTCATTGCCGCCGCGCCGCCGCGCCCCACCGCCGTCGCCGCCGCTCCGTGACTATTCACGCCGGTAATCCGTTTGATATTCCGTGTTTGAAGGTTAGTCGAAATTGTTTCGTTTTAAAATTTTAAAGTTATATTTATGTTTGTTATTTTAAATTAAGTATTTCAAGCGTGTTTAATATGTTTTTGTAAATAATTTAAATAAAATGAGTTCCGTTATTATAAAACGTTAAATATGTTAACCATGTATGTTTTTTGAGATATGTTTAATGTTGTTGTTATTTTACTGAAAGTATGTATGTTTTGATAAATATGCGAATATTATTCCTTTTTTGAGACGTAGTTAATTTTTTACATGATTTGGTTGGTTTAATATGAAATTTAGTTGTTCGTATGTTTTTTTATGTTTAATGTTGTTGTTATTTTACTAAAAGTATGTATGTTTTAGTGAATATGCGAATATTATGCCTTTTTGAGACGTAATTAATTTTTTACATGATTTGGTTGGTTTGATATGAAATGTAGTTGTTGGTATGTTTCTTAAGGTATGTTTAATGTTATTGTTATTTTACTGAAAGTATGTATTTTTTGGTGAATATGCGAATATTATAAAATTTTTGAAACGTAGTTAATTGTTTACTTAAATTTCTATTTCATTTCTGAAGTGTATTTATTTGAATAAGTGAAATATTATATAATAAATATGTACATGTCACCACAAAGGTTAAATACGTTAAAGATGTATGAATTTTAAAGTATGTTTGATTTTGTTGTTATTTTTGTGAATTTATGTATTTTTGGGTGGTTATGCGAATAATATGCTTTTTCTTGAATGTTAGTTAATTTTTAAAATGATGCGATTGGTTTAGTGTAAAATTTATTTGTTCGTAACATATATATGGATGTAAGTTATGTCACAAAAAAGTTAAGTACGTTAAAGATGTATGAATTTTAAAGTATGTTTGCATTTTTTGTTCCTCTTTTGCATTTATGTATGTATGTTGACTGTATATTAATATAAGTTTAGTAAGTATGTGAATAGTAATTATTTCGTTTGGTTTGTTTAATTAAATGCGGTGGGTAATCGATGGTGTCATTTGTTATTGTTATTTAATAAGATTTATGTAGAAAAATAATATTGTTATGTGAAATTAATTATTTATAGCATTCATGTGTAGTTACATTAAGTGTTTTGTTTGAGGTGTTGTGAGATTTTTTTATGATAAGGAAAAAGTACTATATTTTTCTGATTTCATATTTAGCGTATATTGTTCTGAATAATTAAACAGCATGTGAAATAATTCTAATTTTATGAAATCCTAATTTAATATAAGTTTCGTTGTAGTAAATGGTTTAATAATGTTAAGTGCGTGTTTTGTTTGAATTGTGGTGTGCATTAAATTTTGGTGAATATGTGAATAATGTGCGTTTTCTGAGTCGTGCACATGCTAAAAAATTTGCTTTGTTCGACGGAAAATGGCGAAGGAAAATTACACTGACGGACTGTTCGATGGATCCAATTTTTGAAACTTCTCTTTGCCGGATAGAAGTGATAGGTTTTTTTTAGGAAATGCCTGTTGGAAGGAATATTCCGACGGAATTGTACGGCGGATTTTCCAACTGACACGCATTGACGTTGAAAATGTGTAATTTTGAATTTATTTGGAATGTCGGTGTCTTACTTTTTTGTTTTGCGTTTTTCTTAGAAATAAGTGACCGGACGAAATTTTCCGTCAGATGACACTTTTTCCTGAATGTTTTTAGTGGTCCACTGTCTTCAAAAACCCGATTGTTCGAGCAATGGGACACTCTACACACACACACAAACCTTTTTCTGTCTACACCTTACCTAGTGTCGCCCTCTTCTAGCCACTATCGCCGCGCTCTGCGGTCGGCCGACATCCTTCGCTCCTCCCTCGAAATTAGCCCCTTCACTGCCTCAACTGGTCGCTGCATTCGGTGTAGCACTAAGAAAATCATCATCTTCGAAATGAGTAACCGAACCCAATGTTATTGGAGAGAACATTGAATTGCCATTAAAAGATGGTGATTTTCTTGGTGCTACATTGAATGTTTCGTTCCAGATATCCGTCGGCTTCCGTCGCCTACTCCGTTGGCCCGCTTCCCGATGGCTGTCTCTCTCTGTCGGAATGTGTCCGACAAACGGGAGATTCCATCGAAACCAGCGGGTCTAGGGGACTTTTTCCTACAGTCATTTTCCGTCGGATTTTCCATCATAAAATCATTTTTTTGGTTTAATACAAAATTTATTTGTTGCTCACATATGTAATTAAATTGTTACGAAATGTTGAAGTATGTTACACATGTGTAATGTGTTTTGGTTTAGGAAATACTTTAAATTTCATAAGTACATGAATATTTTCTTTGGTTTGTGATATATATATTTACGTTTTGTAAGTATGTGAATTGTAATATATGTAATTAAATTGGTTGGGATTTATTTATTTCAATGAAGTACGAAGTAATAATTGCATTTGTGTGTAATTTTTATTATATAAGTATATGAAGTGTTATGCTTAATTAGGTGTGTTATGATATGTTAAATAGTTTTTTTTTTTGAATGTGTTCTGATTGAATATGGGACGTGTATTATTTTGAATAATTAAACAGTATGTGTATTATGTGTATTTCGTTTTCATAAATGGTTTAATAATGTTAATTGCGTGATTTTTTTGGTTTGGTGTTTCATGTTTGATGTTCGATGACATTTATTTTTCCAAATAATACGTACTGTCTTTAATTTTTCGTTGAATTGTTTAAGTATGTTAAGTATGTTTAATTTTGTTAAATATATTTTAATGTAATTCGTACATGTATTATAAACACGTTGAATTCATTTGTGCAAGAATTTAATTACAATTAAATGTAGTGTACGTAACAATTAAGGAATTCATATTAGGAACATATGGATGGGCCGTTGCATCGTCAATGGATGTATAGAAGAAGAAATCCTAATGGACATGGACTTAGAGAGGAGTGGTTGGAGGGAGTTAATATGTTTGATGAATTTGCACGAAATCAGGAGGAGTATCAAATTAATGGAGTTTATAGATGTCCATGTGTCAAGTGTAAGAACATGCAATATTTTACACCTGACGTTGTAAAGTCACATTTGTATAGAAAGGGATTTGTGAAAAGTTATTGGTTTTGGACGAGTCATGGAGAAGAAGATACTTCGGAAGTTGGGGGTGCAAGTAGTTCACATTCTATGAATTTTGATTATGATCACAACGATCATAATGATATGGAAAATATGGTGCATGCTGCGTTCCAAGCTAATGAAATGAACATGAGTAGTCCGCATGACGTAAATCCTGAGGCCTTTTACACTATGCTTGAATCTGCTCAGAGACCTTTGTATGAAGGGTGTGATATAACTGAACTTGAAACATCTGTGAGGCTACTGAGCATTAAATCGGGACACAATATGTCTCAACGTTGTTTCAATGAAGTTGTTGGCCTGATGAGAGATGTGTGCCCTTCTGAAAGTGGCATTCTCAAAAATTATCATCAGCAAATGAAAAAAGTGAGAGACTTGGGTATGGATGTTCAGGAAATTGATTGTTGTCCAACTGGTTGCATGCTTTACTATAAAGAAGATGAGAGTTTGTCCGCATGCAAATTTTGTGGACATGCAAGACACTTACCGAAGAACTCCAACCAACGAGGTCGTAAGGATGTACCATATGCAAAAATGCAGTACCTGTCTTTAATTCCAAGACTGCAACGATTGTATGCCTCCAAAAAGACTGCCGTCCATATGAGATGGCATGCTGAGCACCGCCAAGAGTCGGGTGTTCTCCGCCATCCCTCAGATGGTTTAGCTTGGAAGCATTTCGACCAAAAGTATCCAAACTTCGCTGCAGAACCTCGGAATGTGAGGTTAGGTCTTTGTGCTGATGGTTTCACACCATTTTCCATATCTGGAAGGTCGTATTCGGTGTGGCCGGTTGTGGTAACACCTTACAACTTACCTCCCGAAATGTGTATGACTACCCCATACATGTTTTTAAGTTGCATTATTCCAGGTCCAGCAAATCCGAAGAACAGGATTGATGTGTACTTACAACCCTTAATTGATGAGTTGAAATTGCTGTGGGATGTTGGGGTTGAAACATTTGATGTATCAAGCGGTGCAACTTTTAGATTGCATGCCGCATTGATGTGGACTATCAATGATTTTCCCGCATATGGTATGTTATCTGGATGGAGTACTCATGGGCTGCTAGCATGTCCGGTTTGTATGCATCAGAATTGTGCATTTCAGTTACAGTATGGCCGAAAGCCATCTTGGTTTGATTGCCATCGTCGGTTCTTGCCTCGGAATCATTGTTTTAGAGCTAACAAAGTTGCTTTTCGTAAAGGGAAGAGCATACACACTGGCCCTCCCCGAAGGATTCCTGGTGAGATGTTGTCTGATACTGTATCCACTTTGCCTAAAGTGACTACAGATATCAATTTCCAAATTTCGGGATTTGAGGAGAATGAACATAATTGGACAAAGCAAAGTATCTTTTGGGAGTTGCCGTATTGGAAGCATCAACTTCTGAGGCATAACCTTGATGTGATGTGATGCATATTGAGAAAAATTTCTGTGAAAATATTATAAACACAGTCATGGATATTCCGAGGAAAACGAAGGATGACATCAAAGCAAGGATGGATATGTCCATTTTGTGTAGCAGGCAAGAGTTGGACTTGGCTACAAGAGGGTCAAGTGATAGATTGTGTAAGCCAAAAGCCAAGTTTGCACTATCGCTACCTCAAAAAAGGGCTGTATGTCAATGGTTGCGGGAGGTTCATGTACCTGATGGTTATTGCTCAAATGTGGGCAACTGAGTGGATCCATCTAACACAAAGTTGCAAAATATGAAAAGCCATGACCATCATGTGTTTTTGGAGAATCTTCTTCCGGTAGCTTTTGCTGCTCTTCCGGATGATGTGTTGGGACCCTTGGTCGAATTGAGTGAATTTTTCAGAAACCTATGCTCTAGTGAGCTGCAAGTAAGCATGCTGGAAGAGATGCACAAGAATATTGCTGTAATTCTGTGTAAATTGGAGACTGTGTTCCCTCCCGGGTTTTGGAATGTCATGGAACATTTGCCTATTCACTTAGCCGAAGAAGCTTTGTTGGGTGGCCCTGTTCAATATCGATGGATGTATCCTTTTGAGAGGTACTTTGGTTGGTTGAAACCGACGGCAAAGAATAAAGCCCGTGTTGAAGCATCTATGATTCACGCATACTTGGCGTTTGAGATAAAACATTTCGCTGAGTACTATTTTCAGTCAAGCTTGGATAGCCCAAGTATAGGGCGTAACGAGGGTATGCAACAACCTGAATCACAAATGCCAACGCTATCGGTGTTCAACCATAAGGGTACTCCATTTGGGAATCGAGGCCGAAGATATCTCACTGAGGCGGAGTACCGTGTCGCTCGCCTTCACATTTTACTGAACTGTGGTGAAGTGCAACCATATCTGGAGTAAGTACATCAGTTACTGAAAGTTTCATTTAAATACTTAATAATTGTCGAATAATAAGTAAATAGTTTCATTTCTTAAACATTACAGTTGGTTCAAACATCAGTTTCGCGGTCATAATCCAAGTGCGAGTGATGCGGAAGTGGACTTGTTCATCGAGGCAAATTTCGCACAGTGGTTCGAGTGTAATGTAAGTAATTTGTCATAAGTATTCTTGAACTTCCAAAACACATTTGTGTAATTCTGAAGAGGGTTGCCTTCTTTTTCTCTCCGTAGGTCAATTCTTATCGGGTGTTTAATGATGAGAGGCAAGATTTTTTGGTGAACTTATCTCATGGGCCGCTTACGGTGGTGGAGTGTTTCTCTGGATATAAAGTTAATGGTTATCGGTTTCATACCAAGACCAGAAATGAAGGTAAAGCAACATATAACTGTGGCGTCTGTGTCAAAGGAGTTGGGGAAGGTGACGAAGTCCCAGGGGATTATTATGGTGTACTTCACGAAATTGTTCGTGTTGAATTCACGGGTGAGCCAATTAAAAAATGTGTGCTTTTCAATTGTGAGTGGTTTGACCCGGATGTTCCTCGGGGGTTACGTTACCCTAAATTCACCCCATATCCCGAGGTGAATCATACCAGACGTTACAGAAAGTATGACCCATTCATATTTGCTGATGTTGCAACCCAAGTGGTATATGTTAAGTACCCTGAGGGGATATCAGGAAAAGCGAATTGGTGGGTAGCTATACCAAACAAACCTCGCGGTGCTCCTAAAGATAAAGAAAACCTAGAACTTGCCTATCAACAGTTTGGAATGACAAACATGAACGTGGACAATGTCATAGTAGGCACATTAGTCGATGAAACTGCAGAGGCTGATGATGTTGATGAACATGATTGGGGTGATGATGATGATGGGAATGGTGAACATGATGATGGTGATGAAGAGGATGAAGAAGGTGAATGGGAGGATGAAGAAGAAGACACTGATGAGGGTCATAATGAAAATACGGCAGTGCAAAGTGGTGATGATGACGATGACGATGACAATGCGTCCAACCATGATTGATTGAATTGTTTTGTTGTATATATGGATATTTATGCATATGTATATAAAACGTTCTTTTATTGCAAACTCAAAAAAAATTGTCTGTATGTACTGTAACTTTTCACTAACAATAGTATCAAAAATGGCGCGGTTTTATTTTTTTGTTCTTATTTTTTAGATGTCTGGAAACAATGGTGGACGTGGTCGTGGTCGAACGGCCAGGAGTGATGCCGGTAGAGGAGTACCACAACCGACTCCACAGTATGATCCTGCAGATCAAACTTATGAGCCGAACACCTTTAGTGGAATGTTTGGAGGTTTTCTTGATCCAAGTCAACCATTCGGAAATTATTTTGGTAGTATGAATGAGCAATCCCACCTACAACCACCTTTCTTTGGTGCGGGTATGCAAACACCAATTCAACCAAATATTCCTTACATGGGTGGTGGTTCATCTACTCCATTAGTTTATCAACAGTTCGGTACTGTCAGTCCGCATTTCAATAGTAGTCATTTTATGGGGCAACCTAGAATGCCAAGTCAGTCAGTACACAACGAAGGGGTCCGCAATGAAGGGGGAGGAAGAGATAGACACAGTCCTACACCTGAAAGTGACACATCGACCACCAACAATAAGATATATTTACAACCTGATGGTGACACGTAAGTTTATTATGAAGTTTGCAACTTCTTCACGTCTCATGTTCTTTTGATACATGTAATCTTTATTACTAACCAATTCTTTTTGTGTTCTTAGTTTTGTTCCATATCAGGGTGTAGTTCAGAAAATAGTCGAAAGCTTTGCAGGTAAGTACCCACGTCCTTGGACCACGTGGGGGGAAGTTCCACAATCTCAAAGAGACATTTGGTTCAATGAGTTCAAGGTTCATAATTATCTGTGCAATAAATTTCAAAGTCGTGATTAGATTGTTAATTTGGAATGTTTGTTTACTAATATGTATACTTCAATTTTGCCGCAGAAACACTACTACTGGCATCCAGACAACGAAAGTCAGATACGGCGTAATTTTGAGTACAGAGGTGCCACTCGACTCAGGGACATTCTAGGATACGCTAGAAAGTACAACAAAAAACCGAAGTGGTTACCGCCTAGTGTTTGGAATGATATGCTCAAACATTGGAGTGACAGTGACAACTTCAATAAATTGAGTGAACAAAGCAAGAAGAATAGATTGAGTGATGTTGAAGGTTTTGGTCCTTCGTTGCATACATGTGGCTCAATTCCGATTAGTGAAAGGAAAAGGCGTTTGGTAAGAAATTTGATTATTAATAAATATATTTGTTATATATAAAGCATGATATGGGTTGAGGTCCTCGTTCATCATCATCGCTTATATTTAATTGCGATTTATTTTTGTTTTTCAGACCCAAATATTAGGTAGGGAGCCCACGTGTGAGGAATTATTCAAGGACACTCACTGCAAGGTGAAAGACAAAGCTTTTGTGGACAAAAAATCTGCCAAAAAATATGTACGTTTCACATATTCTATTTACAGATAATTCATATGTGACAATTGCAGGTTTGATTTAAAATAGTTTTATGTTGTATATTTTCAGGAGGATCATCAGAACAAATGGCAGGAGTACTCCCAAACTGCATCTCAAGGGGGTTCTCAACTGCCACCTATGACCCAAGAGGAGTTCTGGATTAAAGAAAATCTCGACAAGAAGGGCCGTGTATACGATTTTGGCGCAGAGGGGGTCAAGTTGAAAAACTCGGCTACTATTGCAGCTGCACGTCACTCATCAGCTGAGCATTTTGATCCAAGACAGCAAGCACAACTCTTCAATGAGAGCATAACCAAGCAAGCAGAGGCTATAACTCAAATAGCCAAGAAGTAGGGGAAGACAGAGCGAATGCTGAAAAAAGTTTTAAGATTTTTCAAAGGTCAAAGTGCAGGCTCCTCCAGCCAGATCAACTTGAATCCCGACGATGAAGAGGACTCTGAAGATGACAACGATGATGATCCCACAAATTTATCCGACTCCGAATAGTTTAGTAATTTGTGTACATTTTAAACAATTTCCTATATATGTCGTACTTCATATTTAATTCAGCATGTTTCTTTTGACAGAAATATCTATACAATGTTATCATGGTAACTATATTGTTACGCGCATATTAATTTTGCGTAATTTTTTTTTTTGGGTTTTCAAGAAAAATTTCCTACAAATTAGCTTCTCTCTCGGATTCTCAATTCTTTAAATAAAAAAACAATTTCATCCGAAAATTTCTTTTTTAAACAAAATTGTTTTAAAAAAAAATTTTTTTTTTTAAAAAAAAAGGGAATTCCGACGGGAATTCCGACGGGAATTTCCGTCGGAAATTCCCTCCCCCTTTTTGATTTCGCTTCCTCCGATGCTGCAGGCCTTTCCGACGGGATTTCCGACGGGATATTTCCGTCGGAAATTCCGTCGGACATCCGTCGGATTCCGTCGGGATAAATTCTGCGACGAGCCCAATCCCGACGAGCCCAATCCCGTCGGAGTTTCCGTCGGAAATCACTTTTCCCGTCGGAAAAACAAACTTTTTCCGTCGGTATTTCCGTCGCAGATCAGATGTATTTTAAAATTGTTAGATTTGTCTAATATAACTAATCTAGATTTAATACGTTACGTGTGTGTCTTTCTACTACTACTACTACTATTAGTACTACTACTACTTCTACTACTACTACTAATAATATTATTATTATCATCATCATCATCATCATCATCATCATCATCATCATCATCATAGTGGTCCTCATTGTTAATATTAGTGACAACAAAAAGAAAACTAATAATAGCATTGATATTAATGATATAAACAATCAAATAATAATAATAATAATAATAATAATAATAATAATAATAATAATAA
>JACYFF010031956.1:4892433-4914113 GCA_017589665.1 Selenicereus undatus | reverse complement strand
TAATAATAATAATAATAATAATAATAATAATAATAATAATAATAATAGAATTACTTTTGTTAAAAAAATTCACATAAGAGTATATATGTAACCTTCAAGTACTCTTTTGACAATTAGAGTGGCGCTCAATGTTTCAATTATTTATTGTAAACTAAAAGCTTTTGAAAATTTGTCTCTCAATATAAATGACTAGGCTATCTGGAAGAAACTTGTTATGATGTACATGGTTTTGATGATGACATATCCAAGTGTTGTTGTTGTTCCAAACAGGTTAAACTTATTGTTCTCAATGCCTTAAAATTTGCTTGGTTAGCAATGTTCTAGAACAGATCTTAAGAACAGGTACTGAAGATAAGTTGGCTGGAAGATAAGTTGGCTGGCAAAACTTTCATGAACTTCAGAAACAGCCTTAAGAACAGTCCTGCTGAGTGTTTGGAGCAGCTATGGTTGATTTAACAAGAGTCTTCGGTTTGCTATGGTTTTCATTTTCTTAGATTCTTGTTAATATGCCAATTAGAAGGTCTTGATCTAACATTTACTTTGAAATAGTTTTTCTCTTTGAAAGAATTTTCAGAACAGTGCTGGAAACAAGGCGATCAGAGTGTTTTCAGACTAAAACTGCGAAAAATAATTTTACACTATTTTTCTTTGATTTTTGGGCTAACATCTCTGAACTTTTTGGATAGATTTTCTGCTAAGTGATAAAGTCCAAAATTGTTATTTTTGGCTTTGAAAACTTGGAGAGAAACTTTAGCCTATTTTTAGCCTTATCTTATCCTCTTATAACCTCTTCTCTATTTTTAGAAAATGACTAGATTTTTGGAGAAACTTATGGGTTGAAATTCTGGTAACTTGTGGTTAACATTTGGCCATTTTAACCAAGTGAATTTCGTTCACATTTTTTTCCACCTTTTATGGGATAAGCATTTTTTTAATTCGCCCAACCATTTTCTATTTAAGGGGAAATCTCTACTTCAGTTTTTGCATCGGTTTTCACAGCATTTTCAAAGAGTTTTATAAGTAAAATTTCTAGAGAGAAAATCGACTAAAGTGTGTGAAAAATTGAGCTTTCAAAATTGGCATACTAGGACTTCATTTGTACCCTATATTCGCTTGATTGAGAAGCATTGTAATAGGGTGTTCTCTGTGTAATCTCTCTTTTACAAAAGTGAGGTGAGTGTGTCCTAAGTCAAGTGGACTTTTGGACGTGGGGTAACCGGTCTTAGGGAAGACGGTTACGTAGGTTGCAATTAGTAGCAAGGTATGTTGCTATTGTAACGTTTTCAGCCCGGTTAGTGAAGTGGTTCTAAATCCTACACGAGGTAGGTCGTGGTTTTTTCACCTCAGTTGGGCTAGAGGTGTTTTCCACGTAAAAATCCTGTGTCTATTATTTCCGCATTCAATTTCATTAGATTTTCATTTCTGCTCAACTCAGGAACAGTCTATGCAAACAGGGTCTGAGACTGTTTGTCAGAAAATTTCGAAAATCAGGCACCACAATTCACCTCCTCTTGTGGCGGTGTACTCTCAAAACTTACAAAACTAATCCTCCAATACTTTGTGAAATCTTGTCTTCAATATGTTCATTGCTAAAAATGCAAATATGCCCTCTATGTGGTGGTTGTGGAGATATTGGAAGATTTAAGGCATATAAACTGTAGTAATATTATCAAATGATATGCCTTTGATTTTTCAATCTTTGCAAACTTTATACAAAACCATTTGATATAATTGAGAGGCTTTTCATATATTGGCCAGTCTCTCCCAATTTTATTTTAGATATAATCTTTTGTAACTGCAAGAGTCAATTTGTATATTCACAAGATAACAATAATCAAAACACAGAATAAAACTATCTATGAAGACAGATGTAATTATTTATTATATAGTCATAAATTATCACAACATATGCCTCCTCCCCCCTCCCCCCCAAAAAATAATAGCATACCAAGCTAGTACTAAATAATAAAAACCAAAAATGACATAGTTTAATTTTTAAACTTCATACTTATATTGAGGGAAGTGAAAAGTAGGCATTTCTTTAATTTTTAAATTTTTATTTTGGATTTTTCAAATAAAAACGTAGTCTTAAATACTGAAGTAAGTTCCAATATTGAAACTGTGGGCTTGTGTATATATAGGCATCTGTCATTATCCTCAGGCTTAAGCCAAAGTCAAATATTGTTTTGTAGATTCTTGCATTATCAATATTTTCATTATCAATTAAAGGGAATTCTAACTCTTCTTTATCAATATAGAGCATCCAGCAGAATCAATTGCCTTGGCAAGACTAGAGTCGAGCAGATAATCTTTGTTGATTTTGCAAGAAAACAGAAAGTTCCCAGGTTTGATATCTCCATGAAACACATTCTGCAAGCATGCAACTGCACTTATTCTTCTTAATCTCCAAAAGACCACCACAGAAGAGATATTTGTTTATGATGTCGAGTACTTGAAGGAGACTATCATCCAATAATGAGATAACAAAAGTATTAATTCCACGAATGCAAGTATTTCTCATTCATAAATTTCCATCCAGTTTTCTTTTTTTCCATTCATAATACAATACGTCTTCCCTTTCGTTTTTTCGTTCATCATACAATACATATATTTAAAAAAAAAAAACAGAGAGAGGGAGAGAGAGAATCCAGCTTTAAAATATACTTTAGGCTCAAATGGGGGGAATATTTCCCAGGCGAGGCAATGGGCAACGGAAGATGGCATTGAAGCTGATGATGAGGGCGTAGGAGGTGTAGAGGACATAGTATTGGGCAGAGGTCGGAAAGAGAAGGCACCCGAATGTTGATATCGCCATTGATGCAAACATCAACATCAACTGTTCTGGAGGACATTTAACTTTGGCTATTAACTTTGATGCTGGCTGGCTAATCTTACCCAATATGATTGATATCCACGACGAACTAGTGGCGGAAACAGCCACCGCGGGGGATGAAGTGTGGATCGTGATCACCACCGCTGCGTCCCTCTGGGCTAAAAATGATGGATTGGGCGAAGTCGCCGGCGCAGGTGATGATGAACATGAAGCGGTGGCGGAAGCAGAAGAAAGAGGAATTTCCACCACCGCCATCTTCGCAGCTGATGATGATGTAGCTGCTGGCACCGATGACGAAGATGAAGGGAAGGCAGTAGCAGGAGAAAGATCAGAAGCCGCCACCGCCCTATTCGATGGTGAATTGGGGGTAGGCAACGAAGATGAGGTGGCTGTGGCGGTGGTAGAAGGAGCAAGTGCAACCCAAGAATACAGAAGTAGCCAAATACCACCAAGCAAAATTATCACTGGGTGGGTGTTGAACGGCGTAGTTGAACTGTCATCACTAGAAAAACCACCTTGGCTGCCGTTGCCGTTGAACTTGAGCTTAACAAGGTTGAGAATTACCCCCACCAAAAAACTCACAATTGAATGCGCGTACATTTTGGAATTGAGGTGAAGGCCAGCGGTACTCATCTTCTTTCGAACTTATTTTAGTTTTTATGGTTAAGTTGAAATATGCAAACCCTAGGATGGATGTTGCTAACTTATATGAAACAAAAATGGCATTTGATCAGTATTACGATGATGACTCCAAGGGGCTGTGGGTCGCCAAGACTCATCCATATCTGTTAAGTTGGTGGGGGCCGGTCAAAGCCCCAAGAAAACGTGACATCATCAGTCATCACTATGGGAGTAGTGTTTGATGTTTCAACGGTCATTCTTTGTTTTTTTGTGTTGGACTATGTAATAAAAACAAATACGTTGACAATTAGAGTCGTGTTTGATGTTTCAATCATTTATTGTAAACTAAAAGTCTTTGAAAATTTATCTCTCAATATAGATGACTAAATGACTAAGCTATCAAGAAGAAACTAATCCTCCAATCTATTGTGAAATCGTATCTTCAATATCTTCATTGCTGAAAATGCAAATATGCCCTCTCAGTGGTGGTTGTGTAGAATGGAAGATTTAAGACAGATAAACCGCAGTAATATTATCAAATAATATGCCTTTGGTTTTCCAATCTTTGCTAACGTTATACAAAACCATTTGATATAATTGAGAGGCTTTTCATACATTGCTAAAAAAAAGGAATTGATTTAATCGATTTCGGTTTCGGTTCTCAAAAAATATCTGGAACCGGAACCTGAAACCTGGTTAGAGAAAGGGAAATGAATAATTTTTTATTTTTCTACCTTTTCTTTTGTTTTTCTATTCTTTTTCTATTTGTTTGTTTTCGTTACAAAAAGTGACTCTTCAAATAGACAGTTTAATGTAATATCAACTAATTTTTCACTACTAGTTGAAGAACGAACCATCAGATTTTTCAAGTATCTAAGATAAAAAAATACAAACTTGATAAACTAACTTTCTTTTTTGTGTAAAGATAGAAGATGAAACTAGAAAAATATCAAATAAATAAGAAAATTTAATTTACTAGGTCCTATAATCTGAACATTATGCCTGACGAGCTACCATGTAATTAGAAGCGGAAGTTGAGGTTCCAGTTCCGATTCTCAAAATGTTAGGAATCTATTTGACTGATTCCGGTTCTGGTTTCCAATTTTATAGATGGGTATTCGGAGCTGCACACCCTTATTTAAATTATTTCAATTTAATAGAAATAAGTTTATATAAATTTAACATCGGTTTACATAAGGTCAATTTATGTAATTGTAGTGAAAATAAGTTGGAAAAAAAGCCACCTTCTTTCAAACTTATTTTATTCTTTATGGTCAGTTCAATTAAAGTTGAGCTAAGCAAACCTTAGGTGAGCACTGCTGCTCTTTCCAGGGAAGATCATAATTAAATTTCCTTATCTCCTTTGAAATCAAAAGCCTCTACTAGAAAATACGCAAGACATTTTGGATTGAGTTACAACTTATTTCATTATGCATTAAATTGAAAATAAAAAATAGGATTGAACAGCATACCCTGGACGAAAATTTTAAAATTTTTTTTAATGAGAGCAAACTGAACATAATTCTTTTGAAAATTTTTGCCAACATGACTGTAAATATTACTTAGATGTTGTTGTTGTTGTTGATGATAATAATAATAATAGAATTACTTTTGTTAAAAAATTTCACATAAGAATATATACGTAACCTTCAAGTACTCTTTTGACAGCTAGAGTGGCAATGCTTCAATTATTTATTGTAAACTAAAAGCTTTTGAAAATTTTTAAATTTTTCTTTTGGATTTTTCAAATAAAAACATAATCTCAAATACTCAAGTAAGCTTCGATATTGAAAAGCATCAACTTTCCAACAATGGCGCCAACAACTTTATAAATCAAAACCGCATATGTACATGACGTAGTTGTAACTAGCAATCAGCAAATATGGGTCGTATTCACAAGAAATTGTATTTTCAAGTACCAGATCCAACCTTTTTCATTTCAACTTTTTGTGTTCCATTGGTTGCATTTTTTTTTTTGGGCCATTTTGGGCTGAGGCATGACATGGGCACCCTTGTCTACAACCACAACCGTGTCACGTCGACCTTGGGTTCTTTATGAGCGTGATTTTTGCTTAGTTTGATAGAGTTTTTGGTAACTTTTACAGTTAAACTTAGGGCTTGTTCTTTTCGTGGGTAAATGAGGGTGGGTAAAAAGTTAAAGTGGGTTGATGTTAGTTGATATGGGTTGAAGTTGGTTTTTTTTTTTTTTTTTGGAGGTGGGTTGAAGTGGGTTGAAGTTGGTTGAAATGGGTTGAAGTTGGTATATTTTTTTTGTGGTGGGTTGAAGTAGGTTAAAATAATGAGAATGTAATTATGTGTGATAATTTATGAAGTTATTGTAATTTTTAGTGCATTTTTTCACTGAATGGTAACTTCACAATTTTGTAACTATTTTTCTGCAAGTTAGAGGCTGGCACAACTTGTCAATTATTTTTAACGATTTGGGTTACAAAATTTATTGATGACAACTTTTTATATACGTGCCTTTTTTTCATGGGTAAATTTGAAAATATCAACCTAAACCCTCTTCAATCTACTTCAACCCACTTCCACTATCAACTAAAGTTCAATTTATGACATTAAAAAAATTCAACCTACTTCAACCCACCTCAACCTACTTCAAGCCACTTCACCCTTTTACACACCCCAATTTACCGATGACAATAACAAACCCGTATTCGAAAAATTCAAATGTAACAAAAGAAAATAGTATGATCGTAAGTGTTACAAAATATATCAGCAATATAGATTTTTTGTTAATTTTTAAATGTAGGAGTTGGTTGAAAATATAACATTAGCTTTTTTCTAATTTTATAAAGTACGAAAAATTAGGTTGTGGAAAATAATAAAAATATGATGTAATTTGAAAAGCGTGTGATAGCAAAATATGATGATGATAATTTGAAAATTAAAATGGAATTGCATCTAATCAATACTGCCTAATGCATCATAATAATCAACAAAATGGAATCGTATCTAGTCAATTCAAAAATATCAACTTCAACCCACTTCAACCTCCTTTCATTAGTTTAAACAAGTTTAATTTATCGCATCAACAAAATTCAATCCATTTCAATGTACTTCAATCCACCTCAATTTACTTGAACTTACCTTAACCTACTTCACCCTTTTATCCACCCCAAGTTACTTATAAATTTTCACCATTTTCAAATCATACTACTTTGCAAAAATAACTAAATCTCACATGACACTTTACAAATTATTAAATTTATGAAGGGGTGGGTTGAGGTTGGTTGAAGTGGGTTGAAGTAGGTTGAGGTTGGTATTTTTTTTTCCAGGTGGGTTGAAGTTGGTTTAAGTGGGTTGAAGTAGATTGAATTGGGTTGGGGTTGGTAAATCTAAAATGACCTAGGAAAAGAACAGGGGGCATGTTCTTTTCGGGGGTAAATGGGGGTGGGTAAAAGGTTGACGTGGGTTGAGGTCGGTTGAGATGGGTTGAAGTTTGTATTTTTTTTTTTTTGTGGTGGGTTGAAGTGGGTTGAAATAGGTTGAACTGGGTTGAAGTTGGTATATTTTTTATTGTGGTGAGTTGAAGTGAGTTAAAATAATGAGAATGTGTGATAATTTATTAAGTTATTATAATTTTTAGTGCATTTTTTTGCTGAATGGTAATTTCACAATTTTGTAACTATTTTTCTAGAAGTTGGAGGCCGGTACAACTTGTCAATTATTTTTAACAATTTAGGTTACACATTATTAAATTTATGAAGGGGTGGGTTAAAGTAGGTTGAGGTAGGTTGAAGTTGGTTGAAGTGTGTTGAGGTTGGTATTTTTTTTTTTCCAGGTGGGTTGAAGTTGATTGAAGTGGGTTGAAATAGGTTCAAGTGAATTAAGATTGATAAATCTAAAATGACCTACGAAAAGAACAGGGCCTAAGACAAAAACTTTGAGGCTTACGGTGGGCGGGGAATGAAGGCTTACGATTGGCTTTTGGATTCAGACAGACGCACAGCACTGG
Source organism: Selenicereus undatus (assembly GCA_017589665.1). NCBI lineage: Eukaryota > Viridiplantae > Streptophyta > Magnoliopsida > Caryophyllales > Cactaceae > Selenicereus > Selenicereus undatus. The sequence continues at coordinate 4,906,680 of JACYFF010031956.1, read as the reverse complement.
CGTACGAGTGAATACGTTGATTATATATATATATATATATATATATGTATATATAGTGATCGTGATGGTTATATTTTATGATCATTATAAGTATGTTTATTGATCCACAAGACTTGTTCATATTTCGATAATCATTTAAATTCTACTCGTGCTCTTAGTTGTGTTCTCTTGTGAGAACTAAATTTTCTGTACGAGAAACTTGTAACAAATAAGTTGGTGAACTAACCTGGGTAGCTAAGTGTTGAATGAAACAATTACTTAGTAACTCAACTTAAGGTACATAATTGAGTGGTAGATATAGAAGAGTGTCTCTAGATCGAGTGGCTAGTCTTAAAAGTATTCAAGGAAGCTGTTGTGAAGTCGATGACTCAACATTATAACTTTTAAGTGAATAAAAGGTAGAGCAGTTTAGGTCCTAAAAAAGAAGAGCAATAGATGGTCAGTAACTGCTATTGGGGAAGGCTAAACTCGTAAAAATATCACATGTTTTACCCATTTAATTTTTGCGTTAGTGCTGTTCAAAGTCTTTGATTACTAACCTATTTTATAGTGATTTCGCTAGCAATTTTCTGTCAACCACCCCAGCCACCCCCACTCTACGGCGACATATCTGTAGCTTCGGGACCTTGATATAGTGTAAAGAAACGAGACTCACTAATACTCTCATGTTTCTTGTGTAGCTCCTGTAATGGTATTAAAAGACCGTGAACCAATTGCAAAGCTAAAGATAATGCTGAAAAACTCGAAAATGAGTACTCTTTGGGAAGCAATCACATATTTAAAGCGTTCATACTGGTCTTAGCAAGACTGAAGTCGAGAAGATAATCTTTGTTGATTTTGCATGGAAACAGAAAGTTCCCAGGTTTGATATCTCCATGAAACGTAACACACTCTGCAAGCATGCAACTGTACTTATTCTTCTTAATCTCCAAAAGACCACCACAGAAGAGATAATTGTTTATGATGGCGAGTACTTGAAGGAGACTATCATCCAATAATGAGATAACAAAAGTATTAATTCCACGAATGCAAGTATTTCTCATTCATAAATTTCCATCCAGCTTTCTTTTTTTCCATTCATAATACAATACGTCTTCCCTTTCGTTTTTTTCGTTCATTGATGGTTTAGACTACCCTAAAGGGGTGTAACGCCCCGCCCGAAGGGGACAGGCGTGTCACTGCCGTGGAAGTCCCAGAAGGAACATCCACAAGGCTATTTAAACATCTTAATTAACTTATTGATAGTCGAAAGCAGCGGAAGCTCGGATCGAAATCCAACTGAGGTTGGGTAGGGTTATTCTAAAGCATGCATTACCATAATATTCTTACATATATCCGAACCAAAATACATTCAGAACTACTAACATAAGCCATAGCATATACATACAACGAGCCCTACAGTTTCAAATAAGTTCTTCAAAAGTTTTTCACAACTGATCCAGCTTTCTTAATGCTCTTACGAACCCTTTCCGCTTCCAAAACCTGAAAAATGGTGAGATCATGAGCTCCTTGAGCCCAGTGATAACCCTTACTTTCCCCATTGTTACACTTTGCACATTAACCGATTAACACATAATCACACAGTACAGGTAACTTGTTGATGGTTTTTGAGGGGGAATGGAAAATTAAAGACAGAAGGAAAAGAAACCTCAAATACTCACGATTGTCAGTCGTAGTACTTAAGGGTCGGTCCACAGGGGAAAACGTGAAATTATGGTCATTTTAAATGATTAAATTTAACTAATTTACTACACTAAGCTAAGCAACATCAATGAAAATAATTATACCAAACAACTAAAACACTTTATTAGTCTGAAATTAAACTAAGGCTAATTATGTCATGGAATTAAACTAAGGGGAGTCCACAAAAAACTGAAATTGAAAGCAGCAAGGATTGAAAATGGAAGCAAACTGAAAATGAAAATAAACGAAGAACAAGAACACCAGAAATCAGCACAGGGGAGGGGGAATTCTAGACTATCAATCCTATTCCAAAAACCACAGAACAACTACGAGCATCAATCAACATCACCAACTTCAGCACAGATCATTATCAATCAAAACCTTACTATCTAAATCGAACAGACCCTACCCGAGACAACAGGGGAGGGGAAAATTAGCAGAATTGAAAACTCAATTGCAAAATAGAGGAGATCGAAAGCAAACCGGCATGGCCAACCGAAGCCAATGTCCCAATTCGAAGCCAAACAGAGAACGCAACAGAGGATTTGAACCAGGGGGAAAAATCGAAATTACTCTGAACGAAATCGCAACCAAATAAACCCAAAAACTCCTTGCAATTACAACTGAATTCCTTGAATACCCATCCGAAAGCAACAATTCAAATCTAGCTACATGAATTCAAATGCTGAAAACAACTAAAATTTGAAACCCTAAATCGAAAACTTAAACCTGAAATTCGAATATGAAATTGAAATTAAAAACGACATTAAACTAAATCTAAACCCTAAAAACGGAATTTAAACCTAATCCTAATTACCTAAAATACCTAAAACTCGGGCTTAGGCTTCAATGGCGTCGTCTCCATCTTTAAATACCCAATCTCCTTCCACCTGGACCGTCGATTTGTGATGTGCTGGAGGTAGATGTGGGCGGTGGCGATGGAGGCAGCGAAGATGGGTACGTGGCCTGGTGTTTGTGGTGGTGGATGGGTTTGGGAAAACCGTGGGTGTGGGTAGTTTCCGGTTTCGGGAATTCGGTGGGCTGGGGGTGTACGTGGGGTTGTTGTGCTGGAGGAGAGAGAACGGGTAGAGAGAGAGAGAAGATGAGGTGGGTCGAAGGTGAGGAAGATGAAGGTTCTGGGTATGGCGAAGCAGGGAACTTCTCTGGGGTCTGGGTCGATATCGGGGAGAGAGAAGACGAAGAAGAGAGAGAAAGAGCGTGTGAAGGGGAGGGGGTTTTAAGGGGAGCCGGTCCAGCTGAACCGGCCGGTTCGGTTCACTGGACCAGTTTGGTTTTATGTTTTTCCTTCTTCTTTCTTTGGCCGGTTTTTATCGATTTTGGCCCGATTCTTCAACCTCCGACATTTCTTCTATTTTTTTCTCACTTTTTCTGCCATTTAAGCCCATTTTTCGCATTTATTCAAAATCTGCAAAATAAAATTACATCAATTAAAAACCTTAAAAATATTATTAAAACGAGCTTAAAATTGGTGAAAAAGTACCTTAAAAATAGCACATTTTTAGCTCAAACATAACTCATGACATATGGACAGAACGTATCATATGGCATGTACAAGGTGACATAAGAACATTCATATGCTTCAAGAACCAAAATAAATTCATACCTTCCATATCTAATAGGTTCACAAATGTCACAAATACACACAACATATTTCTAGGATATAGAACGGACAATTAGGACATAGAACGGGCAACTAGAGTAGCTTAGTCGTACTTGTCCCATACCAGGTACAATTCAAGGTTTCTCATTTTCACTTAAATCCCTAAACAAACTATGTTGTTAGTTTATTCACTAAACTAACCATGATTGTCCCATACCAATCATGTCTTTTAGGCTCATAGTCCTCACTAGAGTCCAAAAGAAAGCAACATCTGCTAAGCAACCTAACGGCCCGCCTATAACTATAATTGGCATATACATCAAATTAGCTTTATCACAAAAGTTCACATAAACACATAATATGTATCTTAAAATCAATCACAAGTTCATAGATGTTTTGAATGAACCTTCAAATCCAAATCCAAAGCCCAATTTAAACCCAAGAGGATTTCCACATCATGACTAAAGTCCAAATTCAATCCAAAATCAATTTCACAACACATCATATATTCTTAACTGAATGCAAAACTTTTAGTTTAGGGGAATTCAACTCATGACTCACGCAAAGAACCATCACAACGCAGGGGTGACAAACACATCCTGGTGGTCCAGCTACGGCTCAAACAGATGGTACCAACCAATGGTGGACCAGCCGCAACTCATTCATATGGTCCCAACCAGGCACCCAACGCTCTGAAGGACACGAACTGCCTACAACACAAACCATGGAATCGCATTCATATCCTAGTAAGTTTAGGCCGAAACCCTCCTCACTAGGGACCCACATGGCTCACACACATACACAAGGCCGACATTCATATCCCAGGGGATTGGTTATAGCCTCTCCCACTAGGCGACCTGAACATAACGACAATCACTACTATGGCCATAACTCTAGAACGTTCTGTAATAGCCTCAGTCAAGATACGAATTTCTTTCCCCAAAAACATAACTTAATGAAATCATATAATCACAATTTTATTTTCAAAGAAATTCAATTCCACAATTTGTACAAAAACATAATCAAAACATAATTCCACCCAAAATACTTTCACAAGTTTTCCGTACTTCATCACACAATCAGAATTCTTAAGAAGCTCAACAATGGCCTTTTCATATCTAAAGTACGGATTAAACACACAAATAATCCATAATTACACTAAATAAGGTACTTTAGCTCAAAAATTCATAACTCACAGCATACACATTCAATCTTCACCAAAATTTGCAGGAAATTAAAAAATAACATATAGATTCTAATATATCAATTTCATGATTTCTGTCCAGGCCAATCCTTCCCAGAAATTCAAACAGTCAGCCAAAATAATGAAAAATCTGCGAATTAAACTCAAAATTTCATAACTTTTAGCATACACCACCAAAATTCACAAAAATTTACCAGAAATCACCCCATATCATAAAAAATCTACAGTAATATTCTGATAATTTTTCTCCAAACAAATCCTTCAAACTAATTAAAACAGTAACCGAAACCATGCATCCAAAACAGGGCAGTCCCAATCGAAAATTCATAACTTCTAAAATACACATCCAAAATGCATGAAAATTTACAGGACTTTTCCAGTCATAATCATAAGTTTACATTAAAAATTTCATAAGTTTTATCCAACCCAATAGCTCACAGTAATTCCAAACTCCATCTGAATTTACACACTGAAAACAAGGCAGCTTCAAATAAAATTCCATAAATTATAAACGACACATCTAAAATTCATGAAAATTTACCAAAAGTTTCCTAATATCCTGGGTAACCTACAGTAAAAATTGGAGGATTTTTAGTGCATTCAATAATTCACAGAAAATCCAACAGTATCCTGCTATCTGCAATATCCGAAAATTCCACCCCATTTTTCTACCATAATATTCAACCAAAAACAAGCAATCAACCCAAAAATCCAAAGTATAGCATGTATATGAACAAACCCACAATATAAATATCAATTCAAAACACTCCCATAACCCTAAAATCACAAACCACCATGAAAATTTTAGTTGTGGGTTTCTACCAATTGAAATTAGGGTTCTAATCTACTAAACTTTAAAACCCCAAATTCAAAACTTCAATTCGAATTCAATTTTGCAATTTCGAGTAGGAATCTCAAATTTAATCTTTCCCTAATCAATTTTAGGTTGAAGAAAAGCAAAAATCACTCACCTTGAATTGATTTCAAAACCAAAATCTTAATCTTCTTCTCCTCCTCCTCCTCCTCCTCCTCCTTCTTCTTCTTCTTCTCCTTTTTTCCCTCTCTGCGTGGTGTGTGTGTGTTTGGGTTGAAAAAGAAAACCAAGCCCCCTCCCCTTTTGATAAATATATATCACATGCAATTGTAAGAAAAAAACCCCTCATCCCTTTTCTTTTTCTTTTTTCTTTTTTTTTGCCTCCTTTTTTTTGCCTCCTCCTTCAATCCCTTTTTGACTCATCCTTTTTTTTTTCCCTTTTCCAAACACTACTAAGTGATACATAATTAAAAACTACTCTCCAAAACATAATAATCATAATAACATCAAACACACACATGTGCCTAAAATAGAATGCGCACAACATACAAATAATTTACATATTGCACGTAATTCAAAATAAGTAACAAAAAAAAATTCGGGGTGTTACAAGGGGGGTGAATAGGGTAATCTTAGAAAATTAAAACCAAAACTCAAAGTAAGAACTGAAATAAAAGAGAGACAAATCTCAAGGATATTTTAAAGAGGTTGGGCCTCAACAGGCTTAAGTCCCCGCCTAGAGTTATACAATTCTAGGATTCAACGCTATACTTTTCTTATTAAGATGAACCTTCACACTTTCTTTCAGAGCACTACACTCTAAAGATCCCAGCTACTTAAATCAACCACTGATTTACGTTTGGAAGGAGTTGTGACCTCACACCAACTCCTTCGTTCACTCCTTAATAAGAATTCCTCAAGATCTCTCAAGACTTTTGATTACAATTCAAGACTCAAAGGAATTTGCAAATGTATAGCTTAGTGTAGTATGATTGCAACTTGCTTGTGTGATTGCTTAGGTCTGCTTGCTCTTGCTCTTCTGATAAATATTTATAGTCTTGCAAGTTGTGACTCCCATCATCCAATAAGGAAGTGTCTCATCAAAGATATTCTGATTTTATCTTGTCATCTTCTCCAATAAGAAAGTATATGCTCACAATCTCTTCTCTTGAATATCTTTGAAGCTTGGCAACAAAATATATTATGTTGCAATAAAATAAAATCATGCAATATAATCTTTATGAGATCAAGTTTGAAATTCAAAAAGAATATTCCAATCAAGTAATATTGCTAGAATTTTCCAATCAAAAAAGGACATTATTTTGTCTAGAATATTCCAATCAAATAAGGACAATATTTTGCCCTGACTAGAATCGAGGATAAAATCATTTAATCAAATAAAATCCTTTTTATTTGAATAATATTTTCCATATTGTCTCTTGCCTAGCATGCATAATTAATCTTATGATATCTTTGTCTTTAAATAATATTACATACAATATTTCCAATCAAATAAATGTGATATGCTTACAATCTTTGATATCATCAAATAAATTTGAGATGCATGCAATCTTTGATAATATCAAATCAAATAATTTTGATATACAATCTTTCATATTTTTTCCATAATTTTCTTTATGATTCTACTAGTATATATGGCTTTTCTTTTCATGTATTACATCTTTTTAATGCAACATCTAAGTCTCTAATTTTGTGTTTCATCAAAATCGTTGTGATTACTAAGTAAGTCAACAATCTCCCCCTTTTTGATGAAAGACAAAATTTAGCTTGTGTCAGTCTCATATCAAGCATAGGAATATTAAGCATAGATATAACAAGAAAAATATACAACTTAGTAATCAAGAGAAAAAAAATCATAAATATTGTTAAGCATACTTATACTTGAAAATTACTTAACATAGCATATCATAGTCATACTTTCTCCCCCTCTTTCATCAAAAAGAAGCAAACAAGGAATGAGGAATATAAACTAACCAATTAATAGTATAGCTCCCGCTTAATATAACACTCTACTACTAAGGCAATTATATATAGAGCATAGAGCACGAACAATCTCTCCATTTTATTTGGATTAGCCCTTTTCATCATAATCTTATCATTTAGGCTTGCCAATTCATTTTTCTCTCCCTTTTTGTGTGCATTTCATCAAAAAGGTATCAGAAGGAGAAGGTCAAAATAATTAATGCTAGTATGGAAGAACATGGAGATACGCACCTTGATCCTTGTATAATACTTCTTCCCTTTGGCATCAATATGAAAAGGATTGTAGAATGTCATTATAGATTAATTAATAGCATGGCTTCCCATTAATATAACACTCATAAATATGAAAATAGAGTTATATGTCAATAATTCTTTGGAGATATTAATATATTAGAATGTCAATATTTCAAAACTCTTTACATCTCCCCCTTTTAAAAATGATTAAACCATGTGATACTTTATCATATGTGATGAAACTATTTTCTCCTCCCTTCGATGCAATAACTAGAACATACAAATCAAGGATAGAAGCAAGGGATAAGTATCATTGACGATTATATCTCCCCCTTAATTCATGCCAATATCATTATAACGCAATTTATATACCATTGGCATATTTTCCCCCTTGCAAAAATAATTTAAGCATATAATTTTAATCTTAGAATATGAAACCATATAATGTAAGAGCATGAAAAGCTATGCACCATAAATATTACTTGACAGCATGATTATTTTTCTCCTCTTTACTATTATTCAGGTGAATCAAGATTTGGTTTTGTATGTCAACCAATTTGATACGCAAATCTATTATCAAAATCCATCACATGTATGAAGACCCAACATATAGATTTCCCATATTACATATGTATAGGGTCTAGAGGGGCATATAGAACTTTTTTGGGGCTATTAAAAACATACCATTTCTCCCCCTTTCACAAGTAATTAATCAAGGATAATTCATGGGGTCAAGTATAATCTAATTTGTGCCAAATGTAATACATGATAAATCATTTCACCTCCTAAAATAGTGAATATTTGAAACTACATAGCCATGGAGATAATTTCATATAAAGATTGTACTACACATATAAAGGTTTATCTTGCTTGCTGATAAAAACTATTCAAGAAAATGCAAAAGGGTCTATAAATCCTCATAGATCAAGATATCAGTTTATTCACGACAACAAAATATAAGTTGTAGTGTAAAAAAAAATAATTTAAGCCAAGTGATGATCAAAGCATGCATACATTAGGAGACCTAGAATCACACTTTTTAGAATATATGCATAATCACATTTGGCCATGTCACCTACTTCATGCATGCATTTGCAAACAAGCGTATCAAGAGAAACTTACATATCATCACATGTCATGTGCCACATAAATGATAGCATCAGTATTAACATTCATGGTCATATGCAAGTAGATATGATAACATTTACTCTTATAATTTTCAATTCATATATGACGGGCATAGAAAGAAATATATGTAAGCCAATAATACCAAATAATCATATTCTACCCAAAATCCATTCAGATGCAAAATAATATCCATAACATATTCCACCCAATTGCATCCATAAGTATATCACTCACATAAGTGAAAATCCTTAAATATTATTAGGTAAGAGATACGCGGTAATATCATCAAAATCATGTCCAAAAATATTTTGAATTACTTTGTGATTCTAATATGCACTCTAAATTTAAATTTAGTATATCAAATTTATAAAATATCCATAAAACTTATCTTACATTATAGTAGATTTACCAAGTAGACTTTTGAAAATCCTTATCTGATCCCTAGGTGATCAATGTACTTGGCTAAGTTTTGCTGTCTTTGAGCAAAAAGGGTAGGTAACATTCTCTGATTTCTTTCTTCGTTTTTCTTTTTCTTTTTGATTTCAATGCATTGAAACAGGGCTTAGATTGCAAAGTTAGTTTCTCTTCATGCACAACCACCCCTTTTCATTTTATTTCTTTTTTGTTTTTGTTTTGGTTGAAAGATCATCTATAAAATTTTCAATTACACAATTAGTACTATGACATAGGATTCCTGTCAATTCATGCCATATAAAAATATATAAGCATGTGGAAAAGACTCAATTATTATATCCACTTTTTTTAGTTATTATTCCAATATAATTTTTAGGGATAAAGTATACCAATTAAGCAAAAAACATGATCCATGAAAATTAATCTTATATTATATGAATGGGAAAAGACTAAACACCAATTGTGAGTCACATAGTCATAAATATATATACAACACATGAATCAAGATATTTAACTATAAAGCATATCACTTCTCCTCTCTTTCATGAACTGTTAACTAAGGATAATCAACGAGTTACATGGTACTGAAAATTCAAAAATTACACATAATCATGGAGATAATAGCATATAAATATTTAATATTAAAACTGCACATCAAGCTAAGTCTCCTATTCACATAATTGGGGTAGATACCAAAATTTTTGAACATAGAGCTCAATTCAATAAAACAAGCATATGTAGAATGATAGTCAAATTTTAATGTAAGTTTCATGCAGTAAATGAGTAATGTGACACAAAATTTGAATGACATACAACAAACATGATTTTAACATTGAAATAAATAATGATATTAAACATCTACGCAAGAGAACACTTATTCACAAATAAGATATACAATTTCTCCTTTGCTAAATAATCAAAGAATAATCAAACTAATATGTGATTATTAAGCATACCCAATTTATCTTCCCTCCCTAGCTACATGGTTATGAAAAAAAAAAAATGGAAGGGGAAAAAAGGATAGATTAAGGGTGTGTTTGGTGGGGGGGGGGGGAATCATTTTCCCATCAAGTCATTTTCCATGAAAAATATTTTCCCAAGAAAAATGGTTTTCCGCTTACATTTTCAGCTGTTTGGTAGAATGGAAAACCATTTTCTTTCTATTTCATTTTTTGTTATTTGATAGAATGAATCCCCCGCCCTCACTTCATTTCTTTTTACCATCAACCCCCTCCCATACTCAGTGCTCTGACCCGACCCAACCAACGAATTTTGTTTTTCTCTCCTCTTCAAAATTAAACTCAAAATATCAGCAAGAAATACACCCAGTAATAAATCTAGAAAAAGAGAGAATCAACATTAATGAATCTCAATTTTTTCACTATTCCCTAGGATTACCTAGTTGACTTTGAGTGGTATTAAACCCAAATTAAAGAAAATGACGATCGGGGAGATGATGGGTGTCTCATATTGCAAAGTTCTTTGAAAGGGCAGCTGTAACAAGGACAGAGAACCCAAGAAATAATTGCAAAAATTGACAATGGAAATCATCGATGAACATGATGAATATGAAGAAGAGGGGAAGAATGAGAGACAAAATGAGAATGAAAATAGAGTGATTATGGGAACAATTAAAAGAAAATAAAACAAGAGACAAAATTGGGCAACGAAATTCGGGCCTGGAAAATCATTTTTCCTACTTTTTCAAGGGAAAACAATTTCCTTCAAATGGGGTAAAATGATTTTCCCCTGAAAATGATTTTTCCCTCCTTGTTTTATCAAACGACATAAAATGAAAACATCATTTTCCGGGAAAATGATTTTCCCCCCGACCAAACACACCATAAAAGTTTACCTTATTTTTACCTTAGGTAGCCCAACACTTACCAGTTTTTTCTTCTGATTTTAAGAGGCCCCACATTTTATTCTCCCTCTTGAGCTTTTTAGAAATTTAAATGCTCATGGTGACTTTTTAAATATTTCAAAATTATGGGCAAATAATTTTACAAAAATTTGTCGATTCTTCATAGAGTTATGCAAAATAGAATATATAGGGCAAGATTTTTTCTTAGGTCCATAAGGGTTAGAAACAAGAGAGAATCTTGAGGTAGCCAAATTTTTCTTCTTACTTTTGTCCCACTTTTTAGATTTAATACCACTTGCATAAGGCTTTGAAAAATTATTACCAATTGTAGTATTTAAATCAATAACGTTTTGGCAAGATTGAGAAGAATCATCAATGAAATTTTTTACCTCATTTTTCTTACTCATTGGAGTTGATAAGTCATGAATATTCTTTTTGAACTCATGCTCTTCTTGGTCTTGCTTTTCCACTAACTCTGTATAAGGCTCACTTTTGTCATCACCATTCTCCTCATCTGTAATCGTTTCAAGATCTGCAATCTCTTCATTATATCCATAATGACAACAAAGATAATCTCAAATCTCTTTGGCACTCTTATAGTGAAAAATTGATTCACGAATATCAATAGAAATACCACAATATAGCATATTAATGGCTTTAGAATTTTTGGATATCATCCTGTAATCTTCGTTGGCAAACTGATTCTTTGATTTTTCAATGACAATGGGACCTTTCTTGATATTCTCCCAAGGATCTAGATCTTTGTGCTTAACATAGAGTTCAATGATTTCCTGCCACCAAACATAGTTAGTACCCATAAAAAGAGTTGGACAATCAGAATCAAAATTATAACTAGCCATGGGATCGAAGCTATTGGATGGTTAAGTATGAAGATAATAGCACCCGCTCTGATACCAATTGAAGGTTTAGATTACTCTGGAGGGGGGGATGAATAGGGTGATCTTAGAAAATTAAAACCAAAACTCAAAGTAAGAACTAAAATAAAAGAGAGACAAAACTCAAGGATATTTTAATGAGGTTGGGCCTCAACAGGCTTAGGTCCCCGCCTAGAGTTATCCAACTATAGGATTCAACACTCTACTTTCCTTATTAAGATAAATATTCACACTTTCTTTCAGAGCATTACATTCTAAAGATCCCAGCTACTTAAGTTTGGGAGGAGTTGTGACCTCACACCAACTACTTCCTTTACTCCTTAATAAGAATTCCTCAAGATCTCTCAAGACTTCTTATTAAGACCCAAAAGAATTTGCAAATGTATAGGTCAATGTAGTATGATTGCAACTTGTTTGTGTGATTGTTTAGGTCTGCTTGCTCTTGCTCTTGTGATAAGTATTTATAGCCTTGCAAGTTGTGACTCCCATCATCCAATAAGGAAGTGTCTCATCAAAGATATTTTGATTTTATCTTGTGATCTTCTCCAAAAAGAAAGTGTACGCTCACAATCTCTTCTCTTGAATCTCTTTGAAGCTTGGCAACAAAATATATTATGTTATAATAAAATAAAATCATGCAATATAATCTTTATGAGATCAAGTTTGAAATTCAAAAAGAATATTCCAATCAAGTAATATTGCTAGAATTTTTCAATCAAATAAGGACAATATTTTGTCTAGAATATTCCAATCAAATAAGGACAACATTTTGTCCTAACTAGAATCGAGGATAAAATCATTTAATCAAATAAAATCCTTTTTATTTGAATAATATTTTCCATATTGTCTCTTGCCTAGCATGCATAATTAATCTTATGATATCTTTGCCTTTAAATAGTATTACATACAATATTTCCAATCAAATAATGTGATATGCATACAATCTTTGATATCATCAAATAAATTTGAGATGCATGCAATCTTTGATAATATCCAACAAAATAATTTTGATATACAATCTTTCATATTTTCTCCATAATTTTCTTTATGATTCTACTAGTATATATGGCTTTTCGTTTCATGCATTACATCTTTTTAATGCAACATCTAAGTCTCTAATTTTGTGTTTCATCAAAATCGTTGTGATTACTAAGTAAGTCAACATTCATCATACAATACATATATTAAAAAAAAAGTTGGCCACTTTTACACTTTGAATCCCCTATTGCTTGTAGGATTGCCCTTTGTGTTCTACTAGGTTGGCTTCCCCCCGGAGAAATATTAGCATTAATACAAAAAATATTTGTAATGAACGAGAAGCATGAATAATTACATCTGTTCAAACATAAACAAGCTATTCAACTTTCAAATAAATAATACAAATTTTATTGCTGCTCGATTTCAAAACTATAATAGTCTTATCATGAATAATCTTCTATGACATAATATTTTTATTGTTGATAGAAGATCTCATAATCCATGCCATAGTTATTTCAAACTAATCTAATTCATCCAATATTTTCATCAACACCAATTAATCACAACCCCAGTAAGAATTGTAATATTCTTGTACCAACCTTCTTTCGCTTTTTTTAAGTACTTTGAACCATTTAGCATTTTAACTAAAGAAAATAAATAGAATTTGAGCTACCATTTAGTGGGGGGGGGGGAATCAATATAGCTTTTGTCCAAAATTGGGTCAATCCTTAAAAGAAACTTAACATAAGTGACAAGCTAAGATTTTCAATCACGACCTGACGACAAGCTCTAATAGGGAATGTCTAATAACCTAAGTTCAATAAATATTAATTCTAATAAGTTCATTTTTTATGATATTTTGTACAAGTTTTATTGTAAAGTAATTTAGATTTAAGGGTGATCAAGGTTCTTGAGTACCTGAAAACATGTTCGAAGCTCGTCAAATGGTATGGTTTCGGTTCCTAGAAAAGAGGAATCGACCTGATCGGTTTTAGTTTCGGCTTTCGTTCTCAAAAAATACCCAGAACCGGAACGTGGAACTTGTTTGGAGAGAGAAAAATGATTTTTTTTTATTTTTACTACCTTTTCTTTTCTTTTTCTATTATTTTTTGTTAAGTTTTAAGGCACACAAGGACATAAGAGGGGGGTGAATTGTGTCTTTCAATTTTTTTCGTTTTGTTTTAGAACACTCGTTAGACATGTTGGGAGAGGTGTTTGCAGTAAGGCAGAAACAAAACTTTGAATGCGGAAATAAAGGAGATACAAGATTTTACGTGGAAAACCACCTCTGGGCCAATCAAAGTGTAAAAAGCACGACCTACCTCAGTCGGATTTCAACAAACACTTTCACTAACACGGACCAAGTTCGTTCCACTATGTAACACACGTGACAACATCACACACGTA
>JACYFF010031956.1:4877609-4892423 GCA_017589665.1 Selenicereus undatus | reverse complement strand
AGAAACAAAACTTTGAATGCGGAAATAAAGGAGACACAAGATTTTACGTGGAAAACCACATCTGGCCCAATGGAAGTGTAAAAAGCACGACCTACCTCAGTCGGATTTCAACAAACACTTTCACTAACACGGGCCAAGTTCGTTCCACTATGTAACACACGTGACAACATCACACACGTAACTTAGTCTCCCCTGAGACTTTAGTTACACACACGTAACTATTCTCCACCCGAGAATGAGTTACACAACACGTCCAAAGTCTCCCAAGACTTGGACACACTCTAAACTTAATTAATGACAAAAAAGAATAGAAGAACACCTTACTTTTATGCTTCTAACCAAGTTGAATGTAAGGTACAATTACAAACCCTATTATGCTAGAAAGAATGACTCAATTTAGCACACTTCTTAGAGGTTTTTCACTAAGAGAATAAGCTCACAAAAAACTCGATGTTTGCCTTGAAAAACCACATGGAAGAGACAAGAAGTGAGTGCTTATATACCCACAAAACGCAAGGATTTGATTTCCATAATAACTCTGAAAATACTCAACAGATAATAGGAATTAAATTTCTCAACAATATCTTTTTAGGAAATCATTTCTTTAATAGATAAGATCAAATCTTTTGAAAAATCTTTTTAGGAGACAAATATTATTTGGGAAATTATTTTTTCTAAAACACACTATTATTAGAAAATCGATCCTAAATATATTACGAATTTTGGCAGTAGGAAAACTCTTGAAAATCTTTGAAAACTGATTTTTGCACTCGCTGCTCTCAGAGCACTGTAGACCTGTTTGCTCAATTGTTCTAAGCAGTGTTCTGAGTCAGCTTAAATAATTCTTTCAAGGTGAGTGTTAAGTAAAGTTCTTCTTTGGCATATTAACAAGAATCTAGATAAATATAACCAGTACTTAGCCCTAAGACTCTAAAGACTCTTGTACTCTGCTGATGATGTGCACATATAACCACTTTGATGATTTCAACTTCTTCGACCTGTTCTTCAAGGTGTTTGCAACTTCTGTTACTTCCAACATGTAATTTTATCATATAGCTTCAAGCATGATATTTCGAAGTGATCTCTAGGATGTTTGCAATCTGTCTTATCACATGATTTTAGCACTCAACTCAAGCCAAGCATAATTAGCACATTTGGATTGTAATCATCAAAACCTTATATAAGATTGATTCAACATTTTTCTATTTGATTTTTTTGTTACAAAAATTGACTCTTCAAATAGAGAATTTAATACAATATCATTTAATTTACTACTACTAGTTGAAGAGTAAATCATCATTTTCTTCAAGTAGATAAGATAAAAAAAATACATTCTTAATAAACTAACTTTCTTTTTTGTATAAAGATAGAAGATGAACATAGGAAAAGATCAAATAAATAAGAAAATTTAATTTATTGGGCTACAATTTGAACATTATACATGATGGGTACCTTGTAATCAGAACCGAAACCTAATGTTATGGTTTCGATTCCCAAAAAGATAGGAACCTATTTAATTGGTTCCGATTCTAGTTTTTAATTTTTTTATATAAACTTAACATCGATTTACATAAGTTCATTTCTTATAACCGTAGTGAAATAAGTTGGAAAAAGAAGTCATCTTCTTTCGAACTTATTTTATTTTTTATGGTAAGTTCAATTAAAGTTTGAATATGCAAATCCTAGGTGAGCACTGCTGCTCTTTCCAGGAACGTCCTATGAAAAGGATGGATGCTGCTGCTAATATATAGAATAAAAATGGCATGTGATCAGTAACGACCGTACGATGATGATTCCAAGTGGCTGTGGGTCATTGTCGCCAAGATATATCCATATTTCAACGTTTCATCTCATCAGTCGTCACTGCTGCGTCCTTAATTTCAACGGTCATTCTTTTTTCAGTCTTTCATTATTAGATTTCATTATCTCCTTTGAAATTAAAAGTCCCTACTATAAAATACAAAAGACACTTTTGGATTGAGTTGCAACTTATTTCATTATGTAATAAACTGAAAATAAAAATTAGGATTGAATAGTACACTCAGGAGCAAAATCTTTTTTTTTATCAGAGTAAATTGAATATAATTCTTTTAAAAATTTTGGCCAACATGAATGTAAGTATTACTAGATAATAATAATAATAATAATAATAACAACAACAACAACAACAACAACAACAATAACAACGACGATAATAAAGGTACTTATAATAAAAATAGAATTACTTTTGTCAAAAAAAAAAAAATTCCACATAAGAACAAATATGTAATCTTCAAGTACTTTGTTGAGAATTAGAGTAGTGTTTGATGTTTCAATCATTTATTGTAAACTAATAGCCTTTGAAAATTTGTCTCTCAATATAGATGACTAATGACTAAGCTATCCAGAAGAAACTAATCCTCCAATCTGTTGTGAAATCTTGTCTTCAATATCTTCATTGCTGAAAATCCAAATATGCCCTCTCTGTGGTGGTTGTGTAGAATGGAAGATTTAAGACAGATAAACCGCAGTAATATCATCAAATAATATGCCTTTGGTTTTCCAATCTTTGCTAACGTTATACAAAACCATTTGATATAATTGAGAGGCTTTTCGTACATTACTAGATGACATGTGTCGATTCACTTGTTCATTGTGATCCCAAACATGTGTCAGTCTTTGCTAACTTTGTACAGTTTACCTTTAGTTTTTCAATAGTTATAGAGGCAAAATAGTGAGCCCAAACATGTGTCAATTCATTTGTTCATTGTAAATACAAATATAATTCTAATTCTTATCTACAAAAAAAAAAAGAAAAAAAACAAGATTAACATAGTTGTTCGTCTAATAGTTAGTTTGTCTAAATTGTTTCATATTTGCAATCCATCCATGTGAAAATCTATGTGGATACAATAGAAGCACGTTTCCTATAACAGAGTTGGTTGAAGAGGTTCCACTCTTGTTTCCTTAAGTAAGCTCTTGTGTGCGACATGTGTGAATGGGGAATACCAAGGATATGGTAACTCTATCTTTTATTGTTTGACAGTTAGCTCCACTCTAATAATCGATGAATAATGACTTAAAAAATTTGTTTTTTCATGACTATACAAAAATCCTACCATTTTATGCATTTGGCTGATCATTTCTTTTTAATCATGAAGGCTTTTCAATTCTACTATAAGGAGGGCAAGATATTGACCATAAAAATATGTTAGGCGTTCTTCCATTAAATATACTTTTCTTCCTACCAAAGAGAAAAGGACACAAGATCCACCGAACAACTAAATTGTTAATCTCTTTTATTTATTTTCTATGTTGTACGGAATTTCTTCTATTTTGTATTTATTTTCTATTTGTTTAACTAGTAAAGATTCGCATGTTGCCTTGGGATCAATTACTTGAATAAAATATATGTAATTAATGAATAGCATTGAGTAATTGCCTATTATAACAAGGATTTAAACATAAAAAGCAATAATCAAAAACGATAAATTAGATACGTTCTCAAATAGCATCTTATAATTGTCTATTATTGTTGTTGTTGTTGTTGTTGTTGTTGTTGCTGCTGCTGTTGAAGTTTAACCGCCTAATTACTGCATTAACTGGATGAAGGGTACGAAGGATCCTATTTATTTACTTTTATTATAGACGTGTTCTCAAATAACATCCTATAATTGTTTAATCTACATAATATTAAGATGAATCAATCATAATAATTGAAATTTTTGATCCATAAACTACACAATATGTTATGTTAAAAGTCTATAATGAAGTTAATGGAGAATATCTCAACCCCCCTCGAGTTAGGGGAGGGTTAATATCTTAAACCTCGATCTTTATAAAGATAAATGCAATTCCCGCCGGGAGCGGGACAAATGACTCCGACCAATTATATGATTAAGATTGATTAAAAATACAAATATTCTCTAGTTGAGACCCACGTGTTGCCCTAGAATTAAGGTTTTGAATAAGCAAATGGTACTTCAAAAGTATCACTGAATAAGTGTTAGATCGACATCACTACATTGATGTAAACAAATCATGAAGATTTAGTTTACGCAATGCATAACAGAAAAAGAAACTTCGAAGAATACAAAATGTTCAACTGAATAAAGCACATGTTCACGTGGAAATGATAGTGAAAATTAGAATGAATTAAAACAGATGGCATGGGAGTTGAGAAGGTATAATGAACAACAATAACAGTCAGAATTAGATTTGAAAAATGTAAATACACAGGTATAATGAAATGTATATGCTTATATTTTTGTTACCTAGGGAAATAACTATCATCTCGATGCCTCAAGAAAGAAACTTCTTCCTCCCACTCAACTGATGTAATAGCATTGATAGCGGGTTCACTTTCACCTAATCGAGGAGGCCCTATGACAAATACCCATGGTTTCCCTAAGTGATTGCCCAATATGGCATATAATGTAAGCTCAACTTGTGGCTACATATGTTGCAATCTAGGTTTAGTAATCTACCTAAATAGCTAGGTATGAAACACCATGAAGAAAATACTACAATAATAAGGTTACCATTGCTACATATCACCTTAAGACGTTGTTATTTACATGAAGAAGAATTACTGCAACGTTTTGAAGAACAACAAAAGTTTAAGTGCCCGAGCTATCTTTTATATCAACTTTGAAGAAATATCTGAAAGGTCAAATAAAACAATAAGGTTAACAATATATTATATAATTGAGCACATCCTAAAAATTTAAAAGGGTAAATGGTATTGAAGGAATGCCCACAAAATGGATACATTTGAGAAGTCCAATATCTTGGATGTAAACATGTACAATACGGTGTATTGAGGTCAAACACACGATTATGGGGTCACAGATGGCAATCGGGGTACGACGCATAAATAATTGAAAAAAATTACTTTTGATGTATGCAAAGATGAGAAAATATGTAACTTGTAATTGCAGATATTTGGCACATATAGGTGTCACCAAGTTTTGAATGTAATTTGAATTTTAAAATTGTTGGTTAATTATTGAAATGGATATTAGAATGATAAAATTTGATTTAAATCCTAACAAACTAACAACCAAATAACTTTGTACTTTGTGGATGTTTGACCTGAATTATTGAAGTGCTTTTAGGGGTTAGAAACTGAAATTAGACCAAACGTTCATTTTTAGAAGTTTAAGACAATTTTTCAAAAGTGATTTTGAGAAAAAACCACCTGAGAAATAGGAGTAAAATGTTGCTTCTCTTCGTCACTTCTTGGAGTCCACACTCCACAATTTCAGAGCAACTTAAAGAAATATTACATTTGGACAATGATATCCCTGAAGAATCAATGAAATCTTCACTGTATACTCGCTTGCTTTAAATTCCCCTATTTTGATTTTTGGATGTTGTCATTATATACTATGGGAGAGACACTGTGGCATTCTGCAAATAGTCGAGGCTTCAAATTCACACCAAATAATGAGATCTATTCATTATTTGGGATTTAGCTTTTTAAATTATGTTACTTGCGATCCAAATTTTTTTTATGTCAATACATTAATTATCTCATCTATGTATGTATTTGAGCAACTTGCTTAACGTTAAGATAATGCAACAAGAGCCACCTTCTGAAACTATTTATCAAAAATTAGATTCAAATCTTGCCTCCATTAAGCTTTATGTATCATACACAACCAAAAGAATAATGAGTTATTCATGAGGTTGGATAAAAGATAAAATGCATTTAAAAGTTCAAACAGGCTATTGTGAATGTAGTTCAAAAATTTGAAGAAATTCAACATGAATCCTTTTTACTTGAAGAAAATTTTTTTCGTTTATGTCTATGATCCCAAAAAAAAATTAAATAATTAATAAAAGCATTAAGGATGCTTGTCCCATATACTCCTATAATAATCTTTTTATCGGACAACGTGCCTCCCGAATGACCATATAATTATAAAGCATGACATGGTAAGAAATAAAACCTTTTATATTTTAGAATCAACAATATGTATTCGATGTACTGAAAATTTTAATCTAGAATTGGCTTTGCTTTTGGCTATTAAGATAACTTGCTTTTATATGTTGTCTCCATCTCGAACTTGATACCAAGACCTTTTGTGATCTCGGTTGTCATTCTAGAGGCTTCTTGCATCCACAAGGCAAAAACCTTCCCTTTTTGATCTCCCAATGCAAAACTTTACCTATAGCTACTATTGATCAAGTAACGGTCACTTGAGATAATAGCTATAATTGCCCATTTAATTTGACAGTTACACAAAGGATTAATTGTGTATTAATCAGCAATTATATTCTGATTCTGTTTCAGGATATTAGGCATATAGAAGTGTGTGTGTTGGTGTATAATTTGGACACTACACTGAAAACAATTCTATAGCAAAAATACAAACAAACATCCCAAAATTCTCTCTGGTTTTTCCTCTCACTGCATAGCCATCAAGAGATACGGGTTTGGGGCGTGATTCATTGGTGACTCTGGTAGCCACCGGTTTCATGGGTAGCAGTCAAGCAAACATAAGGTTCTGGCAATCAAACTTCCGCATCCAGGTAATCCTAAATTACCATCAGTGGTATCAGAGCCAAGTTTGTATGATGCTAGTCTCGGAATGATTATTTATGTTTGAAGCATGAATCAAAAGAATCTGAATAGTATGTTAGTAAGCAAAACTATGTGTTTATGCGATAATGACCATCATGCTAATCTGTTTGATTTTACATGTCTAAATTAAAAAAACAAAATGGACGCGACTTACCAAACCCATCAGAACCACCAGGGAAGGGTGGCGTGTGTATGTCACGTGCCGCCAACGAAAACGTTTTCTGACCGTTTTCTTCCTCCCACACCCGAAACCTCGGCCGATCTACTCATTTTTGATGAAACCATGCCGAAAACACCATCACAGGCCGCGCGTGTATGTCAGCGCCGCCACAGGGGTGGCGCGTGGGGTGAATGGTCGGCCTCGGCTGCTTCGTCACAAGCCGATCTACACCATGGCAGTGGCGGTTTTGTCAACAAGTGAGTAGATGTGGCCCGAGGAGCTTTTAGAAGGTGAAAAATCAGTGGCGGTTTCCATCATTTGGGAAATAGCATACCGGTGGTTCGGGCAGTGGTCCGAAGGGTCTACGGCGGCTATGGCTGCCGGGGAACCATCGGGATTCAAGAACGGAGACAATGCTGCTCTCGGCTGTGTGCCAAGGATGTCGCCGTTTGAAGAGAGAGAGAGTTAAGAGTGTCGAAGAGAGTTCTGGAGAGAGAGGCAGAGAGTAAGGTGAGAATTCTAGAGAGAGAGAGGAGGCCGATTTTAGTGAGGTTGCCTGGGGGGTCCTCGGGTAGACTAAGCCCTTATTTTTATGCAATTTTATTTTTGGGTTTTAGTTGTGATTCATACTCGTTTAAACTAATTATGACTTGTTATTTCAAATTAGTTTTGATACTTGAACTTCTATTTATATTTGTTAGTATGTTCAATATTTACGCTATGTTAATTGAAATATGAATTAGTTTTATATTTCAATCAATATTATTTATTTCTCTGATGAAATATGAATTGGTAAATATTAATATGAGCTAAATAATCACATGCCTGATTGAAATATAAATTCGTTTTATATTTCAAATAAAATAAGAGTTAGCAAATTGTGATATATGAATTCATTTTAATATATATATGTTAAGATTAGTATTAAAATGTAAATTAGTTTTACATGAAAAATATATATGTGATATTTATATTAACGTTAATTTGTTTAACGATTTCTTATGAAGGACCATATGATATAGTTCTTATGGCAATATGGTAATTAAATTATATAAATTTCTAATTCATGATTATATGAGATGATTATGAGCTTGGCGAAATTTTCGATCATATGACATGAATGATGAAATTTTTTTTAATTTAATTATTTTAGAAATGTGCCTAATGTCCATCTTTTAACACTTGTAGATATGGCAGCTAACAACGCGATTATCACCGAACTATCCA
The DNA here is from genome assembly GCA_017589665.1 of Selenicereus undatus. Classification (NCBI taxonomy): domain Eukaryota; kingdom Viridiplantae; phylum Streptophyta; class Magnoliopsida; order Caryophyllales; family Cactaceae; genus Selenicereus; species Selenicereus undatus. The sequence continues at coordinate 4,884,468 of JACYFF010031956.1, read as the reverse complement.
CCAGTCAAAAGTTAGATGGGTCTAACTATGACATGTGGAAACGGAAGATTCAGTATCTTCTGGAAGGAAAAGACCTGTTGGAACACTTGACAATAGCCAGGTTTCCACCATCTGATAAGGACGCAGATGGTAAGCCTATTGATACTTCTACTGTACAGTATCAAGAAATCTTTCAGGCCTACCAAGACTGGACCAAGAAAGATCGTAGAGCACGCTTTACAATGTTGTATTGCATGCATGACGATCTGATTGGCAAATTTGAAGTTCATCTCACAGCTAAGGATATGTGGGACCAGCTCAAAATCCGTTTTGGCCAGACATCCGAAACAAGGTTACGTACCTTGCAATTGAAATGGATGAACTACAAAATGGATCCCAGTCGCACTGTGATCGAGCATTTGCGAATTATGAGTGGCATAATTCGTGATCTCAAGGCCGCAGGAAAAGACATTTCTGAGGGGGAGCAAGTCCTGAATGTGATTCGAACTCTCCCTGATGAACCTCCACAATGGGAACAAGTCAGGACAGTCTTGACTCATTCTGACCATTTGAAAACCTTTGGTCAGATTCAAAGCCACCTCGAAATGGAGGAGGAGCGCCTGAAAATGTTCGGGACTCCCAATGTGGCTCTTGTCGCCAAGGGCATCAGGCCTAAAAGCAACAAGAACACTAGAGGTAGGCAGTTCAAGAGAGGTTCTCGCCCCCCTCAGAAAGGTAGGCCAAATGCTGGAGTGGCTAAGAAACAAAAGACCAAAGGCAATGGAGAGACAAAAATAGCACGTGTGAAGTGCTATAACTGTGGTAAGAAAGGTCACTACGCTCGGGATTGTCCTGAGCCGAAGAAGGTACCTTTCTCCACTCACTCTCCTGAATTATATGTATGTTCTCATGCATTAGTTGCTAAATCCTTTCCTAATTGAATTGTAGATACGGGAGCAAGCAAACATATAGTTCGGGACAGAGCTGGCTTCGTGGACTTTCACCGCTATCCGGTGGGTTCACAATCTGTCGTGCTGGGAAACGGCAGTGAAGAAGACGTTCTAGGTGTTGGAACGTACCGGCTCATATTGAAAGGAGGAAATAAGTTGCTCCTGTTTGATGCTCTTTATGCACCCGGGGTGCGAACTTGTCTTTTATCCTTAGTTTTATTAATGAAATCAGGTTTTGGTTTTTCTTCCTGTAATGATGGTTTGAATATTTTGTATTGTGGCAATGTGTTTGGCCACGCTACTTTAAGGGACGATTTTATTGTATTGGATTTAGACGAATCATATAATAATTCTCCTTTAGCTTTTGTTTCACATTTTGATTCCAATTTAGAATCGATTAAGTGGCATGCTAGGCTTGGTCATATTGGCCAAGATAGGTTGAGTCGGCTAGCTAAAGAAGGGTTTTTAGACCGACTCACTAAGGTTAAATTGCCTAGGTCTGAGTCATGTCTAGCTGGCAAGGCGACCGCGAAGCCTTTTGGTAAGGCTTCGAGGGCGTCAAGTCCACTAGAGCTGATTCACTCTGACATTTGTGGACCCATGAATGTGAAAGCACGTCATGGGGCTTTCTATTTCCTCACTTTCATAGATTATTATTCAAGATATGGGTATGTGTACCTCTTATCACATCGCTATGAAGCACTAGATATGTTCAAACGTTTTGTAGCTGAGGTTGAGACCCAATTAGATCGAAGAGTTAAGACTCTTCGAACTGATCGAGGTCGTGAATACCTCTCGCATATGTTCAAAGAATTTTGCGAGGAAAAAGGTATACGCAGACAACTCACGATTCCTGGCACTCCACAACAAAATGGTGTGGCAGAGCGAAGGAATCGAACATTGCTTGACATGGTCAGGTCAATTATGGCACACGCCAATCTCCCAATTAGTTTTTGGGAGGATGCGCTGTTTACGGCAGCTTATATCCTTAATTGTGTGCCGAGTAAGAGCGTATCCGTCACTCCATATGAGTTATGGTCTGGAAGAAAGCCCTCCTTAGATCATTTACGCCCATGGGGTTCGGCTGGTTATGTACACAACCCAACTCATAAACATGGGAAACTTGGTCCAAGGGCCACCAAAATGGTGTTCATACGCTATCCCGAACATTCTAAAGGATACGTTATGTATGGTGAACACCCTAATGGTGGCATGACGGAAGTCGATTCACGTAATGTGGATTTTCTTGAGGATGAGTTCCCAAGTATTGGTGAAATCAAAAATGACCTAGCGTTGTATGAGTTACCGCTCAATGACCCACTATCTCTCGGCGAGGGGGAGAATTTTAGTACTCACCGCACCGCCGAGGATAGTAGGCAAGATGCACAGTTGCTGGTTAATCAAGAGGATCAACCTAATCAACTTGGTGTTGAGGTTCGTCCTCATATTCAAGTTGATCATGAGGTTCGTCCTCACTCTCCTATTCATGAACATGCGGTTAGTCCGCTTGTTCAGGATGATAGGAGTGATTCTCCACCTGTTGAGGATTCAATACCTCTTAGGGATAAGGGGAGAAATTCCTCAGTAGGACAAACCAGCACTGGTCCTCAACTTCGGAGGAGTGACGCGGAAGAATCCCTCGACGATATTTTCAAATCGAAGAGGAGATATTCTTGTGCACTCCTTTAGAAATTGAGGAGCCGACCTCTTTCCAAGAGGCTATTGATTCACCAAACCACAAAGAGTGGATAGAAGCCATGAGGGATGAAATGGACTCTATGACGAGAAATAAGGTTTGGGAACTTGTTGATCTTCCTCCCCGACGTAAATCGACTGGAAACAAGTGGGTTTTCAAAATAAAACGTCAGGCTGATGGAACGATCGATAAGTTTAAGGCCCGTTTAGTGGCAAAAGGGTTTACCCAAATTGAGGGGATAGACTATGAAGAGACATTTTCTCCTGTGGTGAGAATTGCCTCTGTTCGCCTGCTTTTAGCCTTGGTTGCCCATCTGGATTTAGAGTTATTCCAGATGGACGTAAAGACTGCATTCCTTAATGGAAATCTTGAGGAAGAGATCTACATGGATCAACCTATTGGTTTTGTATCAAAAGGTAAAGAGGACAAAGTCTGTCGTCTTAAAAGATCCATCTATGGTCTCAAACAGTCTTCGAGAGCGTGGTATTTCAGATTCCACAAAGTCATTATTTCTTTTGGCTTGGACATGGTATCTGAAGATCACTGTGTGTATGTCAAGAAAACTGCAAAAGGGATTATGTTTCTCACCCTGTATGTTGACGACATACTATTGGCTGGAAACAACATGGAGATGATCCAGACCACTAAACAGTGGTTATCCTCCGTTTTTTAAATGAAGGATATGGGTGAGGCTAGGTATGTCCTAGGCGTTGAAATAACTCGAAACTGTTCCAAGAAGCTTCTTGGTCTAAGTCAAGAAGCATACATTAATAAAATCTTGGAACGCTTTCGAATGCATTATTCTAAACCCGTGGATACTCCAGTTGAAAAGGGTCTAACCTTAAGTCTTGATCAGTGCCCTAAGACAGACAAAGAGAAGGAGAGAATGAGTAACGTTCCCTATGCAAGTGCAGTGGGCAGCTTGATGTATGTCATGTTATGTACACGGCCAGACATTTGCTTTGCGGTTGGCTTGGTAAGTCGTTACCAAAGCAACCCAGGGTCTGGTCACTGGCAAGCCGTCAAGAGAATCTTCCGGTACCAACGTGGTACAAGTGATTTTGTGCTTTGCTACCAAGGAGGGGATCTTAAGCTGAGAGGATATACGGATGCTGATTGGGGTGGTGACCTGGACGAGTCCAGATCTACCTCAGGATATGTGTTCACCCTAGGTGGGGGAGCCATATCTTGGTGCAGTAAGGAACAAGACTGCATATCACTTTCTACTATGGAAGCAGAGTATGTTGCTTGTTGCCTCGCCACTCAAGAGGCAATATGGCTGAGGAATTTTCTCCAGGATCTCAATCTTACTCCTTGTGTTGATGATCCTGTAGAGTTGATGTGTGACAATACTGCTGCTTTCCAGTTTGCTAAGGATCCCAAGTTTCACAAAAGGACCAAGCACATCAAGAGGCGTTATCATTTTGTTCGGAACGCTATAAAAGAGAAAGAAGTTGCCATTAAGTATCTATCTACAAGTAGGATGATAGCTGATCCATTAACTAAGCCTATTCCAAGAGACGCTTTTAAAGCTCATGTGATGAGCTTAGGTCTGCATAGGATTTAGTTTTTGGATGTATCTAAGTGTAAAATGGACATGTGTACTCTTGTGTTGAATATTTATGAAATAAAGAATTATGTTTCTTTTCAAATGTTCAAAAATATGCGAGTACATTATAAGGTACATTATAATGTCACTAGGCTTCTGATTGGCCTCGTCACACAGGCAATCGCCCTGACGCTTGCGTAGCGGGCAGGATGAGACTGAATCATATTGGCACTAGGTGTGCAGTATTGATTACTCATACAAGGTGTGTATGAATGAAAGGATATAGTCGCCTTAGTAATACTAAGATGAGACTTGGGGGAGTCGAATATGAAATAAGTTTTCATATCGAAGCCTTACAGCCGAATCTTGAGTGTAGTGATTAACATTGTGTATGCTAATCTAGTAACTCAGGTTGGTTTTTTGAGTAAAAACCAAACTTATGATTCGCATGGCATAGAAGAGTGACATGCCCAACTTAGTTGGGTCTATGCCATGACACACCCTCATACTGTGTGTGCTAAATGTCGACCTATTTGATGGATGACAAGTGAAATCCCTACCCTTGTCACCGTGTGACCCTCATTGACAATACTCTTGGACTTAGAGTTATAATATGAAGTCTAAGTATAATGTTGCTACTTTAATGTGTTTTCCAAGGGCCAAGATGTATACGGTCCAGCGGAGCACATTAGGAAAGCAATTATGCTAAGATGGATTATTTTAATTGTCTAAGGAAGAATCATTTCTCATCACCATATCAAGCCCGGGTGATTATATTTAGTATATAATCATTTGATATATCCGGCATAAAGGGACAGTGTATGCCATTGGTGATGCTTTTGAATGATTCGGGGTATTGATTTTTCTTGGAAGTGTTATGTCAGTTAGATGGTGACTTGATATAACACCGGTGTGTTCAATTTTGGTCGCACGCTCTATTCCCAGTATGAAGCGTGAGAGAATGTATTGATAGAGAGACATTAGATTTTAGGTCTATGTGACCGAGGGGGAGCTATTGATCAAGTAACGGTCACTTGAGATAATAGCTATAATTGCCCATTTAATTTGGCAGTTACACAAAGGATTAATTGTGTATTAATCAGCAATTATATTCTGATTCTGTTTCAGGATATTAGGCATATAGAAGTGTGTGTGTTGGTGTATAATTTGGACACTACACTGAAAACAATTCTATAGCAAAAATACAAACAAACATCCCAAAATTCTCTGTGGTTTTTCCTCTCACTGCATAGCCATCAAGAGATACGGGTTTGGGGCGTGATTCATTGGTGACTCTGGTAGCCACCGGTTTCGTGGGTAGCAGTCAAGTAAACATAAGGTTCTGGCAATCAAGCTTCCGCATCCAGGTAATCCTAAATTACCATCAGCTACAATAACTCATCAAAAATTGCATGATAATTAGGATTTTTTTGGGGGGGGGGGGCGAGGGAGGAGGTGGGTTGGTACAATGCAAACTTGTCCCATCCTCATGAACTACTTCATTTTGACATGAGACTCTCTTCACTATATGTTAAACAATTCTAACAAGAACCAATTACAATGTCGAAAAGGTCTCAAGTGCTAGTTATTTATTTTTCAAAAAATAAAAGCCAATCAACTAGGTTGTTCTAAATATTTCATTGCCATTGAATGTTTCAAAGATGTGAACCATCAACTCTGTAAAATTTACTACTTTTTGACATCACAAATTCAAAAGTGGTCTATATAACTCCATTTCCATCCACTCTCGTATAATAGGGAAAGCAATCTCATCTCATCTATTGAACATCTAGTTATGATAGGAACCTTTACTCTTTGGACTCCACCTCTTCCTCTTGGCCATTTGATAGGAATCTACACCCTCTTCTTCATAAATGGGAAAGAACAATTCCTAATCAAAATCAATAGAAAAATCAAAATGAGAAATCAAATTATTAAAATTATAAATGAAAGCACAAAGGAAAATCACATGATTAAAATTTTCACCCCCCTCCTCCTTATCCCCAATGTCTCCCCCCGCCCCCCTCCCAACAAAAATACCATCAACTATGATTTTACAATATGAATACAAGAGAACAATTTTAAGAGATTTAGTTAAAAGTTCAAATAGCACATGAACAATTTCCTGTGCAACATAATCGCTGACAGCTAAACAAAGCATAATCCATCCTCCCATTACGATGTGCTTTTATCAAGCCCTCTTGTCCACACTTCATAACAAAACCTAAAATAGGACAGACTTTTAGTAGAAGGGCAGAATATGCAATCAAACATAACCTCATATAAGTGCAAAGACACTTTATCTAATCCTATACTTTTTTCAAAGACAAAAGCAATTATGATATTATTCACCTATTGTTACACAATGATCACTCAAGAAACATTGCCTCTCACAATAATCATTAGTCAAAAAATGCAAATATCACATTCTTATTCAGGCTTTTGATAGTTATCACCATCTATTGTTGTCTAGTAGTATCCAAAAAAGCCCAATGAGCCTTTAGCCCAAGCATTTTAGGACATAACTGGGTTTTAAAGAGATGAGAAGGATAGTTGAGAAAGGAAGGGATTCAGAGAGGATCATACACTTTATATAATGTATAGCAAATTTATCTAAAAAACTTCTTTGTATACACTCATTTTACATATTATTCAGCTCTTTAACAAAAAGGAAGACCACACTCA
>JACYFF010031956.1:4787752-4824392 GCA_017589665.1 Selenicereus undatus | reverse complement strand
ATAATAATAATAATAATAATAATAATAATAATAATAATAATAATAATGATAATGATGATGATGATGATGATGATGATGATGATGATGATGATGATGATGATGATGATGATATCATCCTTGTCATCATTGTTGTTGTTAATATTAGTAACAACAAAAAAGAAAATTAATGATAGTATTATAATACTAATAATAATATTAATATTAACGACATAAGGAATCAAATAATAATAATAATAATAATAATAATAATAATAATAATAATAATAATAGTAATTGTAACAACAATGATAATACATACACAAAAAATAAATTATTGTTGAAATTCATACTATGAATAATATTGTGAAAAAAATAAAATAATAATGCCAACATTGATAGTAATATTAGAAAAAATAATGCTCGTAATAATAATAATAATAATAATAATAATAATAATAATAATAATAATAAGGGAAATTGGATGACAATAAACCATACTTTGGGGGTTTGGACAATAATAAACCGTACTATGAAGTTGGACACTAAAAGTATGTAGTATTGACATATTTAATGTTTTCATACCTAGTGGTGGCAGAAACAGCTGAACTATGAAGTGGCAGCCATCTTAATAAATTGTTGACTATAATACCCATAGAAAAGAGTTGAGCTATGAAATTGGGTTTTAATTCAAAAAAAAAAAAACAAAAAACAAAGCAAGGCTTTGAACCCACTTCCTCCCATCTTCCTTACCTCATTCTTCCTCTATTAAGTCCCCTGCCATGAAAAGGCCAATCTCTCTTCCTCTCAACTGAAATTCATATCACCAATTTGTGAAACATAGCAACTAAGAGAATTGAAGCATAATTTGAAGCTGCTTATGTAAGTGGATTTGAAAGAGAATAGAAGCATCTCAATTAAGTGGAGTTAGGGGTGGCAATGGGCCGAGTATGGGTACCTTCACGCATATCCATTTTCAAAATTAATACTCATACCCATTTCCATCGGGTATTGTAAAGTTAAACTCATACCCATACCCATTAAGTATAGTGAGTATGTGGGTTTTATTCGGATACATATAGACAAAAAAGAATTAAACCCATTTTGTACTTATATTCAACATCAAATAGCACTATGTTATATTAACACTAAGCTTCCAACGACATATCATATTACATCAAATACAACTAAAAGTTTGCCAATCACAGCAAATAAATTAGCACTTGCCAATTACAATTTTAAGCAAAATGTTTTGTCGAAATCTTGAATATCATGCAGCTCAAAGCAACTAGAAAAATATTCAAGTATAAGTAATAAATTAGAACCTTAAACAAATGGGTATGGGTTTTATATAGGGTGGGTATGAGATAGGTACGACGCAAGTATTGATAAAACGGGTATGTGGCAGATATGACCTATACGGCTACATCCATACTCATATCCATACCCATACCCATACCCATACCCATTTTAGCAATACCCATCTCACACCCATTTTTTCTATTTTTATCAACCATACCCATACCCATTAGGGTGGGTTTTGCGGGTTTTAGGCGGGTATGAGCTTTTTTGCTGGCCCTAAGTGGAGTTGAAGAAAATCGAAGCATACTGTGGAGGATTGAAGTAGTGGAGTAGTTGCATTGGAAATTGACTGCAACGCAAGGTTAGTGTCTTCAATTTATGTTTATATTCGGCACTGTAAGCCTAATTTAATAGTAAAAGTGACATTTGGTCTTCAATATGTGAAATTTGGGGTTAGGGTTTAATTGGGTGAGAAACTGCATGTTGTGATGGGTATTGATTTTGTGTGTTGTAGGTTTTCATGTATAATTGTTGCTGTGAAGTGTTTAATATGGGAGATGATAGCATACTCTTGCATCTTCACCATGATGGAAAATTTGTAAAAGGAAGAAAGCTGCAATACGAAGGAGGTAGCTGTAGGATTATTGAATCTATTGATGTGGATAGATTGTCCTGTTTTGAGGTGAAAGGAATTGCCTGTGAGGAAATTGGGCATGATGGTTTGTTGGAGTTCTTTTATGTGATACCTGGTTGCTCCATGGAAAGTGAGGATATTATTTACTAATGAAGAGTCAGTTGAAATGCTGAAGCACTGTACGGGTAAAAAGGAAATTCATGTATATACTATTTATAACGCCACCAAAATGCTAATGACATGATTTGAGAAAAAACGACAACGGAAGATTTAATGATAGAAAGCGCTTCCACTGTCCTGATAAGGACAAGGCTCATTGAAACCGTTTAATCTTGCAACTCATTTTCAAATCACAATATCTATTAAACTGAAACACTCCAAGACCGAAATCCATAATAGTTCAACTTCAATACAATCGACTTAATCATAACATTTACTAACTCCACTCACACTACACAAGTATATTGAGCATAGACCCAAGTTGACCCTGAGGTCAATCCCAATATTCATGATGTGCTGAATCCACTGTGAACATTTGATAACTTCGAAAATGGCTTGCTAAAAGGAGAAACATGTGATACTTCATCACCTAAAATGAAAAACATAAAAACAATTCGAAAATGTGAGCAAAAACTAAGTATATACATTCCTGTATTGTAAAATGAACATAGAAACACTGTTGATGGGTACCCACTTTTTTGCAATTCATTTAATTCGTAATTGTTCGCGCCAAAAATGAGCTATTTTTAAGGTACTTTTACACCTGTTTTATACTCATTTTAATCATATTATTAAGGTTTTTATATGATTTTATTTTGTTTTGCAAGTTTTGAATAATTTTGGGGAAAAAGCCAGAATGTGCGAGAAAAATGGTGAAAAATGTCGGAAATTGAATAACCGGGATAAACATAAAAAATCGGCCCAAAGCAAAAAAAAAAAACGGTCCAACCTTCCCCCCCACCCCCCAGGCGTGCAAAGCACGTGACCAGCCTTAAACCCCCACTCCCCTTCACACTCTTTCTCTCCTCTACCCCGAATCCCCATCCTAGAACCTAGAGAACCCGAAACCCAGAATCCCCAACCCTTGCCTCGCCATTCCTATCCTCTCAACCTCTCTCTACCCCATCTCTTTCTCTCTCTTCCACGACATCATCCTCATCCACCAGGCCAGCACACCACCTTCGTTGGCATCCATCTTCACCATCCACGATACCCAAGCGATCGAACGGTGAAGAATTGAAGTGGTTTCGGTATAAATGAAGGCGACGCCATTGTGGAAGGAGGTTAGGTAATTTTAGGAATTCTAGGGTTAGGTTAGGTTTAATTTAGGCTTAGTTTTAGTTTTGTTCGAGTCATTCGAAATTTAGGCTTTAATTCGGTTTAGGGTTTTAATTTTTCAGTTGTTTCCAGCTTTAATTTCATGTAATCGAACGTTATTTCGATAATCTGGAGTTAATATTGATGATTTTAGCTTGCAATTGTAATGTTCGAGTTTGAGTTCGAGTGATTTCGCGAGTTCCCCTTCCCCTGATTTCTGTTTTGTTCGAAGCAAGTTTAATGAAGAAATCGCCATCTTTGGAGGAGCTTGAGGCTAGTTTATGATCTTCTGGGTCGTGAATGTCGAATTCAAACCCTTGCCTGTTCTAGTTTGGCTTTGCTGCTTTGTTTCAATTCCATTTTACCCCTTCGCCTACTGCTTGATTCTCATGTTCTGCTTTGGGTTTGGTTAATTAACTTTGATTATGTTCTGATTTGGGTAATGTTCATTTCAATTTATGGTATGTAATGACTAAGATTCTGCTGTTGGTTTTTCTGGTTTGGTTCGAATTCATCTATAGCTAGGGTTGTTGTTCTGGGTTACTGTTGGATTTCGGTTCAAGCTTGCTCAATTTCATTGTTCTGGATTATTCTGGGTTGTTCGAACTCTTATGATTTGCTTTGCTTGTAATGTTGAATGATGTTGTTAATTCTGGACTGATGATGTTAGCTGAAGGATGTTCGATTATGGAATCTTGATTTTGGCAAGTTGATCTGAATGGGTGAGCAATGATGTTGGCTAGTTTTGGTAGTGCTTTGATTTTGGTTGAGTCGAATAGTAAGTAGTGTTAACTATAGGTTTTAAATCTTTATATTATAAATGCTAAAATGTGTAGGGGGTTGAGTGTTGAGGAAATAAAAAATGCTAACATGGGAGTAAATTTAGGGTATATGTTGCTTCACAACCGTTGGATCAAAATCTTAAACAATCTTAACCCTTGGATTTATCTCGACAACCGCTTCAATAGATAGCATGTACAGTAATCTCTCTCTTTACTGGCCACATTAGGTCTCAGGTTCGATTACCCCTTCCCTCATTGTATTGTACTATTTGCTAGGCACATTAGATCTCAGGTTCGATTTTCCCCTCCCTCATTATATTGTATTGTCCATTGTGGCTCCTAAGGACTAAAACGTTTTTAATTTTCGTCATTATTGTTATTAATATTTTGTATTTTTCAATACAAATATAAATTTGAGCATGTATTATTAGAGATAATGGAATAATAAATACGATTTCCATGATTATTTATATTATTACTATTGTTGTTGTTGTCGTCATTATCGTTGTCGTCGTTGTTATCTTTCCGTTTGAATTTGATAACATAGTCAATTTTGATAATGATCATCAAATTATCAAAGAGACATTAAGAGATTATAATAGAAATAAAAATTTTTATTAGTTCATTATTATAAAATACATTCATATTTTAGAAGTTTTAACTTAATGAGACAAAATTATAATTACTGAATAAGTCATAAAACTTTATATGACACCTTATTATTAACACATAATATAATATACACAATTATAAAGAAATAATAAACATTTTTGATTTCCATTATTATTATTATTAATATTTTTTATTTTTCAATACAAATATAAACTTGAGCATGTATTATTAGAGATAATAGAAAAATAAATATGATTTCCATGATTATTTCCATTATTACTATTGTTGTTATTATTATCATTGTCATTGTCGGCGATTTTATCTTTCTCCTTCAATTTGATAACATGGTCAATATTAATTATAATCATCTAATTATCAAAGAAAGATTAAGGGATTATAATGGATATAAAAGTTTTTATTATTTCATTATTATAGAATAAGTTCATGTTTTAGAAGTTTTAACTTAAGAAAATCGAATTGTAATTACCGAACAAGCCGTAAAACCTTAGGTGACACCTTATTATTAACACATAATATAATATGCAAATTTATATAGAAATAATAAACATTTTTTATTTTCATGATTATTATTATTATTTTGTCTTTTTCGATACAAATATACATTTGAGCATGTATTATTAGAGATAATATAAATATAAATATTATTTCCATGATTATTTCCATTCTTACTATTGTTGTTGTTGTCATTGTAATTATCGTCGCTGTTATCTTTCTCTTTGAATTTGATAACATAGTCAATATTAATTATGATCACATAGATGTAAGGATTGTGTTGAAAAATTACATATTGTAAGGATGATACAACATATTGTAAGGGTTGAATGTGAAATATAAAAATAAAAATAAAAATAAAACACAATCATCATATTAGGCCCGTGAAGCTGAATTTCTTTCACATTTAATATGATCTATTTAATAGAAGGAAATAAACGAACTATTTTTCTTTTTGTTTCAAAGCATACATATCTTACAATTAAATTTAATTCATTTAAATCTTAAACGTATAATTAATTTTTTAACATTTTAAATAAATTGATCAAAATCTAATGTATTTAACACACTAGAAAAATTGAAATCATTTTCGTTTTCTTTTAAACCATACAAATTCAATAATCAAATTCTCTTCATAAAACACCTAAAATTATAATTAATCTTTTACCGTTTAAAATAAAATACCACAAATCACCATAACACTTCAAACTAAGAAATATCTTAACCCACAAATTTGAACTCAACCCATCTCTTGCAAGACAACATAAGGGCATGAGAAGTTTATATCAAAACCCATAAAACTATTCAGTTGACAGGAAAACCAAATGTATAAAGTATGAACACTTAATTATATTAGTGCCCCCTAATGGGCCACTTTAAATAGCCAAAAAAATTGTGTATTAGCATAAATATAATGTTCAAATTATTTTCGTTGAAAGACAAATTTTATTTATGTTACATGTGAAACTGAAACTAAACCGACTTCAAAATAGTTTCTACCTAAATTCACTAGACAATTAGCCACTTCATAAATTTTTGCTCAACAACAAGAGGAGAAGGTGGATTTTTAATCATTGGCAACATAGATTGACTTATCATTACCCAATTTAGCGTGCTTTGTGACAAATTCACTAGCTACTGTCTCCATCATACTTATATAGACTTTTGTCACAATCATATACTTTTTAATTATTAACCCAATTAGTTATGCACGAAATTGCTTTATACTTAACTTTTTCATTGAATTTTTCCATTATCCCATCTAAATTATAATATTAATCATGTCTACCATAACTATTTGTTTATTACTTCGATAACATATCTATAGAATGTCTATTTGAATATACTCCGTGCAAAGCACGGGCCAAAACTAGTTAGTTCAAATTTGAGGTTAAACAAATCCTAGGCTTCGATTTTAGTTGAATAGCGTTGCTTGCATAGTCTCCCTAACGTTGATTTACTCGTTCCAAAGTGCAACTTCAATTAAACTAAGAAAACTAAACTAAATCATTATTTCCATAATGTGATGACAAAAATGTATTACTTAATTCCAAACCAACAGAAAGGGGTTTAGATTAACTTATTGTAAATAAAAGTACACATGTCCTTTGACGCCAAATTCAAGACAAGATCTGACACCCCTTCCATCCATATCCTCTCATGGAGATGGTTGGAAGTGGGTGATTGTGTGAGCAACCAAATTATACCTCCTTCTAACAAAATTTCAAGAAATAAAATCAAACGAAGAACAAAGGCTAAGGATATCAGAAATAAAAAAACCAACTAAGGTATCAAGATGCTCTTTCTTTTTAAGCTTCTTGATTATTGACAGAGAGTCACCTTCCACAATTATCCTTCTGAACCCATGTGCAATGACCGTCTTCAAAGCAAAAAGACATGCCCTCGCTTCTTCCAACTCAGCCCCCTGGAACTCCATCTGCTGTTCCGCCCCAGGCAGCACCACCTTCAATTCCCTAATGAATCCCTCACTACAAAGCCCCAGCCCCTCCCGTCACCCCCCACCTTCCCGAATTCCCGGAACTTAAGTATTTGTTATTCATAACTTTCCGTAGAGTTTTTTTTTTTTTCTTCCCCATTCATAATACAACACAGCTCCCTTTCTTTCTTTCTTTTCTTTTCTTTTTTTTCCATTCATCATACTATACACTCCCTGGGATATATGGAAAAAAAAGTTTTTTTTTTTTCAAATTTTAAAACTATACAATGGGGTGACACGGGGGAAATATTTACCTAGCGAGGCAATAGGCAAAGGAAAAAGGCATTGAAGCCGATGATGAGGGCGTAGGAGGTGTAGAGGACATAGTATTGGACAGAGGTTGGAAAGAGAAGGCACCCGAATGTGGATATCGCCATTGATGCAAACATCAACATCAACCGTTCTGGACGACATTTAATTTCGGCTATTAACTTTGATGCCGGGTAGCTAATCTTACCCAATATGATTGATATCCACGACGAACTAGTGGCAGAAACGGCCACCGTGGGGGATGAAGTGGGGATTGCGATCGCCACCTCTGCGTCCCTATGGGCTAACAATGATGGATTGGAGGTTGCTGCCGGTGATGACCATGAAGCGGCGTCGGAAGCGCCAGAGAGAACTGTCGCTTCCACTGCTGATGACAATGAATTGGAGGAACTCGCCGGCGCCGGTGATGATGAACATGAAGCAGTGGTGGAATCAGAAGAAAGAGGAGTACTCTCCGCCACCGCCATCTTCGCAGATGTCGCTGCCGGCGGCAGTGACGAAGATGAAGGGGAGATAGTAGCAGCAGAAAGATCGGAAGCCGCCACCGCCCTATTCGATGGTGAATCGGAGGTAGGCGACGAAGATGAGGTGGCCTTGGCGGTGGTAGAAGCAGCAAGAGCAACCCAAGAATAGAGAAGTAGCCAAAGAACACCAAGCAAAATCATCACTGGGTGGGTGTTGAACGGGGAAACACCACCTTGGTTGCCGTTGCCGTTATGCTTGAGCTCAAGGAGGTCGAGAACTACCTCCACCAAAAAACTCACAATTGAATGCACGAACATTTTGGAATTGAGGGGAAGGGCATTCATCCGGGACACTTGTGTGTTGTATATACACATAGCAAGGCGTCTTGATATAGAGCATCTAGCATGTCACACTTAAGGTTAGCCAGCCAGCCAAGTATGACCACATCTCTAGTCTGAATGAACCTCCCCAAATGGCCCAATGACTGCATTGTCAATCATAAATACTCTTGCATTTTGTGGCCCCATGCTACTATTGTGTTCTACTTTTTTGGCCCCCCCCCCCCCCCCGGCAGAAATATTAGCATTAATACAAACAACATTTGTAATGAAAGCCAAGCATGAATAATTACATGCTTTCAAACATAAAGAAGCTATTCAACTTTCAAATAAACAATACAAATTTTACTGTTGTTCGATTTCAAAATTATAAAAGTCTTATCATGAATAATCTTCTATGACATAATATTTTTATTGTTGATAGAAGATCTCATAATCCATACCATAGTTATTTCAAACTAATCTAATTCATCCAATATTTTCATCAACACCAATTAATCACAACTCCCGTAAGAATTGTAGTATTCTTGTACCAACCTTCTTTTGCTTTTTTTTAGTCCTTTGAACCATTTAGCATTTTAGCTATTGAAACTAAACAGAATTTGAGGTACAATTTTGTCGGAAAAAAAATCAACATTGCTTTTTCCAAAATTTGGTCAATCCTTAAAAGAAACTAATTAACATAAGTAATAAAGTTAAGGTCGTCAATCACGACCTAACGACCTGCTCTGTTAGGGGATGTCTAATAACATAAGTTAAGATGAGTATAATTTCGATTCCATAGAAATAAGCCCGGATTAGTCTAACTCAATAAATATTAATTCTAATAAGTTCTTTTTTTATGATATTTTGTGCACGTTTTATTGTCAAGTAATTTAGATTTAAGGGTGATCAAAGTTCTTGAGTACCTTAAAATCTGTTTGGAGTCGGTCAAACGGTTACGGTTTCAGTTTCGGTTCTAAAAAAAATATCTGGAACCGGAATCTGGAACCTGGTTAGAGAGAGGAAAATGAATAATTTTTTATTTTTCTACCTTTTCTTTTGTTTTTCTATTCTTTTTCTATTTTATTTTTTTTTGTTACAAAAATTGACCCTTCAAATAGACAATTTTACACAATATTAATTAATTTTTCACTACTAGTTGAAGAATTAACCATCATATCTTTCAAGTAACTAAGATAAAAAATACAAACTTAATAAGCTAACTTTCTTTTTTGTGTAAAGATAGAAAATGAAGGTAGGAAAGATCAAATAAATAAGAAAATTTAATTTATTAGGTCCTATAATTTGAACATTGTGCGTGACAGGTACCATGTAATCAGAAATGGAACTTGAGGTTCCAGTTCTGGTTCCCAAAAAGTTAGGAACCTATTTGACTGATTCCGGTTCTAGTTTCCAATTTCGTAGATGGGTATTCGGAGCTGCACACCCTTATTTAGATTATTTCAATTCAATAGAAATAAGTTTATATAAATTTAACATCAGTTTACATAAGTTCAATTTATGCAATTGTAGTGAAAATAAGTTGGGGGGAAAAAAAAGCAACCTTCTATCGAACTTATTTTGTTTTTTATGGTCAGTTCAATTAAAGTTGAGCTAAGCAAACCTTAGGTGAGCATTGCTGCTCTTTCCAGGAAAGATCCTATGAAAAGAATGGATTTTCTATTCACGCTACTAGTTGAAGAATGAACACCTTAGGTCAGTTCGTCCCCTAAATGAAGTGAAATCTTGTCTTCAATATGTTCATTGCTAAAAATGCAAATATGCCCTCTATGTCGTGGTTGTGGAGATATTTGAAGATTTAAGGCATATAAACCGCAGTAATATTATCAAATGATATGCCTTTGATTTTTCAATCTTTGCTAACTTTATACAAAACCATTTGATATAATGGAGAGGCTTTTCATGTATTGACCAGTCTCTCCCAATTTTATTTTAGATATAATCTTTTGTAACTGCAAGAGTCGATTTGTATATTCACAAGATAACAATAATCAAAACACAGAATAAAACTATCTATGAAGAAAGATGTAATTATTTATTATATAGTCATAAATTATCATAACATATGCATCCTCCCCCCTCCCCCCCCCCCCCCAAAAAAATAATAGCATACCAAACTAGTACTAAACAATAAAAACAAAAAATATGACATAGTTTAATTTTTAAAATTCATACTTATATCGAGGGAAGTGAAAAATAGGCATTTCGTTAATTTTTAAATTGTTCTTTTGGATTTTTCAAATAAAAACATAGTATCAAATATTCAAGTAAGCTCCGATATTGAAAAGCATCAACTTCCCAACGACGGTGCCAACAACTTTATAAATCAAAACCGCACACGTATATGGCGGAGTTGTAACTAGCAATCAGCAAATATGGGTCGTATTCACAAGAAATCATTTTCAAGTACCAGATCCAACTTTTTTTATTTCAACTTTTTGTGTTCCATTTTCTGCATTTTTTCTTTGGCATGACATGGGCACCCTCGTCCACAAGCACGACCATGTCACGTCGACCGTGGGTTCTTTATAAGCATGATTTTTGCTTAGTTTGATAGAGTTTTTGGTAACTTTTACAGTTAGACTTAGTTTAGAGTTAGTCATTAAAAACCCCATAACCGCATTTTGGTTGATTTTGATTCCAAATTGTAGACTTTGAAGTTCATTCAAGTAGTCAAGACTAAGTTTTTTCTTCCCTTTCTCTCTCGATTTCACATTTTGTGCTTGCTTAGATTAAGTTAATTAGTTCTTGTGTTCGTTTTTGTTTTGTTAAAGGTTTAGTTTTTTTTTTTTTGTTAATCCATGTTTTTAGTTTCTCATATTATGCTAGATTAATTTTCTTTCTCTAGTTCATGTTTGTGTATATGGATGTTAGTTTAGTGTAGTTAAGTTTAATTGTGCTTTTTATGATGATTAGTAACTAGTTTTTGTTGACTTGAATTGTAATTAGCCGTTTGATCGCTAATTAGTCTTGGACTAGGCCGAACCACCCCTAATTTATACTTTCAATTAAGAATTTTCTTTCATGCCCACCACGCTCAATGGAATGCTTGAAAGAACTTTTTATCCGTATTTTTTGGCGCTTGACTTATGATGAAAGATGATGTCAATTAGCTAGTGTGGGAGAGAGAATAGTCGGGGTTTGGACATGAAAATAGTTCGGATCCTAGCTAGATCTTAAGGTTCCTAATCTCATGGTCTAATAGGATTAGCCCCTTGAAAATAGATGATTATGCCAATTAGACTAGCCCATATGACCCTTGAAAGAGAGCTTAGTTGGCTTTTGATGGTGCAACCGACCACTTCCAGTTGTCGATATAGGCGAGTAAGACAATTAATAATCTTGTACATAATATACAAAAATTTAGTCTGAATTATTCCTCAACCCTCTAATTGGGTTTTAGCTGAGTAAGATAAGCCCTAATCGAGCTTCAATAGACCTAAGTAAGGCTCTCTTAAAAACAATTATAAATCACATATAAATAATCCTTGAAAGTTGATTGATAGAGTCGCGCGACTGTGCACTTTTGAAGGTCGATTGATAGAGTCGCATGGGCGTCCACTTTTGCACGGGCAGCCGTCTGCTCCTTTGTTTGTCACTGCTCAATGAGACTATGCCATGTACTCTTAACACTGGCAAACGTGTGAACTCATTGTCACTGCTCAATCACGCTTCTTGCTCATATTTCAAGTATTGGTCATAGATTCTCTTAAATTTGGGCAAAAACACGATATCTTGGGACCACCTTACGGGATCGATATTATTTCCTACAAAATAAACAAGAGCAATCTAAAATCTTAGAAATTAGTATTTATTATGAACAAAAGTCGGAAAAATAAGGGTATAGATTACGATATTTGGGATGGAAAAATCTTGCTTTGTTTGTTTGCCAAGCTTGGCTCGTGGGGAGCCCGAGCCGAGCCGAACGAAACTCATTTGGCTATCCAAGCTAAGCTCGAGCCTTATAAGTTTAGTATCGTGGACTTGGCAAGCCAAAAAGCAGCCGAGCTTGAATGAGTGAGGTAACGTGCCTAAGGAGCTTCCGAGCCTTTCTAAGAAACAAATATTAAATAGTTAAACTTTCTATGTAAGGATAATTGCTTTAAGTGAAAACTACTATTTACAGTCACACTATAATAGTAACATTATTCGCTTTTGTCTCCTACTGATCTTCTTCCTTCTTTGTCTTCTCTCATCTCTTTACCATTCAGGCTTTTCACCTTCTCATATGCTCATGTAAAGGTGCAGGTAGAGCAATTATACCACTCACACTAGGATAACCTTGACGCCATTGTCGAAGGGCTAATTATCTAAACAAGCTATTATCTACCAACAAATGTGACAATTGCCGTTATCCAATAGTCACACATATGGACACATTCACATATCGCTCAAATATTTACTTGTGAGCCTCATTATACATAGATGCTTGAAGAAGCAAGATCCACATCCAAATTCTAAAAGGCAAACCTAAATATGTTCCTTAGATAAATCGAACTTAAGCTCTAAGTCGTGACTTCTTGTCATAAACAAGATTAGGCTTCAGTCTTAGATAAGTCTGGGATAAACTGAGCCAAAGCTTGAGCCTCATGTAAGACGAGCTCGATCGTTATTTTACCGAGCACACGCAATAAGCCAAGAGCTGAGCTCGAGCCCAAGATAACGAGTTAAGATTCTAGTTTGGCAAGCTTGCGCTCTACTCAACTCATGTAGACTCTACCTATAGGCAATCCCATTCTATTAAGCTACCAATAACCTGATTTTACTAGACCTGCAATTTGAAATGACCATATGAGCTGAGATGAGGATGAGCTGGTTTAAGACTTATCAAAGGTAATGTTATAAAACTCATGGCCATTATAATCTTAATCTGTTATACACTAGTGGTTAGTTTGTCTCTAATTCATAAAGGGCTTACGACCCCTAAAAAGGAGTAATGTCTCCAAATTCGCTATGCAAGTTCTACAGTACTGTTTTGTGCTATTAGATAGTCGTATTCCACCAATAATAAGAGAGTTTATCTTGTGTAGATTTTCAATAGTTATAGGGGCAAAATAGTGAGCCCAAACATGTGTGAATTTACTTGTTCATTGTAAACAAAACCAAAAAAAAAAAAGAAAGAAAAAGAAACAAGATCAAAGCAAGAACTCATAGTTAGTTTGTCTAAATTGTTTCATATGCGTAATCCAATCCATGTGAAATCTATGTGGACACAAGAAGCTTGTTTCCTACAACAGAGTTGGTCGAAGAGGTACCACTCTTGTTTCCTTGAGTAAGCTCTTGTGTACGACATGTATGAATGGGGAATACCAAGGATACGGTAGCTCTATCTTTTATTGAATGATAGCTAATTCCACTCTGATAATCGATGAATAATGACTTAAAGAATTTGTTTCTTCATCACAATACAAAAATTCTACCATTTTATGCCATTAAGTATACTAGATAAGACACCTATAGTCCCGTACATTGCCTCGAATTAAATTTTTAGATAAATATATGATACTTTGCAAGTATCATTAAATAATTCATTTATCTCAGAACTAAGAATTGATGACAAACTGAACCCCCCCCCCCCCCGAAAAAAAAGAATTGATAACAAACAAACAAACAAAAAAAGGACATGAAAACATTATTTTTAATAGTATCACCAAAATTAATCTAAATTTAAATCATAACAAAGATATAAAATTATATTTGTAATAGCAGCAAAAATACATGTGTTTTAATGAAACCAAAAATGATTTTACATAAACTTCATCTAACTATGATTTATGATTTATGCTCTGCCCACAACCGTTTTAGCCTTGGCTTCCATCTTCATGTGCATTAACCAAATTCAAATAACAAAAGCATTGTGGATACGTATTAGTTAACTTAATTGATAAATCCTTTAGGAGTTGTTAACATAGATCTCAGTTAAAATCCCACCAACACCAACATCCGTCCCTCATTCACACACACACTCACACAGTCACACACGAACAGAGGAAAAAAAAAACCCAGATGCATTAAACAACACAACATGCGATAAAAAAAATGCTATATGCCAATCAAAGAACTCAAGACTAATGACAAAGCCAAAGGTTGACGAAACTATTTTAAATCTACCTATTGCTTGGGGAAAAGAGATGGTTGGCAAAACAAAACCTTAAAGAAGTTATTCCATAACATAAGACGTTAACAAATAGCTCAACTTTGAAAATAGGTGTATATGAACATCCGCACTTCCTTTAACAATAACATCACCATGCCTCAAGAAATATCTTAAGTATGTAGACATATATAACCATATATTAAAGAACATGATGATAAACATCCAATTACTAAGGAGTGAGGACTGGAGACTAGAAAACATGGTTGGCCAGATCAATGCTATCTTGCTGAGAGTGCAATTGTGTCCAATTGAGAAGAATCCTTCCCTTCTTTTCATCAAATAGAGCAAAAATGCAGGACAAAAACAGTTGTTGCAACAATATCAACAAAAAAAAATAATTTGTAATAATATCAACGTTGAATGAATCTTTTTGCGTCTAAGAAAGGCTCCTCTTCACCATCATTCATCCCTTCATCTGCCATACGGGATGCCATCGGACCATACGCATCTAACACCATATCCCTCATGAGATTTTCTCCGTCCCTTACATTGGATGAGCTACCAGGATGTGATACTTCACCAAAAGCTTCCCCATGACAAACCCACTCATAGTAATTGGGCCTAAACCCTTGCTTGTAGAGATGGAGCTTTACGGTATCTACATCCAAATAAGGCACATTCCAACACTTAGCACATGGACACTTTATCTTGGTAGTTCTGTAATATATCTCTCGCTCAGTAGCAAAATCAATGAACTCCTTAACTTTTTGAATGAAAACAGTGCTCAGATAACCCCTCTCATCATGTCTCTGATACATCCAATCCCGATTCCCTTCCATTTCTTACAATGTACGTGTCTGAGAAAAAGTTTCAAGTTCCCTTTAACGTAATGTAATGTGTAGCAATTATTCAAAATCATCATATACTAAAATCATAAGCGAACAATCCTAATTAAGACAACATGACCTAGACTCCTTCTAAAGGGTAGGTGGTCCGAAACCCATTCAGGAAACAAAAGTATATAATTGTAAAGGTTACGCTCTTGCATATCCACGGAAAAATTTGGTAGCATTTCCCTATAGTCCTCCAAGCACAACGTTTCTAGATGATTTCCATTACTGGTCCTCATTAGAAAATTGTACCCAGAGAACAAGGTTTGAGGAAATGCCAAAGACTCTTTCCAATGCATACGCAAGAACTATAGTAACCGTACAATAATATACTTTATGATTCCCAAACTGTCCAACAAGGACAATTCAAAATTGTAAACATACCAAGCACTCATAATAAGCAGTTACTTAAATATAAATAAGTAACCTGTCATTATAAGTTTGATACGTGTACTATTTTGAATGGGTTTTCTACATTTACAAATGAACTACGTCAGATGCTCCTCAATTTCAAATTCTAACACCCAAACTTCAAAATGTTGTGACCGAATGAATTGACAGGTGAGTTCATTTGATGACCAATTAAGTCGGCAAAGTTAAGTATACACCCTCAAATTTAAAAATTAAAACGCAAAAATGCCAAGAAGAAATCCATCAGAATTGTATGTGCCCCCGAGATGAATGTGAAGGAAATTATTTTTTTTGGGGGGGGGGGGGGGGCCCCCCTGTGTGGAGAGACGTGTGATGGAATAACAAGAGGATGTGGCAGTGACAATCCTTTTCCTTTCTCATTCCTTCTCCTTTCATTCATGTTTGATAGCAGTTAAAACCATTTACATCAAAAGTCAATATCTCTTCAAGGCAAAAAATCAAAATTTTGGGAAATTTTAACGGCTAAGATTAATGTACTCAACAAATCTATGGCGATAATTTTACTAACTTCCGCAAACTACTCTGGTACAGGTCAAAGAAATTCTCCTTCTATTATAGATATATAGATAGATTGATTAATTTCTCTTCCTACCAAACAGAAAAGGACACAAGATTCAACCAACAACTAAATTGTTAATCTCTTCTATTTATTTTCTCCGTTGTACAGAATCTCTTCTATTTTCTATTTATTTAATTCCACTATGTGGTGTAGGTCCGACCACTGAAAAAATTGTTGCAGAAAACATCATCAATTTTCTCGCCATCATTATCTTCCTCCTTGTCACCCATGTAATTACAAAAGTAATTGCGAAGCCAGTGAAGACCATCAAGGTATATTTTTTTTCAAAAAAAAAAAAAACCCTTACCCTTTCTTATTTATTTTTCCGTTTCTCATGATTTGGAAAAATGTAGCCTTAAGAGCATTCATAGCCTGAGTTTCAGTTTTTAGAACTCATATTTGCCATATCAGCAAAAATTTTAATTTTGTGGAACTTGCATTCTATCACTTCTTCAAGCAATGGAACTCCAACTTAAATTACCTAATAAAATATTTTTTATGAATCCACCTTATAACATATAATCTTTTTTTTTAACTACTAAATAATATTTTTTATTTAAAAAAAGAAAAAAATAAAAAAAATCAGAACATGACAAAAAAATGGAATAGGAGGGAGAATGACAGTATTTGCCCCGTGTGTTGCCCTGCATTTCCTATGGCTGGGATTGGAAAATTTCATCAAAAGGGACACTTGGGCCCCAATTACTGGAATGCATGTTAATGGGTGGAGGTGCTCTAGTTACCTAAAATTGTTGTTAATAGAGCATACGATATAAGTATTTAATTTTCACTTAACTTTGAGTTGTACAAGAATAGTCAATAATAACTTGATTTGTGGGTCACAATGCCTAAATGTTGAGAGAAGAATGTGGTAAATTAAAACCCTAATTTTCATGGAGTTTTAATGATAGTGATGACGAAAGACATCTAGATCATGATGTTATCATTTAACAGACTCAATATGGAGCAATGTATCACTGCGTGGATTTTATGAGCAACCTGCATTTCAGCATCCTTTACTAAAGAATCACAATTGTCATTCACAGGTAGGTCAACTGAAGCATCTTAATAGACCAAAAGACTTGAACCTTGTACCTGCCCCCTCACAAGGGGGTCGAAGTGACCAGGTCCGAGCGACTGTTTACCAAAAACAAAGGTTTCACTCAATTCTTGTGCTTTTGAACAACCATAAGTTACAATCTCAATCTTTGATTTTCGGCAAAGATGAGGCCTACCTCTAGCCTAATTGTATGTCTCCACCAAGCAATTCCGTAAGCGAACTCTACAGTATATCGTATGCTCAATTACAGATGAAGAATGTCCGAAAAAAAGGAACACATTCACACACATATGTCCGAAATCTATATAGCTGCAAAAGGTAAGTTTGGTTTATTTTTCAACTTTGATTGTACAAACTAAAACAAAATATTTCTCTAAACTTCCTCTGCTCCATTTATGTGGAGTAGTTAGATAGTGTATGGTTTTTAAATCTAGGATAAATCGAAATCAGTCTCTCTATAATTTTACAATTTAGAGGTAAGATTGCTACATCAACCCCCCCCCCCACCATGCCTGGTGGCGGAATTTTTGGGGTTTTGGATTTGGATTTAAATTTGAACTCACACACATGCATGTATGCATGTATGTGTGTATATGTGTGTGTGTATATATATATATTGACACAAACATAGATCCTTATATATGTATATGTAGCAAAACACTTAACTTGATGGGAAAGAATACTTACTATATAAAGGATACAAATGGCTCAATTGGCAGGCAGGTTTGGAGTAAATGTAAAGTCCCGTATCTTTCCTTTATTACTTGGTTGTGTATGTAAAGAGATTCCTGTATTCAAGAGATTTTTTGTTTGCTTTGATGGGCTAAGGAATGGGAATGTCAGTGGTTGTAGGCATGTGCTCTGTATTGATGTTGCATTCTTGAAAACATTCTTGGGGGGGACACTCTTGTCTGCAATAGGTATTGTTAGCAACAACCAGATGTTTCCTCTAGCTTAGGCAGTTGTAGAAGGTGAAAACAATGAGAGTTGGGGTTAGTTCCTAATAAATGTGAAAAACTATATAGGTAGCAGTGATGGCTAAGGCCGAGCAATCATGTCTGATCAGCATAAGGTAATCATACCTTTCAAAATATATTTCCCCTTTCCTGCCTTTCAAACAATGACTAATTAGTTGGGGGGGTTTTTTGTGGGTTACTTATTTTAGGCAATCTCACATGTAATGCCAAATGTCTTGCCCAGCAGTGAACGTAGGAGTTGTGCTAGACATATATTTGCCAACTAGCATAAAACACATGAAGGGGATGAGGTGAAGATGTAATTTTGGAATGTAGCTGTCATACAGTAGCATTGATTTCAGAATTACCTTAGATGAGTTGAAGAAAGCATCCTCTGTTGGAATTTTCCTAGAATAAAACAAAAATAGCAGATTTTTATAGTGCTTATCCGATAAGGTGGATAAGCATGGTACCGTTTCAAGTTTACCTGCCTTATCCATTCCTTTCGGTAAAAAGGTGGATAAGTATGGTACCTCTTCAAGATTTAACCGCCCTACCCTATCCATTTTTTTTTTTGCCTCTTCAAACATGATCACTCCTCTATATAAGGAGGAGTGAAATCACAATCACAGGTAAAAAAAAAAAATCAATGTGAGTAACTGCAGCACCTTCATCGATTAACCTTTGACAGAACCTTGAAACACACACTTGTTTTACCAAGTAGATTATCCCTAAGCCTATTTGTAGTGCAACAAATAAGTCTTAAGGAAAGTGTTCCTTTTTACGATTTACTTGGTTTATCCTATACCACATTCAACCCAAATTTTCTAACAATCTTAAGACTTATTTGAGACGACGTCAATTCGTGAAATGACATCCAACTTTCAGAAGTTGGACAAGTTCGAGGGTGTGGGTTCCATCGCTGGCAAAAGAAAATGCATTTCCTTCTTACAACTTTGAAGGTCGTTTATGTGCTCAACACTCCCTACCCAATAGAGACGGAAAATGAGACTTTGGAGCAAGCCCGCCGAAGATCCAAGTTCGAGAATGATGACTACATTTTTCGAGGCCATATCTTGAATAGCATGTCGAATGCCTTGTTCGATGTCTATCAAGGCACGGAATCGGCAAAGGAATTATGGGAGACGCTAGAGAACAAGCACATGGCAGAAGATGCCTCTAGTAAGAACTTCCTTGTAAGTCAATTTAATAACTATAAGATCGTCGAAGGACGCTCTGTTCTCGATCAATTACATGAAATTCAACGAATCCTAAGTCACTTCAAGCAACATAAAATACACGTGGATGAGACCATTGTAGTTTCCTCTATAGTGAAGAAACTTCTCCCTTCTTGGAAAGACACTAAAAGAACTTTAAAACATAAGAAAGAAGAAATGTCAATTGAGGAATTGGCTAACCATCTTCGAATAGAAGAAGAGTTACGTGTGCAGGATGAGTCAAAGGAGCATGTCTCCAAGATTCATGTTATCGAAGATGGCGAGTCAAATCAAGTGCCAAAGGGAAACAAGAAGAGGCCTAATAAGGACAACAACACCAGCAACAAGGACAACAAGAAGGCTAAAGTGGTTTGTTGGGAATGTAACAAACCGGGCCACAAGAAAAGAGATTGTACCATTTGGAAGCGCAAACATGACTTGAACAACCAAAAGACAAAGGCAAAGGACAACTTTGTAGCCATGATCAATGATCAAATCAACATTGTCCAAAGTGACAATGATTGGTGGGTTGATTCGGGTGCTTCCAAACACGTGTGTAAGGATCGCTCTTTCTTCAAGACTCTTGTTCCGGTTGAAGATGGAAAAATGCTCTACATGGGCAATACTTGTACTGTTGATGTTAAAGGAATAGGCCAAGTAGAGTTAGTCTTCACTTCCGGAAAAATTGTTACTTTAAATGATGTATATTTTGTGCCGGAAGTTAGAAAGAATCTTGTTTCTGGTTTTCTTCTTAATAAGTTTGGCTTCAAACAAGTCTATGAGGCCAATAAGTTTATCCTATCTAAGGGGAGTGTCTTTGTGGGGAAGGGTTATGCTAGTGGTGACATGTTTAAGTTAAATGTAATTACTCTTTCTAGTGGTAATAAGATGAATGATTCTGCTTACATGCTTGTGTATTCTTTATCTTCTCTATGGCATAATCGTCTTGAGCATATTAATTACAAAAGATTAAAAGAGATGTCAAGACTTGAGTTAATTCCTGATTTTGATGGAAACATAGAGAAATGTCAGACATGAATTTTAACAAAGATCACTAGAAGTTCTTTCCAACTGTTCAAAAAATCACCAAATTACTTGAATTAATTCATAGTGATTTAGGTCATTTTCATAGCACTCCCTCTTTTCGAGTGAAAGAAATACTATGTCACTTTCATTGATGATTTTGCAAGATATTGTCAAGTATACCTTTTACATGCTAAAAGTAAAACACTAGACATGTTTAGGATATTTAAGAATGAATCTGAGTTGTATTGTGAAACTTTTATTAAAAGACTAAGATCGGATAGGGGTGGTGAATATTATGATCTAAATTATTTCCAATCAACTTGTATAATCTATGAGGTCACAACACCTTATACACCACAACAAAATGGTGTGGCAGAAAGAAAAAATAGATCACTAACTGAAATGATCAATGCTATGCTTTCTAAATCTAGTTTAAGTGAAGGCTTTTGGGGTGAAGCGATGCTCACAGCATGCTACATCCTAAATAGGGTTCCTAATAAAAGGAATTCAATTACTCCTTATGAATTATAGAATAAGAAAAAGCCAAACCTGAGTTATTTCAGAGTTTGGGGGTGTAGGGCTATTGTAAGAGTCCTGGAACCCAAGAAAAGAAAATTGGGGGGGGGGGGGTAAAGGAATTGAGTGCATCTTTATAGGCTATGCTGAACGTAGCAAAGCTTGTAGGTTTTGGGTCATAAAACCAAATGCTTCTATTACGGTTAACATAGTGATAGAATCAATTGATGTCATTTTTTATGAAACTATATTCTCTTGAATTCCCAAACCAAATGATTTTATTCCAACCACTATGACTCCAAGTAATGATCAAGAACAAGGAGACAAAGTGGAAGTAAGGAGAAGTAAACGGATTAGAAAGGAAAAATCCTTTGGTTCTGATTTCTTTGTCTATTTGATAGAGGGAACAAGGGATTCCATTGAAAATGAAATACCTTATGTTTATAGCGAAGATTCAGATCCTAATTCATTTAAAGAGGCTATGGAATCTCAAGATACTTTTTTTTGGAAAGAAGCAGTCCAAGATGAAATGAGCTCAATCATGGAAAACAACATATGGGTCTTAGTTGATTTGCCCTTGGGATGTAAGCCTATCACATCAAAGTGGATCTTTAAAAGAAAAAGGAAAGTAGATGGTACCATAGAAAGGTTCAAAGCCCGGTTGGTCATAACGGGTTTTAACCAAAAATATGGTATTGACTACTTTAACACATATGCACTGGCGGCTAGGAGTGCAACCATAAGAGTTCTCATTACTCTTGCTGCAATTTAAAAGCTAGTAATTCACCAAATGGATGTGAAAACAACATTCTTAAATGGTAAATTAGATGAAGAGGTGTACATGAAACAATCAGAAGGTTTTGTTGTTCCAGACCAAGAAAACAAAGTATGCAAACTCATAAGATCATTGTATGGCCTAAAACATGCACCTAAACAATGGCATCAAAAGTTTGATGAAGTAGTGCTATCTTATGGGTTTAGTATCAACGAATCTGAAAAATGTGTATATTTCAAGTTTGAACATGAAAAATGTGTGATTGTATGCTTATATGTTGATGACATGCTAATTTTTGGCACTGACTTAGAGGAAGTAAAGAAAACCAAGTGTTTTCTATCTTCCAAGTTCTCCATGAAAGACATGGGAGAGGCTGATGTTATACTCGGTATTAAGATCATTAGAAATAATGATGGAATCCACTTGTCTCAATCTCATTATATTGAGAAAATACTTGGGAGGTTCAATTACAAAGATTGCTCCCCAGTGGCCACTCCTTTCGATCCAAGTTACAAGTTAACTCGTAATAGTGGGAGACCTATTGCACAAATTGAGTATGCAAAGGTCATAGGGTGCTTGATGTATGCCATGACAAGTATGAGGCCAGACAATACATTTGCCATTGGAACATTAAGCCGTTATACTAGTAATCCTAATAAGTTTCATTGGCATGCAATACATCTGGTGTTGAAATACCTGAAGAAAACTCAAGATTATGGCCTATGCTATTCAGGTTATCCTTCAGTCCTAGAAGGATATTCAGATGCGAGTTGGATAACTGACAAAGAGGATTATGCCTCTACGTCAGGTTATATATACTTGCTTGGTGGAGGGGCAGTGTCTTGGGCATCTAAGAAACAAACTTGCATTAGTGATTCCACCATGGCTGCTGAGTTTGTAGCTTTGGCTGCAGCTAGTAAAGAGGCAGATTAGCTGCGGAATTTGCTATTGGAAGTACCTTTATGGCCAAAACCAATGTTGCCACCACTCTCCATACTTTGTGACAGCAATACCACACTGTCGAAGGTTTATAGTCATGTCTATAATGAAAAATCAAGGCAAACTGGACTTAGACATGCCTATGTCCATCAGTTGATCAAAGATGGAGTGATCATAGTTAATTATGTGTAAACAAATGAGAATCTTGTAGATCCTTTAACTAAGGGTCTAGCAAGAGACTTGGTGTTGAGAACATCAAGGGGGATGGGACTTAAGCCCATATCTAGAATTACTAGCAAGGAAGCCTCAACTTAATTTGTGGTATGACATCACGTTCTAAGTTCAATGAGTGACAACTTTGCATGGTGATTGGAAGCACTAATATATTTTATCCCAAGGTAAGAGTGCTTGAGTACTGTAATGTTATAAGATAATGAGTTTTATACTCTTAATAGATCTTGATTGAATGACTTGTGTTACAGGAGCATATTTCTAAGGTCTACCAAAGTGAGTTTGAAGTGTGGCCGCTTCAAAGAGCAACAGGGCTTGGCTTGATGCACTCATGATGGCTATGGACACATGGCCGGATAATAGTGTCAAATTTTAAGTGTGTAATGAGATTTGTGTGTGAAATGTATCCAATTAATCAAAGAGGATGTATAGTTCAAAGACTTGTCTACTATTTACATTCAGATTAATTGAAATTATATTTCATTAATTGGAATTTCAAATCGCAAGATACTTCTCTTATGCATAAATCTCCTTATGTTATCGGTTGTGATTATGTATTTGCTGGAATGATGGGGGTTTGTTCTATATCTTGGAAAAGGCGGGGGATTGTTGGAATTTTTCAAGAATAAAATAAAAATGGCAGGTTTTTATAGTGCTTATCCGGAAAGGTGGATAAGCATGGTGCCCTTTCACGTTTACCCGCCTTATCCAATCCTTTCGGTGAAAAGGTGAATAAGTATGGTACCTCTTCAAGATTTAACCACCACACCCTATCCATTTTTGGTGTCTCTTCAGGCATAATCACTCCTCTATATAAGGAAAAGTGAAATCACAATCACAAGCAAAAAAAAACAATCAATGTGAGTGACTGCAGCACCCTCATCGATTAACCTTTGAGAGAATCTTGAAACACACACTTGTTTTACCAAGTAGATTATCCCTAAGACTATTTGGGGTGCAACAAATAAGTCTTAAGGAAAGTGTTCCCTTCACAATTTACTTGGTTTATCTTGTACCACATTCAACCCAAATTTTCTAACATCCTCAAAAGCTACTGATGACTTCATTGTTCAGAATCCTAGAGTGTTCTGTAGAGTTTTTATTAACTCATAGAGTAAGTATGATGTCATAATCTTCCTCATCCCACTTAAAATACCCACAATCTTGCTTTCCCTTAACACAAAAATCAAACAGAATCTGTCAACATAAATCAGATGCCTAATTACCCTAATTCCAATGAAAAATATACTCCTAACCCCACTTTTGATTTCACCTTACCTTCCACAAAGGACATCTATAGAACTTCCTCCCCTTATTTGGGGGTCTATTTGTAACACCACCAATTCCTATTTACCTAATACATCTCTGAAAGACTAATTAGGCACGCATTTTACAGTGGAAGATTTTAAAATTGGGAATGTTGCCACAATGTTCATTAACAGATAATACAAAAAGAATGTTAAAATATGTAAATATATTATTCAGATGAAACCCTTTAATATGCAAAAGCTTATTTAATTAAATCTTATCTTAGAAAATAGGAATATTGGTTTTATATTTGAGGAGGAGAAAACTAGAAGAGAGTGATATAACGCTATTACTCCTAAATAGAGTTTTTTTCCCTTTTAAAAATTGACATAGAAAGAGACTTCCCTAAGATCAGACAAGAAAGAATAGGCCAAGAGCCTTAGATCTTAGTTCAATTAGCCGACACAAGACTAAGCGAACAACCATTCATCGCCATTATTGACTAGTCGCATTGCATGTCTAATTGTTGCTCATAAGATATAAAACACTCAAAAACAAATAAATGAGCTAAAGCCCACACATTACTCCACTACGATAGGCTCATGCTGTTATATACGGAGTTCATGAATTATATAATTATCAAACTCATTGCAATGATAGCATACAACGAGCTAGCTGCCGTAATAGATCTCTAAAAACATTGAATTGTAAACCATGAACCAAAACATGTAAACTACATTATGTAATCTTGTAAACTCATAATAGGGCAATATGACCTTTAAACCTTAGACATTCTATCAATAGACATACATCTGCAAACTATAATGTCAACTGTGATTTTGGTGTCGATTAGCAGTTCTCTGTGACATATGGTCTTTGTCGTCTTTGCCTATTGGTAAAGCTATGTAACATAAGAGCTTTGGTTCCTCTATTTAGTAGCAAAGGGATGTGAAATATGAATTCTGGTTCATCTACTGTAGGTAGAGATATGAACTTTGATTCCTCTGCCTATTGATGACACTCTGTAATATATGTGTTGGAGTAATGGCACCTAAAAAGGGTGTTCACTTACTCTTCCTATCTCTTTTGTTGTCCCACATGGAACTTTTGGGAGTAGCTTCAAAAGGTTATATATCACACTCTTCTTGCACTTGTCGAATAACTTGAAGCCATGTTTTAAGGGGGGTGAGGGGACTTGGGCTTCCGCGCGCGCGCGCGTGCCGCTGCCGCCCGCCCGACCCGTCCGGGCTGGGCGCGGCGCGGACTGTGGGCTTGGGCCTTACACTATATTTTTTGGAGGAATTCTCAAGAGGACTGATTGCGTATGAGTTGCCGTATTCCTAACGGCTAGTTAACCAAGTCTTCCTCCATCTCTGCCTCAATCACCATGATCCTCTCCCCATTAATCCTTCAGTTACATTATTCTTGATTTTTTGCCCCCATTTCACGCCTTCCTTTATTGCTTGGTTGGCAGTTTTTCTCTCCCCCAGTCCACTATAAAAGAGACCATTCTGCACTTCTGCAGAACACACAGACAACGAATCTCTCTTCTCCTCTCTACTTCCTGGGCATACAAGTTGCTATACTCTAAAGCTTCTCCCTCGAGTGCACGAGTGCGAAGCCAACTGTGTTAAACCTTGGGGAGCTTCTTCGCCATAACGATTTGCACCTAAGTCGGGCGAATTAAGCTTTCAGGTCAGTGGTTCATACCACGACACAGGTCATCTCCTTCTCTTTCCAGCAGCTATTACTATTCTTTTTTTTTTCCAACAATCTGAAAGCTTAATTGAAATGGTTGCTGGTCCAAAAACTCTCCCCGATCTCTACAAAATTGAACCTCTTGATAGAACCAATTATAAACGTTGGTCTCAAAAATTGCTTCTCTGCTTTGAGCAATTTGAGATCGACTATGTGCTCACTACTGATCTCCCTGATGAAGGCAACCCAGATTCTGAACTTGCAACTCCTACTGTACCCAGAACTCCTCCTATTCCTCTTGACGAAGCCACAAAGAAGAAATTCGAAAAGGACAACAAACTTGCTCGCAATTACCTTTTGAATAATATGTCTAACCCTTTGTTTGATCTGTTTGTAATCTTTAAATCTGCCAAGGTCATCTAGACCAAACTTGAGGCAAAATATGGTTCAGACAACGCCGGGAAAAGAAAATACGTCGTCGGCAAGTGGCTACAGTTCCAAATCATGGACGACAAACCTATCAAGAAACAGGTTGACGTCTACGAAAACCTGTGTGCTGAGGTCCTAGCAGAAGGCATGAAGATGTGCGAAATCCTCCAAGCCAACGTGCTGATAGAAAAATTTCCACCATCCTGGAGCGATTACAGAAACCACCTCAATCACAAAAAGAAAGATCTTACACTGCAGGAATTAATCAGTCATATGCGGACTGAGGAGGCAAACCGGCTGAAAGATAAGATGTCTTCCCTTTCTTTAAATTATGTTAGTTCTAACGTGGTTGAATCTGTTGTACAAACGAACAAAGACAGGTTCAAAGGCAAAGGGCAGAGATTTCAAAAGCCAACTCAAAATCTCAGGAATCAGAATTCTGCCAACAAAAGGATTCAGAAGCCAAAGGTGGTGTGCTACGTGTGCGGCAGGCCTGGACACAAGGCCTACCAATGCAATCAAAGGAAATGGTCAATCCAAGCCAAACACAAGTCTGCAACACCTACTGCCAACATTGCTGAAACCGAGAATGATGAGATTATCTGTGCGGTTACAACCATGAAGGCCAATCTGGTGCATAATCTGTCAGAATGGATCCTGGATTCTGGAGCATCAAGGCACTTCTGTGCCAACAAGGAACTCATGACTAACTTTGAAGATGTTGTTGATGGACAACGCGTCTACATGGGCAACTCTTCTACAGCTGCTGTCAAGGGTAAAGGGAAGATTTTACTTAAGTTTACTTCTGGAAAATTACTGTCTTTAAGTAATGTTTTATTTGTCCCTTCCCTTCGTAGAAACTTGGTCTCTAGTACCCTTCTTGACGTGGTTGGCCTTAAAATTGTGTAAGAAGCCGGTAAAGTTGTTATCATGCGAATTGGGGACTTCGTTGGGAAGGGGTATCGTAGTGGGGGGCTCCTTGTTTTAAATGTTGTTGCACAAATTAATAATGAAACTGCTGTCAATTCTGTTTATATTGCTGAGTCTGTTAATCTGTGGCATGGTAGACTTGGACATGTTAATTTTGCTTCATTGAAAAGACTTAGAAACATGTGTTTAATTCTAAATGTGAATACTGAAAATTGTTCTAAGTGTCCAGTCTGTGTTGAAGCAAAATTTGCTAAGAAACCTTTTAAAAATGTAACAACCGGAAAAACAGAATTGTTAGAACTTATGCATTCAGACTTAGCAGACTTTAAGAACACCATGAGTAAGGGTGGAAAGAAATGGTATATCACCTTTGTAGATGACTACTCTAGGTATACCAAGATTTACCTTCTCAAGTCTAAAGATGAGGCTAAGGAAATGTTCTTAAAATACAAAGCCGAAGTTGAGAATCAGTTAGACCGAAAAATCAAAAGACTTAGATCTGACAGAGGTGGGGAATATGACACAAATTCTTTGACTGCCTTTTGTGAGAAAAATGGCATAATACATGAGACTAGTGCCCCTTACACTCCTCAACAAAACGGTATTGTTGAACGGAAAAATCGTACCCTTAAAGACATGATGATTGCCATGCTCGTTAGTTCTAGTCTATCTGATAACATGTGGGGGGAGGCTGTCTTGACAGCTTGTTTTTTACTCAATAGAGTTCCCCATAAGAAGTTAGATCAAACCCCATATGAATTGTGGAAAGGGTATGCTCCCAACCTGAATTATCTGAAAGTGTGGGGGTGTCTGGCCAAAGTTGCACTACCTAGTCATAAACGTTCAAACATCGGCCCCAAGACTTTTAATGTTGTTTTTATTAGTTATGCTCAAAACAGTGCGACATATAGATTTATGTCTTTATCTTATTTCTCTATTTCGGAGTATAGAGATGCTGATTTCTTTGAGCATGTTTTCCTTTTAAAAAGGAATGTGCCTCATATTGCATCTAATATTGTACCTGAACATGTGAACTTGCCTGCTTCTAGCTGTAGTATTAGAAACTTGGAAACTGAACCTAGAAGGAGCAAGAGACAAAGGATTGAAACTAGTTTTGACCCTGACTTTATGACCTCCTTTTTGGTAGAAGTACTTGAGAACTTTGACATTGATGCTTTGACCGATGAACTTGTGTCTCTTTATTTACTTGAGGAAGATCCTAAAACCTACCAAGAGGCTATAAGGTCTATAGATGCTAACCTCTGGAAAGAAGCTATCAAGAGTGAAATAAATTCCCTTGAGTCAAATAAAACTTGGGAATTGACCGACTTGCCTAAGGGTTGTAAACCCATTAGTAGTAAATGAATCTTGAAGAAGAAACTTAGGACAGATGGCTCTATTGAAAGGTAAAAAGCTAGATTGGTCATTAGAAGCTTTGACCAAAAGAAGGGAATTGATTTCTTTGATACTTATTCTCCTGTGACCAAAATTACAATAATTAGAAGTCTAGTTGCTTTGGCTGCTATCCATAATCTTGTGGTACATCAGATGGATGTTAAAACAGCATTCCTCAATGGTGACTTAGAGGAAGAAATTTATATGTCACAACCTGAAGGGTGTGAGGTCCCTGGTCAGGAGAACAAAGTGTGTAAACTGAGAAAATCCTTGTATGGTCTAAAGCAAGCCCCAAAACAATGGTATGAGAAATTTGCTAGTTCTTTAGAGAAAAATGGCTTTACTGTCAACAACTCAGATTCTTGTGTTTATTCCAAATTGTTTGGACCTGATTATGTGATCATATGCTTGTATGTGGATGATATGTTGATATTTGGTACCAACCTATGTGCCATAAATGAGACTAAACGAATTCTGTCTTCTCTCTTTGAAATGAAAGACTTAGGAGAAGCAGATGTTATCTTGGGGATCAAACTTATAAAAACCAAGAGTGGCTTTTCCTTAAGTTAGTCTCATTACATTGAGAAAGTGTTGAAAAATTATAACTCTTTCGATGTAGTACCTGTAAGAACTCCCTATGACCCTAGCATACATCTTAAAAAGAACAAAGGACCTAGTGTGTCTCAAATTGAATATGCTAAGATAATAGGGAGTGTGATGTTTCTCATGAACTCCACTCGTCCTGACATTGCATATGCACTCAGTAGACTAAGTAGGTACACTCATAATCCTGCTAAAGAACATTGGGATGCACTTTATCGTTTGCTGAGATACCTTAGAGGTACTATGGATTGGTGTTTACATTTTTGTAAATTTCCTGCTGTACTTGAAGGTTTATGCGATGCTAATTGGGTTGCTGATAACGATGAAGTAAGCTCTACTAGTGGCTATGTTTTTACATTGGGTGGATGAGCTATTTCATGAAAGTCTGCAAAACAGACATGTATAGCTCGCTCAACTATGGAATATGAGTTTATTGCTCTTGAGTTGGCAAGTCAAGAAGCAGAATGGCTCAAGGGTCTCCTGACTGACATACCATTGTGGGGGAAACAATCAACACCTGTGTCCTTGCATTGTGACTCGCAAGTAGCAATTGGAGTTGCGCACAACAGTGTCTACAACGGGAAAAAGAGACATATCCGTATTAGACATGGTGCGGTAAAGCAATTGCTGAAGCATGGTGTTATCTCCTTGGAATATGTGAGATCCGAGAAAAACTTGGCAGATCCTCTTACAAAGGGATTGCCAAGAAGAGTAGTTCTTGAAACGTCGAGGGGGATGGGGCTAAAGCCCATGAAATGAAGAGATATGGTGGATACCCATTTGCGGTCAAACGAAGTCATATTAATCTTCTAACTGCACTACTTCCCATCCCTATGGCGTGTGGTAGTGCATGTGCTATAGAGAAGCACATTAAATGAATCCATAGCCTATTATGGTGGTGCTACAGAGAAGCACTTCATGGATTCTTCACTCTACAAGAGGTTGAGCTAACACATGCTCTTAATAATTCCAAGCCATGATATGGTGGTCTAAGTAGAGATAGACTGATG
Organism: Selenicereus undatus; assembly: GCA_017589665.1. Lineage (NCBI taxonomy): Eukaryota > Viridiplantae > Streptophyta > Magnoliopsida > Caryophyllales > Cactaceae > Selenicereus > Selenicereus undatus. The sequence goes on along the minus strand of JACYFF010031956.1, from coordinate 4,794,173 downwards.
AAATTACCTAAGTAAGTGTGAAGGTTTGGCCGCCTTCTATGAGAGACTAGGGTTGTCTCTCTAGAGCACTTATGAGACTCGAAGTATGCGCATGGGCCTAAAAGCGCAAATGATCATCGCGGAGTATACATCCTTTAGGGTTGATATGTGTCGAGAGGGCCTCATTCAAAGTCTAACAAGTTCAAGACTAAGCTCACTTGTCAGACTTAGATGTTGCCTCTCTTCACTACGTATCAATTCAATCGAAAGATATTGATACTTAAGTATTCGACCCCTCTTGCCCAGGAAATCCTTTTCATTCGTTTTTTCCTTTTGTGTACCATTAGTATGGGATTGTTTGAGTAATGGCACCCCAAAAGGGTGTTCACTTACTCTTCCTATCTCTTTTGTTGTCCCACATGGAACTTTTGGGAGTAGCTTCAAAAGGTTATATATCCCACTCTTCTTGCACTTGTCGAATAACTTGAAGCCATGTTTTAAGGGGGGTTGAGGGGACTTGGGCTTCCACACGCGCGCGCGTGTCGCCGCCGCCCGCCTGTCCGGTCCGGGCTGGGCGCGGCGCGGACTGTGGGCTTGGGCCTTACACTATATTTTTTGGAGGAATTCTCAAGAAGACTGATTGCGTATGAGCTGCCGTATTCCTAACGGCTAGTTGACCAAGTCTTCCTCCATCTCTGCCTCAATCACCATGATCCTCTCCCCATTAATCCTTCAGTTACATTATTCTCTCCTTTGCCTGATTTTCTGCCCCCATTTCACGCCTTCCTTTATTGCTTGGTTGGCAATTTTTCTCTCCTCCAGTCCACTATAAAAGAGACCATTCTGCACTTCTGCAGAACACACAGACAACGATTCTCTCTTCTCCTCTCTACTTCCTAGGTATACAAGTTGCTATACTCCAGAGCTTCTCCCTCGAGTGCACGAGTGCGAAGCCAACTGTGTTAAACCTTGGGGAGCTTCTTCACCATGACGATTTGCACCTAAGTCGGGCGAATTTAGCTTTCAGGTCAGTAGTTCATACCACGACACAGGTCATCTCCTTCTCCTTCCAGCAGCTATTACTATTCTTTTTTTTTCCAACAATATGAACTTCTATTTTTCTATATTTTGGTAGAGCTATTTAACATTCGAACTTTGGTTCCTCTGCTTATTCGCATAGTATGAGACATATGAACTTAGGTTTCTCTGCCTTGCTGGCAGAGTTGTGAACTTTGATTCCTCTATCTGTACACAGACCTCTGTAACATATGCACTTTGATTTTCCTACCAATGCTATGAACTTTAGTTCCTCGAGCTATGTAATGTGTGAACTTTGATTCTTCTACCTGTTGGCAGAGCTATGAACTTTGATTCCTCCATTTGTAGACGAAGCTATATCACATATGGACTTTGATTCTTCTGGCTATTGGCAGAGTTATGAACTTTGGTTCCTCTGTCTGTAGACGAAGCTCTGCAACATATGAACTTGATTCTTCTTCCTGTTGGCTGAGCTATGAACTTGGCTCCTTCGTTTGTAGATAGAAGTATGTAACATATGAACTTTGATTCTTCTGCCTATGTGGTAGAGCTACGAACTTTGGTTCCTCCATCTTTAGACGGAGCTTTGTAACTTATGAACTTTTGTTCTTCTGCCTGTTGGCAAAACTATGAACTTTGTTTCCTCCAATGGAGCTTTGTAACATATGAACTTTTATTCTTCTATTTGTTGGAAGAGTTCTATGGCTTGTAGGCTTTGAATTGTGGTTACTATTCTATCTAAGTCTGAGATGATAATTGATATGTTGTAACCATTCCAGCATCGAAAATTTCATAGAATTGCACATGAAGAAACTCTTGCATATGGTAGTTCAATTTTAGTTGAACAATTATTTTTAATAAAGGGTACAAGTAATATCGTACCTCTAGAACTTGATCATCTTTCTTAAGCGTTGACCTCGCCCTCTTTTTGTTTTTGTAAAATTTTGATTTAGTCTCTATATTCAATGAAATTGTGTAAGTCTTACTATAGTATTGATGAATGATCATTATCTTCAAAATTTCAAGTCCTGACTTTGATTTTGGTAGCTCACCAACCCAGTTATCCTTTCCTCTAGACTTTATCTTCCCTTCTATTTCACTGAAAAAATTGGACTAGTTGCTTATAGGAATACTATGGCTTCACTTTGATGAATTACTCCTCTTTGTCACATAAGTATGCTTTTGAACCCATAATTTCGTGGCAACTCCCATAATTAGAAACCTTGGCTTGTTCCATTCATCCCTTTGCTCTTGTTTTACCTACTTTAATGAGATTCTTTTTAACTAAGTATATCCGCCCTTATATTTATTTGAGCATATGATTGTAATTCATCTAATCCGCAAACCTCCCAAGTGAAAATCCTCACTATAATCATTGGCATTTAATTTAGTTTATATTTGCACTGCTAAATTGCATTTGGGACCATTTCCCAATACTGATGTCGCTAAAATAATTACTAATGTTAAAGACACACTACTAGTCTCACCATTTGTCCAAGCAAGGGAGCTCAAAATTTCCCACAATATCAAATGACCTGCATACTTGTAATTCCATCTTAACTCCCATTTCTCCACACCGCCCATATGCATAATAACTAATAGTATCAATAGCTGGAATAATGCCATTGTTTTGGCTTAACAAAAATAGCTCAAATTTCCCATGACAACAATTAACTAGCCCAAATTTATTTAGCTCATAGCCTCATTCCAATAACTATGTTATCTATCTACTCTTTCAGTTTTGCACAATATCTCGCTCATGCTCATTTAGCTATAAATCAACTATAATTTCACTAGAAATTCCTTTAATAAGCTCAATTACCCAACTAGTATCAATGCTTTTCCAAACATAAACTCATGTTATTAGTCGAAAATGGTATGGGAAATTTGAATCTAGAGAGAGCAGGGATAGCATTTATACCTTTGAAACAAGCATTCTTAAGGAGTTGATTAACCATAACAAATAATGGTGGTGTGGCGACCGAAAGGCGGCTTCCAATCATCCCAGTGACCGAGTGGGTGGCAACATGTACGGGATGGAGTTGGCGAAGGAGAAAAGTAGGGTCCGCTTTTGTTTTTTTCTTTCTATGAAAGAGAGAGATGAGGGGAGTTAGTGGGCTTGGCAATTAAATTTAGTGAACTATTTTCCCCCAATTCCATTTGCTAGATGATCTCCCCTCCGCTTTCGCACCCGTTTTTGCGTATTCATGTTCATTTTCAATTATTTTTGTATTTCATTTTCTTTTGTTCTAGCAAAAGTCAACAAAAGTTATCCATTAAGTTGAAATTTTTTGTATTATTATCTTTTTCATAGGTGCAAAAATTTATAGCCATACACTACTAAAAAGGTTGCTTTTTTCGACGAAAAATGGGGACAGAAAATGAGGTCAGCGGAGAGGCCGGCGGAAGGACGGGAAAAGCAAAAAGGGAAGACAGACTGTTCGACAGACCACATTTCCATCGGAATTTCGGAAGGAACCCTCGGATTCCGCCGGAAATTCTGTCGGCCCACCAGTCCTTTTTGACCGGAACCGGGACGAATTTCAAATTTCAAATTTCAAATTTTTTTGCCCGAATTAATTGGAGGGAAAATTTAAAATTTTGGAATATTCCAATAGAAAAAACCGTCGGAATTCCGTCGGACATTCTCCTATAAAACTCGTACTTCGCTTCATTTTTTCGTTGCTCATTTCGTAAAATAGAGAGAGAGGAAGCACCGCTACTTGCCATCACCCCACCGCCGGTTGCCGCCATCACCTCCTCTTACCGTTATTCGTCGTCGACTTTTTGATAAGGTTTTCTTATGTGTAATTTGTATAAATTTGTTGTTAATTAAATATATACATTGAATTTAATAATTTGTGTAATTGGTTTGCATGTAACTATGCAAATTAATAGTTTATATAGTTAGTTTGTTACATTGATGTTAGTTTGTTAGAATGATAATTTACTCTCAATTTTGTACTTTGTTGTTAAAGAATATAATTTTTAATTAATGAAGCATAAGTTAATCCTAATATCAATTTAACGTAAATGATGAGAATTTATTGTGTATTACATACATTGAAAAATATTTTTGTTGTTCGGCACCATATTTTTTATTTTTTAAAATAAATTTTAAAAATTTCGATTGAATAGCCAACGGGTTCCGATATAATTTCCGACGGAATCCGGAAAAAAAAATCGAATTTTTTTTGCATCCGACAGATGAGTTCGTCGATTGCCCCAATTCCGATTCCGACGGACTGGTTATTTCTGTCGGAACCCCTTCCCGACCCGCTTATTCCAACAGACGTAGTCGGCCGGAATTTTCGTCGAAAAAGTCATTTTCCGATGGAAAATGTTGTTTTTTCCTTCGGAATATCCGTCGAAAAAAGTTGATTTTTTAGTTTGTCAAGCTTTGATCTTCTACACCAATCTCGAGTCTAGTCGCTGAGCAATCATATTAAGTTTGAGGCTAGGTTTTATGCATATGTCCTATATAAATGCAATAATTTTTTAATCACAAAGGATTTCTTCTGATTACTTTATCTAACCATGCTCTTGTAATAATAATAATAATAATAATAATAATAATAATAATAATAATAATAATAATAATAATATATTTTGCTATGTAGAATTAATCGTAGGTTCACCACTTTGTCAAAATCAAAATAATTTATAATTATATGATTTACTATGATTAATGTAATGAAGTACAAGGGAATTAGTGGAGTGTTAGAACGGCGGTGGCCAACTGTCGTCATGGTGAGCCGGTGAACAGCAACAATAGAAAGAGCAGGGGAAGGGAAAGAAGAGGTTGGTGTGAAGCATGGGAGGGTGGAGGACTCTTAGTGTTGCCTACTTTATTTTTCTTTGGATTAGAGTTCTCAAATTATTCCCTTGCTTTCTTTAACAACCTAGTTAATTAAAAATTATCTTCTTTCTTTCTTTTTGTCTTTTTGCTTCTTCCCTTTGTCTTTTTCTTTTATTTATTTATTTGCTGTCAATATCTTACGTCTTTCATATTAAATTTCTTTCTTATCTTGTTTCCTAAATTCACCATGTGGTCATTTTTTGACCGCATATTTGGCTAATATTAACTAGCCATTGTCATTTCATGCAGAATTTGCTTCCTTAATTATTCAGAAAATCAAATGTACTAGGTTAATTTTTCGTCATTACTTGTGTGTAGATGCATGCTTGTAATTTTTCGTCATTACTTGAGTGTAGATGCATGCTTGTATACAAATATGTCTTTACACAATTACTTGTAATTAAATTTGCCTCAAAAACTCGGAATCACTCAAATTGCTAATTCGAATGTTTGCTTTGTCGTGCCTTAAGTTCGTGCAATCATGACCATGAGTTACATTACAATATTAATCATACGATCAACATAAAGTTAAAATAATTAGCAAAAGTTTACTGATGGAATGTTATACTCTCTCACCTCTGATAGGTTGCAAGTATATCATGGTAGCAAGTCAAGGTTCCTTCTGTTTACTTTGCTTTGTTGCATTCACCCTTTTGCCAGATTGGATGAACTCGACATTCGTGCCTACTCTCCGTAGACTTTGACTTAGTCTCAATTGTGAGAGAAACCTTTATCAGGCCAGAGTTTAGAGAGAGGGGGGGAAGAGAGGGAGAGAGAGAGAGAGAGAGAGAGAACGGGGGATGAGGTAAGCTAGAGAACTAAAGGGGGAATGAGGTGTGGAAGACTGGAGAAAGCTAAGTGGAGGGGGGTCAAAGTTTGCTTCTTTTTTTTTTGAATGAAAAAAACCAATTTCATATGTCAACTTTTTTTCAAGGGTATTATAGTTAACAATTTATTATTTCGACTGCCACATCATATTTCAATCGTCTCTGCCACCATTAAGTATGAAAACATTAAATATTTCAATAGTACGTATTATTGATGTCCAACTTTATAGTGTGGTTTATTATTGTCCAAATTCTCCAAAGTATGGTTTATTATCATTTAATTTTCCTAATAATAATAATAATAATAATAATAATAATGTCAAACAACTCAGCCAATTACTTGAAGATCCCGTTGAACTTTTCACGCAGGAGTGGCTACCATGCTGCCATGTCATGCACGGCAATGTGGTTGCGTAGATGGGATAAAATTCAGCACCAACATTGAAAGCCACTTTGGGTTCAATTCATCATCATTCGACTTGCTTACGGCCTAAGGAACTGCGCAGCTTAGTGGGCAAGACAAAGGTCTTGTAGCTCATTAAATAACACAAAGAAAACGAACCTGGAGGCTTAAAGTCGCTTCTGTTGGGAAGGTGTCCTGAATTCATATTTTGGACTCGGAGAGATGGACAGCACTGGCGTACGAGTAAATACGTTGATTTTTTTAATATTATATATATATATATATATATATATATATATATATATATATATATAT
>JACYFF010031956.1:4772414-4787742 GCA_017589665.1 Selenicereus undatus | reverse complement strand
TATATATATATATATATATATATATATATATATATATATATATATATGTGTGTGTGTGTGTGTGTGTGTGTGTGTGTGTGTGTGTGTGTGTGTGTGTGTGTGTATATAGGCTAATTAGGTAGGATGAATTATTATGTGAGATAAGCAGAATGAGTGCATAGAGATGTTTTTTCTCTCTCTCAAATTTTATCACCAAACATAGTTCTGACGATCACTCAAATTAGATCTATTAATCGCTAAGTAAGATCATATCTAAAAACATATACTGTGACTTACAACGAGAATAAAAGCTCAAATACAATGAAGATAAAGTTCACTAAACTATAATTTGAGGGGATAGTTCACGATTAACGGATAGATTTATAATGGTCATCAAAACCAATCAATTGATCAACAAATATAATTCTGATGATCACTAAAATTGAATCTATTAATCATTAACTAATACTATAAAATAAATTCATATATCTTAAATTACAACAAATATTTGTTAAACTGCAACAAATAGTCGGCTACCTACAACTGAGTATGTAGTTTATGAACAATTGATCCATTTTAGTCTTGACTGTTAAAATCCTTGTATACGTTTTTTACTTATAATCTTAGTTGGTGACTAATAGATGTTGTAGCAATTATCTAAGTTATATGTGGTGATCGTGTTTATATCATCGATGTGTGACTATGTGAGTACACTGTTACATTTAAATTGTGATTGTGACCACTACATTTTGTGATCATTGTATATACGTTTGTTGATGATAAGACTGGATCGTATTTTGTTAATCATTTCAGTTATACTTGTGCTCTTAATTGTGTGACAATTAAATCTTCGTAAGGAAAACTTGTAACAAATAAGTTGGTGAACTGACTTGGGTAGCTAAGTGTTGAATGAAACAATACTTAGTGAGTAACTCACTTTAAGGAACATATATAGTTCAATGGTAGATCTACGAGAGTGTTTCTAGATTGAGTGGTTAACCTTAAAAGTACTCAAGAAAGTTGTTGTGGAGTCGATGACTCAGCATTATAACTTTATAAGTGAATAAGAAGTAGTGTAATTTGAATAATAAGAAAAGAATAGTAATAGGCGGTGACTAACTGCTGCTGAGGAGGGCTAAACTCGTAAAAACATCATATTTTTTTGTCCGCTTTAATTTCTGTATTTCAAAATTAATAGTGATATTCATATTCAATAAGTATTTTGAATTTTGTTTAGATATAAATAAATAAATAAATAAATATGATATTCACATACGATCCGTATTTAAATACAATGCAGTATTAAGCTCAAAATATCAAATACCATGCTTCATGTACCAACAGGAGACATTTTTTGATAAAAACCATCACTTTAATCAGTGTTGACTCATTCAGGTCATCAGCGAAGTGTTCCTCTTGTAATTTTTATATTACTTAAAGATGTTGTTTCTTATCCAGATTGCAGGGCTCCCTTTGAGTTGGTGACTTCATATCATAGGCAATTCACTTCGTTATCCCAATATTATTGGCCCTCTCTTTAGCTAGTAATACAGACAAACGACAACTTGATTACCATGGCATCAATCATATATTAGTAATTAAAATTAATTCTCCATCTTCACCAACTTCATACATTTTTTAAATTTCATTTTCATATTATCCGAGGTGTTATTTGATACTCTTTCTAAAATTCCAAATTGATTTTGAAAATATATCAAATCGATTGTTTTAAAAGATCGATATAGGTGAAGTGAAAAATAATAACTTAGAGTCAATTATGTTTAAGGTCTATAATAACTTTATTATGTTTTTTTCAAAGATTTTTAATGAAGAGATTATCTATATTCTATCATAAAATTGCAAAATCTATGGCAAACTATGCCGTCTTTGAAAAATTAAGATATTGAAGAGTAGATGTAAATTAAACAAAGATAAACGCAATGTTTAAAAAAAGTAATCTAATTCTACTACTATCTGTGTTCTATCATCATTGAGAATATTCAAAAGAAATGAAGAAAGGATTCTAAATGAAAGAAGAAGAAAAGAAAGGAATTAAGATGTCGATCCACTCAACCGTGTAATCACTTTTTATACCAAATCCTCCCATATCCTAGTTTTAATGAATGACTTGTGATTTGCTAGCTTTACATTTTATTGGCACAATTTATATCTTAATATATTGAATCAACTCCTTTTAAATTTTGACTATAATAATTAGTGGTTTAATGGTACTTGTAAAATTGTGACTTATAATATATAAATAAAAAACAAATCCAAACAATATAAATCATTATTTCCATAATGCGATGACAAAAATGTATTACTTAATTCCCGAAACTTTTTTTTTGATATCACCAACAGGAAGGGGGTTTAGATTAACTGATTGTCAATAAAAGTACACATGTCCTTCGATGGCCAATCCAAGACAAGATCTGGCACCCCTTCCATCCATATCCTCTCATGGAGATGGTTGGAAGTGGGTGATTGCATGAGCAACCAAATTACTATCAGAAATAAAATTTCAAGAAATAAAATCAAACGAAGAACAAAGGCTAAGGATATCAGAAATAAAAAAAACCAACTATGGTATTAAGATGCTATTTCTTTTTAAGCTTCTTGATTATTGACTGAGAGTCACCTTTCCACAAGTATCCTTCTGAACCCATGTGCAATGACCGTCTTCAAAGCAAAAAGACATGCCCTCGCTTCTTCCAACTCAGCCCCCTGGAACTCCATCTGCTGTTCCACCCCAGCCAGCACCACCTCCCCTAATGAATCCCTCACTACAAAGCCCCAGCCGCTCCCGTCACCCCCCACCTTCCCGAATTCCCGGAACTTAAGTATTTGTTATTCATAACTTTCCGTAGAGTTTTTTTTTTCTTCCCCATTCATAATACAACACAGCTCCCTTTCTTTCTTTCTTTTCTTTTTTTTTTTTTTCCATTCATCATACTATACACTCACTGGGATATATGGAAAAAAAAAGTTTTTTTTTTCAAATTTTAAAACTATACAATAGGGTGACACGGGGTAAATATTTACCTAGCGAGGCAATAGGCAAAGGAAAAAGGCATTGAAGCCGATGATGAGGGCGTAGGAGGTGTAGAGGACATAGTATTGGACAGAGGTTGGAAAGAGAAGGCACCCGAATGTGGATATCGCCATTGATGCAAACATCAACATCAACCGTTCTGGACGACATTTAATTTCGGCTATTAACTTTGATGCCGGGTAGCTAATCTTACCCAATATGATTGATATCCACGACGAACTAGTGGCAGAAACGGCCACCGTGGGGGATGAAGTGGGGATTGCGATCGCCACCTCTGCGTCCCTATGGGCGAACAATGATGGATTGGAGGTTGCTGCCGGTGATGAACATGTAGCGGCGTTGGAAGCGCCAGAGAGAACTGTCGCTTCCACTGCTGATGACAATGAATTGGAGGAACTCGCCGGCGCCGGTGATGATGAACATGAAGCAGTGGTGGAATCAGAAGAAAGAGGAGTACTCTCCGCCACCGCCATCTTCGCAGATGATGATAATGCATTGGAAGACGTCGCCGGCGCCGGTAATGAAGAACATGAAGCGGCGGCGGAAGCAGAAGAACGAGGCGTTTCCGCCCCCGCGATCTTCGCAGATGTCGCTGCCGGCGGCAGTGACGAAGATGAAGGGGAGATAGTAGCAGCAGAAAGATCTGAAGCCACCACCCCCCTATTGGGCGGTGAATCGGACGTAGGCGACGAAGATGAGGTGGCTGTGGCGGTGGTAGAAGTAGCAAGAGCAACCCAAGAATAGAGAAGTAACCAAAGAACACCAAGCAAAATCACCACTGGGTGGGTGTTGAACGGGGAAGTTGAATTGTCGTCACTAGAAACACCACCTTGGTTGCCGTTGCCGTTGAGCTTGAGCTCAAGGAGGTCGAGAATTACCTGCACCCAAAAACTCACAATTGAATGCACGTACATTTTGCAATTGAGCTGAATGCCAGGGCACTCACCCTCCACCATGGTCAATGTATATATAGGCAGTGGCGTAGCCACCATGGAATCCGTGGGTCAGTCGACACTCCTCCAAAATTAAAAAAAAAATAATATATGTTTGAGAATTAAAAAAAGAAACTAGAAGCTCACTATATGTATTAAATACGTTGGAGAAAAATACAAAGCTTCCCTTGCCTCAGCGGTCTAGGTGCTTTATTTGTTATATGCATAGGCCTTGAATGTTGTGGGTTTGAGTCCTCCCACCTACCCTTTTTCCGTTTTAATTTTTTCATTTTTTTTTAACATATGCCTTGTAAAATTCAAATATCAGCATCAGCAGCCTCATGTTTTCTTTACATAAGTTCAACTTATGTAAGTGTGGTGAAAATAAGTTGGAAAAAAAAAATCATCTTCTTTCGAACTAATTTTATTTTTTTATGGCCAGTTCAATGCAAAGCTTAATGCTGCCCTCTGGCCTCTCTACATGAAGGATCCTCTGAAAAGAATCGATTTTGCGTTTTCACTCAAGTTGAAAGAACGAATATATTCTGAAATGGAAATTACAGCAACACCTGCATCTTCTAGAAGCGGGTCCTACCGACAGATACCTTTTCACAACGAACATTCGTTTGTCAAGTTGCACGGGACAGGGGGACAGCTCAACTCATCCGTCAAGTCGCACAATGCTCCAATTGTTGTGAAATCATCAGTCAACACACGGTTCAACTCATCAGTGTCAGGTTGGACTGTCCCACAGTATAAATGACTAAGCTATCCCAATTATTTATTGTAAACTAAAAGTCTTTGAAAATTTATCTCTTAATATAAATGACTAAGCTGTCCAGAAGAAACTAATCTTTTAATCTATTGTGAAGTCTTGTCCTCAATATCGTCATTGCTAAAAATGCAAATATGCTCTCTCTGTGGTGGTTGTGGAGATTGGAAGATTTAAGACAGTTAAATCACGGTAATATTATCAAATAATATGCCTTTGATTTTGCAATCTTTGCTAATTTTATACTAAACCATTTTACATAATTGAGAGACTTTTCGTATATTGACTTGTTATTTTAGATAATCTTTTGTTCGAATTTATATTGTAGATAATGGATGACTCCTTAATTTTTCCATCATTTTGTACACGTTAATTGTCAAGTAACTTAGATTTAGGAGTGAGCAAGGTTCTCGAATACTCTAGAATCTATTCAAAATCGGTCAAATAGTTATGATTTGGGTTCCTAAAAAGAGAAATTGGTCTAATTGGTTTTGTTTTTTATTCTCAAAAAATACCCACAACTGGAACCTGGAGCTTGTTTAGAGACGGAAAAATGAATCATTTTTTATTTTTATTACCTTTTCTTTTGTTTTTCTATTCTTTTTATATTTGATTTTTTTCGTTACAAAAATTGACTCTCTAGATAGAGAATTTAATGCAACATCAGTTAATTTACTACCCTAGTTGAAGAATGAATCATCATATTTTTCAGGTAAATAAGATTTAAAAAAATGCAAACTTAATAAACTAACTTTCTTTTTTGTGTAAAGATGGAATGTGAACGTAGGAAAAGATCCAATAAATAAGAAAATTTAATATATTAGGCCCTACAATTTGAACATTATGCGTGATGGGTACCTGTAATCGGAACCAAAACTTGATGTTGTAGTTTCGGTTCCCGAAAAGTTAGGAACCTGTTTGACTGGTTTTAGTTCTGGTTTTCAATTTTTTAGATAAATATCTGGAACCGCTCACCTCCTATTAAGATTATTTCAATTGAATAGAAACAAGTTTGTATAAATTTAACATAGATTTACATAAGTTCAATTTATGTAAGTGCAGTGAAAATAAGTTGGAAAAAAGTCATCTTCTTTTCTTTCCAACTTATTTTATTTTTTATAGTAAGTCCAATTAATAATTAGAATAAGTTGAAATAAGGTTTTTTTTTCGATTATTAGAACCCTCAAAGGGGGAAACAGAATTAAAATTAAGATTACAAAAATAAAGCAAATAAATAACATAAAGATCTGACAAAGGGAAAAGATACCAACACATTTTCTACACCTTGACAGCAAGCTGCGAAGATGCTTATGTGTGAAGACACTTGATCACGGCTCTCTGAAGAATCCTAAATGAGTTTACGCAAACCTCAGGTGATCACTGAGCACCTCACAAATTTCTCACGGTTCATATGATGAGGCAAAATCTAAAGCAACCCCACAAATATCAAAATGTCAATAAAGCGCCTCACAAAGATGTCCATAAAGCACATTCTCGTTATGGTTGGTAAGATGAAGACAAAGTTCAAAGCAGCTCACAAAGATAAGCATCTAATGAATGATCACTACTCACTACAAGGAAACACTTATTTAGAAACCGATTTTCTAAATAGGCACAATCGGTTTCAAAACCCATTTGGAAACCGATTGGAAACCGAAACGGATCCGTTTCCGGAAGCTTGGTAGCAAAATAGATTCGAAACTGAAATAGCTTCAGTTTCTAAAATTGAAACCAAGATTTGAAACCAACAAGTTATCAGTTTCTAATATTTAGAAACTGATTGAAGCCATCAGTTTCGAAACTTTAGAAACCGATTAGAGCCATCAGTTTCTAATATTTAGAAACTAATTGAAACCATCGGTTTCGAAACTTTAGAAACCGATTAGAGCCTTCAGTTTCTAATATTTAGAGACCGACTAAAAGTCATCGGTTTCTAATTTTATGAAAGTGATTACAAATCATGGTTTCTAATTTTGTTAAACTGAATCTATGTATCGGTTTCTAATATTTCTAAAACCAACCCTGTGTATCGATTGCTAATTTTTTGAAACCGATTAAAGGTATCGGTTTGTAATATTTCTCAAACCGAACCTACATATATTTAGGAACCGATTAAAATCATCGGTTTCTATTTGTTGGAAAGTTTGTAGATTCACATAACAAAGTGCGATGGCGAAATTGACAACCCCTATCGTAATTCATAATATTTGGCAGCCCACAGTTTCCAGCAAGTAGCGTTAGCTTGCCTATTTAATCCCTGTTGTAATTGATAACACTTCCATATGAAAACATCATCATTAACAAGTCTACAAGAATTAAATTAAAATGCATAATACTAGTTGTAAAAGCTTTCCAGCACCATGTACAATTTGGCAGCCTCATATGTTCCAGCCACATCTACAATTTATTGGCCCAATTCCAGCAAGATTCATTCCAAAAGGTGTGGAGTTGTTTTGATAACCCGCACTAACATCTAAGGTTAGTAAATATGGTAATACTCCAAAAGCACCCCATATTACTCTGATCTAAAGCATATTTACTAACCTTAGACAAGATCTACAAAAGTGAACAAATACATATACCAAAAGATTCAAAGCACCCAAAAGTCAAATCCTCAAAGTTGTCTTGTTGTGCATATATGCATGTAAGGCAACCTACTTTTCTGAATCATGAAGGTCAGATGGATGACCAAGCAAACTTGACATGAGCGCCATTTGGGATTGCATACCTAATAGTGCTTGTTTTTGATCCTCAAGCATCTTACATTGTGCCTCCATAATTCGGTTCTGCTCTTCCATCCTTCGTTTCTACTCTTTGAAGTTGTCTTTGCTGCTCTGCCATCTTCCGTTGCTTCTCTTCCCTTGAATTACGTTGTTGTATTTCATTTTTTGTGGAGTTCAACTCGGTCTTCGTCGAATCTAGCTCAGTCTGGAGTTGTGCAACGACAAAGGGAGTGTAAGAAGGCTTGTTGGCAGTGGCGTTATTACTAGGTTTCTCATAGAAAAGAATGACACTATTGCCTAGCCCATAGACGGTTCTTTTCTCGCTCCATCCGCCAACCGCCTCTAGGAAAAGGCTATTATCCTCCTCCGATGGGGGAACTTGTTTTGCAAGTTTCAATGACTGGTATTTCTCCTGCAAAATTGCTATAATAGATCAGCCACTTTAAGAATTACACATTTCAAGGGAATTTCAATTACAACCACAACATATACAACTATGCAGCATATCATATCCAAACTAAAAGTCCTTGACACTTGAAGTTGCCTGCAAACTAAAAAGAAGTCTGTTTTGACAAAAAAACATCTTTTGAAACTGAAGATAACCAGATTTCTACTCAACATTTGGAGCCCATAAGGCCTTCCAAGTCTGACAAACTGACTGAAGGCGAATTCACCAAACCAAGTGAACCTGATGTGAACAAATTGGTACCTCAACATAATTTGATTTCAACTAACTCCACATTTTGACAGTATAGCTGTTAATAATGTTGCCCAGAAATCAAAAAGGAAAGTTCCCAGTAGTAATAAACAAATCAGAAAACTTTAGATAGCCCAAAGAAGAAATATAATATTGGCCTGCTCTGAAAAACCCACTGAGTAAAACTTTAGATAGCCCAAGAAATATATAATGTTACCCAGTAGTAATAAAACAGTCAAGCACTTCAAAAACACTTTAGGAAAAGGAAACATGTCCCAAACTCATGACATTGCAATAACCACCACGAATATTAGATGAAATTATGGAATGGAGATATATAGACAAGCCATCTACTGGCAGTCAATGGAAAATAACCAAATTGACCAAGACTTGTTCCAACCTACAGTTGATGACCCTAGTTTGTACAAGCAACACATAAGATCCAACTTTAGTGATTCAGGTGGGAGACACCACATAAAAATTGATTAATGAAGCATATGTTGCCCTCTTCTTCGTCAAACTGACAACACACTGATCTCTCCAGCCTGTGCTATAACTATTCCGACTTGTATTGAGAATGACTTCATATTAGTATATATTTAATGCATAAAACAAACTGATTTGTCATTCCAGTTTATTCTTTCACGCTCTTGGCTTTTGTACATAACAAACCAAGTAAAACAAACTGACAACACGCCGTCACTTGAAACTTTCCAAATCAATAAACCCAAATGAAGAAAATAGGACCAAAAATCTAATTACTCATAAACAGCATTCCCCCCCCCCAGTTCTGGAGACTGGAAAACAATTGGTCAAAAGCAAGAAGGCCCAAAAAAAATTAAGGGTCTGAACAAAGCAGAAAACTCAAAACAGAATTGGAAGTATAACTGTTAATAATGCTGCCTAGACATAGAAGAGGAAAGACCCCAGCAATAATAACCAAATCAGAAACTATGCTTAGCCCAAAGAAGAAATATTGCAAGTTTTGCTCTGAGAAACCACTGAATAAAACTAAAGGAATAATGAGATAACAAAGCAAACCACTTAATAACCAAATTAGGAAATTACTCCACCATGATTTATGCAGATTATCATATTCAGGCCTATTAAGATATTTGAGCCATGTTCAGTCCTATTCAGGAAAGTTTCAGCCATGTTCAGCGAACCACTTAATAACCAAACAAAGAGGAAAGATCCCAATAGTAATAACCAAATCAGGAACGTTTCAGCCATGTTCAGTCCTATTCAGCCATTTGAAGTTGCTCCGCAATAATTTATACAGATTATCATCTAATACAAGCTCTTTTATGGAGTCAGGAGACATGCAACTAAAGCAAGTACAATTAATTCCATCCAAAATAATGGTATAAGACGACATATTTGCATGAGGATCTGTAAGTAGCTAAAGCACTTAATCATGAAATATCTAATACAACCAACCAGTATGCATCAACAATGGTGAACAAGGCAATCAGTAACTTACAATATTCCACCATATTTGTTCGTGCTATAACATTCCATCAACAATTTACATATAGACATTATTGGTAGTGTCTTCTAAACACCTTTTTGATACGAAGACCATACCTATAATATCAATAAATAAATTGCTTTGAAATTGTATTTCACATATAAGTTCTTGAACGAGTATTCTAAGCTTAATGAAAGATTTATATTTATAGGACTATCCTATACATATAATTCATTTTTATGCATGATCCACACACCAAACGATACAAATAATAAAATTTAAATGAACGAAAAAAACCTCCACAACTACTACATTCATTACACATGACGTCATTAAGCACATACAAATAGTCTATGCCCATTATCCTATTTAAACAAATAAAAGCAATGGAGGAGATTTTTCCCTTCATTACTATAAGCAACATCATACAAGGTTGTGACCATTGGACCTCCATTAGTATAAGCAACATCATAAGGTTCTAGCTTTTAACTCATACTTATTACAATTGACTTTACAACTAACTTGGAGATGGAAGCACACTTACTACCACAAAAGCAATAAGTCAAAACAAGCTAATACAACCAACGAACAAAATCCAATGAAATTTCACCAAATAAGCAATTCCTCGCATTAATATCAATTTCATACTACAGGGAAATCTAGCAACTGATCCCTGAATTGGGGTGATGAATGAATAAGGAAAGGCAAAATGGTTTTTGGATAATTGGTGTTCTAATCACATACTTGGTGTAAGGTTTTTATTTAAAGAGCTTGATGACTCTAAAATAGGAGATATTGTAAGGATATATACCGCACATTCAAGTTCAAGGCCCTTTTATAGCATTACAAACAATCAAGATAATGCTACAATTTTGAAAGATGTAATGCTTGTTCCTAGTCTATCCCATAATCTGTTTAGTATTGGACAATTAGTGAGTAGTGGGTATTCAATTTTGTTTGACAACATTCCACCATTAGAGATAAAACCTCTAGCCAGGTTATTGCTAAAGTTCCAATGGCAAACCACCAAATGTTTATGTTGTAAGTCTCCACAGATAACAAAGAAATTACAAAGGGGGAATTTGAGTACAACCTGCTTAGACAGAATTTGTGCATTCCTCCACACCTGTTGCCAGTGACAACTCGCTAGCCCTTCAATGCAAAGAGAACTCAAAATCAAGCAAAGCAACTGAAGAAGAATGTTACAATACAAGAAAAAGATGTCACAAACCCAACAAAGCATATTATACAAGCATATTACATGAAAATAAAGTTATGAACCCAGCAAAGTACACTACCCAATCCCAGCATGATGAAGTCAAATTATAACCACCAAAGAAGATTATACAAGCCACAAAATTGAAGAGGATGTATTTGGGGGGGGGTAGAAATCACACATAGAAGGAATAGAATTTGAAGGCAAACCTAAAACAAGAGTCAGATCTGAAGTATAAACCCAATTTAACCACTATTAGCTTCAAAATGCAAAACTCTAATCTAAATTCTAGAAGAAAATGAAGCCAAAAACACGGCTACTTTAGTGGTGTCTTGTTGAACTTATTAATCAAGTAAACACTTAGTTGTGATGATTGAAATAAACACAAAAATTCATGAAATCGACCAAGAAGGCAGTCCATCCCAAAACAAACAAAAAAACTGATTCAACTTCACGAAATTGGTTTGAATTGAGCATAGATGGGTAGAACCCCTTCCATGAAACTTCAGTGTCTTTGCCAAGCCGACGTCTACCAAGCCTACCCTGTCACTAGCAAAGGGTCAGGTTGACTTCACCCTGCAGGTTCATCATTTTTCGCAATGCCCATCAAGCCTGAACCTTGACTAGGGTTGTCGAATATCATGGTCAGGTTAGGCTGGACTCAATTATGGGTCATATTCTGGTTCATTTCTTCTTGGTTTGTCTGCAAACTTAGCCAAGAAAATGAAACCGAAATTGATTAGTAGTAAGTCAATTCAGTTTGAGATAGACCAATTTGAGTGAAGTCTGTGTTATTATTCTTTGCTTCGACCATCAACAAAAGCAATTCTAGAGCAACATTACCCAGATGAGGGGGAACAAGAAATCTTATGTCAAGATTTTCAAATTGACATTACATACAGGTAGAGCAAAAGAATACCTTAATAGAATCAACAGTTTCACTCTTCACTGCGCAAGAGGATAACTGATTCAGATTTGAAGCACAAGCCCAAATTACCCACAATTAGCTTGAAACAACAAAACCTAATCTAAACTCTACCAGAAAAGGAAGCCAAAAATCGAACCTTCACAAGCCCAAATCGACTTGCCCACTTGAAATTTGGGGCTGCGTAGACAGACAATGAAAGAGGGACAAATAGGAGGGGCGCTGAGGGGGAGACAGAGCGTAGACTGAGTGAGAGAGAGACAACATATATTGAGTGAGAGAGGTATTGAGAATTATACTATGTGTTATTTAAAAGGCAGGAAGTTGGGTACCAACCTGCTCAGTATGTCTCTCCTCTGTGTTCTCTTCCAACCCCGTTGCCAGTGAGAACGCGCTAGCCCTTCAGTGGAAAGATAACTCAAAATCAAGCAACGCAATTGAAGAAGAATGCTACATTATACAAAAAAGAAGTTACAAACCAACAAATCAAATTACACAAGTAGATTATATGAAAATCAAGTCACAAACCCAGCAAAGCAGACTACATAAACCCAGGAAAATGAAGTCAGATTACCCAGCAAAGGCAAGAAGAAAAATGAAAATTGACAAGTAGTGAGAAGTATACTACGGAGAAAGGAGCTACAGTTAATTTGCAAAAGCTTTAACAATCTACGTAGTTGTAGTGGGAAGAAGTAAATGTTAAGAAGTTAGTTGATCATTTTCAATATACACAAGCTTCATATAAGTGCATATTGTCCCTAACGAGTCAAAACAATAAGGCAACTAACCACTGCTACAGCTAGAGAGTAAGAATAACATATACTCTCAATTTTGACTAATAGCAAAAACTTGACTTCAAAGCACCATGGCTTAATGTAATCACTATGACAAACTAATACTATAGCTACTGCTAGAGAGTAAGAATAAAATTACTTCAAAATTTTTACTAAGAAAAGAAAATTAACCTCAATCTAACAACGGATTATTATATCTACATTGACAATTACCAACTCAGAAAGTAATAGCCTGAAGGAGGTTGAAGAGTAATATGAAGCCTATCTAAACATAAGGAAACTATCTTGTAAAAGCATTACAGCAACAAAAGGGTAAGCACTAACTCATTAAACAAAAGCACACAGGTTCTCATACATGCATATACATACTATGCAAACTCTTTTTGATTCAGATTTTTCACGAGAACAAAAATGTGGCAGCTCATGACATTCTGATCAATCAACCCCTAAACATTTGATCCCCCCCCCCCTAATGGCCCCCTAAAACAGCAAGTAGGGAGTGGACTAAGATGGAACTGGAGTTAAAAAATAAATCTTCAATGCAAATCACTCATTAACATAAGTGAAGCAGTTCCCAACTTCAATCTGGATTTTCATTTCCAGTAGCAAACAATTGGTCATGGTATTTAGCACTTTTTTTCCTCGGATAAGGACCATGAATGGCATTCATACAATTCAGCTTTTTACCTCTAACCTAACAGGGGTGCCATTTGGGCCAACACTGGTTTCAACAGCAATACTCATGGGATTCCCTACAGGAGAAAATCATATGAGAACTGAATCAACATCAACTACTCAAAACAGAGTCTGGGCGATCAATTGGTAAGAGAATTGGGGATAAAATCATACAAAATTATCTCAGCAGAGTAGATATTCGAAGGAGGCAGATGATTTGAAGAACTTCGACACTGCAAAAGAACACTTCAAATAATTCAGAACATCAACCAAATCTCTTCAGATTGAAACTGCTTAGACAGTAAACACAACGCTGCAAAAGAACACAATCTCAACACAAAAGGCTTTGAAGAAACTCAGACAGCAAACAAAACCGAATCTCTTCATATTGAATTTCGGTCATGCAAAACTACATGTTACGGATTTGGATCAATTGCAAGGTATGGGACTTGTCCCACATCGGTTGTATGGGCAACTGATGAGGGGTTTATAGACCAAATGGGCTCTCTCACCTGATAGGCTAGTCTTTTGGGATGAGTTCTCCTGTTTGGTCTGTAACAATTGGTATCAGAACCAACTCGGAGTGGTGGCCCACGGAGTGGTGGCCTGGAAGAGCCAGTCGTGACCAACGTGGCCGTGACCAACGAGGACTCGGAGTGGTGGCCTGGAAGAACCAGCCGTGACCAACGAGGACTCGGAGTGGTGGCCCACGGAGTGGTGGCCTGGAAGAGCCAGCTGTGACCAACGTGGTCGTGACCAACGAGGACTCGGAGTGGTGGCCTGGGAAAGCCAGCCGTGACCAACGAGGACGTTGGCCCTTAAGGGGGGTCGAATGTTACGGATTTGTATCAATTGCAAGGTATGAGACTTGTCCCACATCGGTTGTATGGGCAACTGATGAGGGGTTTATAGACCAAATGGGCTCTCTCACCTGATAGGCTAGTCTTTTGGGATGAGTTCTCATGTTTGGTCTGTAACACTACAACACAAAACAAATTGACTTTGAGAGAGGGAGAGGGAGTAAGAGAACGAAAATCGAACCTTCACAAGTGAAAATCGAACCTTCACATGCGAAAATGGAGCCCAACCTTCACAGGCGACAATCGAACCTTCACAGGTGAAAATGGAGCCGAAATTTGAGGGTAAATCACAGAGCAAGAGTAGAGAGAGAGAGACTGAGAGAGAAGGTGCTTCGTACTTCAAAGGGGATACAATGAAATTGGGGGAAGCTGAGACTTTAGAGGGAAGCTGCAGAGAGGCACGCGGGAGCTAAATGAAAATGGTGGGAACCTGAAATTTTAGGGAAGTAAAAATCGAATTTCCTTCCGTTTTTTCAATTGAAACCAAATTTTGAAACTAAAATAAAAATTGGTTGCAAATTAGAAACATTTTCATTAATCACTTTCTGATTAGAAATTGTATTTAATATTGGTTTCTAAATTAGAAACCGATTAATTAATCAATTTCGAATTTAGATACTACAAAAACAGTTTTTTCATTTAGTATCAAAACAAGCTTTTTGAAACCGAAATATGTTCGGTTTCAAAACACGGTTTCAAAACGCTTCTTTTTTTTGTAGTGACTGCTGCTTCATTAAACCATCTTTCGTTTTTTTTTGCTCTTTCTTAATTTAGGGTGATGATATGTGTCTTGCTATAAGACACTCTTAAATGCATTGTCTTAATTCAAGTAATATATTTTACAATTTGAAATCACTCAATTTCTAATAGTTACCACTTATTATGAGTTATAAAGCTTTAATATTTGTGTGTCATGCTAATAAATGCCAGTTGACATCCTAACCGGATCAATTCTATCCGTAAAAGCATATCATATGTGTAATTTTGTAAATGTGAAAGATTATGTATAAAATGATGATTTTACACAATTTATAAGTTTTGACATCCTTTCACTATTCAATTATGCCATTTTTTTCAATTTAATATATAATAATATACATTTTAAGTGAAAACAAGACACTTTTTAAGTGTCTTATAGTAAGACACTTATCATTTTCCAATTTCATTATCTCCTTTTTGAAATTAAAAGTCTCTACTATAAAATACAAAAGACACTTTTGGATTGAGTTATA
>JACYFF010031956.1:4728765-4762414 GCA_017589665.1 Selenicereus undatus | reverse complement strand
AAAAAAATATAGAGGAAAGTTGGATGGAAAAATTGTTAGAAACAAGTGATTAAATTTTCCTTATAAAATTGTGAGGAAAGTTTGAGAAAAATTCCCAACCTCCTCTAACCTCACATTACTTAGATGACATCAACATGATTCAAATAGTTCATCAATATTCAAATTTTTTATCCAAATTCTTGTTTTTTTTTCCTCAATCCAAACGAGAGAAAAAACCTCATTTTCTCTCTACTTTTTTTTCCTTCACATTTTTTTTCCTTGAAAGTTTCTTTCTACCAAATTTTCTAAGGACCAAACGGAACCTTAGTATTTGTTTCCTGTTAGTTCAACTTAGGAAACTACATTTCTGCCATATCCTTCATAAAAATGCAAGCTTGCTAATGCAATTTAGATGTTACCGATAAGTTATTATTCAACATCAAATACTTTATATGGGTTTTGAGCATATAATAGATAGCATTATTGTAACCTTCAAATAGTTCTCAAAATTTTAAATGGAAAAGAAAGGAAATGAAATGGGATTTTTTGGCAAAATAAAACAAGTTGCTTTTACTATGCAATAAATAATATCATATAAAATTTAAATCTGATACAATTGGTAAAAATTCTGAAACTTGAATTCAATGACTTATACCCACACTCAACTTAATACTTGAAGCATGCTTCACTCTACAATTGACCCAACGTAAGCAACTCCACTCTAAATTTTCTACGAAGTTTGTTTCTTTTTTGCAAAATAAAATTATTGTATATAAATATCAGTTGACAATCAACAGCTCCAAATCAGAGTACCAAAGGAGTAACGGACCAAAGCCACCTAAGCGGTACCTGAAACAAATAAGCTGTTTGGGCCAGACCCGTATGATTCTTCTACAGAAGCACAAATTTATGGGCCTAAATCCCCATCAAACAAGAAAGCCCACGTGAAAACCGATAGTTTTTGCTAGAGTTGGATAATGTGTCGTGTTGGGTCAGATTTGTATTTGTATTGAATTTAAACCGGTTGAAAATTTTCAAACTTGAACCCAACCCATTTAATAAATGGATTGAAAAAGTTCAATCCAAACCGCTTAATATTAAAACGGGTTGACCTGAACCTAACCCATTTACCTAAACGAGGTAAAATGGGTTAAATTCGGTTTACCCATTTTACCCACCAACCTGTTTAATTGCAACAGAAATTTCATCTCAAGGATGATTTACCAAACAAATTACATCTTTTTAAGCCTCTTAAGACATAACTGCTTTCAAAAGTACACCAAAATAGCAGCTAACTTATAGGCTCCAACATATTCAGAGCATATTCCAGCAAAACAGTCAACAACAACATAACTTCGCGGCGTATAAAGTTCACATAAGAATCAATTACTTAAGTTACAAACCATGTCAAAGTCAAGTCTTAAATAACAACAAATAAAGTTCAAATTGTCTGAAATTCTCAATAATATAGCCAGCAAAGTCAACAACAACCAAGTCCATAAAAAAAACAATAAAGGCTAATTCTCCAAAACCTAATTCCCACCCAAAATGTAAACGGTAAACGGTAAATAAATAATAAACGGGTTGACCTATTTAATCCGTTTTATTAAACAGGTCAAATAAGTATTTTTTTTGTGTCAAGAATCTCAACCTGAACCTAATCTAATTAATTAAACAGGTTCATCACGTCAACATATTTAACTAAACAAGTTGAAACTTCATACCAAAATCCGCTTAACTTCATGTTTGGTTTCTATTGGTAATCGTGTTAGGTCAGCTTTTCTCATCTCTAATTTTTGCCAATAGTCGAAAGTTCGGACCACTTCCGATGGCCTCATCGTAGGGCAAACATGAGGAGAGGGAAGGGGAATGAGCGAGGGAAGCACCCCCAGTGAATGGCTCACGAGTCAGCTCGCGGCCGTGAGTCGGGTCGAGGACCAATTTTCTTTTTTTTAATTGTTTTTTCATTTTTTTAAATATTTTTAATTGGTTTTTGATTATTTTTTCGATTTTAAAAATAAAGTTATGTGTTGTAGAGTAAATTTATGAATATTATTTTATTTGATGAGGCAAAATGATAAGTGTTCCACTAGGAAGAATGAAGATTGTGAGAGGCAAAATGATAAATGTTCCACCAGGAAGAATGAAGATTGTGAGACAAAAAGTTAGGGAGATGAGTAATGTGGCCGTAGTAAACCCAACCGATGAGCCAAAAAATTGGCTCGCCGGTATCCTTCGCCCTACTCTCTTTCTCTGTCCACCGCATCTCCGCCGTCCCTTTCCATCTCCACCACAGTCTCCTGGTTGCGACTGGTAATCATACCTTCTCTTCGCTGTCATTTTGATACAGCTTAATGATCTTATGGGAAAGCAAAAGAAAGTTTAGAGAGACAAGAAGATAGAGGGAGAAGAGATTTTCTATTTCATTCTTCGATGCCCTGCTTTTCATACTGACTTACCCTTTTATTACAGAGGTTGCTAATTTTTCTCTCTCTCTCTCTCTCCTCTAACTGACATAACAAACTAGCCAAACAAACAACTAATTTCCTCAATTCTCGCCTAGAGTCATACATCCCTCACGTGATTATAATCATCTTGTATCAACTACCTCCCCTTCCAGAAGCTTGTCCTCAAGCTGATAGGTCAAAAGCTGGAAACCTTTGTTCAATGTCTAAGTATAACTCCCATGTAGCTTCTTCTTTAGAACCTGTAGACCACTGTATGAGTACATACACTACAGCCTCGTTACCTTGTTTGCCTAGCTTTCTGTCCAACACTGCAATGGCTATCGCAGCCATCAATCCAGCCTCATCTACCTCAGGTAAAGTGCTCTGGGTGGGTCTATCCCCCACATGTTTTTTAAGTTGGGAAATGTAGAAGACTGGGTGGATTTTAGAGTGGTCAGGGAGCTGCAGCTTGTAAGCAACTGCCCCAATCCTAGCCATCACAGGAAAGGGTCTAAAGAACCTTGTTGACAATTTTTGAGAGGTCCTGTAAACCACTGACTGCTGCCTGTATGGTTGTAGCTTGACATATACTAGATCTCCCACATCCAAGACCTTGTCCATCCTATGCTTGTTAGCTTGATGTTTCATCCTACTTTGTGCCTTCTCCAGGTGGTACTTCAGCATTTTAATACAGTCCTCTCTGGCCCTCAAACTCCTATCAATTGCCTCCACTTTACTATCCCCAGCTAGGTAAGGTATGTGTATAGTTGGTGGTTGTCCATACACCACCTCAAAGGGAGTGACCCCAATTGATGAATGCCAATTTGAATTGTACCACCATTATGCTAGCGGCAACCACAAGGCCCATTCAACTGGCCTCTCCCCAGTCATACATCTCAAAAACCCCTCCAAACACCTATTTACCACTTCAGTTTGCCCATCACTTTGTGGATGATAGGAAGTAGACATATGCAGTGAAACTCTCATCAAGGAGAAGAGTTCTTGCCAAAATCTGCTCAGAAAAATTCTGTCCCTATCAGACACAATAGTTTTTGGCAACTCGTGCAGCCTGCAAATGTGCTCAAAATAAAGCTGAGCTATGGTGGCAGCTGTAAAGGGATGGGACAGAGCTAAAAAATGGGCATATTTGCTTAGTCTGTCTGCCACCACTAAGATGGTATCCTTTCCCCTTGATTCAGGCAATCCCTCAATAAAATCCATAGAGACATCTTCCTATATTGCATTAGGGATAGGTAGGGGTTGCAACAAGCTTGCTGGGGTAGTCAGGTCAGGTTTGTTTCTCTGGCAGATCACACAGGCCCTAATATAGTTCCTGACATCCTTGTTAAGCCCCTTCCAATATAGTAAACTAGCTAATCTTCTCTTAGTTACCTCCATTCCCGAATGCCCCCCGGTGGGAGAGTCATGAAAGAGCTGCAACAGCTGTTGTTTCAGGGTTGGAACATTTCCGACCACAACTTTTCCTTTTCTATACAGAACTCCTTGCTGCCAAGTATACTTTTAATGCTATTGACCTGTACAGGATAAGTTGTTGCAAAAAATTGTCTGGGGACCAGGAAGCCTTAATAGAAGACAGGAGGTCAGAATTGAGGGTGCTGAGCATGAGAGTTAAGAGTTGAGTCCCATGAATTCTAGATAATCCATCTGCTGCCACATTCTCCCTGCCCTGTTTGTACAGGATCTCATAGTCATACCCCATTAGCTTAGGTAACCATTTACTCTGGAATGCAGTAGATATTTTCTGCTCCAAAATATACTTGAGACTGAAATGATCAGTCTTAATAACAAAGTGTCTTCCCAACAGATAGGGTCTCCATTTTTCTACTGCCAACACCACGACCATAAGTTCTTTTTCATAAGTAGATAGTAGTTGATATTTTTGAGCCAATGCTTTGCTAAAATAAGCTATAGGGTGGCCTTCTTGCATTAGGACAACCCCTATACCTACCCCGGAAGCATCAGTTTCTACCACAAAAGGTCGAGAAAAGTCAGGCATGGCCAAGACAGGGGCTGAAACCATTGCTGTTTTCAGTTGTTCAAAAGCCTGTTGTGCTTCCTCATCCCATTGAAAGGCATTCTTCTTCAATAGCTCAGTGAGTGGCTTACTCAATTGGCCATAATTTTTCACAAATCTTCTGTAGTACCTCGTTAATCCCAAAAATCCCCTAAGTTGCTTCACTGTTGAGGGTACAGGCCAATCCTTCATGGCTGCTACCTTTGCCGGATCAGTGTCCACCCCTTTAGCTGAGATGATATGCCCAAGATATTCTACCTCTTGCACCCCAAAGCTGCATTTGCTCATCCTGGCAAACAGAGTATGTTGCCTTAATACCTCAAAAGTGATCTTTAAGTGCTACAGATGGTGGTTGTAAGAGTCACTATACACAAGTATATCATCAAAGAAGACAAGAATAAACTTTCTTAAGTATGGGTTAAACACATGGTTCATGAGGGCTTCAAAAGTAGAGGGAGCATTAGTCAACCCAAAAGGCATGACCATGAATTCATAATGCCCTTCATGTGTCCTAAAAGCTGTTTTTTCAATGTCCTCCTGGTGCATTCTCACTTGCCAATAGCCAGATCTTAAGTCAATCTTAGAAAAATACTCAGCTCCATGTAATTCATCCAAGAGTTCTTCTATAACTGGAATTGGAAATTTGTCCAAAACTGGATGTTTATTTAATTGCCTATAGTCCACACACAACCTCCATGAGCCATCTTTTTTCTTCACCAAAACAATAGGAGAAGAGTAGGGGCTATGTGAAGGTCTTATCACCCCCGCCTGTAGCATTTCTTGGACAGTTTTTTCTATAACATCTTTTTGCAATGCAGGATACCTGTAGGGTCTGACATTGATTGGAGAAGTACCTGGCTTAAGGACAATCCTGTGATCATAGTTCCTGCATGGGGGTAAAGTTTTTGGCTCTGAAAATATGTCAGCATACTCATCTAATAGTCTTTGCAATTCTGGTTCAGATACTGCAGCTGCGTTTAGGGAAGCCTGTATTGATACGGGCTGTACCTGAAGTGCAAACATCTGAGCAGATTTGTGCATAGCCTGCTGGAATTTTTTCCCTTCCAGCCACTCAAGGTCAGACTTCTGTGTACCCCTCAATATCACCATCTTCCCTTTATAATGGAACTCCATTTTCAACTTCTCAAAGTCCCACAAAATGGGGCCTAAACTGGACAACCATTGGACTCCCAAAACCATTTCACAACTCCCCAATGAAACCAACATCATATCTGTAGAAAAACTTTCCCCCATCAAGGTCCAAGAAAATTTTTTACACATTGAATTGCAATTCAGCTCTTGGCCATTGGCTATGACTACCAGCAACAGAGGAATTTTCCTGATTTCACAATGAAGTTTCTTAGCTGTGGTTATATCCAAGAAGTTATGGGTGTTTCCTGAATCCAATAGAATATGTAGTGGACTGTTTTTGACCTTGCCAGTGACCCTCATAGTATAGTAGGTGCTGATACCATTCAAAGCACTCAATGACAGTTGAGGAACTTCATCCTGTATCAGTGCCTCTCCCTCTTCCACTACTTCCGCAGCTTGCTCCTGACTCTCCTCCTCCCCAACATCCTCTTCCCCAATCACTTCCAGCCTATATACTTGAGTCGGACATTTATGGCCAGGGAAATACTTCTCATCACAGAAGAAACACAAATTCTTTGCCCTTTTTTCCTCAATGTCCTTAGGACTTAAGGACTTGCCTGTAATCCTTGGTCTAGAAGTGACAGACCCCGTGCTAGAGCCTAGAGTGCTTCTTTGGGAAGAGAGATTGTAACTGGACTTTTGTTGTGTAGGGGTTGAAGACTGAAAGGATTTATATCCAGACCCCACAGTTCTTGTGTAAGATGCAGGTTTGTCCAAGACAGGCTTAGTCTTCCTGGCAATAGAAGCAAGGTTTGCCTCTTGTAATTTAGCGAGACAATAAGCATCATGCAGTGTCTGTGGCTTCAACATTCTCACAACGTGTTGGATTTCATCATTCAATCCACTCAAGAAGCATCTAATAGCATGATTTACTGGTAATTCAACTCTGTTTAACAAGACATCAAAATTTTCTTGATACTGCTTTACCGTCCTAGATTGCTTAAGTTTCATCAATTCTGCCAGTGGGTCATCAAAAGGTTTAGCCCCAAACCTAGTGGTAATAGCCATCTTGTACTCTTCCCATTTAGGCCAACCACTCTCGCTTCTATGTTTCATAAAAGATTGATGCCACAACAAAGCTTTACTACTCAGGTGTATTGAAGCAATCTTAACCTTCAAATTTTCAGCAGTGTTATCGACTTCAAAAAATTGCTCACACTTGTACACCCACCCTTGTACCTCTTCCCTATCAAATCTGGGAAAGTCAATTCTAGAAAGTCTAGACAAAGGATGATGAGAATTACCAGAAGATACTTCTCCAATAGTTACTGCACTATTAGCAATCTGTAATACCTGTCTGCTTAGGCCCGTGATTAGCTGCCGAATCTGGTTATTAACACGTCCTTGCTCCTCTTTAAATTCTTCTATGGAGCGTTGCATTTGTTGGTATATTCCTCCCATCTGCGATTTTCATTTGATCTAGTGTTGTCTGATACCGCCATTGCTTAGCTCAAAAGTAATAGATCCTAAAACTTTGGGTTTGAGCTTGATTATTGGGGATGCAAACCAATAATCGAATTGAAAGAACAATGGTGTTTGATTGTAAGAAGTTGGATCGAGTGGAGGTACTAGCCACTTGATCGAAAAAGAAAAAGGAATTCAATGTGATGTCAGGATCTTGGAATGTCAAGAATTCAGGCCCAAGATGAGACTCTGATACCAAATGATACAGCTTAATGAACTTGTGGGAAAGCAAAAGAAAGTTTAGAGAGACAAGAAGATAGAGGGAGAAGAGATCTTCTATTTCATTCTTCGATGCCCTGCTTTTCATACTGACTTCCCCTTTTATTACAGAGGTTGCTAATTTCTCTCTCTCTCTCCTCTAACTGACATAACAAACTAGCCAAACAAACAACTAATTTCCTCAATTCCCGCCTAGAGTCATACATACCTCACGTGATTATAATCAGCTTGTATCACATTTTCTCGGTTTAGTCTCTCTATCTGAGGCCGACAAACCCGACGAGTTCGGCATCGAGTTCATCGAAAACCCTAATTCCTTCTGCTTCTAACTGTTGTTTCTACTTTCTATTGCGATTATTTGCTGAGTATTTTGATTTCGCATTGCAGGAACTTGTTGAGTTCTTGTGATTGGTGTTTTGAATCGATATACAAGGATGGATTTTGCTGCATCGTTGTGCAAAAGAGCAAACATTAGGGAATTGGTCACAAATGTTCCTGCTTATGCTGGTGCAACTGGTACTGCCTTTTAATTGATAGTAACTGATGAGAAATTGGGAATGTTTGGTTTGTAATCTTTGGGTTTTGTTGATTTTTGATCCTAGAATCGTCTGGAGGAGGATTGACCTTAGTGTTCAGAAGGTGGGCTACCAAGAAGACGGCTGGTTCTACCAAGAATGGAAGAGATTCAAAGCCCAAAAATTTGGGAGTGAAGAAATTTGGTGGGGAGGTAAGTTGCTTTATGTCTTATGAAAAATGATCAGTCTTGTGAACTTCTTTGAGTGGTATAAATGGTGATCATTCATCTAATAAGTGAGAATATTGATCCCTGAGTGGAAAGGAAGATTGGTGGAGCTTAATTCAGAAATATGCATAAACGATGTTCAATTGACTTGGATATCGCACCTCTGCACAATTAGTTCAGCTTGCTGTTGATTAAAGTTGGACATTTTCTCTCCCTCCCTCTCTCATGTTTATGATTGAACCACTGATTTAGAAATGTATTGTTATGGTGTCATAAACTGTGAACTAACTAAACTTATTGTGTTTTGTGAACTGGATTCATATGATGGCACTGCCTCAAGTTTGCATTGGTAATAATTTCGTTTCAAGTATTAGTTGAGTAAGTCTAATGTGATGATCTTTTTTTGGAATGAATCACTTTAGGATCATCTAAGGGAGGCGCAGGATGCCATAAATTGTACTGCCTAGGATGAGTGTGATGAACATAATTTGGTTTTAGTTATTGTGGTGAACTGGTGGTAGAGTTTATCAAATGATTCAGAGGATGATGAGCTGTTAGAGGGTGAGAGGAACAGGGGAAAGGGTAACAGAAAGTGCCATTCCATGGGTCTAGGCTTCCGATTGGACGATTGATGCATATTGGATGTGGATCAGAATTGATCTTGATTACCGGGCAAGGACTTCTATAAGGCAAATGATTAAACAAACGAGGCAACTCATAAGAACTTCGACTATTGAGAAAACAAATCATAGGCCGGAAAGCCACAAACAAAAAGCAATTGTTGTGGAGTGAAGTTGAACATGCATTTGTGGGCTCTCTGGTAGACAACGATGACCAAATATGGATTCCATAGAAGTAGGGCATTGAAATCAAGATCAAAGCAGCCTTTCCTTTGAAAGCATTGAGACTATTTCTAAGGTACCCACAAGAAGACTTTTGAAACTAGCTTTGAAACTGTGAATCTTCAGATGGATATTCCAGAGTGGCTATGACTGCCTAACTGAAATGCTATTGACAGATTAATGCATAAGTGTTCTTTTTCTCATGGTCCCCATTGGAATGGATGACGATGAAACCGAGAAGAATTAGCTGTTTCGTTCACTATGCTACATTTGATGCTTACTGCCATAATGTGATTGCTAGCAGAGAGTAATACCCGCTAACATTATCGTTCGCCAGTGTGGGATGCATTTCCATCGTGGAAATTATGTTGGGATGGGAAAGGATTCACACCTTATATGCGTTGAAAGAAGGTAGTGTGAAGTTTGAGAAGCACAAGTTAAGTGGCCGCAAATGGGTACATGTTGAGCCCAAGGAAGGACTTGCGCTTCACCCTGTCCATGTGGATGCTAAGGGTTCTCAGTTGAAAATGGCAGCATAGATTACACATCAATTGCTTACTTTCTCCTGAGACTATGTAAACCTTTTAACTACTTATTTTAGAACGTGTTGGTTTGCCACATTACCTAGATTCCTTCTTGTATGTTCGCAGACTTATATGCAGAAATTCAAATCCAAATGGGGAAATAAATTGACTAGTTTTGCTCCCATTTTCTCCCCTTTTACCAATGATCATTATAAGCCTCATACCTGATTCCCCTATGTCTGTAGATTTGTGTAGTTTTCATTTTCTAGGACTGGAGTTGAGTTTGTATCGGTTGCAAAATACAGCATCCTGGGAGAATGTCTGATTTTTGGCATTCATCATTCAAAACATGTGTTAGTCAGTATCTTTTATATTTTAAGAGCTTGAAAAGTTTTTGTAAAGTCAACACCGATGTGATTCCTCTGGAACTCTGGGTGTGTCGTTTGATTCTGTGTTCTTTCTTATTTGTAAAAACTAGGATTAGTATTTGTAGTCCATAGCAAGTAATAAATATTGGTAATTCTGTGCAATTGTGCGAAAAATGTGTAAACATTTGTAATAGCTTGTGGGAGATTGGAGAAAATTTTCAGGAAATTATGAATTCATAGAAATTAAAGAAAATTTGGAGAAATT
Source organism: Selenicereus undatus (assembly GCA_017589665.1). Taxonomy (NCBI): domain Eukaryota; kingdom Viridiplantae; phylum Streptophyta; class Magnoliopsida; order Caryophyllales; family Cactaceae; genus Selenicereus; species Selenicereus undatus. The sequence continues at coordinate 4,752,377 of JACYFF010031956.1, read as the reverse complement.
CAGAATCTTTAGCATCTACAGAAATCTTTGATCTTGAGAATTTAAGCTTAATGTGATAGACCTTTAACCATGAATCGGTAGCTACGTAGCCAATTGTTTCCATCACTCTATTGAAAATAATTTCTTTTTTTAATTAAAAAAAATCTATTTATTCTTTGAGCGTTGTGTGGATATTGTTCTTACACAAGTTTTGTGTAAATTTTAACAAATTTTATTGCCTGTTAGTTTGGAAAAAGTTTTAATCATATGTCCAGACTTTTTTTCCAGTTCTTTTTTCTATTATTTTTTTGTAAATAGTATACAAAGATTAGGGAAGACAATGGGACCAGTAAGAGTTTAATTAAGGCTAATAGAGCCATATATATTGTTGCAAATTTTAATCCTACAGTGTCCGTACCAAACAAATTTCAAAAATAGTAGTCATATCCATATTCAATGAGTATTTTGGATTTTATATAGATATAAATAAATAAATATGATATTCATACACGACCTCCTATTTAGGGCCGGCAAAAAAACTCGTACCCGCCTAAAACCCGCAAAATCCGCCCCAATGGGTATGGGTATGGGTGGGGAAAATTGAAAAAAAAAAGGGTATGGGGCGGGTATTGCTAAAATGGGTATGGGTATGGGTATGGGTACAGGTATAGCTCGTACACGCCCCATACCCGTTTTATTAATACCCGCCTCGTACCCGTCTCATACCCGCCCCATATAAAACCCATACCCGTTTGTTTAAAATTCTAATTTGTTACTTGTAATTGAATATTTTGCTAGTTGTTTTAAGTTATATGATATTCCAAACTTCGGCAGAATATTTTGTTTCAAACTGTAATTGTCAAGTGCTAATTTATTGTTTTGATTGACAAATTTTTAGTTGTATTTGATGTGATATGATATATCATCGGAAGCTTAGTGTTAATGTGACATATTGAGTATTTGATATCGAATATGGGTACAAAATGGGTTTAATTCTTTTTTGTCTATAAGTACCCGAATAAAACTCGCATACCCGCTATACCCAATGGGTATGGGTATGGGTATAACTTTACAATACCCGATGGGTATGGGTATGGATATGGGTATTAATTTTAAAAATGGGTATGAATGAGGGTACGGCTAAACCCGTCCCGTATCCGCCCCAATGGCCCCATTGCCACCCCTACTCCTATTTCAATAGTGTGCTAATTAAACTCACAATATCAAATAGGCATCGTATTTAAATAGGGGCCGTGTATGAATATCAGCGCATATCCTAGCGGGCAATCGGAGACAGTTTTCTAATAAAACCATTACTTTAATCAGCGTTGACTCCTCCGCATATCCATGCGGAGGCTCTTTTAATTTTTCTATTCCTCAGGGTATTTTCAGTGGTGAGTTGATTTTTTGATTCATCAGTAGGAGTCTACATATGCCATATCTACTTATGAGCCAATTTTTTAGCTTGTAATTTTCTCCATCTCCAATGTAAGGCTTATTACTTTGGCTCATAAAATAAAATAATACTCATGGACTCACCCTACAACACAAAACCTTCCTTTTAATATCTCCAAAAAAAAAAAAAATCAATTAAAATTTAAAAAAATAAAAAACTAAGAAAAAGCAGCCTTGAGCCGGTCTCACGACACAAGCCGGCCCGTGAGCCGCTCGCAGGCTTGTGCTATTGGAAGGGGGTTGGGCAGCTTGGCTGGCCCCCCAAGACAGGCAAGCCAAAAAAATCAACCCGTTGGAACTGCTCTTAAAGATGTTGTTTCTTAATTGGGTGTTGTTGTGAGGAGCCAGGTTGCACAGCTGAGAGCTCCCTTTGAGTTGTGGGCTTCCTATTATAGACAATTTTATTAGCATGATATTCAATTCCTTAAGAGTATTTGCAATGATGATCCATATTTTTGGATCACAAGTGGGAATCTATACCTTCCACATTATTGTACAATTCAAAATTTTCTTTCTCTTTTATATCAAATGAATCACCAACTTTGATCATCAAATAAAATATTACTCATGGATCCACAGTTAAACATATTTTATTAGTTTTAGCATTTTATTTTATACTATTCATTGATGTGTTTGCCAAAAAGGGGGCAAAAGAAAGCTATAAGCATATCACCGCAAGGAGCTGGACCGCGGGGCGAGCCGTGTGGATCACTGATGCGGATGATGTTTTGGATCGTGAGCCTTCCTTTTGAACCATGATTCAAACAATGCAGGTGTTCTAAGGTTCCGATTGGACCCTGAAAAATTTAGTTGAAAGAAAAAAATTGGAAAAGTAACTGTTTTTTCTTGTGTTTGTTTTAAAGAAAATCCCAAAGGAAAAAATATGGAGGAAAATTATGTGAAAAATTTGTTAGAAATAAGTGATAAATTTTTCCTCATAAAATTGCGAGAAAAATTTTGGTAAAGTTCCAAAAAGAATTCCTAACCTCTTTCAATCTCGCATTACTTAGATAATATCAACATGATTCAAGTAATTCATCAACATTTAAATTTCTCATCCAAATTCTTATATTTTTTTCTCAATTCAAATAAGAGAAAAAACTCATTTTCTCCATACTTTTTTCCTTCACATTTTTTTCCTTCAGCTTCTCCTTCCACTAAATTTTCTAAGGACCACACAGAGCCTAAGAGATAAAAAGCAATTTCATTACCATGACATTCATCATACATTAGTAACTAAAATTAATCCTCCATCTTCCCCAACTTTCTGCCTTTCTTACTTCATTTTCATATTATCCAAGGTGTTATTTGATACTCTTTCTAAAATTCAAATTTGATTTTAAAAATATATTAAATAGATTGTCTGAGAAGATACAGGTGAAGTGAAAAATAATAACCTAGATTCAATTATGTTTAACAAAAGAAAAAGTAATATTACATAATTAATCAGTTATTGTATGCCAAAATTAAACTTAGACCATTGAATGTAAGGTCTACAATAACTGTACTCTTTTTTTTCAAAGATTTTTATTGAAGAAATTATCTTTTTCCAATATTTAATAAAAAATGCAACTTTTTAAATATTTTAATTTTAAGTAAAATGCATGACTTCTTAGTTCTGATATTTTTTCTTCACATAAATCGATTAATTTTAAGTTTTGTTGTCCAATTCTCAACCAATTCTTTTTACAAAAAAATGGGTAATCTTTTCCTTCTAGTTCATTATTTCACAATTATTCTTTGTTTTACTTATAATTTTTGTGTTACAAGTTAAAAACTTATTTTTTATTTTGCAACTTTATTAGGTTCATTAATTTTTAATTTCTTTTTACATAAGTTTCATGGAAGCATCATTGTTCTTACTTTAAATAAATTTTAGCATTGTAATTGTATTTTATAAAAAAAATTATTTTTTCATATAAGTGATAGACTTTTTATATTGTATTTCTAGTTTCTTCTTCTTCTTTTTTTTGAACTAGAGTAATTGGAAAATGTGAACATTGTTATCTTGTCAGTTAATAATTATGTGCAATTTGTCGTGGATGCTAATGTTGTGTATTTTCAAATTTGATGGCACAATGAACTATATTGTGTTTGATGTTGTAATATTAGTTCAGTTGTTAAAAAGTAATAACCGTGCAAACACCATAGTACGTTGATATATATAAGATGTTGACATTCTGTATTGCACCAATTATAGTTTCTAGAACATAACATTCAAAGCCGAACTTTCAAGAACACATACTTGATCTCACTTGTAGTAACAAATAATGTTGAGATAGAATACAATAATGAGAAAATATATCTTTAATCTAAAAGAAATTTTGCATGAATACTTGCACAGTGTTCATTGCCACTATAATACCATGTGTAGGTTATCTACATATTTATATATTTTAAAATGAGGATAAATTTTTTTATATGAAAATATTTAGAGTTTATGGTTTATTGTTTGAAACATAGCATCCCCATTTTAGGGTTTAAGGTTGGTCATTTCAGGTAAGTATTGGAGGTTTTAAGGTAAGTCATAACATGTCAAATTACTTCGACTGAAGATATAAAAGTAACATATAAATATGCGTGTGTTAGGTGGGGCTAATGATGATGATGATGATGATGATGATGACAATAACAATAATAATAATAATAATAATAATAATAATAATAATAATAATAATAATAATAATAATAATAATAATAATGATGATGATGATGATGATGATGATGATAATGACAATGATAATGATAATATCATCCTTGTCATCATTGCTGTTGTTAATATTAGTAACAACAAAAAGAAAATTAATGATAGTATTATAATACTAATAATAATAATATTATTAACGACATAAGGAATCAATAATAATAATAATAATAATAATAATAATAATAATAATAATAATAATAATAATAATAATAATAGCAATTGCAATAGTAATGATAATACATACACAGAAAATAAATTATTGTTGAAATTTATACTATGAATAATATTGTTAAAAAAATAAAATAATAATGCCAACATTGATAGTAATATTAGAAAAAATAATGCTAGTAATAATAATGATAATAAGGGAAATTGGATGATAATAAACCATACTTTGGGGGTTTGGACAATAATAAACCGTACTATGAAGTTGGACACTAAAAGTATGTACTATTGACATATTTAATGTTTTCATACCTAGTGGTGGCGAGCAATGTAGTCATTATTAGCTTTATTTCTATTGTTAGTGTTGTTATTAGTTTCTTTGTTCTAAGTAGTATTGGGGTAGTATTTTGTATCCTTTACTAATCTACTTTTTTGGTTTTTTAGTGTGTTTGGTTTTTTAGTTGGTTTGGTTAGTCTCTGGGTAGAATTATTTGTTAGTATCTTTGTATGGTGGTTTTTAGGTTTTTTTTTTTTCGGTTGTTAGATAGTGGCGAGCAATGTAGTAGTTTCAGCCAGTCCTCCGGGGTGAAGTGGGGGTAGGAGGGGTGGAGGGTTTTGGAGTGTGCGCCTAGCGTCTTGGAATATTGGGTTACTTACGGATAAGTCTGTAGAATTAGTTAAGTCGTTGCGTAAGCGTAAAATTAATATAGCGTGTGTTCAAGAGACGAAGTGGGTAGGGGCTAAAGCTAGAGTAGTTGATGGGCACAAGTTATGGTATTCGGGGTCTTTCAAGGTGAGGAATGGAGTTGGCATTTTGGTGGAGAAGGAGCTGGTAGACTTTGTTGTTGAAGTGAGGCGGAAGAGTGGCCGAATTATGGTCATTAAGGTTTTGGTGGGTTCAGAATTTATAAATGTGGTCAGTGTTTATGTGCCCCAAATAAGTCTCTCAGACGATATTAAGAGGCTTTTTTGGGAGGAGTTGGATATGATCATCCAGGGGATACCTCAGATCGAGAAACTTTGCATAGCAGGAGACTTTAATGGTCATATTAGTGTTGACTTAGGCGGGTATGATCCGGTCCACAGGGGTTTCGATTTTGGGGAGAGAAACAACGGAGGAGTCTCTGTGCTGGGCTTTGCAGTGGCCTATGAATTATTGGTGGTAAACTCCTTTTTCAAGAAGAAGGAGGACCACTTGGTGACCTTTAAGATGGCTCCGTGAGGACCCAGATTGATTACTTCCTGACGAGGGCGGATAGTCAGAGCTTTTGCAAGGATTGTAAGGTGATTCCTGGTGAGCATATAGGAACTCAGCATAGGTTGCTAGTGTTGGATGTAGAGTTCAAATGTTCAAAGTGGAAGAAGAGGAGAGTTGGGGACCCTAGGGTTAAGTGATGGACCCTCACAAAGAAGAACGCCATGTTAATATCAGAGAGGATTACTGAAGGAGGAGCTTGGAGGCGGGTAAAGAATGCAGATACAATGTGGAAAGCAATGGCAAATTGTATTCGAAGGTCGACTAAAGAAGTCCTAGGCACTTCCAGAAGGGGCGGTAACAAAATGGAGGGTGCCTGGTGGTGGAACGAGGAGGTAACGAAGAAAGTCAGGGAGAAAAAAGAGGCATATGGGGATTTCATGAACAGTGGAGTGGATGGAGAGAGAGATGTTCGTAGAGCTAGATATAAGGCAAATAATAAAGTAGCCAAGAATGCTATTGCGATAGCTAAGAGCTTGGCTTATGATAGGTTATACCATAGACTGGAGACCAAGAAAGGGGAGAAGGATGTCTTTAGGCTGGCGAGGGCTAGGGAAAGAAGAACAAGAGACTTAGATGTTGTGAGGTGCATCAGGGATGAAAATGGTAAGGTATTATTTGAGGATGCAGATATCAAGGAAAGATGGCAAAGATACTTTGCCAATCTCCTCAATGGTGAAGGAATGGAAGATTCCCGAAGCAGAGAACGAGAGAGTGGTGAGAGGAGTGCAGATCTGCGAGAGTGTGGTCTTATCAGCAAGGACCAGATTAAAGAGGCCATGAGGAAGATGCCCAATGGGCAGGCAGAGGGTCCAGATCAAATTCCGGTGGAAGTGTGGAAGTGTTTAGGTGAGGTAGGTTTGGAGTGGCTAACAGAGCTTTTCAATGTTATTTTTAGGACTGCTAAGATGCCCGAAGAATGGAGGTTTAGCACAGTTATCCATTTGTACAAGAACAAAGGGGATATTCAGGATTGTAATAATTTTAGGGGTATAAAGTTGTTCAGTCACACTATGAAGTTATGGGAAATGGTGGTTGAGAGAAGGTTGCGGAAGGATGTTTCAATTTCAAAGACCCATTTTGGTTTTATGTCAGGCAGGTCGACCATAGAGGCGATTTATCTCCTTAGAAAACTCATGGGTTTGTATAGAGATAGAAAAGTGGATCTCCACTTGGTGTTCATTGACCTGGAGAAAGCTTATGATAGATGTTAAGATCGTGAGTAGTCTACCACAAGAGGGGGGGTGAATTGTGGTGTCTGATTTTCGCGTTGTAAATAACAAACACCCTTGTGACTTGTTTGCAGAGGGTGTTCTCAACTATTGCAAATGCGAAAATCACCAAGATAAATGCGGAAAATAAAGCACACACAATTTTTACGTGGAAAACACCTCTAACCCAACTGAGATGTGAAAAACCACGACCTACCTCGTGTAGGATTTAACCACTTCACTAAACCGGGCTTAACTCGTTACAAATGTAACACACCTTGTTGCAACTTGCAACCACATAACCTCCTTCTCTAAGACAGGTTACACCACGTCCAAATCTCACCAGATTGGACATGTCCAAAGTCCACACGACTAGGACACACTTTCTCACTTTCGACTGATATGGGATCAAGGTCAACAAACACCTTACTGGGGGTGCTTCTTACTAAGCAGATGTAAGGTACAATGCGAATCCTATTATGCCAATATATTGAAAGCTCAGTTTAAACACAACTTGTGTCGGTTTTCTTTTCTCAAGTGTAGCTCGAAAAATTCTTCACACTAGAAAAACCACTTTTGAAAATTTTCTTTTTTGCGTATGTTGTGTGTTTCTAGTTTTTCTCTTGCTTTCTTTTTTTGCTCCTTGTGGGAGTGAAAGAACTGAGATTTTATACACAAAAATCCAACGGTCAAGACCAAAAGAATCAGCTAAGTATGGAAAACGATTTTCAAGAAAAAATACTCCCCAACGGCTAGTGACAAGTTTTTCCCAAAGTATAAGGGATTTGTTATCTTAAGAGATAACCCTTATCTTCCCATAGCCGTGAAGAGGATTCAAAAAAAGCAATCAGAAATCTTCAGCTTTTGAAGCTTTATCATATCCGAAAATATAGGTAAAAGGAATCTTTTAGTTTTGGCAAATCTCCCAAAACTTATTTTCGCAAATCTCCCATAATATTTTCAAGAAATATCATTTCCAGAAAAATAGCAATCTTGGAGTTTAAAGAAAGTATTTTGGAGATCTTGGCCAACCGAAATGAATTTTCAAAGATAATCGGGTATGGCCACTTCAGTTCAGAAGCACCCTAAGCACCCTGTTTGCAGGGTAGTTCGCAACTGGTGTTCTGAAGCACTTAGCGCAAATACCGATTCAAGAGTTGTTTAAAAAGCGTTTTCAATATTGGCATATTAACAAGAGTCTAAATAAATAAAACCTATATACCCAAGACTTCTTGTTTTAAACCAGTCATCTTGTCCAAGATTTGTAGAGCTGCTGTGAACATCAAGGTCACCTTGTTTGCTGGGGTTGTTCTTTGCATTGCTAGAGTTCAGGAATATGCCTTACAATCAACTGTCGAAATGGCGTTCTTGACTTAATATAGAATCACCAAGTAAAACCTGTTTTAAGGACTTGTTATCACATGTAGCAAACCAGTTAATACAATAAAGATTATAAACACCAGTTAGGCCTGTTTGGAGATCGTGTTTGGAGCAACATTACTTGGACAAATTTTTACACTTGGATTTGTTATCATCAAAACTTAAATATAATAACTCAACAAATTCCCCCTTTTTGATGATGACAAACCAAGTGACCATATTGACAAAACAAAAGAAGAATGCTGATAGGGATAAGTGACCATATTGACAAACCAAAAAAAAAAAAGGATCCACGTAAGTCAAGGTCAGGTTGGTCAGGTCCATTCACATACATTGTCACATTCAATCATCATACATTGTCAATAGGTTTTCACTCTTCTTCCCCCTTTTGGCATCATGAAAAAGTAAGAACAACATAGTATAAAGCATAAGGAACAACAAGCAAGAGAGACTGCAAGTAGATATTTCATTAATAAGCAAAGCAGTACAATTGCAAAACAAAAAAAACAAACAACAGGCTAGACAATCAGGGAGCGGGGGGTGGTTTCGTCTGCAGAGGAGGAATGCTAGGGGCAAGGGTGGAGAGAAGAACAAGCAAGTCTGCATGGCGTTTGGCAGAGAGGGCTTGTTCCTCAACAAGAGCAGCCTTGACAGCTGAGAGCTCATCCTTGAGGCGAGCATTGTCCTCAAGAACAGCCTCAACCTTGATGGAAGGTTGCCCAGAAACAGGTGGTCGAGGTGGTCGACGACCCTGTTTGGAGACGGACCCTTCCCCAATCTCATAGCCACACCCTAGCAGAGTGTCAATCCCAATTTCATCAACGACTTGGGCCTCCACTCGCCGTGTGAGCACTATTCCAAAGTGCTCAAACACCCTTGTCAGCAGAAACCCATATCCGAGATCATGAGCCCGGGTGGTGTTTGCAATTCGCCCAATGTGGCGAATCATGATAGCCGGAAGATTTATGGGTTCCTCCCTATCCAAGAAGTCGACCAGGCACTGATCAAAAAGGTCTGTTGAGTTTCTCCCTTGACCCCTTGGAATCACGTTCTTAATGACGAACATGAAAAGTAGTTGGTGGAGAGGGATCAGATCACCCTTTTTAACCGAGAGGGGTGTTCTCAGGCCCTGTTTCTGACTGAGGCGTTTTGACACCTCTAGGAGCCTGGTCGGTTCCAGGGCTGTTTTATCTTCCCTCACATACATAGCAAAACCTTGTGAGGGCACTCCCAATATGGTTCCAAGTGAGGGCGCATCAATCCGAATGCCTTGCCCATTCACAAAACTTGTCACCACCCCTTCGGTGACTCTGCAGTTGGCGTAAAACTCAGCCAACTCAGGCACAAAACACCCTTGCTGGGTGCTTGCAAACAACTCAAGCCAGCCTTGGGCTCGAAGCTTGGTCAAGAACACCCTCAGACCCTGTTCCTCAAAAAAGCTTACGGACACTACCTTCCCCCTGACGACATTGCGCTTAAGCAACTGCGCATGTTTGTCAGACATAGGAGAGGGAGTGAACTGCTTTGGGCGTTTGGGGGCAGGAACAGAGGTGGTAGCTTCTGGTAGGGGGCTGTTCTGGGCTTTCGCTTGAGGGGTGTTTTTGCAGGAGAGGGCTTCACAGCAGGTTTAGTGGCTGATTTTGGAGGGGCTTAATCTTTATAGGACTCGGAAAACACCGGTGTCCCCTGTTTGAAGGTGGTGTCTTCAGAGTCAGAACTCGAGAACCCTTCGGTAGAAGAGGAAATCTCCTCGATGATAGGAGCAGAGGGTTTAGAGGATCTGGGGGTCGATCTGAAAACAATTCTCGCAGATTTGCGAGAAGGTTGAGAAGGAGGAGAAGAGGGAGTTACAGAGGGGCGAGACCTTGGTGGTGGTTGTGTTCTTGGCGTTCGGGTGCACCTAGCCACCATTTTTACCCTTTTCCTCTTCTCTCCAGTTTGAGAGACTAGAGGAACAGAGTCACCCCCTTGGACAGGACTTTCTCCTGTTTTCTCACCAGAGTCCTCCTTCAGATCCATGAACAGATCATCGAAGAACGCATCCCCTGTTCTTTGAGTTGTTTCCGGGAATAGTGCATAAGAACAAGGTTCAAAATCCCCAACGATGGTTTCTGGGTTCTCCAAGAATTGGTCTTGGAAACCCGAAGAACCAGCACCTGCTTCAGAAGAAATGGGACAAGGGATTGTTCCCACATACACCACTAATTCCCAGCTAAAGGAGTAGGGAATATCATTCAACTCAAGCCCAACACTTTTGAGGTTTAACTGAGTGAGATACTCGAAGATTGTGTGGATAATTGGACGAAGAGGAGTCGGAATCGAGGGTATAATCATGTTGTTACTCTCAGAGATTGATGAAGAATCAGTTTTGGGAGCCATTAACGCAAGGAAGAATTTCGGGTTTTGAGGGTTTTGCTAGGGTTTGAAAGCAAGAACAGAGGAGAGAGAGAGATAGAGAGAAATACGGGGAAGACAGACGCACGCAAGGGGGTTTTTAAACTCCCCACCCGTTATGAAGGGCCACCTAGGGAACACCTAGAATTTAAGCAGGCAGCATATATTAATGGCAATTAAGGCATACTTGTTCGAGCCGCCTGTTCTTGAACATGCTTCTCTCATTCCAAGGTCTGTCATGAATACTCTTTCTTCATCTCCCAAGACTGCAGTATATAATCATAATAGCACACAAGACTATACATATTCGTTAAGCATAGACCACTATTTTAATAACAAGAATTGCAAACAAGGGAATCGAACAGGTATTATAAGGTGTTTTTGTCAGCTTGATCTACCTCTGAGAACAGGTGTTCTCAGGGTGTTTTCACCAAGCCCAATTCCAGTCTGTTTCTCTCAAATTGATCTCTAGCTAGTGCCTTAGTGAATATATCAGCAATTTGATTTTCAGTTGAGCAAAAATTCATAGAAATTAAACCCTTTTCAACATTATCTCTCAAGAAATGATGTCGAATGTCAATATGTTTTGTCCTTTTGTGTTGACATGGGTTTTTGGCAATGTTAATAGCGCTAGTATTATCACAAAGAATAGGAATGCATCCAGTGTCAACACAAAAATCCTTAAGCTGTTGTCTTATCCACAACAGTTGAGCACAACATGAAGCTGCTGCAACATATTCAGCTTCTGCTGTGGACATGGCAACTGAATGTTGCTTCTTGGTAGCCCAAGATACCAAACAAGGTCCAAGAAAATGAGCCATACCTGAGGTACTCTTTCTATCAACTAAGAAACCTGCACAGTCAACGTCAGTATATCCAACAAGATTAAAATTGCAACCTTTAGGATACCATAGAGTTAAATCAGGTGTACGCTTTAAATATCTTAGTATCCGTTTAACAGCCTTAAGATGAGTCTCTTTAGGACTAGACTGAAAACGGGCACATAAACCAACACTAAAAACAATATCCGGTCTACTAGCGGTTAGGTATAAAAGTGACCCAATCATGCCCCTATAGAGTTTCTCCTCAATTGAGGGACTCCCATCATCCATAACCAACTTGGTTGAAGGAGAAATAGGAGTGTCTATGGGTTTGGCCGACTCCATCCCAAAACGCTTAAGTAGCTCCTTGATATACTTTTGTTGATGGATTATGGTGCCGTTTGGAGTTTGCTTGATTTGTAAGCCTAAGAAAAAGTTAAGCTCACCCATCATGCTCATCTCAAACTCACTCCTCATCATATTTGAAAATTCATGGCATAAATCATGATGAGTTCCACCAAATATAATGTCATCTACATATATTTGGACAATTAATAAATGTTCCCCCTTAGATTTTAGAAACAAGGTATTGTCTACCTTGCCTCTTCTAAAATCATTTTCAAGTAAAAAGCTTGACAACCGTTCATACCAAGCTCTTGGAGCTTGTTTTAAACCATAAAGTGCTTTGTCAAGTTTAAAAACATGATTTTGAAAATCACCATTTTCAAAACCAGGAGGTTGTTTGACATACACCTCTTCTTTAAGGTATCCGTTTAGGAATGCACTTTTCACATCCATTTGACATAGCTTAATTTCCATATGAGGTGCAAAGGCTATTAAGATTCGAATAGCCTCAATTCTGGCAATTGGTGCAAAGGTTTCTTCATAATCAATCCCTTCTTCTTGATTGTACCCTTGAACCACCAGCCTTGCCTTGTTCCTAGTGACTGTTCCTGACTCATCTAGCTTATTTCAGAACACCCACTTGGTTCCAATAATTGTTCTCTCTGCAGGTTTAGGTACAAGGTGCCACACTTTGTTTCTTTCAAATTGATGAAGCTCTTCTTGCATAGCCGTGATCCAATCTGAATCTGCAAGAGCTTCATTCACACTTTTTGGCTCAATGTTAGAAACAAAAGCATAGAAAGCACAAAAATTCTTAAGTTTAGATCTAGTTTGTACTCCAGTATTAATATCTAACAAGATTTAATCAGGAGGGTGCGAACTATGGTGCTTCCATGGTCTTGGATTAATTGGATCCACAGACACATGTTCTGTTCTAACTGAAGTGTGTGTAGGATCAAGCTCAAGAACACCTCTTGATCCTGTTTCTGCACCTGTTTGCAAGCTGGTTCCTGAAGTATATGGTTCCGAACATGGTTCAACGGTGTTTCCCCCGGTTTGGTTCTCACCTTGTCTGCCATTTTGAGGAACAACTTCTGTACCTGTTTTCTTCAGGGTGTTCTCACCTTGTTTTTCTTGGTTCAACAATTCCTTTTGGACAAGACCTAATTCAAACTCTTCATCCTGTGCATTATTCTCATTCAAAGAGTTAGATTCATCAAAAAGCACATGCACACTTTCCTCAACGCACAAGGTTCTTTTGTTAAAGACTTTGTATGCCTTGCTGTGAGAAGAATAACCGAGAAATATTGCCTCATCATTCCTGGGATCAAACTTTTCTAAAGCATCCTTCCCATTATTATGCACAAAACACTTACAACCGAATGTTATTAAATGCATAATGTTGGGTTTTCTGCCTTTGAAGAGTTCGTAGGGAGTTTTGTTCAAAATAGGTTTAATCATACATCTATTCATAATATAACAAGATGTGTTCAAAGCTTCTGCCCAAAAGTTCCTAGGAAGACCACTAGCAATAAGCACTGTCCTAGTCATGTCTTCTAGGGTGCGATTTTTCTGTTCAACCACCCCATTCTGCTGGGGTGTTCTCGGGGCTGAGAAGTTATGATCAACACCATTTTCATTACAATAGTTTGTAAAAATTGCATTTTCAAATTCAGTACCATGATCAGACCTCAAGCTAACCAATGAGTGTCCTACTCTCTTTTCAACCTTTTTGAGAAGGGCAATAAAATTCTCAAAAGTTTCATCCTTGGAGGCCAAGAACAGGGTCCAAGTAAATCGAGAGTAATCATCCACTATGACAAGCACATACCTTTTCCCTCCTCTAGTAGCTATCCTCATGGGACCACATAGATCAATATGCAATAACTCAAGAGGTCGGGTAGTGCTTACACACTTTTTAGATTTTAAAGAAGATCTGACTTGTTTTCCTTTTGCACAAGCTTCACATACCTTGTCATCATTGTACTTGATGGAAGGTAGTCCAACAACCAAATCTTTGGAAACAAGTTTGTTTAACAAGGACAGGCTTGCATGACCTAGTCTCTTGTGCCATAGTATTATATCATCATTTAATGCATTTAAACAAGTCAAATTATTTTGGGGAAGAGTGGAAATACAAACTTTATAAACATTTTGACATCGCTTCCCCCTCAACACAACATCTCCTGTGTCGTCATTCACAACCAAGCAACGTGTTTTTGAAAACAATACTAGGTTGTTCTTGTCACACAGTTGGGACACACTTAGCAAATTGTGTTTTAACCCATCAACTAAGTGCACATTATCAATTGAGTGGGAGAGAGTTTTACCAATATTACCTATACCGACAATTGTCCCAGACTTGCCGTTTCCAAATGCTACACTCCCATCATTCAAAGCTGTAAGTGAGAGAAAATTTGATCTTTCACCAGTCATGTGCCGTGAACACCCACTATCAACAAACCACAACTGCCTGTTTTCAAGGGTGTTAGTGGGGTTGTTCGTAAGGTTGTTCTCTCTCACTTCAGCCTGCAAAACAAATCACGGGTTAGTTTTGGGAACCCAGATCCACTTGGGTCCCATTCTTTTAGACATGTAAAGCTCATCTTTTCTAATCCAGTTTTGTTTCACATACCTTTCATTCTTTTCATTGGCATGTTTTCTTAAAGGACAAGTGTATCTATAATGACCCGTTTTACCACAATGAAAGCAAACGATGTTTTCAGGTAATCCCACATACTTCCTATGTATTAGGTAAACGGTCCGTTTATGCTTGTAACCAAGTCCTGTTTTGTTTCTACTGTGATAAGTGTTTAGCCAATCGAGGGCTTGTGAGGATTTGTTCCAACGTTTGTTTGTGGCAAGATCAGTTTTCAATTTTTCTATGGTGGCATTCAAGCTCTGCTTTTCATTTAGCAGGGATTCAACTATTTCTTCCACTTTGGAGAGTTTTTTCTCAACTTGAGTATAATCGCCTTCTTTTAGAAAGAGATCTTCTCTAAGCACGTTAATATTCTCATGTAAACCGAGTTTTTCATTTTTAAGAACTTCATTTTCAAGCTCTAGGTCACGAACTTCTCTTTTTAGATCAGCACAGGTGTCTATCAAATTATATAGAAGTTCTTCTAAAGTAGCTTTGTTAAGACCATGTACCTTGTTCTTGAGATCTGAGAAGCTGATTGTTGATTCATCATCTGAATCTGAATTACTTTGTGCCATCAGTGCTACGACCCCTTCTTCAGCTTCAGATTCTCCTTCTTCCTCAGAGGAATCTCCCCAAGCAGCCAGTATAGCTTTCGAGAATCGCTTGCCCAGATTGTTTACAGGGTGTTTTCGACCCTGTTTTCGAGGATGTTCGGACATCTGATCTTTTCGAAGCATAGGACAATTTTTGACTAAGTGATCTGGTTTGCCGCACTTGAAACACCCTATGAGCTATTCTTTGGGGGTGTTTCTGGACTTACTGAAGTCTTTTCTTTTGTTGTTTTCCTTGACCTTTTTGAAGAATTTCTTGAATTTTCTGGTCATTAGGGCCATATCTTCATTTTTAAGGTCAGAGTCAGTGTCCTCATGTGCTTTCAAGGCAAGCCCACGATCCTTCTTTTGCTCATCTCTTTGTTGTGAGTTCTTTCAGAGTTCATAGGTTTGGAGATTACCAATCAACTCGTCGAGGGTGATCTTGTTCATGTCTTTAGCCTCTTGGATGGCTTTTACTTTGGCCTCCCACGTACGAAGTAGAATTTTGAGGATTTTCCTCACCAACTCTTCAGCGGTGAAGGATCTTCCCAGGGATTTTAACTCGTTCGTGATGTGGGTAAACCGTGTATACATATCCATCACAGTCTCACGATCACCCATATCAAACAACTCATATTATCGCATAAGTAGCTCAATTCTAGATTGTTTAACTTGACTCGTACCTTCATGAGCAACTTGCAGGGCGTTCCAGATAGCTTGGGCTTATTCACACTCAGAGATGCGAGTCTATTCATCGGATCCTAGGCCAAAATATAGTAGCTTCTTGGCCTTGGCATTTTTCTCCATCTTTTTATAGTCCTTGGCATCAAACTCTATGGATTCCTTGGGAACCTTCTTACCATCTTCAAGCACCTTGGTGGGAACAAGGGGTCCGTTCTTGATGAGCATCCATAACTCATAATCTTCTGCCTGAATATAGTTTTCCATCCTATTCTTCCACCAACTATAATGTTGGCCGTTGAAATAGGGTGGACGAGTAATGGATTGCCCTTCAAGAATTCCTTGTGGTGTACTCATCTTCAGAATCTCTCAAGGTGTTAGCCTTTTGTGAGAGAACCTGCTCTGATACCACTTGTTAAGATCGTGAGTATTCTACCACAAGAGGGGGGTGAATTGTGGTGTCTGATTTTCGTGTTGTAAATAACAAGCACCCTTGTGACTTGTTTGCAGAGGGTGTTCTCAACTATTGCAAATGCGAAAATCACCAAGATAAATGCGGAAAATAAAGTACACACAATTTTTACGTGGAAAACACCTCTAGCCCAACTGAGGTGTGAAAAACCACGACCTATCTCGTGTAGGATTTAACCACTTCACTAAACCGGGCTTAACTCGTTACAAATGTAACACACCTTGTTACAACTTGTAACCACGTAACCTCCTTCTCTAAGACAGGTTACACCACGTCCAAATCTCACCAGATTGGACACGTCCAAAGTCCACACGACTAGGACATACTTTCTCACTTTCGACTAATCTGGGATCAAGGTCAACAAACACCTTACTGGGGGTGCTTCTTACTAAGCAGATGTAAGGTACAATGCGAAACCTATTATGCCAATATATTGAAAGTTCAGTTTAAACACAACTTGTGTCGGTTTTTTTTTCTCAAGTGTAGCTCGAAAAATTCTTCACACTAGAAAAACCACTTTTGAAATTTTTCTTTTTTGCGTATGTTGTGTGTTTCTAGTTTTTCTCTTACTTTCTTTTTTTGCTCCTTGTGGGAGTGAAAGAACTGAGATTTTATACACAAAAATCCAACGGTCAAGACCAAAAGAATCAGCTAAGTATGGAAAACGATTTTCAAGAAAAAATACTCCCCAACGGCTAGTGACAAGTTTTTCCCAAAGTATAAGGGATTTGTTATCTTAAGAGATAACCCTTATCTTCCCATAGCCGTGAAGAGGATTCAAAAAAAGCAATCAGAAATCTTCAGCTTTTGAAGCTTTATCATATCCGAAAATATGGGTAAAAGGAATCTTTTAGTTTTGGCAAATCTCCCAAAACTTATTTTCGCAAATCTCCCATAATATTTTCAAGAAATATCCTTTCCAGAAAAATAGCAATCTTGGAGTTTAAAGAATGTATTTTGGAGATCTTGGCCAACCGAAATGAATTTTCAAAGATAACCGGGTATGGCCACTTTAGTTCAGAAACACCCTAGGCACCCTGTTTGCAGGGTTGTTCGCAACTGGTGTTCTGAAGCACTTAGCGCAAATACCGATTCAAGAGGTGTTTAAAAAGCGTTTTCAATATTGGCATATTAACAAGAGTCTAAATAAATAAAACCTATATACCCAAGACTTCTTGTTTTGAACCAGTCATCTTGTCCAAGATTTGTAGAGCTGCTGTGAACATCAAGGCCACCTTGTTTGCTAGGGTTGTTCTTTGCATTGCTAGAGTTCAGGAACATGCCTTACAATCAACTGTCGAGATTGCGTTCTTGACTTAATATAGAATCACCAAGTAAAACCAGTTTTAAGGACTTGTTCTCACATGTAGCAAACCAGTTAATACAATAAAGATTATAAACACCAGTTAGGCCTGTTTGGAGATCGTGTTTGGAGCAACATTACTTGGACAAATTTTTACACTTGGATTTGTTATCATCAAAACTTAAATATAATAACTCAACAATAGAGTTCCGCGTGAAGTTTTATGGAGATGCCTGGAGGAGAAATGAGTGCTACCTGTGTATATTCAAGTTATTAAGGATATATACGAGGGAGGTATGACGAGTGTTAGGACGCAGGAGGGGTCACTAATGACTTCTTCATTGGTATGGGCTTGCATCAGGGTTCCGCTTTGAGCTCTTTTCTATTCACTCTAGTTATGGATGAACTTACAAGAGGGATTCAGGATGAGTTACCTTGGATTATGCTTTTTGCAGATGACATCATTCTTATTGATGAGACCAAACAAGGAGTTAATGACAAGCTGGAGCATTGGAGGCACACTCTGGAATCTAGAGGTTTTAGAGTGAGTAGATCGAAAACGGAGTACCTTCATTGTTGTTTCAGTGGAAGGGTAGATGGGGGGGGGAGAAGTCACCTTAGAGGGGATGCCAATATCTAAGGTCGATAAGTTTAAGCATCTAGGCTCGATCATTCAGCAAAATTGGGATATTGACGAAGATATTAACCAGCAAATAAAAGTAGGCTGGCAAAAATGGAAGTATACCTCAGGTGTGTTGTGTGATAAAAGGGTGCCAATTGGATTGAAAGGCAAAGTTTATCGCATGGTAGTTATACCGGCCGTTCTGTATGGATCAGAATGTTGGCCCCTAAAAAAGGACGCAAGTTTAGAGGCTGACGGTAGCAGAGATGAGGATGATAAGGTGGATGTGTGGTTATACGAAGATAGACAGAATTAGGAATGGAGTTATCAGGGACTTAGTCAAAGTAGCTCCCATCGGAGATAAGATGAGAGAAACAAGACTCCAGTGGTTTGGTCATGTGAAGAGGATGAGTGTGGATGCTCCAGTGAGAAGATGTGAGAGGATCAACATCCCTGGAGGCAGAAGAGGGAGAGAAAAACCAAAGAAGAGCTTGGACGAGGTGATTAGAGAGGACTTGAAAGTTGTCGGTCTGACAGAGGATATGGCTCAAGATAGGAAGTTGCGGCGGGATAGGATTAAGACCTTAGATCGCGGAGAGTCGACCCCGTAGTTTTCTTTTGGCTGCGGTAGCTTAGTGCAAGTAGGTTTTTTTTTGTATGTGGTGTTCGCATGCAGTATGTACTGTCTTCCGAGAAGAGTTCTCGTCTGCTTACCGCTGGCTGTCCAAGTATATTGTCTTCCTCCATTATATTGCCCTTTCATTTCATAACTTCAGCAACTGATCTTGTATTTATCTTTTATTTATCTCGGGCGTCCCTGCTATGGAATATTTCTTCTATAAAATGTTTTCGCAAAATCTTAATTCTATTAGTTATTTTCACAAAACTCTTTTCGTGGGTCTCTTGGAATCAGTCTCTCTACGAGTAGGAATGCTGGTAGAGGTAAGGTTGCCTACAGCTGAATCGCCGCAGATCCCGCGAAAGCAGGACTCACACTTAGAGTTGTTGTTGTTGTATACCTAATGGTGGCGGAAACAACTGAAATTTGAAGTGGCAATCATATTAATAAATTGTTGACTATAATACCCATAGAAAAGAGTTGACCTATGAAATTGGTTTTTTTTTTTTTCATTCAAAAACAAAAAAAACAAAGCAAGGCTTTGAACGCACTTCCTCCCATCTTCCTTACCTCATTCTTCCTCTATTAAGTCCCCTGCCATGAAAAGGCCAAGCTCTCTTCCTCTCAACTGAAATTCATATCACCAATTTGTGAAACATCGCAGCTAAGAGAATTGAAGCATAATTTGAAGCTGCTTATGTAAGTGGAGTTGAAAGAGAATACCAGCATCTCAATCAAGTGGAGTTAGGGGTGGCAACAGACCGGGTATAAGTACCCTCACCCATATCCATTTTCAAAATTAATACCCATACCCATATCAATCGGATATTGTAAAGTTATACCCATACCCATACCCATTAAGTATAGTGAGTATGCGGGTTTTATTCGGGTACATATAGACAAAAAAGAATTAAACCCATTTTGTACCAATATTCAACTTCAAATAGCAGTATGTTATATTAACACCAAGCTTCCAACGACATATCATATTACATCAAATACAATTAAAAGTTTCCCAATCAAAGCAATAAATTAGCACTTGCCAATTACAGTTTTAAACAAAATGTTCTGCCGAAATCTTGAATATCATGCAACTCAAAGCAACTAACAAAATATTCAAGTACAAGTAATAAATTAGAATCTTAAACAAATGGACATGGGTTTTATATAGGGTTGGTATGAGATAGATACGACACGGGTATCGATAAAACGGGTATGTGGCATATATGACCTATGCGGCTACCTCCAAACCCACACCCATACCCATTTTAGCAATACCCGTCTCACACCTATTTTTTCTATTTTTATCAACCATACCCATACCCATTGGGGTGGATTTTGCGGGTTTTAGACGGGTATGGGTTTTTTTGTTGGCCCTAAGTGGAGTTGAAGAGAATCGAAGCATACTGTGGAGGATTGAAGTAGTGGAGTAGCTGCATTGGAAATTGACTGCAACGCAAGGTTAGTGTCTTAGTTTATGTTTATATTCGTTACTGTAAGCCTAATTTAATAGTAAAAGTGAAATTTGGTCTTTAATATGTGAAATTTGGGAAGGGTTACAGGTTAGGGTTTAATTGGGTGTGAAATTGCATGTTGTGATGGGTATTGATTTTGTGTGTTGTACATTTTCATGTATAATTGTTGCTGTGAAGTGTTTAATATGGGAGATGATAGCATACTCTTGCATCTTCACCATGATGGAAAATTTGTAAAAGGAAGAAAGCTGCAATACGAAGGAGGTAGCTGTAGGATTATTGAATCTATTGATGTGGATAGATTGTCCTATTTTGAGCTGAAAGGAATTGCCTATGAGGAAATTGGGCATGATGGTTTGTTGGAGTTCTTTTATGCGATACTTGGTTGCTTCATGGAAAGTGGTTTGAGGATATTATTTACTAGTGAGGAATCAGTTGAAATGCTGAAGCACTATATGGGTAAAAAGGAAATTCATGTATATACTATTTATAACGCCTCCAAAATGCTAATCACATGATTTAAGGAAAAACTACAGCGGAAGACTTAATGATAGAAAGCGCTACCGCCGTCCTGATAAGGACAAGGCTCATTGAAACCGTTTGATCTTGCAACTCATGTTCAAATCACAATATCTATTAAACTGAAACACTCCAAGACCAAAATCCATAATAGTTCAATTTCAATACAATTGACTTAATCATACCATTTGCTAACTCCACTCACACTACACAAGTATATTGAGCATAGACCCAAGTTGACCTTGAGGTCAATTCCAATATTCATGATATGCTAAATCCACTGTGAACATTTGATAACTTCGAAAAGGGCTTGCTAAAAGGAGAAACATGTGATACTTCATCATCTAAAATAGAAAACATGAAAACAATTTGAAAATATGAGCAAAAATTCAATACATACATTCCTGTATTGTAAAATGAATATATAAATACTGTTGATGGGTACTCGCTTTTTGCAATTCATTTAGTTCATAATAACAACGAAAATGAAAGCAATATGAAACTGGATTGCTCATTATTATCTTGATATGAACTCCTTGCAATGATATGATCTATACATAGGTGTACACTTGACAATCCGATCAAGAGTTGGCCTGAAGCCATGCTGGTAAATGATGGGTTGACATTCTATAGATAATAACTGACAGAATCACAAGTTAAATGACAAATCACTGTATAAACTGATTCATTGATAAACTCATTAAGAGTTGTAACTTGATAAACATGTTATGCTTTCTGAAGATACAGGCAATGGACGTACTTTGAGTCTTTAAAAATGTCATATGACTTGATAATATGTTTTGACTTGATAACACTTATGCATAATAGGGAACAATAACTAGGCTTTGACTCTGTTTCATAAATGTCATTGTAGGTATGTGTAGTCAGTAAATGATCCTTACTCGCATAATTGAGCAAGTAAAATTATGCATGATAGAAATTGAGCAATTAAATGGTATACATAACTTGGGTATTTCAATATAACTTCAAAATTGAATTAATAAAAGTAATTAAATCCAATACAAAGTAAATGAAAGTAAATTAGTCCACAATGAGATAAATGAGATTACAAAGGAAAAGGCGTTAATGGTGACAATTGAGAGAGTGGTTGTAACATCTTCTGAAATAGGTTGTTGATACGGGTTTAAGGCTTACTAATGTATAACTTAGTTCAAGATAACAACGAGTAAGCTAGATTGGCTTGATAAATATATTTGATACATTCTGAAGTGAGTAAGTAATAAAGGTTTGAGGCCAAGAGAGATATATCTTGGTTCAAAATAGCATAAACTGCAACAACTTGGTTTGATAAATATGGTTTCCGAGTCACAACTCTCCCCACTTCTCATATTTCATTTATAAATCCATTAGATATAGAATTACACCTCCAAATGAATAATTGAACTCAATAGAAGCTATTAAGCTCACCAAACTTGGCATTTTCTTTGTAAAATCCATAAATGATTCAAAGCTCATAAACAAGCTCCCAAATTGTATACTTGTCTTCTTTTTTCTCATTAATCAAGCTAATAGTTCCATGAATATTCATTTCCCCCTTAAATAACCTTACTTGGCCTAAAATACACAAAATGAGTGCTTGATCTATCTCACTCAATCTTTATTATTGCTTTTTACACAATTGCTCAAAATGTTTTCAAAAATCACCAAACTCAAAATATTCAACCAAAATTCATGAAATCTTATAGAAAATTCAAAAATAATATGAGCAATCTACAATACAATTTTCTTAATTTTTCTCCAAGTATACGCTGCCCAGAAATTGTAATAACAACCCAATTACACCAAAGCGGGTCAGCTCACTTTAAAAATTCATAACTTTCACCCTTGACCTCAAATGGAGACCTAAAACCCTAATATGAAAATATTAAGAAGTCCTAAAAAACTTTCATTTACAACAAAAAATATGATTCCCACAATAGGGTTCCCAAAATAGAACTAAAACACAAGTGTGTCAGTTTTGGTCTATTTTGTACAGTTTTGGCAAAACAACCATAACTTTTTCCACATATCTCGGATTAAGGCAATTCAAAATCCATTTGAAAGATAACATACTGAACTATCTATCCACCAAAAATCATAATTTTTCCATGGACCGATCATTGCAGTTTAATCAAAGTCTACCCTGTTTTACTGAAATTTCTAGCCCTCACTGTTTTAGCTTTTCCCTCTGTTTTCACATAAATCCCCATTTAAAATCATTCCAAATCACCAAAAACATCATCATAATCATCAACAAAACTAAAGATTACAAAATCAAATACAAATCAATCCATAAACATGATTTTAACTTAAACTTGCATGAACATGATCACGCCTAAATCCTAGCATGATTCAAGCTCAACTCCACCATGATCAACACTAAAATAACTCTTATTTCTTATCAAAACATCATGATCAATGATCACAAATATCAAAACTAGAATCAAAACTAAAATAAAAATCAAAACCAACAAGATCAAGTTCAAGATTACTCACTTTGAGCTTGGAAAAAGTATAGATGGTGGTGATGCTTGGTTGTTTTGAGGAGTGGGGATGGTGGCTAGTGGTACTAGGATGTCGAGGGGGGGTCGGAGGCAACTGGGGCTGGCCAGGGAACAACAACAGTAGCAGCAACTTGAGGGAGAGGGGGGCTGGCCGTGTATGGAGTGGGAGAGGAGAGAGAGATGTGGGTTGAGTTTTGGGTTGATTTGTGTTGTTTTAACTAATCTAACTCTTGGATGAAATTTTATATAGTAAAGTGACTATTTAGCTAACCATGGTCAAGCTTAATCATGGTAATTAGTTAGGTTAATAAGCAAACTTGTTGGGCTTCAAATTAGGCCAAAAAAAAGTTGGATTTAGGAATAAACGTTTCGTAACGATAACGTTTTTGCATAACTCAAAATTAAATTTTTGCAAGGTTATAATAATAATAATAATAATAATAATAATAATAATAATAATAATAATAA
>JACYFF010031956.1:4710623-4726800 GCA_017589665.1 Selenicereus undatus | reverse complement strand
CGTGGATCGATCCCTACTTCTCTACGCTATAAAAATTATATAATAACCAAAGTATTGGTTAAATTTGTAGCCCTCGACAGGCTTTACAAAACTCCTAGTGAAAGTGATGATGAGGATCACATTTTGTTGAGGAGGAAATAGAGAGCACCTAAAGTAGATGAGAATACTGTTTTTAAATAATTGAAGTGGAAAGCCGGCTTGTGTTTTGCAAATGCTGAGAAATTCAAAGATGCAATTGTGAGGCCTGCTTTAGCACAGGCCGTTGACTTGAAGTTCAACATATTAGATACAGGAAGAAAAAAGTTTCAAGTAGTGTGCATAGATACTTGCAATTTCAAAGTGTATGCATTATAGGAGACGAGGAAAGTTGCATACATTGTGAAATCAGTTAGTAACCACCACATATGCACTATAAATATGCTCAGGAACAGACAGCTTAAACCAACCTGGGCGGCAAGGCACTACATTCTAAAGTTCAAAGACATACCTCATTGGTCAGCCAAGGATATTATGAATGAGGAGAAGAAAGACTTTGGAGTTTGCACAACTAATTGGGTAGCATACAAAATCAGAAAAGTGTTAGCAAAGCTATTATGTGTGGTTCAATGGAATAGTATTATTGCAAGTTTGGAAGCTATATAGAGCAGCTGAAAAGGAGCAATAGCACAAGCACATTTCTTCTGGAGACTGATCCACGAATCACTCAAGATATTCCCGTATTCAAGAGATTTTTTGTTTGCTTTGATGGGCTACGGAGTGGGAATGTCAGTGAGTGTAGGCATGTGCTCTGTATTGATGCTGCATTCTTGAAAACATTCTTGGGGGGACACTCTTGTCTGCAATAGGTATTGATAGCAACAATGAGATGTTTCCTCTAGCTTGAGCAATTACAGAAGGTGAAAACAATGAGAGTTGGGGTTGGTTCCTAATAAATGTGAAAAATTGTATAGGTAGCGGTGGTGGCTAAGGCTGGGCAATCATGTCTGATCAGCATAAGATAATCATACCTTTCAAAATATATGTCCCCTTTCTTGCCTTTCAAACAATAACTAATTAGTTGGGTTTTTTTTTTTTGGTGTTACTTGTTTCAGGCAATGTCACATGTAATGTCAAATGTCTTGCCCAACAGTGAACATAGGAGTTGTGCTAGACATATATATGCCAACTAGCATAAGACACATAAAGGGGATGAGTTGAAGATGTTATTTTGGATTGTAGCTAAGTCATACAATGACATTGATTTTAGAATTACCTTAGATGAGTTGAAGAAAGCATCCTCAAAAGCTGTTGGTGACTTCATTGTTCAGAATCCTAGAGTGTTCTGTAGGGTTTTTATTAACTCGGAGAGTAAGTATGATGTCATAATCTTTCTCATCCCACTTGAAATACCCACAATCTTGATTTACCTTAACACAAAAGTCAAACACAATCTGTCAATATAAATCAAATGTCCAATTACCCTAATTCCACATAAAATTATACTCCTAACCCGACTTTCGATTTCACCTTACCTTCCACAAAGGACATCTATAGAACTTTCTCCCCTTATTTGGGGGTCTCGTACACCTCTGATAGGTTGCAAGTATATCATGGTAGCAGGTCAAGGTTGCCTTCTGTTCACTTTGCTTTGTTGCATTCACCCTTTGCCAGAGTTAGATGAACTCACCATTCGTACCTACTCTCCATAGATCTACTTTGACTTATTTGAGAGAGAAACCTTTCCCAAGTCAGAGTTCACATAGAGAGGGGGGGGGAGAGAGAGAGAGAGAGAGCGGGGAATAAGGTAAGCGAGAGAACTAAAGGGGGGAATGACGTGAGGAAGACTGGAGAAAGCTAAGCGGAGAGGGGTCAAAGCTTTGCTTTGTTTTTTTTTTTTTTGAATGAAAAAAACCAATTTCATAGGTCAACTCTTTTCCAAGAGTATTATAGTCACTAGTTTATTACTTCAACTGCCACATCATATTTCAGCCGTCTCTGCCACCACTACCTATGAAAACATTAAATATTCCAATAGTACATATTATTGATGTCCAACTTTATAGTGTGGTTTATTATTGTCCAAACCCTTCAAAGTATGGTTTATTATCATTCAATTTTCCTAATAATAATTCACTGCAATGTGGTTACGTAGATGGGATAAAAGTCGGCACCAATATTGAAAGCCACTTTGGGTTCAATTCATCGTCACGCGAATTGCTTACGGCCTAAGGAACTGCGCAGCTTAGTGGGCAAGAAAAGGTCTTGTAGCTCATTAAAAAACACAAAGAAAACGAACCTGGAGGCTTAAAGTCGCTTCTGTTGGGAGGGTATCCTGAATTCAAATTTTGGACTCAGGGAGATGTAAAGCACCGGCGTACAAGTAAATCCGTTTATTTTGAATTATATATATATATATATATAGGTTAATTAGGTAGGATGAATTATTCTATGAAATAGGTAGAATGAGCACATAGAGATGTTTCTCTCTCTCTCTCTCAAATTTTATCGCCAAACATAGTTATGACGATCACTGAAATTAGATCTATTAATTGCTGACTAAGATCATATCTAAAAACATATACTATGACTTACAGTAAGAATAAAAGCTCAAATACAACGAAGATAAAGTCACTAAACTATAATTTGAGGGGATAGTTCACGATTAACGGACATATTTATAATGGTCACCACAAACCAATCAGTTGATCAACAAATATAATTCTGATAATCACTAAAACTGAATTTATTGATCATTAACTAATATTATAAAATAAATTTATATATCTTAAATTACAACAAATATATGTTAAACTGCAACAAATAGTCGGCTACCTACAACTGAGTATGTAGTTTATGAACAATTGATCTATTTTAGTCTCGATTTTTAAAAATCCTTGTATACGTTCTTAACTTATAATCTTAGTTGGTGACTAATAGATGTTGTAGCGATTATCTGAGTTACATGTGGTGATCGTGTTTATATCATCGATGTGTGACTGTGTGAGTACACTGTTACATTTAAATTGTGATTGTGACGGCCACATTTAATGATCATTGTAAATATGTTTGTTGATCATAAGACTTTATTGTATTTTGATAATCATTTCAGTTACACTTGTGGTCTTAATTGTGCTCTCTTGTGAGAATTAAATCTTCATAAGGAGGACTTGTAACAAATAAGTTTGTCAATTGACTTGGGTAGCTAAGTGTTGAATGAAACAATAATTAGTGAGTAACTCACTTTAAGGTACATATATAGTTTAGTGGTAGATCCAGGAGAGTGTTTCTAGATTGAGTGGTTAACTTTAAAAGTACTCAAGAAAGTTGTTGTGGAGTTGAAGACTCAACATTATAACTTTTTAAGTGAATAAGAAGTAGAGTAATTTGAATAATACGAAAAGACTAGTAATAGGCGGCGACTAATTGCTGCTGGGTAGGACTAAACTCGTAAAAACATCCCATATTTTGTCCCCTTTAATTTATGTATTTCAAAATTAATAGTGATATTCATATTCAATAAGTATTTTGAATTTTGTTTAGATATAAATAAATAAATATAATATTCATACGTCCCTGTTTAAATACAATGCAGTATTAAGCTTACGATATTAAATACCATGCTTCATGTACCAACAGGAGACATTTTTTTAATAAAAACCATTACTTTAATCAGTATTGACTCATTGAGGCCATCAGTGCACCACTCCTCTTGTAATTTTTATATTGCTTAAAGATGTTGTTTCTTAGCCAGATTGCAGACCTCCTTTTGAGTTGCTTACTTCATATCACGGGCAATTTACTTGCCGATATTGTTGGCCCTCCCTTTAGCTAGTAATACAGACAAACGACGACTTGATTACCATGACATTCATCATATATTAGTAATTAAAATTAATTCTCCATCTTCACCGACTTCATACATCTTTTAAATTCCATTTTCATATTATCTGAAGTGTTATTTGATACTCTTTCTAAAATTCCAAATTGATTTTGAAAATATATCAAATCGATTGTTTGAAAAGATCGGTACAGGTGAAGTGAAAAATAATAACTTAAAGTTAATTATGTTTAAGGTCTATAATAACTTTATTATGTTTTTTTCAAAGATTTTTAATGAAGAGATTATCTATATTCTATCATAAAATTGCAAAATCTATGGCAAACTATGCCATATTTGAAAAATTAAGATATTTAAGAGTAGATGCAAACAAAGATAAATGCAATGCTTGAAAAAAAAAACCTAATTCTACTACTATTTGTGTTGTATCATCATTGAAAATATTCAAAAGAATTGAAGGAAGGATTTGATCAACCTCCATTTTACCCCTTTTAGACATGATTTTTACCCCTCATTTCGGCGATTTTTAGTAACACTTCAAGAGCATAAAGGTTGATTAGTCATTCTTTACCCTAGATCTGGCTAAACGTTGTACTTTTGTGTTTTTAGGAGTTCGATTGAAAGGAACAAGGAAAACCAACTAATATGTTGTCAAATAGGAGCCAAAATGGTAGATTTTGAGCTAAGAGGAAGTGGCATGGGGGCACCATGCCAGGCAGGGTGACCGTGCCACCCCAGGGAAGCAAGAAAACAAGGGGCAGCAAAGTGGCACGGTGGCACCGTGTCGAGTGGCACGACCGTGCCACTTTAGTTTGCCCGGTTAGTTGCAATTCAGCGTTGTAATTTCAGGAACTCGTTTTTTCTCTGCTTTTTTTCCTCTCTAAAAAACTACGACTTTAGGTTTTTAGTTTGGATATTGGTTGTTCTTGATTTGAATGCCTTGGATTGAATTCGATTGTTGAATCTGGTAGATTATTACTCCAATTAATAGAAAGTATGTTCATTTACCCTTTTCCTTTGCGTTTCAATTCAAAGTTAGCACTTTTAATCATGTTCATATTGGTGATTGTGGTTGTGATTTTGATGATGAATAGGGGCTAAAGTTATTGTCTTGGATTGGGTGTAGCCCCTATTGTGCGACTTGAATTTGTATTCTAGATTCATGTGAATGAATACCCATGTTGTAATTGAACTCTCACTTAAGCATGCCAGGTGTTCGATGAATTGCCTGAGAGGTTGATTCATGTTTGTAATTAGGTTTGGGAGATTAACGTGAGTTAAATCCTCTACCTAGAGCTACTTAGTGAACAATTGGATTTCTTAACATGAAAATAGTTAGGTTTCAATTGGGAATTAAGGGTCACTCAATCTTGTGGTTTCGTGATTCTAGTTTCATGACAATACATAGTTAGGATAACTTGACCAGTCTAATGACCGTTGAGAGAAGGCGTAGATACGCTTAACTTGTAACCATTCCATTTCAATTATCTGTATGGGCAGATTCGCATGATCTAGTTTATAGTCCAATGAACACGATAGTGTGGTGAACCCCAATCCAGGACTTTCGTTAATACTGATTTAGACAATAGTAGTAACTTTCAGCAGAATACAACAGTTATTGAGCAAAAAAAAAAACCATTCCTAATAGACTCTAGCCTAAATAGAGTGTTAAAAGTTGGTTCGGTGGTTGAACCTGAGTTCCTTGTGGACACAACCCGTACTTGCTAGGAGTGTAAAAAACCGGTTAACCGGAGTTTCGGTTAACCGAAAATTAACCGAAACTCCAGTTAACCGGTTTTTCGGTTCAAAAAAATTCCGAATCGTAACTGAACTGAAAATTTTGGTTAACCGCTTTTCGGTTAACCGAAAATTTTAGTTCGTCCAAAACCCGAACCATAACCGAACCGAAAGTTTTGGTTAACTGGTTTTTCGGTTCGGTTAACCGATTTTTCGGTTCAGTTGCCGGTTAACCGTTTACAAATAATAAAAAACTTATATTTTCTTACCTAAATTTGTCATTCTTTTGTGTTTAAATTATTTTTATTAAAATTAAACTTTGGTCACCATTTATAAATAATAAAAAAATACACTTTGTTACCGAAATTTTTTATTTTTTATGTATAAATTTTTTAAAAAATAAAATTATTTTCGGTTCGGTTAATCGAATTTTCAAATAATCCGAACCGTAACCGAACCGAAAACTGAAAAAAAAAATTCGGTTTGATTAACCGAACCGACTTTTTTGAAAAATTTATTCGGTTAACCGGTTTTTCAGTTTGGTTTTCTCGATTTTTCGGTTCGGTTTTCGATTTCGAATTTTTTTGCACACCTATAGTACTTGCCGTTGCTAGCTATAACTGGCACCGTGTACTTGGGGTATTTTTAACTCAACAAGTTTTTGGCGTCATTGCCACGGAACTTGGTTGTTTCAAGTTTCAACATCGAAAGCGATTTTAAACGCTTTAGATTAGGCCTTTTCTTTTTCTTTTTCTTTTTCTTTTTCTTTTCCACTTTTCCTTTTCCCTCTTGTTCTTTTTGCTTTGCTTGAACCTGCTTCCACTTGGTGTAGTTTTTGGCTTTGTATGCACAGGCGCAGTAAGAGGGGTCAATCACTCATTCCCTTTGACCCTGAGATCGAAGCCACTGCGCGAAGGCAAAGCGGTGCAAGAAAGAGGCAATTGCAACAAGATATCACTATGGCCGAGACAAATCCTAGGGTCCTGCGGGACTATGTCCTACAGCAGGCCACCGACCTCACTTTGTCCATAGTGAATCCGGCCATCGAAGCAAACAACTTCGAGCTGCGGCACGCCCTTGTATCCTTCATGGAGAAGGATCAGTTTAGTGGGCATCCCACGGAGAACCCTCATATTCACCTTCACAACTTCCTAGCGAAGTGTGACACGATCAAGCTCAACGGGGTCTCCGCTAACACCATCAGACTTTGGCTCTTCCCCTTCTCGCTAACGGACCGAGCAAGTGACAGGCTCCTTAATGAAGAGCCTAATTCCTTCACCACATGGGAGGCCCTATCAACGACATTTATGAGCAAGTACTTTCCCCCGAGCAAGACTGCTAAGTTGAGAGCGGAAATCACCTCCTTCTCTCAACGAGGCGATGAGTATCTTTATGAGGCGTGGGAAAGATTTAAGGATCTTCAACGCCAATGCCCCCACCACGAAGTACCCGACTAACTTCTAATCCAAACGTTCTATAATGGATTAGACCAGTCACTGAAGATGTCAGTTGACGCCGCAGCTGGCAGTGCGCTTATGGGGAAGTCGATAGAGGCTGCGAAGGCCTTGTTGGAGGAGATGGCCTCCAACAACTACCATTGGTCCAACGAGAGAGCAGCCCCCAAGAGGACCAATGGGATCTATGGGATCGACGCTGTGGACCTGCTAGCTAGTGAGGTTGATGCCTTGGCATAGCGTTTCGATAGGCTTGGAACTCGTCCTCCAAGGAGTTTAGTGGGAGGTTCATCTGGTGCGATGTTTAAGGTTGGGGCCCTTTGTGAGATTTGTGGCATTTAAGACCACGTTGTTGCTGAGTGTCAGTCCACTTTCCCAGTCGTTGAACATGCCAACGTAATGCAAAACTATGGCCAACGCCCACAAAATAACCTCTTCTCAAACACATGTAACACCGGTTGGAGAAATCACCAAAATTTCTCCTACTGCGACAACAATCTCATGCCACCCAATACTTCCCAAGCACAACCCCCCGGTTTCCAATACAAGGCACCCTACGCCCCACCTCCACAACAACAACCTCCCCAACAACCCAAGTCTAATCTAAAGAGCCTTATGGAGCGCTTCATAGCGACCCAGACAAGGACCAATGAAGCCCTTAGTAAGTCGGTGACCCAGTTGAATTCCAAATTTGAGGCCATGACCACTCATCAGAAGATAATGGAGAACCAAATAGCTCAGATTGCGTAGCAGGTGAGCCACTTGTCCAGACCTAAGGGGCACTTACCAGGTCAACTCGAGACTAACCCTAAAGGTCAAATGAACACCATTACACTGAGAGTGGCAATGAGCTAGATGGCCGCCCAGTAGCCATGAGGGAAGACAAGGGAGAGATTGAGGATGAGGATGGTGCTAGGAAGCAGGTGCCCATTGCGGCCCTGAGTGAGAGGGTTCAGATTGAAAAGCCCAAGGAGGTTGAAGTAGAGAACACAGCCTCTCCCGCGAAGCCTTACAAGCCTCCTGTCCCCTACCCTCAAAGGCTAGTAAAGGCTAGGGATGAGCACAAGTATCGCAAGTTTTTCGAGATGTTTAAAAATTTTCACATCAATATTTCTTTTTTGGAGGCCATTACAGACATGCCCTCTTATGCCAAATTCTTGAAGGATTTGCTCTCCAATAAAGGGAAGTTACTCGAGAATATCACGGTGTCTCACACTAAGGAATGCAGTGCTATAATTCAGAACAAACTTCCTCCTAAGCGTTCAGATCCAGGAAGTTTTTCCATTCCCTATTCTGTTAGGGATCTGACTATCAGTATAGCATTATGCGGTCTAGGAGCAAGTGTGAGCCTTATGCTGTACTCCATTTGTAAGAAGTTGCAAGTGGGGGATTTAAAACCCACTACCATCTCCTTCCAACTCTCTGATCGATCCGTCAAGTACCCTCTTGGCGTTCTCGAGGATGTCCCACTGCAGATGGGAAAGTTCTTCATTCTCTATGATTTTGTTGTCATGGAGATGGAAGAGGACTCCTGCATCCCCATTATTCTGGGGAGGCCCTTCTTGGCCACTGCAGGAGCTATGATTAATGTAAAGAACGACAAGCTCTCCCTCCAGGTTGGGGATGAAAAGGTAGAATTCTGCCTACCCCAATCCATGGCCTCACCTTCTCTAGACGATACATGTTGCAGAGTCTATATATTGGAGAAGACTCTCAATTAGGAGGCCATGACTTGCCATTTTGTGGAGGATCCACTGGAGGCCGCCCTGATCAGCTGTCATGTGACCGGTTTCCAATAAGGTGAGACGGAGGAGTATGCCAGACTCCTCGATGCCTCTATTGTCTACACAGGGCGACAATCCTCCAGGGAGGTCCTTGGTGTGGAGCAGCGTAACTCCAAGGAGGAAGAGAAGAGCTCACTGAAGGTAGAGTTGAAACCTCTACCCCCTCATCATAGGTATGAGTTCCTTGACCCCGATCACCAGTTCCCTGTTATTGTCAGTGCTAACCTTGGTGGCCCCCAACTTGAAAAATTATTGGGTGCTCAAAAAGCATAAGGGTGCCATCAGTTATAGCATCGACAACATCAAGGGACTTAGTCCTTCATTATGTATGCATCGCATATTTCTTGATGGTCACTGCCCCTCCTAACAACCTCAGCACCGTTTAAATCCTAATATGCAAGAGGTTGTTAAGAAGGAGGTTGTCAAACTCCTTGATGTTGGGGTCATCTATCCTATCTCCGATAGTGAATGGGTGAGCCCAGTTCAAGTAGTCCCAAAAAAAGGTGGTGTGACCGTCATTAAGAATGAGCATGACGAGCTCATTTCCACTAGGACTGTTATCGGGTGGCGCATGTGCATTGATTATCGCAAACTAAATCAAGCCACCCAGAAAGATCATTTCCCCATTCCCTTTATTGATCAGATACTGGAAAGATTGGCCAGACACTCTTTCTTCTGTTATTTGGATGGGTACTCTGGTTTCTTCCAGATTCCTATCTATCCAAGTGATCAGGAGAAAACTATGTTCACATGCCCTTATGGCACATTCGCTTATCCTATGATGCCTTTTAGGTTATGTAATGCCCCAGCTACTTTCCAGCGGTGCATGACTGCCATATTTTCTGATTTTATTGAGAACATCATGGAAGTGTTCATGGATGATTTCTCCGTTTATGGAGGTACCTTTGACTTGTGCATTGAAAATTTGACCAAGGTACTCCATAGATGTGAGGAAGTCAATCTTGTGTTGAACTGGAAAAAATGTCATTTCATGGTGCAAGAAGGGGTGGTACTGGGTCATGTTATTTCTACTAGGGGCATCAAGGTCGATAAGGTTAAGATTGAGGTAACAGAGCGATTGCCCCCTCCAACTTTGGTCAAAGAGGTGCGGAGTTTCCTTGGTCACGCGGGGTTTTACCGCCGCTTCATCAAGGACTTCTCCCAGATCGCCAAACTTCTAACTCACCCTTTTGCCAAAGATGTCCCATTTGTGTTTACTGATGAGTGCCATGAAGCTTTTTGCAGGATCAAGCAGGCACTAATTTCTGCCCCCATCATACAACCACCAGACTGGGATCCGTCTTTTGAGATCATGTGTGATGCTAGCGATCACGCGGTGGGGGCAGTCCTGGGACAAAGGAAGGACAAGAAGCCCGTGGTGATCTACTACACTAGTAGAACACTGGATGAGACACAACAAAATTACACCACAACAGAGAAGGAGTTGCTTGCGGTGGAGAAATTCCGTCCCTATCTCCTATGCTCTAAGGTGATAGTATACATTGACCACTCCGCTCTCAAGCACCTCCTTGAGAAGAAAGATGCGAAGCCTCGTCTCATCCGGTGGGTCTTGCTCTTGCAAGAGTTTCATTTGGGGGTTAAAGACAAAGCGGGGGCGGAGAATGTTGTCGCTGATCACCTCTCCAGGTTCGTCATTGAGAGCGAGGACACCCCCCTCAATGATTCCTTCCCCGATGAGCATCTATTGGCTGTATCCACTGGGGAGGGCCCGTGGTTCGCCGACGATGCGAACTACCGAGCTTCGGGGATCTTCCCTTAAAATTTATCCTCCCACCAGAAAAAGAAATTCCTCCATGATGTCAAGAGGTATTTTTGGGAGGAGCCCTTCCTTTACAAGCTGTGTAAGGATGGGATTTGTAGGCGATGCCTTCCTGAAGAAGAGTTTCAGAGCGTGATTTCTCACTGTCACAACTCTCCCTGTAGAGGGCATACTAGTACGTCCAAGACTGCTGCGAAGGTACTCCAAGCTGGGTTCTTTTGGCCTTCCTTATTCAAAGATATCCACCACTATGTTCGTTCTTGTGACCGTTGCTAAAGGACGGGGATCCTGTTCAGGAAAAATGAGATACCCCTCAACTTCATCTTAGAAGTTGAGATATTCGATGTCTGGGGCATTGATTTCATGGGGTCCTTCTCATCCTCTAGAGGTAACAAATTTATCCTAGTCGCAGTGGATTACGTCTCCAAATGGGTGCAAGCTGTGGCTAGCCCTACTAATGATTCTAGGGTAGTGGCTAAGTTGTTCAAGAAGGTGATCTTTCCCCGTTTCGGGGTCCCAAGGGTGCTTATTAGCGACAATGGGTCGCACTTCATAGAGAAGAAACTTGAAGTTCTATTGAAGAAATATGGAGTGCACCACAAGTTTGGACTTGGCTACCACCCACAAACTAGTGGCTAAGTAGAGATCTCCAACCGAGAGATTAAAGTCATCCTAGAGAGAACGGTTGTTAGATCACGGAAAGATTGGGCGGACAAACTTGACGACGCTCTTTGGGCCTACCGTACTGCCTTTAAAACCCCCATTGGCACTACACCCTTCCGGCTTGTCTATGGTAAGCCTGGCCACCTCCCCGTAGAATTAGAACACCGGGCATATTGGGTTATCAAGCACCTTAATTTTGATCTGAAGTCTGCGGGAGAGATAAGGTTGCTGCAGTTAAATGAACTCGGGGAGATCCGCCTGGACGCCTATGAGAGTTCCCAGATATATAAGGAGAGAACGAAGAGGTGGCATGACAAGTGTATCCACATGAGGGAGTTTCGGGAAGGTGACTTAGTCCTCCTCTTCAACTCCTACTTGAAGCACTTCCCGGGAAAGCTTCGGTTTAGATGGTCGGGCTCCTTCAAAGTGTTGAAGGTGTACTCATATGGGGCCATTGAGATCGGCACTGAGACTACTAGCTCGTTCAAAGTGAACGGGGCTCACCTGAAATACTACATTGCCGGTGAGTGACTTGAGGGGAAGGTCACTTGTGCTCTCCCCGATGTCTCTTCTCTTTAGAGATCATAATGGTCAAGCTAAAGACCTAAAACAAGTGCTTCTTAGGAAGCAACCCAAGTTTTATTGCTTTCGAAAAAAAAAACGAAGGAGATGAGAGGAAAAAGGTTCAAGAAAAGAAAAAAAAATTGAGTGAGAAAAAGAAGCAACAGATTTAGAAGGAGATGGTTTGGAGGGCAGAAAGTTGGCATGGGCACCCTATGCCATACAGCATGGGCGTGCCACCCCTCCTCCGGCCTTGAAAAAATGACGAGAAAAAAAAAAGGGAGCAAGAAAAAAAAAGCATGTGCCATTGATCAGCAAAGTGGCGCGGTCGCACCGTGCCCGTAGGCACGACCGTGCCATGCCTTTATTTTACAGGGCACTGACCGCGGAGTGGCACGGACACCCAGTGCCGTGGGGCACGACCGTGCGACATTAAAACACGGCCAAAAGGCCGAGTTCTCCTTCTTCTTCCTCCTTCCTCCATTCAAACTCTCTTCTTTCTCTCTCTATAACCACGAAAACCCCCTCTCTCCCTCACCATACCCACTCCAATTCCCCCCCCCAACCCCTCAAATTCCCTCAATTTCTTCAATTCTTTCACTTCCATTCACTCTCTTTTCAAATTCCTCACCTTTTCATCTCAAACCCATCCCATCCCACACTCATTTTCTCTCTCTAAAACCCTAACTTCCATTGTTGAGGTTGAAGGTGGTAGAGAAAGAAAGTAGCCCTTCTCTTATTATTTTTAGCCTCTATTTATGCTTTTGGGCCCTAATATGTTGTTATTTTGCACCATGGGCAAGAAACGAGTTGGAGAAACGGCAAGGGCTCTATCCCATCCCAAGAAATCATCACGGGCAACCCCCTCTTCCGTTACAACTGCAACTACCTCTCCTAAAGGTACTAAAGATGCGTACCCTCTTATTTTAGCTGCTAGCACTAGGGGTTTGCAGTTTGTTAATGATGAACAAAAGTCTCGTTGTGAGCTTTTAGCCACTAGGAACACTAGTGAGCAGAAATACTTTCATGCTGACTCATTGCGATCCTTGGGAATATTGGATAATATGCTGACTCTACTTGGTAGACTAGGATGGACTGAGTATATACATATGCAATGTACGTCCTATGATCGCCTTATGGTTGAGTTTTTGAGTACCCTTAATGTTGATTGGGATGGAAACTATGGTGGTCATGAGGTCGCTATTTATTTTCGCATGTTCAACATTGACCACCGGATGAGTTTGAGGATGTTTAATGAGCTTTTGAGATTCCCGATGATCGATGAAGCTTATAGGGATGTGCTCTCATTGTGGAGACCTATCCCCGTTTGGTTGAGCAGCACCTGCTCCAAACGGAAGGAGTATACTGATAGGTAGGGGAGACCTCAGGTTTTTGACCCCTGACAGGCCAAGGCCATTGATATTTGTAATGTCAACCTGCAGTACCTGCAGCGTCTATCGGAAGGCCGAACTGTTTATTATTTGGTGCACCCTATCAGGTACCCCTATTGACACGAGGGCCTTTATAATCCGCCACTTAGCGGAAGTAGCCAAGACTAGCAACAGGAATGTCATTAGCGTTGGTGGTATTGTTACTGCCATTGTTAATGCCCTGGGCTATAGCTCACGGCTCTCCGCTCTCGAGCCTCATTTCCTAAGTGGTCACCTCGACCATGGTATCCTTCACCATATGCATATTATAGATACTCAAGGTGACACCATTCGATACCCCCACCACAAAACCATCATTTTCACCTTTCCTACTCCTGAGCGCACCACGGTCGCTAACAAAAGGAACTGGAACTGCGACCGGTGGATTATTAGGGCAACTGTTCTCCCTTGGGAGGAACAGTTAGCAGCTGATGAGGACCTTGAGGTCAATGAGGGTGGGGATGAGGAGTATGATGAGGAGGAGGAGGAGGAGGACATTGATACGGGCCAAGGAGAGCCCGGGCCCGAGGATTTCCCTGCTGCGAAGGCGACTATCCCACCACCTCCACCACCATTTTACCCACCATTCACTCATGAGATGGGTGGGTCATCTTCCTCAGCGGCATACATGCCGCTGGACCCCACCTTTCTCCAGTCTTTCTCCAACCTCCAAGTGGAGGTTTCCGGGCTTCAGGAGGGTTTCACCGGCATGCGTGCCGACATTGGTCGCCTCTCTGGGCGCATGGACTCCATTGAGGAGGGAGTCTCCTATTTCCAATGTTTCGTTGACCGCTAGGAGGAGCAGGAGTAGCGGCGGATTCAGCGGGAGGAGGAATGGGCTATGAGTAAAGCCCGAGAGTACAAGGAGCGCAGGCAGATGAACGAACTACTTTGGCGCCAGTTGGAGTCCATTCGACAGCTGGAGGAGCGTTTACACTCCTTTAAGGGCGATCAAGGTGACTCCTCATCCTTCCCATCTTATGATTCCTCCACCTTCCATCCATTTTCTCCGCATTTCTGGCCCCCTCCAGGGCCCGAAGGCAACCAGTGACTGTAAGTGTATTCTCCCTTCCCCTTTTTTTTTCCTATGCATCATGTTTTCATTGGGACAATGAAGGGTCCAAGCATGGGAGGGATGTCTATATCTGTTTAGTGGGGTGCATTTTATATATTTCCTTGCATTTAACACTTTAGGTTTCATTATAGTTTAGCGGCACGTTTAGGGTGCATTAGTTTTCCTTTTATTCATTCATTTAGCAAAGGATGTAGGATAATGCATATAGGTAGGTGATGCATTGTACATATTTTATTTCCCAACCCTTGGTCTCGAGTGGAAATGTGTTGAGTGGAGCTTCACAAGACTGCGAGGTAGTTCTTCTTACTCTTCTCTTCATTTATCCACTAGTTATCTGCTTAGGGTGATTTATTGCTTTGAAAAAAAAAGAAAAAAAAGCTCCTCTTATGACGATAATCAAGGCATTGGTGATCAGTTGGTTGGCATGGTTGTGCATACTTGTGGATTGTTTGTGGCAAATGCCTTTGGTTGATGGTTTTGAAAGCGTTTTGACCATACTGTTTGGTTTGCATGATGTTTGCCCTAGAACTGCCCTCATCATGATTGATTATTCCTTTTAAGTGGGACATCTCTGGGGCTAGTTGTGTTTGGTAGTGGGACTCGTGAGATTTTGAGCCTATAGACTAATTCTTCAATTTAGTCTCACATTTTCTTTTATGTGTGTCTCTTCCATGACTACATCTCTAGAACTTGATTTGATTCTCTTTGAAATCGCATTCAGCAGGTGCATTATGATAATATGATAGAGGGATTCATTTGTTTTTCTGAGTTACATGGCCAAATCTGCCACCCATGGTTGAATGTTTTGACCCCTTGCTTACCCCCTTTAAGCCTTGCCCGTTTTTGCTGAGAACCCTTCACTATTTCTATTGGCCTAAACACATCTTCCACCTCTAAGCCAAAGCCAGTGGGGCAACACTTTGTTACTTTGTGGGTAGTTTTTGGATGTTATGCAAATTGGTGGTTTGTTTTGCTATATACGGAGATGTATCACGGTGATCATTGGGGATTGAGTGTATAATTATTGCGCATGCCAATCAATCATTTCCTTTTCAAAAAAAAAGAGAATGAGGAAAAACATGTTTCCAAAAACAAAAGAGAAAACAAAAGGAAACTTGTTGAGATTCTTTTGACAAAAAGAGAGCAAAGAAGTGGTGAATGAATGTGTAGGCATGTTATCGTAGTTCATTCCCGATGATCCATCTGGTTAAGGGTGTATTCTTATTGTGTTTTAGGGAAGAGTGCGGTGTAGTTGGTTCAATTGTTGGTTGCTCATTGGCTTCGGCTGTTAGCTCCTCATTTCCCAAATTGTTCGTCCCCCTTCTACCTGTGCCTTTAGCCCATGACAACCCTGAAAAGTCCTCTTGATTATTGTTTTGCATACCGCATTTTCACGGTGGAGAATTGAGAATCCTACCAAGCCTATAGTAGTTTGTTCGATTAGAAGAGAGTCGAGTGAACCTTTCTACATCTTAAACACATGTGAGGGCACGCATTTGCTTTATTCCCCCTATGAGAGTCACTGTCAGGCCTTCTAGCCCACCATTTATCTGGAGGCATCTTGATTGGGGAGGGGTGTGGTATGGTGTGACTGGATGACAAGTTGAACATGTGGTCGTCCAAATGATTTTCAAATGAGTTTTGAAACTATGTATTTATGCATTGAATGGTTCCGTTGGTTGTGCACACCTATGGTTGATTTAGCTGGTTTTCCATTCGCCTTGACTGAGGAGACGAGTAATTAGAGATCTCAACCCCCTGTCAGTTTAATCACATCTTAGTCTTACTTGGGGACAAGCAAGGAATAAGCATGGGGGAGTTGATAAACCTCTATTTTACCCCTTTTAGACATGATTTTTACCCCTCATTTCAGCGA
>JACYFF010031956.1:4665629-4710613 GCA_017589665.1 Selenicereus undatus | reverse complement strand
ACCTGCAGCACTGCTGCTCTTTCCAGGAAAGATCCTATGAAGAGAATGGATTTTCTATTCACACAACTAGTTGAAGAATGAACACCTGCAGCATGTGCTCCAGTGATGGGGAGTGATGAATAAAATAAGTTGGGAAAAAGAGTGATGTAAGGGTGCAGCAAGTACAGCGCGGGGACAGGTCGAACTCCAGTCGGATGAAAAAGATGTTTTAGTCTCATAATCTCATGCATGCACAGTGGACAGGTCGAACTCCACATCATTAAAACGTCATTCCTTCGGTAGTTTAAAACGTCATTCCTTTGCCGCCTTCATAATTAAATTCCACCATAACTATTTTTCTTACGATATAAGAATTAAATAAATTAATATATCAATATGAAGAATTATAAATATTCAATTAATAATTTTTTTTATTTAAATTTATGTTATTAGTTAAAAGATCTTTTTATCTGTTATTGTTTTTATCATTTATACATGTCCTATTTTTTGTGCTATTTTTATAAGTCAGTGTTTATTAATGCCACTTCTAAGTAATTGAGTAATGAGAAGATGAAAAATCTTGCAGGTTATATAATAAATAAAAAAGAATTGTATGTATGCTAAAAGAAAAAAAAATAATTAAAATAATAGTTAATGTCCTAACTAATAATACTATGACACTTAACAAAAACTTGCGAATTACCCAATTTTATATATAGTTATATACATTATCTCATTTGAAGTCAAAAGCCTCTACTACAAAATACGAAAGACATTTTGGATTGAGTTACAACTTATTTCATTATGTATTAAATTGAAAATAAAAAATAGAATTGAACAGCATGAACTAGAAGAAAGTTTTTAAATTTTTTTAATGAGAGCAAACTGAACATAATTCTTTTGAAAATTTTGGCCAACACGACTGTAAATATTACCTGGATGATAATAATAATAATAATAACAATGATAATAATAATAATAATAATAATAATAATAATAATAATAACAACAACAACAACAACAACAACAACAACAACAACAACAACAACAACAACAACAATAATAATAATAATAATAATAATAATAATAATAATAATAATAATAATAGAATTACTTTTGTTAAAAAATTTCACATAAGAATTGTTATAACGAATGCAAGAAAGTATGAACAAACTGACAATTACACGCAAATTTAACGTGGTTCACTAATAATGTGTTAGCTATATTCACAGGCGGAAGAGAGGAATAGTTTTATTGATGATGAAGGAATACAGAAAATACGCATTACATATATAAGGTTTAGGTTTTAGGGTTAACCCTAGCCCATACATCACGTACGTTGTCAGTTTCGGGGGCGTTGCCCCCGAACCCCAAAACCAGGGCGCGTCGCCCCTGGACCCCAACTCGCTAATCGGTCAACGAGACCACCGTGCTAAGTCTGCAAAGGGGGTTACAGAAAATAGATTCAAGGCATTCTAACAAATCTCCACCTTGACTTGAATCCTCTCATAGCAACAACAGATGCACCATAATTGTGCCAGATCTCTTCCGCCTCAGATTTTTGTTCTCCAAGAGACAAATTAACAGCTTCCAACATTTAACAAGTCCAAACAATGTTGGAACTTGCTAACTAGAACTGGCTTAGTGAACATATCAGCAGGATTGTCAGCAGTACCTACTTTCTGTACTTGAATTCTCTTTTCACTTCTCAGGAAATGATATCGAACATCAATGTGTTTGGTCCTCTCATGGTGAACCTGATCCTTGGCTAAACATATTGCACTCAAGCTATCACAGTATATGGTAGCCTGAGCATGGGATATACCAAAATCACTTACCAGTCCTTTTTAACCTGATTCCCTCCTTGGCTACTGCTGTCAGTGCCATGTACTCTGCTTCCGTAGTAGACAAAGTAACCGTGGGTTGCAAAGTTGCCTTCCAGCTTACAACAGAACCTCCAAGAGTGAAGACATAATCAGTCGTTGATCTCCTACTGTCTACATCTCCAGCATAATCAGAATCAGAATAACCTGTCACCAAACACTGGGTATCACCTCCATAGATGAGACCAACATCAGACGTACCTCTTAGATAGCGAAAAATTCTCTTTACAGCTTGCCAATGCTCCTTACCAGATTCTCCCATGAACCTACTGACAACACTAACAGCATGTGCAAGGTTAGGTCTTGTACAGACCAT
Organism: Selenicereus undatus; assembly: GCA_017589665.1. NCBI lineage: Eukaryota > Viridiplantae > Streptophyta > Magnoliopsida > Caryophyllales > Cactaceae > Selenicereus > Selenicereus undatus. The sequence continues at coordinate 4,708,435 of JACYFF010031956.1, read as the reverse complement.
CGCATACATCAAACTCCCTACTGCATTGGCATAAGGTACTCGAGACATGTATTCCTTTTCTTTAGCAGTTTTAGGAGCAAATGCAACAGATAGGTGGGCATTTGCAACACTTGGAGTATCTATAGGTTTTGCTGTAGACATGCCGAATCTTGACAATATCTTCTGAATATAGCTTTTCTGTGATAAGAAAAGCTTCTTCTGACTTCTATCCCTATAGATCTCCATACCCAAAAATTTTTTTGTTGGACCCAGATCTTTCGTCTCGAACTCAGCACTTAGGAGACCTTTCAACTTCTGAACATCAGACTTGTGCTGTGCAGCTATTAGCATATCATCAACATCTAGCACCAAATAGATAAACGAACCATTTGTTGCCTTGTTGTGACATATACAACAGTCATATGGACTCCTGTTATACTCGAGCTATATCATGTAGGTGTCAAACCTCTTGTACAATTGCCTAGGCAACTGCTTTAGTCCATACAAGGACTTCTTCAGATGACAAACATATTCTTCTTTCCCAGGGACTTGGAAACCATCTGGCTGAGCCATGTATATGTCTTCTTCCAGCTCTCCATGTAAGAAAGTTGTCTTCACATCTAATTGCTCAAGCTCAAGATCCTGATGTGCCACCATTGCTAGTAGTACTCTGATGGAAGTATGTTTGACCACTGGTGAGAAGATCTCAATGTAGTCTACTCCCTTCTCCTGACTGAACCCTCTTGCAACTACTCGAGCTTTGTATTTGCTACCCTCAGTAGGTGATATCCCTTCCTTCTTCTTAAAGACCCATTTGCAGGTGATGATTTTTCTGTCCAACAGTCGTTTCACTAGTTCCCAAGTCTTATTCTTTTGAAGTGACTCCATCTCATCTCATATTGTTGGAATCCATTGGGTAGACTCGGAACATGTGACTGCTTCTTTATAGGTGGACGGCTTGTGAGGATCCACCTCTTCAGCAACCTGTAGTGCGTAAGCCACCATATCCTCGAAACCGTACTTCGTAGGGGGCTTCCTGAAATTAGCCCTCCGAGAGCGGCCAAGAGCTAAGCTATGTTGATTAGCTAGCGGTGTGGGCTCGGTTTCTGAACAAGAATGTTGAGCTTCTTCCTGTTGTGGTTCACTCTCATCATGAGTGACTTGGTGCTCCACCTGTTTCTCAACACTACCAATTTCTGACACAATAACAGACTTCACAATAGGGTTAAATATTGAATTTTCATCAAATACCACATTTCTACTAATAATAACCCTATTTTCTGATGGAAACCAGATTCTGTAACCTTTCACTCCATCCCCGTAGCCCAAAAATACTCCATTCCTGGCTCGAGGTTCTAATTTTCCCTCATTTATATGATAATAAATAGGACAACCAAAAACTTTCAGATTTGAGTAATCTGCAGGCTTACCGAACCACTTCTCACATGGGGTTTTGAGATGTATACCTGTGTGAGGTCCACGATTGATCAAATAGCACGTTGTATTAACCGCTTCTGCCCAAAACCTTCTAGCCAACCCAGCATTAGAGAGCATGCACCTAGCTCTCTCCAGAAGTGTTTGATTCAGACGTTCTGCGACACCATTCTGTTGTGGTGTATCCCCGACCGTGCGATGTCTAGTAATCCCTTCACTATGACAGAACTCATCAAACTCAGATGAACTGAATTCCAGCCCATTGTCAGTGCGCACCCGCTTGATCTTCTTCCCAGTTTGATTTTCCACTAATGTCTTCCACTGCTTGAAGTTGTTGAAAGCTTCACTTTTGTGTTTCATCATAAACACCCAAGACATTCTAGAATAATCATCAATAATTGACAGAAAGTACCTATGACCCCCCAAAGATTCAACACGAGAAGGGCCCCAGCAATTCGAATGGATATAATCAAGTGTACCTTTTGTTCTGTGAACTGCTTTCGGAAACTTAGTACGATGTAGCTTTCCAAAAACACAATGCTCACAGAAACCAAGATTCGTTACCACCTTGTGACCACAGAGGAGGTCACTCTTTGCCAAAATTTGCATCCCTCTTTCACTCATATGACCAAGTCTCATGTGCCACAACTTGGTCATATCATCCTTGTGAACTTCTGAAGATGCAATAGCAGCTGAAGCAGATAACATAGTATCTTGCAGTATATACAAAATACCTTGCTTGACACCCTTCAAAACCCTATATGAACCCTTGCAGACATACAGAACTCCTCCTTCACCTTGAAAACTGAATCCTTTCGTGTCTAACAAACTCAATGATATTAGATTCTTTATCATATGTGGAACATGCCTGACTTTGTTCAACGTACAGAATCTACCATTATGTGTCTGTATCTATATAGAACCAATTCCAGCCACTCTGCAAACAGCACTGTTATCCATAGAAATATTGCCTCCAGTCACTTACTCGTAAGTGATAAACCATTCTCTACGCGGACATATATGGTAAGATGCCCCTGAATCTAGGATCCACACATCAGTGTTATGCATGGGTTCATCGGCGATTAGGGCTATATCTTCTTCGGACCTACTGTCACTTTCTGCAATAGCAGCAGTACCTGCTTGTTTCTCCTGTTGATGTTGTTGCTGCCTCTTCTTTTTAGGACACTGATTTTTCCAATGTCCCGTCTCCTTACACTAGTTACAGATATCACTAGGTTTAGGACCCTTAGAACTCGACGGCTTTGATTTCTTCTTCCCTGGATTCCCAGGTCTTTTACCCCCACTGGCTATCAACCCAACAGCCTCGGTACCAGCCGCCTTATGACGCAACTCTCTGCCATGAAGAGATGATCTAACCTCTTCCAGGGACACAGTATCTTTCCCAACAATAAAAGATTGCACGAAATTTTCATATGAGGGTGGGAGAGATACTAACAGAATTAGGGCAGCATCCTCATCTTCAATTTTGACTTCAATAATACGCAAGTCTCACAGGATTGTGTTTAATTGATCTAAGTGATCTCTTAGAGACATACCTTCCAGCATTCGCAGGCCAAACAGATGTTGCTTCAAGAGCAACTTGTTGGTGAAAGACTTCGTCATGTATAGACTCTCAAGTTTTAACCACAGCCCAGCCGCAGTATCCTGGTCTGCGATCTCAGTGATGATATCATCTACAAGACGCAGCATGATCGTCGCGTGTGCCTTCTCCTCCAGACTGGCCATCTCAGCGGTGTCGGCGCCTGGATCTTTCTTTGCCAGCGGCGCCCATAACCCTTGTTGGTTTAACAGGGCTCGCATCTTGATATGTCATAGACTAAAACTGTTCCTCCCCGTAAATTTGTCAATTTTCACGTTCAAAGCAGACATATTTCTCACCAGAATTCGGAAAAAACCTTAAGGCTCTAATACCAGTTTGTTATAACGGATGCAAGAAAGTATGAACAAACTGACAATTACATGCAGATTTAACGTGGTTCACTAACAATGGGTTAGCTATGTCCACAGGCAGAAGAGAGGAATAGTTTTATTGATGATGAAGGAATACAGAAAATACGCATTACATATATAGGGTTTAGGTTTTAGGGTTAAGTCTAGCTCATACATCACGTACGCCGTCAGTTTCGAGGGCGTTGCCCCCGAACCCTCAAACCAGGGCGCGTCGCCCCTGGACCCCGACTCGCTGACCGGTCAGCGAGACCACCGTGGTAGGTCTGTAAATGAGGCTACAGAAAACATATTCAAAGCATTCTAACAAGAATATATACATAACCTTCAAGTACTAGAGTGGTGCTCAATGTTTTAATTATTTATTATAAACTAAAAGCTTTTGAAAATTTGTCTCCCAATATAAATGACTAAGCTATCTAGAGGAAACTAATCCTCCAATCTTTTGTGAAATCTTGTCTTTAATATGTTCATTGCTAAAAATGCAAATATGCCCTCTATGTGGTGGCTGTGGAGATTGGAAGATTCATGGCATATAAACTGCAGTAACATTATCAAATGATATGCCTTTGATTTTCCAATTTTTGCTAACTTCATAAAAAACCATTTGATATAATTGAGAGACTTTTCATATATTGACCAGTCTCTCCTAATTTTATTTAGATATAATGTTTTGTAACTACAAGAGTCAATTTGTATATTCAAGAGATAACAATAATCAAAACACAGAATAAAACTATCTATGAAGAAAGATGTAATTATTTATTACATAGTCATAAATTATCGTAACATATGCGTCCCCCGCCCCCCCCCCCCCCCAAAAATAATAGCATACCAAACTAGTACTCAATAATACAAACCAAAAAATGACATAGTTTAATTTTTAAAATTCATACTTATATTGAGGGAAGTGAAAAATAGGCATTTCTTTAATTTTTAAATTTTTCTTTTGGATTTTTCAAATAAAAACATAGTCTCAAACACTCAAGTAAGCTCCGATATTGAAAAGCATCAACTTCCCATCAACGGCGCCAACAACTTTATAAATCAAAACAGCACACATACATGGCATAGTTGTAACTAGCAATCAGCAAATATAGGTCATATTCATAAGGAATTGTATTTTCAATTACCAGATCCAACTTTTTTCATTTCAACTTTTTGTGTTCCATTGGCTGCATTTTTTTTTGTTGGCCATTTTGGGCTGAGGCATGACATGGGCACCCTTGTCCACAAGCACAACCATGTCACATCGACCTTGGGTTCTTTATAAGTGTGATTTTTCCTTAGTTTGATAGAGTTTTTAATTGGTAACTTTTACAGTTAGACTTAGTTTAGGGTTAGTCATTACAAACCCCATAACCCCATTTTGGTTTATTTTGATTCAAAATTGCAGATTTTGAAGTTCATTCAAGCAGTCAAGACTAAATTTTCTCTTCCCTTTCTCTCTCGATTTCACATTTTGTGCTTGCTTAGATTATGTTAATAAGTTCGTGTGTTTGTTTTTGTTTAGTTAAAGGTTTAGTTTTTTTTTGTTAATCCATGTTTATTAGTTTCTCATATTATGATAGATTAATTTTCTCTCTCTAGTTCATGTTTGTGTATATGGATGTTAGTTTAGTGTAGTTAAGTTTGATTGTACTTTTGATAATGATTAGTAACTAGTTTTTGTTGATTTGGATTGTGATTAGCCTTTTGATGGCTAATTAGTCTTAGACTAGGCCGAACAACGCCTAATTTATACTTTCAATTAAGAGTTTTCTTTCATACCCACCACGCTCGATGAAATGCTTGAAAGTGCTCTTTATCCGTATTTTTTTATGGTTGATTTATGATGAAAGGTGATGTCAATTAGCTAGTGTGGGAGAGAGAATAGTTGGGGTTTGGACATGAAAATAGTTCGGATCCTAGCTAGATCCTAAAGTTCCTAATCTCATGGTCTAATAGGACTAACCCCATGAAAATAGATGGTTAGGCCAATTAGACTAGCCCATATGACCCTTGAAAGAGGGCTTAGTTGGCTTTTGATGGTGCAACCGACCACTTCCAGTTGTCGATATAGGCGAGTAAGACAATTAATAATCATGTACATAATATACAAAAATCTAGTCTGAATTATTCCTCATCCCTCTAATTGGGTTTTAGCTGAGTAAGATAAGCCCTAATCGAGCTGCAATAGACCCAAGTAAGGCTCTCTTAAAAACAATTACAAATCACACATAAATAATCCTTGAAAGTTGATTGATAGAGTCGCGCAACTGTGCACTTTTGAAGGTCGATTGATAGTGTCACATGGCTATCCACTTTTGCACGGGCAGTCGAATGTGAAGAAATTAGGAGTGAAGAGATTGAAAGGAAAGACAAAGAGATTTGATCTAAAAACTTGCTATCTTCCCACGATAGGCGTAGCATGCATATATATACATATAAGACATAACATCCTCCCTCGTGACTACTTCTAACCCTAGCTTGCTAACCAAGTAATACAAGAGATCTACACAATATGGGAAACATATATCACATGAGATCTACACAATATAGGAAACATATATTTCACTATATTTTACAATTATTTTTAACACTCCCCCTCAAGTTGGAGCATGTGGATTGATCATACCCAACTTGCCTAGTGAAAATTAAAACTGTTGTTTTCCCAGTGCTTTGGTGAATATGTCTGCCAATTGATACTTGGACGGTAGATATCATGGCAATAGTTCTCCTAAGAGTATACGTGCTCATATGAAGTGACAGTCAATTTCATTGTGTTTGGGTCTTTCATGGAAAACTAGGTTTTTGGCAATATGTATTGTTGCCTGGTTGTCACCATGTAACGGTGTAGGAGCTTTCATAAACACTCCAAGTGAACCAAGTAGTGATTTGATCCAAATTAATTCACTAGTCACACTTGCTATTGCACGGTACTCTGCTTCAGCTGATGATCTTGACACAGTTGTTTGTTTCTTTGTCTTCCATGATATAGGAGATCCTCCTAGTGTGACGAAATGTCCTATGAGTGATCTTTGAGCAAGAGGGCATGCCCTCCAATCTGAGTCACAATATGCATACAATTGTAGATCACAATTGCTTCTCAATAACAACCCTTTTCCTGCACACCCCTTAAGATACCTTAGTACTCGTGTAGCAACTTCCATATGTGCGGCCTTAGGGTCTTGCATGAATTGAGAGACTGCATAAGCAATTTTGAGTAGCGTAATAATAAGATAATTCAACTTGCCAATAAGTCGTCTATATTGCGCGGCATCATGTAGTGGCTTGCTGCCATTCAATGTAAGTTTGTGATTTGTTTCCATAGGAAAGTCCGTAGGTTTGAACCCCAGAAGGCCACACTCATTTATAATTTTCAGAGCATACTTCTTTTTATTTAGAAATATCCCTTGTGCATTTCTAGCAACCTCAATATCCAGGAAGTATTTTAGAGGCCCTAGATCCTTAATACAGAAACAATCATCAAGATATTTCTTAAATTTGCTGCAAGCTTCATCGTCATTGGCCATAAGCACAAGATCATTCACATAGACTAGGAGTGCCATGAATATATTACCTTTCTTGTAGGTAAACAATGAATAATCTGCATAGGATCGTATAAACCCATATTCGGTTAATTTTGATGATAATTTTGCAAATCACTAACGAGGTGCCTGTTTCAACGCATAGAGTGATTTTTGCAACCGACATACCTTTGAAGATCCTTGTGTCCTGAAGCCTGGGGGTATGGTCATGTATACTTCCTCATGCAGATCCCTATGCAAGAATGCATTATTTACATCCATCTGATGCAAAGTCCAACCTCTGGCAGCTGCAACAACTAGAAAACATCTCACACTCATCATTTTTGCTACAGGAGCAAAGGTCTCACCATAATCGAATCCTTCTATTTGCTGGTCCCCTCGAATAACCAGGCGAGCTTTATAGCGTTCGATACTCCCATTAGACTTGTAGTTAACCTTGTATACCCATTTGCAATTTATGGGTTTCTTGCCTGGAGGCAGCTCTACTATGGTCCAAGTTTTGTTTAATTCTACGGCTTCAATTTCTTTTGCCATTGCTTCTCTCCACCTAGAATCTTTAACTTCCTCATGGAAGTTCCTAGGCTCCACCACTCTTATTATAGCAGCAAGATATTCTTTATGGGCGTTAGAAAAACGATCACATGTAACATAATCAACGATAGGATAAGGTTTACCTAAGGATACCAGTTGATGTGGTTGTGCCGATGAAGAGGGGTTCTTGGACTGCACCGAGTAGCAAACATAGTCCATGAGATGACTTGGCTTCTTTATGATACGCTTTTCTCGTCTTGGACCCTCGAATTCTACTGTTGGGCCTGTCACTGGGCCGGTCGAGTTCTGTAACACCGTGGGCCCAGTCTTGCTAGGCATGGGTGAGACCAGGCCTGGCGAGGCTACTGGGCTTGGCGATGTCGCTGGCCCAGTTGTGCCTGCCTCGTCAGATGCTGCTGGGCCTAGTAAGGGGGATGTCGTGTCAGCCGCGACTGGTCCTGGCGAGGCTGCTGGGTCACTCCCCCTCTCAGTGGAGTCTTTTGGCAGCCCGTATGACATTAGGCCGGGACGAAGGCCCTGAAGGGGGCTTGCCCTGTCTACATTGTCCAGCCTAGAAGGCTGAAATCCACTGGGGTTGAAGCAATCGGACTCAAGGTGTCAAGGTTGGGTAAACTGTCAGGTTCCACACAATCATTCATATTGTGAGGGTCTTGGTCCTTGGAGAAAGGGAAAATTTCTTCACAAAAAATGATATCTTGACTGACAAAAATATCCCGCTTTTCAACATCATAAACTCGCCACCCCTTTTTCCCTCAAGGATAACCAATAAACACACACTTCCGATTCCTAGAGTCAAAATTATCCTTGTTTCTTGGTAGATTGTGTGCATAACATAGACACCCAAAAACTTTAATATGATCATATGTAGGCTTAGTGCCAAATAAAACCTCATAGGGAGTCTTCCCTTGAAGAATTGTGGAGGGTGTCCTATTAATGAGGGAGGCGGCGGGTAGCACACATTCTCCCCAAAACTCAATAGGAAGACGGGCTCGAAACCGCAGTGCTCGTGCCACATTCATAATATGACAGTGCTTCCTCTCTACCCTTCCATTTTGCTGAGGGTTATCGATACAACTTGTTTGGTGGACTATTCCATTTTCATTATAGAAATTTCGCATAGGTCCCGACGTGAAATCACGACTATTGTCACTTTTAATAGTTTTAACCTTGACATCAAACTAGGTGTGGACCATATGACAAAATTTTTTGATAAGCTGAGATGCTTCACTTTTGTCATTCATTAGGTATACCTAAACACCTCTACTAGAATCATCAATAATAGTCAAAAAATATTGTGCACCACACAAAGCATTAACACAGTATGCTCCCCAAATGTCAATATGAATCAGGTCAAATTTATTCACTACGATATTATCACTAATTGGAAAAGATGATCGTGTTTGTTTTGCACGTAGGCACAAATCACATAAATCCTCTTTATGACAACTAAAACTATTACTAATGCTAGAAGATAGCTTGGATAATGCCTATCTAGAAGGATGTCCCAAACGTTGATGCCACAGTTCATACAAAGAAACCTTGTTGACTTGAATTGCTGTTGCTGGCTTGTCTTTAAAGTAGTGAACCCCTCTTTTCGGCTCACCCACTCCATTCGGGCTCCTCGAAGTAAAGTCTTGTATCACACAACGTTTATTAGTGAATGTGACAGTGCATGACAAATCTTCAATCAATTGCCCAATAGATATAAGGTTGCAGTTTAGTTGAGGCATATAAAGTACATCCGTTAGGGTAATATTGGAATTCAAATAAGCAAATCCCCTTTTGTTGCCAAAGTATATGCTCCATTGGGTAGTTCAACTTCAATGGGTCATACGTCATGCACTTCTTGAAGCATGTTTATGTTTGCAGTCATGTGGCATGAGGCGCCACTGTTGAGTAACCATAAGTCCTTACCTAACAGTCTTTCATGGACCGATTTGGAGGGTTCGATCAACCTCAAAAAATTTTGCACCTGTTCGGGTGTGAAACCTGTGTTGCTGCTCCAGGACCGTGGGCTATGGCTGCCTTCCTTGGTTCCTCTCGGCCCATGACTTATCACATTGGCGACCTCTTTCGACACACCACGCCCTCGGCCAGTTGCTATGCGCCCCTCACCTCTGCCATCACACCCTCTGCCGCGGCCACCACGACCTCCCCGTGAGCTCCACCAGGGTGGATATATAGCCAGTTAATTTGAAGCACCCGACTTCGTCATGCCCAAACTTACCACAACGACGGCATGTAGGTTTGTCTCCATTCCGTTGACTTGGTCGAGTGTGGCTCACGACGAAGGCTCTGACAACATCACAGACGGTGGTTCCATCACGGGTAAACATCACCTCTTATGTGCTTTTTCTTGTTGCACCATATTGAAACCTTGTCGATAGTGGGCAAGGTGTCGAGGGCCAATATATGACTACGAACAGTGGAAAATGCTTCATCGTCCAACCCCATCAGAAATTGATGGACTTTGTCGTGTTCCTCCATCTGGAGGATCTTTACGGCCGCTCCGCATTTGCATTCGGGTACACGAACGTGATTGCCAAGTTTGTTCCAGAGACTTAGAAGCTCAACTACTTCCATATTGCCTTGTTTGCATGATGCAATTTCAGGTTTTAGTTTATGTATTCTTGGTATATTAGGAAATGAGTATCGTTTCCTAATATTCTCCCACATTGCGTGGACGGAGTTGGCATAAGCTACACTTGCCTGGAGTTTAGGTTCAATTACGTTCATTATCCAAGATGTTATCATAGAATTGACCATCTCCCAAGCATTAGCCATGGCCAAATTTTCGTACCCTCCAGTCATGTCTGGCTTGGTTATCATTCCATCAATGAAACCAAGCTTGTTTTTAGCTCTCAAAGCTGTTTTTACAACTTGCTTCCAAAGGTCATTGTTTTTTCCATCGAACCTGATAGTCGTGATAAGGGCTCCAGGGGAATCTGAGGGGGATAGATAGTCGGCTGAATGAGGGGTCATGATAAAGGCCTCACCTTTGTTCATTGTTTCATCTTTTTTCCCCATGTCGTGACTGCTAGCATTTCGGTTCTTTGAGGGGTTTTATTTGTTTGTTTGTTTTTTTTAGGCTAGACAAGAGTGCTCTGATACCATGAAGAAATTAGGAGTGAAGGGATTGAAAGGAAAGACAAAGCGATTTGATCTGAAAACTTGCTATCTTCCAATGGTAGGCGTAGCATGCATATATATACATATAAGACATAACTTCCTCCCTCTTGACTATTTCTAACCCTGGCTTGCTAACCAAGTAATAGAAGATATCAACACAATATGGGAAACAAATATCACAGGAGATCTACACAATATAGGAAACATATATTTCACTGTATTTTACAATTATTCTTTAACAGTATGCTCCTTTGTTTGTCACTGCTCAATGAGACGTAACCCATGTACTTTAACACTGGCAACCGTTTGAACTATCAACTTTTTAATAGCTCGGGAGTTTTTGCACCGTCATGCTAATATGCACAATAGGTTGTGCAATACCTAAACCTTCGTTCTTGACTTCTTCAAAGCTCTCACCAAATCTTTGAACCTTTTCCTTCAACTCAATCATCGCTTCTTGCTCATATTTCAAGTATTGATAATAGATTCTCTCAAATTTGGTATCCTGCAGCAAGCTTGGGAGTTTAGTATCGTGGACTTGGCAAGCCAAAAAACAACCGTGCTTAAATGAGTGAGGTAACAAGCCTAAGGAGCTTCCAAGCCTTTAATTCTAAGAAACAAATATTAAATAGCTAAACTTTCTATGTAAAGATAATTGCTTTAAGTGAAAACTACTATTTACAGTCACGCTATAAAAGTAACATTGTTTGCTTTTGTCTCCTACTGATCTTCTTGCTTCTTTGCCTTCTCTCATCTCTTTACCATTTAGACTTTTCACCTTTTCATATGCTCATGTAAAGGTGCAGGTAGAGCAATTGTACCACTCACACTAGGATAACCTTGACCTCATTGCTGAAGGGCTAATTATCTAAACAAGCTATTATCTACCAACAAATGTGACAATTGCGGTTATCCAATAGTCACACATATGGACACATTCACATATCGCTCTACTATTTACTTGTGAGCCTCATTATACATAAATGCTTGAAGAAGCAAGATCCACATCCAAATTCTAAAAGGCAAGCTTAAATATGTTCCTTAGATAAATCAAACTTAAGCTCAAAGTCATGACTTCTTGTCATAAACAAGATTAAGCTTCAGTCTTAGACAAGTCTTGGACAAACTAAGCCAAAGCTTGAGCCTCATGTAAGATGAGCTCGACCGGTATTTTACCGAGCACATGTAAGAAGCCAAGAGCTGAGCTCGAGCCCAAGATAACGAGTGAAGATTCTAGTTTGGCAAGCTTGCGCTCTGCTCAACTCATGTACACTCTACCTATAGGCAATCCCATTCTGTTAAGCTAGAAATAACCTAATTTTAATAAACCTGCAAGGTAAAATGACCATATGAGATGAGGATGAGTTGGTTTAAGACTTATCAAAAGTAATGTTATAAAACTCATGGCCATTATAATCTTAATCGGTTGTACACTAGTACTAGTGGTTAGTTTGCCTCTAATTCAGAAAGGGCTTACGACCCCTAAATAGTAGTAATGTCTCCGAATTCTCTATGCAAGTTCTGCAGTACTATTTTGTACTATTAGACAGTTGTATTCCACCAATAATAAGACAGTTTATCTTGTGTAGATTTTCAATAGTTGTAGGGGCAAAATAGTGAGCCCAAACATGTTTGAATTTGCTTGTTCATTGTAAACAAAACCAAAAAGAAGAAGAAGAAGAAACAAGATCAAAGCAAGAACTCATAGTTGTTTCATATGTGTAATCCAATCCATGTGAAATCTATGTGGATACAAGAAGCTTGTTTCCTATAACAGAGTTGGTCGAAGAGGTACCACTCTTGTTTCCTTAAGTAAGCTCTCGTGTACGACATGTATGAATGGGGAACACCCAGGATATGATAGCTCTATCTTTTATTGACTGACAGCTAGTTCTACTTTGATAATCGATGAATAATGACTTAAAGAATTTGTTTCCTCATCACAATACAAAAATTCTACCACTTTATGCCATTAAATATCCTAGATAAGACACTCGTACATTGCCTCGAATTGAATATTTAGATAAATACTAGAATTATTTCCCTTGTGATGCAAGGGTTAAGTTAGACAATATGTCAATATTCAAAATTATAGATAATTCATGAACAATATTATTTTCATCATTTATATTTATTTTATTAGTTGAATAATCTTTGTATCTATTAAACTTTTTAGATTTACATATGTGTTATTTTGTATATGCAATTAAATGTTTATTAATTACATTTCTAAGAAACTAATTAAGGAGAAGGTGAAAAATCTTGTGAAGTATGTAAAGAAAAGTTAAAAAAGAGTAGTATACGTGTAAAAAACAAAAAATAGATTAAAACACTAATTAATATGCTAACCAATAAAGTTATGACACTTGACAAAAATGCTTGAAGTCACTTAATTTTATATATAGTTATATAGATAGATATGATGCTTTGCAAGTATCATTAAATAATTCATTTATCTCAGAACTAAGAACTGATAACAAACTGAACCCCCCCCCCCCAAAAAAAGAATTGATAACAAAGAAACAAAAAAAAAGGACATGCAAACATTATTTTTAATAGCATCACCAAAATTAATTTAAATTTAAATCATAACAAATATATAGAGTTATATTTGTAATAGCAGCAAAAATACATGTGTTCAAATGAAACCAAAAATGATTTTACATAAACTTCATCTAACTATGATTTATGATTTATGTTCTGCCCACAACCGTTCAAGCCTTGGCTTCCATCTTTATGCGCATTAACCCAATTCAAATAACAAAAGCATTGTGGATACGTATTAGTTGGCTTAATTGGTAAATCCTTTAGGAGTTGTTAACATAGATCTCAGTTAAAATCCCACCAACACTAACATCTGTCCCTCATTCACACACACACTCACACACGAACGAAGGAAGAAAAACCCAGATGCATTAAACAACACAACATGCGATAAAAAAAGAGGCTATATGCCAATTAAAGAACTCAAGAAAAATGGCAAAGTCAAAGGTTGACGAAACTAGTTTAAATCTACCTATTGCTTGGAGAAAAGGGATGGTTGGTGGAACAAAACTTTAAAAAACATAAACTTCCGCAAAATACCCTGGCGCAAGTAAAAGGTTTGATAGATAGATTAATTGATTTCTCTTCCTACCAAAGAGAAAAGGACACAAGATCCAACCGACAACTAAATTGTTAATCTCTTCTATTTATTTTCTATGTTGTACAGAATCTCTTCTATTTTCTATTTATTTAATTCCATTGTGTGGTGTAGGTCCGACCACTGAAAAAATTGTTGCAGAAAACATTTTTCTATGTTGTACAGAATCTCTTCTATTTTCTATTTATTTAATTCCAATGCGTGGTGTAGGTCCGACCACTGAAAAAATTGTTGCAGAAAACGTCATCAATTTTCTCGCCATCATGATCTTCCTCTTTGTCACCCATGTAATTACAAAAATAATTGGGAAGCCAGTGAAGACCATCACGGTATATTTTTTTTGAAAAAAAAAAAACCTCAACCCTTTCTTGTTTATTTTCCCGTTTCTCATGGTTTGGAAAAATATAGCCGTAAGAGTATTCCTAGTTTGAGTTTCAGTTTTTGCAATTCAGACCTATTATATCAGTAAAAATTTTAATTTTGTGGAATTTACATTCTATCACTTCTTCAACCAATGGAATTTCAATTTAAATTATCTAATAAAATATTTTTTATGGACCTACCTTATAACACACAATCTTTTTTTTAACTACTAAATAATATTTTTTATTTAAAAAAAGGAAAAAAAATCAGAACATGACAAAAAAATGGAATGCATGGGAGGGAGAATGCCATAGCGGTCCCCCCCGGGTGTTGCCCTGTATTTCCTATGGCTGGAATTGAAAATTTCCATCAAAAGGGACACTTGGACACCACTTACTGAAATGCGTGCTAGTGGGTGGAGCTGCTCTAATTATATAAAATTGTTGTTAATGGAGCATACGATGTAAGTATTTAATTTTCACTCAACTTTGAGTTGTACAAGAATAGTCAACAATAACCTGATTTGTGGGTCACAATGCCTAAATGTTGAGAGAAGAATGTGGTAAATTAAAACCCTAATTTTCATGGAGTTTTTATGATGGTGATGACGAAAGACATCTAGATCATGATGTTATCATTTAACAGACTCAATATGGAGCAATGTATCATTGCATGGATTTTATGAGCAACCTGCATTTCCGCATCCTTTTACTAAAGAATCACAATTTTCATTCATAAGTAGGTCAGCTGAGGCATCTTAACAGACCAAATGATTTGAACCTTGTACATGCCCCCTCACAAGGGGGGTCGAAGTGACCAGGCCCGGGTGACTGTTTACCAAAAACACAAGTTTCACTTAATTCTTGTGCTTTCGAACAACCATAAGTTACAATCTCAATCTTTGATTTTCGGCAAAGATGAGGCCTACCTCTAGCGCAATTGCATGTCTCCACCACGCAATTCCGTAAGCGAACTCTACAATATATCGTATGCTCAGTTACAGATTAAGAATGTCCGAAAAAAGGAACACAGTCACACACATGTCTGAAATCTATATAGCTGAAAAAGGTAAGTTTGGATTATTTTTCAACTTTGATTATAAGGACTAAAACAAAAGGTCTCTCTAAACTTCCTCTGCTCCATTTATATGGAGTAGTAGACAGTGTATGGTTTTTAAATTTAGGATAAATCAAAACCAGTCCCTCTGTAATTTTACAATTTAGATGTAAAATTGCTACATCAAACCCCCATACCATGCCTGGTGGTGAAATTTATGGGGTCTTGGATTTGGATTTAAATTTGAACTCACACACATGCATGTATGCATGTATGTGTTTTTTTTTTACAATGGTAAAGCGAAACAATCCACGTATGCATGCATGCATGTATGTGTGGGTATGTGTGTGTGTATATATATATTGACACATACATAGATCCGTAGATATGTATATGTAGCAAAACACTTAAATTGATGGGAAAGAATATTTAATATATAAAGGATACAAATGGCTCAATGGGCAGGCTGGTTTGGAGTAAATGTAAAGTCCCATATCTTTCATTTATTACTTGGTTGCGTATGAATGGTGACCGCAGACATTTGGATAGATTATGGGGGTGTTTGGTGAACAACTTTTTAAGTAACTTTTTGGTTAAAAAGAGCTTTTTTTTATTAAAATTGACTGTTTGACCTACTAAAAAAGCTAATTTAGGTATTTGCTGGAATAACTTTTTGAAAGAGCTTTTTAGGTCCAAAAAGTTAATTTGAAAAAACTAATTTGATTAGCTTTTTGGAATAGCTTTTTGAAGAATTAGCTTTTTGTCTCACAACTTTGTTAGAAATAGCTAATTTCACCAAATAATTTTTCTACAAACAGCTGATTGAAACAGCTAACACAAACAGCTGATTGAAACAGCTAACACAAACAGCTAATTGAAACAGCTGACAGGTAACAGCTAATACAAATAACTAATAGCTATTTGCCAAACAGGGCCTATGGGAGCTTGGATACCAACTTGCCAATAGATGTTCATTGAGATTTGTGTGAAAGCAAATAGGATTCAATTCAACATATGCTATTTAAGTGCTAATTGAAACAGCTGACAGCTAACAGCTAATACAAACAACTAACAACTATTTGCCAAACAGGGCCTATGGGGGTTTGGATACCAGCTTGCCAATAGATGTTCATTGAGATTTGTGTGAAAGCAAATATGATTCAATTCAGCATATGCTGTTTAAGTGCCTCTACACAAGAGAGTAGCTGATCAGGTGCTTAATAAATTCCAAGAACATAGCTCTTGCTGACATTCACAATGGCTGCAAAATTCATTACTGTTGGCCGGCCCTAATGGACTAGGGTTAGAGGGCTATGATCGCCACTTAAGTGGTGGCGGCTTATATAACCTAAATGTATATGAAGAAGGGTTTAGGTGAATTAATTTGGGTGAGAGAGATCAACCTTAAACTAAACACTGTCGTCTCTGCCTCTCTCTCACAATTGCCTTACCATTACCTGAGGTTCAGGCCTGGGACATTGAATAACTCTCACAATGACGACGTCTCATGTCTAACTGATTTGAATTGACTTATGATTATTTGATACCCCTACCCCTTGGGGGCAGCCCCCATTTATAGCGAATGAATAGACTGGCTTAGCCTAGGAAAAGGAAGCCAACTTCTTATCTTATTAGACTTAATCTTAATAGATTCACTAATTTAACTATGAATCTAACTTAGCTAGATGCAACTGGCTAATTAGCCATGAATTAGGACTAGGATTAATTAAAACTAACTCGGACTCGAAAAGAGGGAACGAGGAGAACCTAACCACCTTTCCCATAGGAACCGGCCGATTCCCTGGCCCATTGGGCCTGTTTACTCATGCTCTCCCACCTAATTGGACTTTTATTTCCTTAACAAGACTCTTATTTTGTTAATCCTTTCGTTGGGTCCCAAATGGATAGTTGGGATAATATTCTCATCATTAGGCAATTAAAAAATAAATGTCATGTTTAGGCATTTACAATACTATACACACATCTACCATTCGCTGATTATCTATTACTCCCTCTACTACATATTGATATTCAAGTTCAGAAAATATGCAAAAATAAGCATTAAATGCATTTAAATGGTTGAAATGATTTTTCAACTAATAAAAATAATATTATAGTTTAGAAAAACTAAACTTTAACAAGGATATAGCTAGACAAAAGAATGTTTTTCATAATGAATATGGGATTTTTTTTTTTAATTAGACTCATAGCTAAGTATATTCTCCTGGACTTTTTTTAGTGCTTGTACGTATTCCTCTTAGTTTTTCCCTTCTTTCTCATTGTATTTCACATACTATGCCACAAGACATGTGCCCTCAAAATCGGAGTTTATGTCCTAATTTTTCAAGATACGACATGGCTAAGCAGGAATTTTACCTCCAAACTTATTAGCAATTATATTACCATCAAGCCTCCTGATATCATCTTGACAATGCCACCCAAAAAAATTCTAATACAATCATACAAAACAAAGTCTTGCAAATTTTGAAACTTCTCATTAGTAATGATTGATCAACTTCAAGGAAGATGGAGGTAGTCGTGGATCATCCATAGCTTTATACAAATTGTATTCAAAAAAAAATTACAATTAACTGTAGAGTAATACTACCACAGTTTACAATTCTGCTATTGGACTCGTCACAGAAAATCTATTCAAGAGATAGGCAACATTATACAGCTAAACTAGAATTTTGAATTTTTTTTACAGGAGTAGCTGCTCTTGCAGGTTTAACAGAGCCAGATTCACGTACCAAAGGCAAAGTGTTGGTCTTGAAATCCAGGATTGGACCCCGTCTCATTGATCTCTGCTTTTGGAGGGCTTCATGGCATGGGGTGAAGAACTCATGCCTAAGAGCTTCATCAGCAGAAATCCTCAATCTGGGATTTACAGTCAAGCACTTCTCGATTAGATCAAAGAGTGATCCCGGGATTACCCTGACGAAATCTGGTCTCTTTGTGTTTGCTGAACACCACTCTTTTATCTTCATCGATGGAAGGTATCTTACATCCAAAAGATCCTGCAGTAATAGTTGCCTAGTATTTAAAACTTAGAAAGATAAAACGGCAAACAGATGCTTAAGATGGAGGATTTTGGGTCATTAAGGGGCCAAGGGGTTGGTGGTCCGTGGGATGTTCAAATGTGCAAAAGAATTACCACTGGGAAGGAGGATTCACGATTGTGAAGCTTGGCCACTTCCCATAGATCTTCATTGCCCCTTATTTTCACTATGTCTTTCATGTTTCTGTAATGATAAAAATGGTTAAAGCCGTGATTCTTCTGAAGTAATCGTTAATGGTCAAGCTCTATGTCAAGAAGTTCTTACTGTTCAGGGTCACCAGTGAAGGGCAATTTTCCGGTAATCAGATAGAGTAAGGTGACCCCAGCAGACCATACATCAATGTTGGGACCTTGATATAATGATCGAAGCAAAACCTGCAAAAGATCTTTAGGATAAGCTATAGGGCTGGATGGTTGAATTGCCACATCCTGGGGTGGACAGATGATCCTCACATCACAGCCTTAAAGGTGTTCAGTAAATTTAGAGTTTTAGACACGAGGTTTTTATCCTCGCAATGTCATGAAGTAAAAACCCCAAAAAAATTTCATGGTTTCTTACCTCTGGAGCACGAAATCCTTTCGTTCCAACACATGGCCCTTCTTTGTGCAGCTTAACTTCGCCTGAGGAAAAATACAGAACAAATATTATACACAAGTAACAATGCCATAAGAGTGAAGCGTTTAATTGCTATTGTGTACATTTTATACCTCTGTTCTTTAGTGACCCTGCACCACAAATAGGAACACCGGAGGAGTGAAGCGGCATTGGAGTGAGGTAAATTAGTTTCTTATCCATGATTCCAGGTGAAGCAGCTACTCTCTTCCGGTTAGAAGCTGGAGTACTTGCTGCTCCAAGATTGGGGCTCTGCATTGCTTCCTGAGCTAAGTTGATTAGCTCCTTGCGACCTTGACAAGGAAGGGGCTCCCTTAATCTTTCTCCTGATGGCGTTATATCTTTTGCAGAAGTCAGGCCAGAGGCATCTGCACCTTGGCTTGTGATAGAATTCCGAATGCCTAAACCTTCATAAGTCTTTAATTTATCTACACTCTTCTTTTTAAAGGCCTTGCTCTCGAGGTTGGATCCGCTTGGTACACTTGCTTTGGTCACATCAATGGATTTACCACCAAGAATCTTCCTTCTTTTGTTGGGGGAAGTTGACTTGGATTGCAATCCCATGATATGTTGAATAGATGTCGTACAGTTAGTCTGCGGTTTCTCTGCCATAAGGTAAAGAAAACTTCAGAATTCATAAATACACCCTCATGCTCTGCTCAAATAAGTGTTCAGATGACCAAACAGTCCAGAAAAGAGAGGATGGAGAAATAACTAAAATTCTTTAACGATCCGCTACTGAAAACTGTGAAGTAGAACAAAGAATTGGGCAATGTGCTGCTCTTGACAGTCTAAGTAAGATGTGAAATGAATTTCAAACTAGTGAAGTTCTGACTTCATAAAGTCTCATGCCCCATGTTAACTCCAGTACCCCGAAAATGACCATTTTGGAAAATTTCGTTGGAATCATTGACAATTGAAAACCATTAGAGTTCGTAGTCCGGAGAAATTAGAAGTTCCAAACTTATCCAGAGCCATATGTCATGAATCAAAGACACTTCTATGTATAAAATGCAGTGGCATCTACTAGCCTGCAGCATTGTATTGGTAATACTATAACAAAATAGTTCGTAGTGAATGCAAAGTTGAATTAGAACAATAGATCAGATAACTGCCCCTCATAAAGGCAAGATAAACTGTAACAAACATTACGCAATGCAACAACCCATATCTGGTCTCATATTCGTGCAGAGGAAGTATCTTTTTATGATTTCAAGAAGGGATAATTTGGAGCAAGAAGTCTCACCACCACTCTCATGCTTCTGGTGCAGATCCTGCAATGGATGTTGAAAGTAGTGAACCAAAGGTTGCTTTCTTTTGCAAAGCTAGAAAGAATTGACTCAGAATACAGCTACTCCAACCCTAACTCAGAAAATAATGTGTTGGAAACATTGGTACTGACCTTAGCAAGATTGAAGTCAATCAGATATCCCTTGCTGGTTTTACAAGAAAACAGGAAGTTCCCAGGTTTGATGTCTCTATGGAACACCCCCTGCAAGCATGCAACTGAACTTTTATTCTTAATATCTAAACCAAAGCACCATGTAACCCGGGGAAAAATGCATCTTTGCATAGTAGTACATCACATCAGGAGCAGCATTGTTTTGTTACCTGCTTATGGAGACTTGCAAGAGCCCTGAACATGCAGTAGCCATACCACTGAAGCTGGAAAATGTTCACCTCCCTCTTCAGCAACTGTCGCAAAACCCAAAAAAAATACTGAGCAGGCATAAAAACTCAATGGCAACATTAAACTATAAAATTGTAAAGCAGTTGAATTTACCTCAGGCCTATCATGTTCGACATGCTCCAGCACAAAGCAATCAGAATATCCATTATTGAAAGAGCCTTCATATTTTATCACAAAATTCCTTCCCCTGAGATAATATAAATACTTCTTATTTCTACATTTGATGTAGTTAAAATTTATCTCATAACCAGTTAAGAATCAACTTTCAGCTGTCTATATACCCAAATCGCTCCAGCATTTTAAGCTCATTTTTGACATGATGTTTGTGAGCATTCTTGTGAGGACCTGCACAGAAAGGGGATCCTTACATCAGCTATGATGTTTTGCTGCTCTTGCAGAGCAGAAGTTCAGACACATGTATCAGAGCACAATGCAGAGATAAGGCACAAACACAATTGCATCAACAAGTCCATAAGCATGAGCTCCAATTCCCTAGAAAGTATCATTCTCAATTAAACTGCCATCAATCTCCCACTTGATGGGCAATGTGATTTCGAACTTGAGCAGCACAACATTGGCATTAAGCTATTATAATATCCTTAGAAGAGAAAACAACCTAAACTTCATGAACTTGAGCAAGCAAATCTCACAATTTCAAATACAAAGACAATATCCAAATGTTAATCATACATTTTATTGCAAACGTTATTCCATCACTCCTCCTCCTTGCTCTATAAACAGTGCCGTAACCACCTGTGGAATCAGATAAATGCTTATCAGTTACTCAACATTGAACATTCTACCACATAAAGGTCTGATTTGAATTACCTGAGCCTTCTTCCTCCTCCACTATGTAAGACTCAAATTCCGGAAATGACTTAGAATTCAGCTGGTCCTGCAAATAACATATGAATGATGAATTAACCCCTTCCCATTTCAGTTTGTCATAAGATCTTAATCCCATGTGTAATTGACAAGGGTGGGCTTTCTGTTTCCCTTTACAACGTACAGAATATCTTGGTTTAATTGCTAAATTTACTTAGGAATTCACAGAAGGGTGACAATGGAACATATCTGTCAATTCATCATGCATTAGCTAGATGTCATCAATACATTTTTAAAGTACAGCGAAAAATAGGAAGTACATCTGGCATGCAAAGATAAGACACAGATGAGAACATGCAGTTCAATGTTTTCAATGTAGTAACGAAGACAGCATGGTTTGTGAATGAGAAGCTTACCTTGGAAAACTTATGAACATCACGTCTTTCTTCAGTGAGTGCATTGCTTGCTATAATCTGCGTTGATTTGTGCTTCAAGGCAGTTACGTTCTGATCCTTCTGAATTTTCCGCTTTTTGGAGATATTATCAATTTTACTCTGCTGTATTAACTTGGATGCCGCTTGCTGTTTTCTAGTCAGTTCACCTTGCGGGACACTCCTTGCTGTTTCTGAAAATTGTGCATACTTCTGATTAACCAACTGTGGATCAACATTAACCAAAGACTCATTCCCTACTTTCATATCTAGTGGCTCCTTTAAAGCCGGTAACCCACAAATAGAACTTCTGATCTCTGTTTTGCATAAGTTGTTCCTAGGAGAAAGGTCCCTCCCAAATGAGCCAAATGAAAAGTTTTCAACCTTTTCCTGTATACTATTATCCATAAATGGCTGTTCAGCCAATTCTTGCAGTCTCATTTCAGGTACTCTGTTGTTTCTGAAGTCTTTAGAGGCATCGATACTGGTTTCTGCCTCCATTAATGCATTCTTATCTGGCTGACCGGGTTGTGTAGAAAGAGGCCCAACATTCAATCTGTCGATCGAATTCCTCTTTTCAAATTGACTTTCATCTAGCATGGCTGAGATTTCTGCCAACCCTTCAAGGAGAGGAGCTGTACTATTTCCCCTATCCAGATCAGGCATACCTGAGTTTGTCCCATCATAAGTGTAACTCTTATCTGGATGTTCCTCCATTATTACAGCTTTACGCTTGTTAGAGGCAAGAGATATATTTTGCTTGACGTCATTTGCCCGATCCTTATCATTCTGTGGTTGATAATCCAAAAGCCCCACATTGGTATTCAACGTCAAAGGGGTCACATAAATAACATTGCTGAAATATTCCCAAAGAGCTGACTCAATTGACATTCCTGATTGTATTACATTTGAAAGTCTGCCTACATGAGCAGTTTGTAGATCAGCTACCTGCAGAAGACCAGAAAAATTAGACTAACAAATTCAAATGACAGATTTGATATCGTCAACCAGTGAGACAAAGTGGAGTTGAGAGCTGGAAAAAATATCTCACATTTGCAATGAATGTATCATTGGATGCCCAATTAAGCAATTAAACAAGCAAAGCCAAAAAATAATAGCTAATCATCAAGTACCTCTTACTTCCTGCTGAAGGTTGAAGTGGGCTAATAATGTGCAAGCTGGCAGGTGGAGGACAGGGGAGGAATTCAGGGAGAGGAATTAAAAAGGCATAGAGGCAAATACCATGAAAGCAAGGGGGGTGAAGGACTTTAGAGGAAGAGAAATAGAGAAGGATAATGCCCCAAGAATTTTAACTTCAAACGGGCAGTGAAATGGGCGCTGAGGGTTTTTCTCCCCCCCTCCCCCAAAGAGGATCCCATTTTTGTCTCAAAAATGTATGCTACTCATGTATATTACCAGACCCACAGTCCTATACAACTACAGAAGCTGGCTTCTCAGCAATTTCATGGAAATATGAGGGACAACATGTCCAATAGTGTAGTAATTGCACTCTGAAGCTGTATTACATACCTGTACTTTGAATTGCCAAACTCATCCTTCTCCTGCCTTTTACAACCATAGTAGCTGAATGCAGTCCCTATCTCCTTTAAGAAACTTCTATAGGATAGAGAACCAGTAAACATTACCCCTCCCCCCAAGGCCTAAGGTAGACACATCCTTATTACAAGGTACTTTCTGCTTGAGAAATTGTCGCAAGCTTATTAACAAAGGAGAACTACATGGACACATCTTATCTTACCCCGAAGTACACATTTATTTATATCTCTGAATGCTACGTTCTAAATGAAAGACTTGGCAACAGGAAGTGACAATTACCCACCTCTAATGAAACATAGATGCTTCTTTCTTCATTGACTTCTTATGGTATCGTAATCAACAACTTCTATTAAACTCCATTTCATTCATATTCCGCTGAGGAAACAAATAACATATCATTTTGACAATTTTCTCCATTGACAACACGCCTTTCTAGCAGCAGCACAAGGCTGCTTCCAAGTTCCATTCATCATAGTTAAAGAGTCAATGCAACTATATTCAGTCCATCTCTCTTCATATGATTCTCCTCACCAAATCTCATCTGTGATGCTGCCTTATTTCTTGATAGTTCTGAACTACTTTAAAGCATTATTGCCTTGGTTCTTCCATATCTAAAGCTGTTATCCCACTCCTTATTGGGATGCTAAAAAAATTGAAACTGAATCTTGAGATGTTTTGTCTTGGCTATGCCTCCAAGGCCAAAGCCGAAGATTTGTGAACTCAACTTTGGCTAGCATTGATTGCAAGTTAAAATTCACATATCTTAGGTGCTCAGTTGTATTTTGGTTTATGGCACTATTTGATCTATTAATACTTGATTGGCTGAATTTGATCAGTACAACAAAATCGAACAGAATTACAATATGCCAAAGAGGATGGATTATGACTTCTCAGCTGGAGACAAATCAGATTTCCACAAAGCTATTCACTAGTATTTTTGATAATACTGGCATCTTACTCACCAGTACATTCACAATTTCAAACCAGATCTACGGTCTATACCTTGGAACTTGAGCTTGGCGAGCTTTCTGATACAGCTAACATGAGATTTTCGCTTGCTTACTAATTCATAGATGAATTCTTCAAACTTTTTGGACAAAATAAAACTTTGTTTACATAAATAAATAGTCATTCATCTCTAAAGACTTCCAATCAGGAGGCAAGTCCCTTTTCCCCCTTGAAAACCTAAAACAAAATAGCTGAGCAGCAAATTTCGGAGCATTACCTCGAAAAAATTGCTGACGATTCGCTTACTTGAACAAAAGCTTGGTCTCTCCTGCTCATTTCCTGCAACTAAGCAATTCCATAAGTGATTGAACTGCGAGTGTGACACACACACACACACACACACACAGAGATTTTCACATTCTTACCATTGATGTAGCTCAGAACAGCTCTTTTCTTGGCCATCGGCATCACATCAGTCCCGAACTTCTTCCTCTTCCTAAAATACGTCCTCACGACATTTCCACACAACATCCTCACTTCAGGAGCTCCGATCTGGAGCCTCGGCATCGAACTAGCCAAAAACTCACCAAAAGCGTTGAAAGCGACCGCAGAAAGCAGAACAAAGTCGTTTTCAGTCAAGAAAATCGGCGAATTAGGGATTAAGCAAAGAAATTCAACCAATTCCGGCGACGCAGAGAACAGTGAGCACTTTCCGGCGATTTCACAGATGGAGGCTGGCCGGCCGATGGATAAAAGTACGGAGACCAAATGCCATGCCTTCTCTGCGTAGTTGTTGGAGTAAACAGTGAGTTCTGAGCTCGAGATTTGCCGTTCCATGGAGGTTTTAGAACAGATCTGAAGTGCAGAAGGCGGCAATTAGGGTTTCAAGCAGGAAGTAGTTAGAGTTCAGAGGATTGAAGGATCCATGGAGGAGAGAGAACGAGCAGAGAGAGAGAGAGATGGAAATGGGACCGCTAGAGAGAGGGAGGGAGCGGGAGATGGAGAAGACGCATAGGTTTTTGAGATTTGGCACATATGATATTTCCCGCCATAAAGTGCCATAAAATTTTGAAATTATTCGTTTTTCCCCTCCTTCGAATCTTCAACGTTGACGTTTGTAGAGTCGGGTCGGGTCGTTTAATCTGAATGTAATTTGCTTGTACTTGGAAAATCAGTACTATACCCCAATTTGATATCTTTCATAATTTTCGTTCCTGAGTTGACCGTATCAATTATTAGTCACAATAGTATGAATCAATCAGAGTTCGCCAATACCCAATTTGTGAATGGAATTATTGAAACGTACTGTTCTAAAGTTTGTTTAAATTGAGTTTATATAGATTTGATTTTTCCATAAGTTTTTAAAATTTTTTCATATTTCTATAGATCCTAGATAAATGTACATATTTTTACAAATTGTTTATCATGTTTTTTACGCATTTTGAGTGCTTAATTTTATTTTCTATAAATTTCTATAAATATATAACTATTTTCTATGTCTCTATAGATTGTCTCTATATTTCAATTCTCATCGTATTTTCTAAAAGCTAAAGAAATGTCTAAATTCTTGTACAAAGACCACATGCTCCAACTCCCCAGTAAAATTAGATTGATTACTTTCATGCATCAAAGTCACCTAGTTTCTATTGTTATCAATTAAGAAAATTGGCTCAACTTCTAAGTTGGCCAAACCCTTTATTTCTTCTTTCCTTTTTTGGGGGATGTTCTGTAAAGTTTTTTTTTTTTTTTTGGTTTTGTTTTAAAGTACATGTACCATAATGAATTAATGATAGGTCTTTTTCAGTTCCTCTGCAAATTTTACTTCGCAAATTTTAGTCATCCTCTATATTGAATTATTGATTTCCAAGATTAGTTACTTTGTACAATTCACCACGGTTGAACTTGAAAATGAAGACCCGGGGGGGGAGTGGGGAATTGTCGCTGAAACACTGGGAATAGCATGAAATGGTGAACTACAATTCTGCTCCCATTTGGAGTTCCAAAGGGTTGCTTCTAAAATTGTTTCTTTCCCTGCAAATCTGGGAAATGTACTGCCTCCCACCCAGCAAGAATTCCACCAAATAGAATAACCGAAGCACGGAATATCCAGATATATACAACCTCACTCATGAACAAGTATAACAGGGCCAAAAAGAATTGCCTTAGTCAGCTCCATCACATCAGGCTCTCTCAGACACAAGTACAAACATAAAAATCCCACCTGCCACTGCAACATTGAGGGACTCAAAATTCTCTGACATTGGTATGCTCACCAACTGCGACAACTCCTTTGCTTTCTGTGAGAGGCCACCACCCTCGGTGCCCAGAACTAAGCACAAGGGTGTGTCAGCTAAAGAGTTGGCAAGCTCTTGTGAAAGCTTCGACACAGGCAGCGTTTTATTACTGCTACCAGGATGACCTGCTAACATCTTTAATTTAGCCTCATTCCTAAGAGCTTCAAGATGGGACCAGTTTCCAGAAACTACAGGAAGCCGGAAAGGGGCTCCTCTGCTTGCCCGCAGTGCCTTTTCATTGAATGGATCGCAGCACCCCGGCAGCAAAAAGACGCCATTCTGTAAACCATATAAAACACACAAATGTTTATGAATGACAGTTAAAAGAAAACATGAGTCCAGCCAAGTTTGTGCAAACATGACAACTAGGTTTCTGATTATCAATAAATAGGGTAGCCCAATTGCTAGTCAATGGAGATGAAAATGAACTTACCCATTTGAATGCCAAAGCTGATCTAAGCAGTGTGCCAAGGTTTCCTGGATCCTGCCGTGAAGCACACAGGGATATCAAATTGCAAGCATCATGAGTAAATGCAGGACTGCGGCCCCCCCCCCCCCCCCCCAAAAAAAATTCAACACAGGCAACAAGAATAAAATGTATAAAACATGCATCAGCAGTCTAGTCTAACAATCATAACAACATCATAACTATAACATAACACAAACACATCTTGATTATTGTACGCTAACAGGAAAGGGGGGAAAAAATCAAGACATTAAGTGTAGGACCGTGAATCGAACCACGCCTTCCTTGAATCCTTTGATCTCTTTGCCAAAAACATAGTAGTAAACACATAATATGGCATTCACATTACAACTCAGCTGTAAATTTGTGACATACACAACCATCAGAATTCCAAATTGCAAAGGATTGAGCATGGAGGAGGAAAAGCAAAATACTCCAAAAGAAATCAATCCAACGGATACCTATCTAGAATACGTTGATAGAGGCTAGATCTACACATTTATATAACTACAATTTGTAGAGTCACTATTTCCTCAAATTCTAGAATTAGAGATACTGAAAACATTGAATATATATTATTATTGCAAAATAAAAGAAGTCAATTTAGTAAGGCAGTTTACTTTAATCCGTTTAAGCCGAAACAAACTACTGCTAGGAAGGATGACAAAGTTACTCCTAGTTTTTCTTCGTTTTTTCCTGTTTGGGGGGGGGGGGAGAGGGGGAGGTTATGAGGTTGCAATAATGTCATGCACAACACAGACACCATACAAGAAAAACCAAACAGCACAGGTGCTTATCTACAACCTGAATTCCTTCAAGCACTAGAATTCGATGCAGATGAGGGAACCATCTCTTACAATGCATCTCCAACTGGTTGTCATTCAAATTTCGAACACTGGATGGGATCCTCATGAGAGCCATGGCTTCAATAGACTCAATTGATTGTACGCCTGCAAGCTTTTTCATGACTGCGGAGCTCACATACACCCTATCTCCCGGAATAGCATGTATGTCTTCAAGATCCTCCCCTCCATCGAGCAGAAACAAAGACTCTATAATCTTTGGCTCCTCTTGTTTTAACATTTGAAATTCATGTATTTCCCTATACAAAAGAAGATGATTTCCAGGAATATTATGTGGTATAGGAAGAGTGGCATTTTAACACAAAGTCGCTATCTAGATTCATAATCCAGTCTGGTGTTAACACACCCATTACATAAGATGAGGAAAAGCACTGTCATACCCAAACCAGATTATGTCCATAGTCCTACACTCCTACCTTGACAAGGTGTGTAGGGATCAGATATACCCCAGAATCAAAGAAGACTACTTCCACTGGACCCTAGATCAGAAAAACATCAACTACTTAATACATGACAAAAGAAGTTTAGAACAATTTGATGCATTTTAATTTAGTTCCTTATAACCCTGATCTCAAAGAGACTGCTCGAAAATTACATTTACAGACAGGACAAAAGGTAAAGAAATGATACAATATTAACACCATAGCAATGATAAGTTATTGGTGAACATAAGAAATTGCCAAATACAATACAACCATACAAGGAAACTGGGAAAACTGAGGATTAACTAGTGCAGACAGATGAGATTGCCTAAAACCATCAAATTAACTGAAGCTTGTTGACCAAACTCACCAAAGTTACAATATGTGAGAAACAAACATAGACAATGATGGCTCAGTAAAATTTTTGTAAAAGAAATTGAGAGAAACCTGATAAGAGTTGTGCCCATGACAAGAGTTAAGCCATGTGAATCCCGATAAGAGGAGTTCTGCCGGAGCTTGACACAGTGCTTCACAAAAGAGTTTGAAGTGCTTGTTATTGACTTCAGATTTGACGGAGAAAGGGTTGTTTGCAACAGTAAAGAACTGCTGCCCTTGTCAAAATGCTGAGATGATTTTATACTTTGTGTTCCAAGCACAGATACCGGACCCTTCTTACGATAATGTGCACCATCGATTTTATTGTGCAGGGCTTGCTCCGGAAGTGCATATGCAACAGAAGACCATAGTAAGCTAGCGTATTGCATCGTCTGAACTCTCTGCTTCTTTTCTCTGTTTAACTCATTTTTCCATGCACGTATGACAAACCTATCAACATCATCCAAATTCAAATACAATAATCTACGGAAAAAGGGCTGAAGAGAGACTTCTTAGATAAGCTAGGATCTTTCTTGAGTAGGTTGATGGTTTGGTCTTGTATGTTAACTTGCCATGCAAATCCTACACACAGAAAATCATAAATATATCAGTACAATTCAGACTCACCAGTCACTAGTTTATATAACCTGCTGTGCAGAGGACAAATAGGGAAAACAACGATAAGCCCCACAGGAAATAGTTTGTTTGTGCATGAATTAGCCCCAGAAAACCACAATAAATATGCAACATGATGTGATACAGGACCGATCTCACAAATAAGTCCCTTATTTTAACTCTCTCTTTTCCTTTTCTTTTTTGGGGGGGGGGGGTAAGAGGATGCAAATGACGTTACAATACAACAGGGATGCAAAGTTTGGGATCTCACAACCTAATGTATCCAAAACCTTAGTGTCAACTCTAAACTACCCAACCAAGACTCCATTGTCTTCTCATTAGTATTACGTATAGCACAAAAAGGCATACAAACTACCTTTTCTTAAGCATCACTGTATCATCATTCTGATGATGGAAGATCTTATGAGGCAACCTATGCTGCTGTCTTCAATTGTAGACTCTAGCTTGTGTATGAAGAGGGTGAAGTATATCTCCATCCTTGGCCTCAACATGCTCAAGACAATCATTCATATTGTCACCAAGTGACCAATCTCCAATGTTCAACAACTACTCTAGCTTCTGAGTAGGCAAGGTACTCATACAAACCATACTCCCACATCATCATCGTTTGACGGTACACGTCGATAAACCCCATTATTGTGTTAACTAAAAAAATATCTTGTCACTAATCTGTCACCTGAGTTCCAGTGGACAATTAGTATATTACTCCCTGTTACCACAATATGATAACACATGACATTCAATCCCAGTTTTAAAGATGCCAAGAATCTGATGGCCCTCCATCCTCCAACTTTTGTTTCCAGAATGAAAATACATCTACTCCATGTTGACTCTTCTAATAACACTCCAAACCTTCTTCATTGTGACCCCAAGCAAGTAAGTCTAGGTTTGGAACAACACCTCAACCTCAACCAAACCAAACCAAACCAAACCACCAAACTACTACCCAAAAATCCCCCACTTGGGTAGGGCGTGGGGTGTCAAATATAGTGGTATACACAACCTCAGTCTGATAGCAAAATTGCAAAAGGAGCTTGGACTATCTCATGTCTCCCTTAGTTAACTGCAACTGACACTGCATGCACCCAGCAGACTGATATAAGAACATCTAAGATCAGCTTGACAATAAGTAATTGTGCTCAAACCTAACTTTGATAGAAGCATCCAGCCAAATTCCAAGCTAGACTGAACAGATAAAAAAAACCTATCTTGAAGGCAGCCATGTCAAGCTCAAGCTGCATTGGATAACATCAATTCGTTCACACATTTTCATTTAAATAGAACTGCTGCCTTTCTTGGAGGAAACTGAATTAGAGAAAATGTGATCCGTGGGTCAATTCTAAAATACTAACCTCAACCCACTTCAACCTACCTCAGCCCACTTCAACTCACTTCCACTATTTTAACCAAGTTCAATATATTACATAAAAAAAAAATTCAACCCACTTCAACCTACTTCAACCTAACTCAAACTACTTCACCCTTTTACCCATCCCAATTTACCTACAAAAAGAACAGGTCCGAAGGTCCTGTTTGGGATGGGTGTAAACTGGAAGGGAGGGTAAAGTGCTTATTCCTCTAATTATGTTTGGGAGCTTTAAAGACAACGTAAAAGAAAACGAAAAGAGTAACAACAATGAGTATAGAGAGTGTTACCCTCACTATTTAGTCTTTACTCGTTTACACTTTATTTTTTGAACCCCTCCCCCTCCCCCTTATTCTAAATAAGGAAAGCAATCTAGATTTACTCCTCCTTATTCCAAATAAGGCCTTGTTCTCGTCGCATTATTTTTTGCTTAGTAAGTTCAGATAAGTTCGGCTCAGAATAAGTTTAACAAATGAGTTCAAAACAAGTATTTCGTACAAAATAAGTTCCGACAATATAAGTCGAAGAGGGCCTAAACAACCAAACAACAGTTCCCTGCTCTAATTCACTAATCACTGGCACTTTCTCTCTCAATCTTATCAACTCTTATCCACAAGGTCCCAAACGAAACCTAGGGATCAGGGGTTCTTTCTTTAAAATTCCAAACCTTTTTCTTCCATTGCAGTCATCACCTATCTAAAACTCGTCTTTCAAGATTTCATCTACGTTAAAAATTCAGCCATATAACATGTCGAAATGAGTACACAATTGAAATAACAACAGCAGAAAAACCCTAAAAAAATTCATACATTCATGGGAGAACAAAGATTTGCAGTACTATGAAACAGAAGTAATGAGACGAAGAAAGAAGAAAGAAGAAAGCAGAGAGGGTTTAACCTCCAGAACTCTGGTAAGTGTAGCGTCTGATCTCTGATGGAAAGCTGGCGACCAGCCCGTTGAGTTAGTTGAAGCGGTGAGAGAATACGAACAAGCTCTGTTTAGATAGTAGGAATCTAGGATTTGTTTCGATCGGAGGGAAAAGGGATTGGGAGAGGGGCCTCTTTTCGGGGAGGGAGGGGGGAGGGAACCTCGTAATATTTCTTTTTTTTTCCCCCCTATATGGAAGAAATGCATTTATTGCCTTTCATTTATAATTTAATATTAGCAAGACTTGAGCTAGTGGGTTGGAACTGGGAAAAAAAAATATAAGAAAAGTAATTCCGTTCATGTTAAATAAATATTGTAAAATAAATTAGATAAATATCTTATTTGTTTATTTTTTTAGTCAAAATAATTTATAAAGTTGAAAAAAATAAAAACTACCCTAAGCACTGTATTCTTCACCTATAATAAATTAGAAGTCAGCTAGTAGAATTAAAATAATGAACAAACTACTGTAATACATACATACATATATATATATATATATGGGTGTGGGTGTGGGTGTGGCTTTTTTCTAACTATTAAGGCAGCAAAAATAAGTTCCATCAAAATCTTTGGTACATAATTCATAAGAAATGTCATTTCGTCAAGAAGAAGGAACATATAAACATTAAGTATATATGATATGCACATATAACATATCTATTTTTACGTACCCAAATTCATGTCCTAAGACCTTGAACTACATATTTATTTATAATTTTTCCAAAGAAAAAATAAAGCATTTCCCATGGAAGAGGCTTGCCATCCCACTTCATTCTACAACTGTCTTCAACTCGACTTATATGTAGGAAGTGTTTGGCAAACAACGTTTTGAATAGTTTTTTGTCCAAAAAGAGATTTTTGACCAAAATTAGTTATTTGACTAAGTAAAAAAGTTAATTTGTGTGTTTGGTGAAAAAGTTTTTCATAAGAGTTTTTGGATTCAAAAAACTAATTTGAGAAGGCAAATTCCATGAACTTTTTTCGATGAGGTTTTTAAAGAATCAACCTCTTTATCTCACAACTTTATTAAAAATAACTAATTTTATTAAATAATTAATTTAAACAGTTAATACTTAACAATTAATATAAATAACTAATAATTAGGATAAATAACTAATAACTACTTGACAAATAGGGCCACCAATGTGCGTGGCAATTTGGCCTTTGGGTAGATAGGTGTTCGTTGAATTGAAGTTACTGAAAGTGTACGGGCGTATCCATGAAGTACGAAGTGGTGGCAAAATAGAGAAAACCGCGAGAATACTTAGCGTCAGAGCTGGTCTCCTTGTTCGACCCCTCGATTTTTGATGCCAATCCTCCATTTCTGAGGTTCAAATTCATCTTAAGAGAAAACCCATCAAAATCATCGCCTATTTTCGCTCATTCATCGCGAACTCTGTCTCTTACATGTCTTTCTCCAGGTTAGTTTTGATCCGCTTTATCTTACCCCTTTCCCACCAATCTCATTTGTGTAGTTTCACTAACCCTAATCCGACTGTGCCCATTTCGTATTTCCGCTTGATTTTATTGTTTGATTCCATCTGTGAGTTGTATTTCATGTTTCATGTGACAATTGCAGTGCGTCTTAATGAAATTTTTAATTGGATATCTTCTTGTAACTTGGATCGAACAATTGTCACCAATTTAGGCCAATTTTCTGGTAATCAATTTCAGGGTCGGCTGTTTTAGGTCTTACTAACTTATTTATTTATACATGTTCTGGTCCTCTGTGAATTGTCATCATGTTCGTAGTCTTTAGTTTGCCTTCATTTCTGAATTTCATGGTGATGAATTTTTTTCGGATTCTTTAGCTTCTGTTAGAGCAGGGGAAAACCTATTGATAATTGTGTAATTTGAGCATAAATTTTTTAGTGAAGATTTATAATGAAGCAAGATGAGTTTGCATTGATTGGAGTTCACTTTGTTTTGGTAGCGTTCCTGAAGGGGGGGAAATGGTTTCGGTGATTAGTGAGAACCGGCAATTGCAGAATGGGGATTGTTCATTGACTATAGCTCCACCAAAATATAAGAGGCGGAAGGTCTATGCGGTTCGTGATTTTCCACCCGGGTGTGGCCGGAATATTGCACCAATCAATTCGGATGCGAAAGAAGTGGAAAATGGTGGCCAAATGATGGGTGAGACCTCGAAAGATGTGGAACCTAGTGGGCCAAAGGAAGTTGGTCTTTGTGACGCAGAGGGGAAAGGAGTTTTGGAAGGAGTAGTCGAGTCCCAGTATCATGATATCCCCGACTGTTCGCGTAGTCCTAAGGCAACATCTAGTTTTGAGAAATCCAAGAAGATTATAGAGAATGGCCTACCAAAGGAAAACCCAACATTTTCTCAAGACTTGCAGAAGATGGAGGAGGAGGAATCTGCATTGAGAGATGAAATCCATGATCCATCAAAAGATAAAACGAAAGTGATGGTTGAGTCACCAGGTGCAACTGGGAACAATAGTGTACTTGATCTGCAGGAGGCTGCTACTGATATTAAGAGCAAAGTGCTAGTTGAGGGAACAAATTTAGAGATGTCCTCTCCACCGCATTATCCAATTCCTTCAACTGTTTTATGGAAGGAAAGAAAATTTCCACCCCAAAGAAGAGTTTCTGCACTTCGTGATTTTCCTCCTGGCTGTGGGCGTGATATGCAGCCACAAAGTGAAGTAGAGGTTAAACAGTTGGGTTTAGACATAACAGATGCCAGTGCCCACAGAGAGGTTGTACAGAATGATGAAAACCAACCTGGAGATTCTGATGCTGTCAATGCCTCTAGGGATAATGTAAAAGTTGTTTCTGAAAAAAGAGAGGATGAAATTGAGTGTCAATGTGAAGCCGTTAAAGGTACTTCCCCAAAGGTTAACATGCATGCATCCCGAATTGGTGAGTGTTTAGAGACTGAAGGGCAAGAGGAAACTTATGAGGTTAAGAGTGCTGAACAGAACATAAGATTAATAGAAAAAGAAGAGTGTGATGGAAAAGATGTAAGGGATGTGGAGTATTCTGAGGATGCAGTGGACAAAGAGCTGATTGTTTATGTGAAGGATAAAAATAAGAAGAGAAGTTCAATTGCTGTTTCTCATGACGACAATGAGTCGCTACTAGAGAGTGCAGCTGGTCTTGAAATGGCTGAGAATGTGGTTGTTGTGCAAGGTCTAATGGCTGTTTCTAATCATCCTTGGACAAAGGCTAAACATGCAGTTAAATCCAGGCCATCTGTGATTTCGGTTAAGCGAAGCAAGGGGAAGAAACATGATTATGCTAGAAGAGATAAGCTTAAGGGTTCTCCCAATGATGGCACTGAGAGTATGGGAAATTTGGGAGAAAGCTCTAAGATGATAGTACCTTATCTTAGGGAGACAGAAATGAAAGAGGTTTCCCATGTCCTTAGAGATGAGGGAGACTCTACTGAAAATGAGGAGTCATTGGATGATTTTCAGTTGGTTCCTAGAAAGCGAGAATTTGATGTTACCCTTCCTCCTTTTGGAGCAGGGTCGTCAGATGAGAAAGGTGCTCGCATTAAGGTGCGTGAGACACTTCGATTATTCCATGCTATTGTTAGAAAGCTACAGCAAGGAGAACAATCATCATCAAAGTCAAAAGACCAAGAGAATGCTAGTAAGCGGATTGATCTACGTGCTTCAAGTATCCTTAAGGCTCATGGGAAGGTTGTTAATACAAGCAAAAAAAGTATAGTAGGGCCTGTGCCAGGGGTAGAAGTAGGTGACATTTTTAACTTCCGTATTGAACTGTCATTTATTGGACTTCACCGTCCACCACAAGCAGGTATAGACTATGTGAAGCAAGGTGACCAAATCATTGCAACTAGTATTGTAGCTTCGGGAGGTTATGCGAACGATGTTGACAGCTCTGATGTATTAGTGTACACTGGTCAAGGAGGAAATGCTAGAGGTGGAGACAAGGGGCCTGAAGATCAGAAGCTTGAACGAGGGAACTTAGCCTTAAAGAACAGTAAAGATGTAAAGAATTTTGTGAGGGTTATTCGAGGATTCAAAGAGACTAAGTCTTTGGAGACAGCAGATGGCAAATGCAAAATTAGTGCAACATACACCTATGATGGGCTTTATACCGTTGAAAAATACTGGCATGATATTGGGACACATGGGAAGTTGGTCTACAAATTTGAGTTGAGAAGAGTGCCGGGTCAGCCAGAGCTTGCTTGGAAGGAAATGAAGCAGTCCAACAAATTTAAAGTAAGGGAGGGTCGTTGTGTACTTGATATATCAGAAGGGAAAGAGACATTTGCAATTTCTGCCATCAATACCATAGATGATGAGAAACCCCCACCATTTACTTATATTACTAGCATGATGTACCCTGATTGGTGCCAACCTTTACCTCCCAAGGGTTGTTATTGTAAGGATGGATGCTCAGACTCAGGGCATTGTGCCTGTGCCATCAAGAATGGAGGGGAGATCCCATACAATTATAATGGGGCGATTGTTGAAGCAAAACCCCTTGTATATGAGTGTGGGCCTTCCTGCAAATGTCCTCCAACTTGTCACAATAGAGTAAGCCAATATGGTATCAAATTTCCTCTTGAGATCTTCAAGACTGAGGCAAGGGGGTGGGGTGTGAGATCACTATCTTCCATTCCCTCTGGTAGCTTCATATGTGAGTACATAGGAGAGCTCCTGGATGACAAGGAAGCTGAGCAAAGAACTGGCAATGATGAGTATCTATTTGACATTGGGCAAAACTACAATGATCCCACTCTTTGGGATGGACTTTCAGATATGATGCCTGACTTGGCATCCAGTTCCAGTGATGTGGTGCAAAATGTTGGTTTTACTATTGATGCAGCAAAGTACGGAAACATTGGGAGGTTTATCAATCATAGTTGTTCTCCTAACCTATATGCACAAAATGTGCTTTATGATCACGAGGACAAGAGAATACCTCATATAATGTTGTTCGCAGCAGAAAATATTCCTCCTCTGCAAGAGCTGACTTACCATTACAATTACACTATAGACGAGGTTTTTGACCATGAGGGGAATATAAAGAAAAAAAGTTGCCTCTGCGGGTCATCAGAATGCACTGGTCGGATGTACTGAGGACTTCTTGGATTCTTTTTTCATGGTAAGTTTAAAAGGTCTTTAACAACTTATAAACTCTTATTTGATGGTTTCTCTATCAATGTTTTATGCATCTTCAAATTCTTTATTTTGACTTCGAAACAGAACTGGGTTTAAATTTTCTTTGATCATAAATGCTGTGCTGTTAACGCAAATAGCCAAATACGTATCTTATTCCATGGTAAAAGGTACTCCCTTTCTTCCATATGTGTTTGAGTGCTTTGGAATGTGTGACCTACAAAGTGTGATCCTTAATTCATATTAATCAAATAATATGCAACAGAGGGAGTAATTTCCTAGCTAGTGGTGCTGCCTCCGGTGTCATTCATGCAATTTAGACAAAGGGAAGTAGGAAGCCTAACAACTGCAGCCTACAGCTAATTTGGTACTCCTGATAGGTATTTCTTGGGATATATAATGATGAACTCATGAAAGTAAGAGTATTAGCTTTGTAATGATCAGAAATAATATTGTTTGCTGCTGTGCAAGTAACTTTTGGATTATACCCTATTTTTCATGCTTTATTTGATACTACGGGAGTTTTGGTTGTCTGGTTCAATGGTGTGAGTATTAATGGATATGTGCTTGTTCTTGTAAATCAGCCTATGAGACCTGGGTAGCAAATTCTTTTATTTTTTATTTTACATTTTTGTTTTTTCGTTTTTTGGGGGGGGGGGGGGATGGTTCGACTATATTTTTGATAGGGAGCTTTGTGATCAGGTGCTGGAGGT
The DNA here is from genome assembly GCA_017589665.1 of Selenicereus undatus. Taxonomy (NCBI): domain Eukaryota; kingdom Viridiplantae; phylum Streptophyta; class Magnoliopsida; order Caryophyllales; family Cactaceae; genus Selenicereus; species Selenicereus undatus. The sequence continues at coordinate 4,670,984 of JACYFF010031956.1, read as the reverse complement.
CAAACATTCTAATGATAGAATCATGTTGATCTAGATTGTGGTGAGGGATATGGTTGTGACGTCAATTTAGTCATTGGATGTGTCCTAAGATGAGTTGGAACAGTAGATTAAGAGCCAAGTTTTGGAAGGTATAGATGAGTTCATCCATTTAGCTTTTCACTATAGGCAATTTTAGTGTCTATATAGGGTATGACGTTGATTATCATATAGCATGCATGGAGTAGAGGCTAGTTATTGGGATACCTTTCTTTACTGCAATCCACTATTGCAATAGTTTCAATAAATTAGAGGGAGAAATGGTCTTGTGGTTGAGTGTTTCCACTAATACTATTATTACAAATTAGCATATGGTAGCTTTGGGTCTAGAAACTCGAATAACCATATATGTAATCTTTTTTTATTTCAAAAACCCATTCCCTATTTCAATTATCCTCCCTTCCCGTTCTGAAGAAAACTGACTCCCCTCCTCCAAAAATGCCACATCAAACCCGGATCTACGATATATGTGCTCTACAATGATAGTCATAATTCTTAGAAGGACTGTGATCAGCTGTCCTGCAAGGTTATTCCTGGTGAGTGTTGTTCAATGACTAAACATAAACATCTAGTTGATAGGTGTCTATGCTGGTGTATCTCATGGGGAAAAAAGACTAAAACTTCGGAACTGTTGTTGAATTGTGGAACAAGGAAACTTCAGTGGATATAGTGATTGAGACTTGAAAAAGAAAGCAAAGCAAGTTGAACTCTAGCAGGTGACACCTTTCCCTGAGTTCATTAGAAGGTGGTGATGAAAAGATATATCGGAGAAAGAGAGGAAATAATGCAAGATAAGAGTAAAGAATGGGTAAAAGAGTAAAGAATGTGTAAAATATTTAGGAAATTAGAATATTGAAGATATTTTTTGTTTTTTATTATTTTTGTGGGTTATTTTTAATTAAATTTTAAGATTGCCAAAATGAAGATATTTAGTGATTTTTTATTAGATTTAGTTTCCTAATCTATGAGGATAATATTAGGTTATATATTTTTATCCTTTTCTAGGTTATATCTTATTATTTAGGTTTCCTAATATTGGTTAGCCACTCGGTCATATAAAATTGGAGAAGACAGATTATGAATGATATTGATTCATTCGAGTGAGTTTATCTTTCTCTGTGTGAGAATTTTTCCGTAGGAATTGCTCTTAGAGTATCCTACATCAATCGTTCCCCTTGGTAGCAATTGCTCTTAGAGCGTCTTACACCATGAAAACTATCTGGGGTTATTTTGTGGCAAAATGTATTGGATGTTCAATCAAATCTTTGTTTTTGCAGGGCAAGCAGAAAAGCCAAAAAGAAGGCATTGATTCTGAGACCTGTGGGGTTTTCTTGCACATCTTATTGACATGCATCTACTGCGATTGCATTGTGAAGAAATAGAGCCTCAAATTTATGAAACTACACTCGAGACTCATTACTTGAGAAAGTTTTGTCAACTGTGTACCTATTTTACCTCGTAACTTCTGTGCTTGTTAATGCATGTTCTATGCGGATCCAGTATCTGGATTCTTGTTGCCACCCTGTTGGACATAGGCACAAGTGCAATAGAAATATTTATCCAACTTATGGACTTGGCCATCTTCAAGGAATTCTATGGGCTTTTAGTCTGACTTGAGCTTAGACGTCCACGGTCTAACCATGTCCATGGCTGTGTGTCCTACAAGGGTACTCTTTTGTTTTGGGTTGGTGATAGGGGTTAAAATCAAGAGTCAGGGTTGCATGTAGGGGTGTAACCGAGCTAAGCTGTTGGCTTGGGCTTGGCTCGGTGAGGTATGAGTTCAGCTTCAGCTCGGTTTGAAGTTCCTATTTTGTTTGTTTTTGCTCATTTGTTTTCTAAATTCAGTGCTACAGTCAAAGTTAATTACTAGATTTTGCCTTGAATTCAAGCAATGGGAGTCGAAATGTAATTTTGTTCTTCCTAATGGTAATTTCATACTCTCTACACAAGCGCTTAGGGGGGGGGGGGGGACCAATTGAGCAAACTGAGGCAAGCCGAGCTGAGGCTACTGGCCTTGGGCTTAGCTTGGTAAGCTCTCAAGCTGGCCCGAGTTCGGTCTAACTCAAGATCAAGCCGAGCCTGAGGGCTGGCAAGCCGGCTCCCTAGTTGCATGTGCTGCCACTCAATGTACCTTGAGTGGATGCTGGGGTTTAGATCAACAAAGTGAAGTTGATTTTAGATTATATCTACTCATGAATCGGTTTTGCATTACATGGAGCTGCTGGAGCCTTAAGGTCTGCTGTCAGGTGGGGGTGGCGGTGTTCTTTTTCCTTTTTTTACACTCCTGTGTTATATGTTTACCAGCGTAGTGGTTTGCAGGCATGATGGAAAGCCATATAAGCTTATTTATGCACTTGGGGAAAGTTGTATTAACTTATTTCTGCTCCAAAATCTTTTAGCCTTAGGTTCTGTTCTTTTTGTGGGTAAATTGGGGTGAGTAAAAGGGTGAAGTGGGTTGAAATAGGTTGAGATGGGTTGAATTTTTTTTTTTTTTAATGAGATAAATTGGAGTTGGTTAAAATAGTGGAAATAGGTTGAGGTTGGTATTTTAAAATTTACCAACAAAAAGAACAGGTACTTATATGGAGGAACCTTCAATCAAGGTAGGGATCACCTTCTAAATCCAAATGCCCCTGATTCAGAGGTGATTATTTATATTCTTCTCTGCTGTGCTCACTGCTGGAGGAATTTTGTTATAACTGGAAAATAGATTGAACTTACCCGAGTCTTAACCGACAAGTATCAACGATAGATGGAGTCTAAGCTATCTCTTGCTGCATCTGCTCATTGCTTTAGATTCCTTGATTCGTCCGGCTTTGCGGCAGTTGGAAAAAATTCACTCTTGGGTTAATTTTCTGCTTTAGATTCTCCTATATTAATGCAACATACCTCTCTGAACTATCTTCTACTTTTGTTGTCGAGTGGTGGGATAAATTTCTTATCAAATGGATGGATCAACGGAAATAACCTCTTTGCAATCGGTGGGTGAGTCTGCATGCATATGTATGGCCCCTTATTCCATACTGAGCTGGATGGTCTTGTACTTTGTGATTTATATGGTAGCTTCTTGTCATGCTAATTATTCACTTTTCTTACTTTTGTATGTGTTTGTTCGAAACTTCAGTATTTTCCTGCATAGCGCGGATGACAGTCTTTGATCATTTTTGCTGATCCAGAGAAACAACCTCTAGATTTGAGGAGAATCATTGGATTTTGGAGGATGGTCAAGTACAATGAAAGCTCATCTATCCTCTCCCGCAGTCTGTTTGAAGGAATATTCAGTGCGTTTCAAGTTCGATCAGATCACTTTGTGTTAGACCATATTCCTGCTTGATACTCGTTTGTGAAATTAAGTCATCAAAGGGTGCACCCAGTTGATCATGGCTGGTTCAGTTTCATATGCATCAAGTTTCGGTTGCCTCGTTGCTAGTTTTTGGGGGCCTTGGCCTCAATGATCACTGGTCAGCTAATTAGATACAGGTCAATTTTGTCGCATCTTTTTGAAGAGAGAGATCTTTGTGCTTGTCATGTTCTGCTGGATTGGTTCTCCTACATTTCTGAGGCAAAAGATCGAATGAATTGGTCATCAAGGGCAGTGCGGAGATTGGATTAGACTCAGATCATTCAACTTTAGTTCGAAATTCAAATGAAAAACTTATAATTACACCCGATTACTTTTCGAATTGGACAAATTCGAATAATTGAGTCATACAAAATGTTGCCAGCATATTGTACAAATGATGTTCTCCAACTAATCCGAATAGGACAAAAACTTACATACTAACACTAATTCCTTTAACTAGGCTTTTCTTTCTTATTTTGGGGTTTTGCATCACTTGAATTAATTAAAGGTCTATCCAACAAGTGTTGCCAAACAATATTAAGATCACTAGCAATGTGTGATAATTGCTGCTCCCATAGTTCATAGGGTTGAAGCAGAATCAAATTGAAGCTTGTAACAAAAAAGTTGGGTTAAACTCAAAAGATTTTGGCCCTGTTCAGCAAAATTAGCTGTTTGGGTAGCGAATAGCAGTTCAGGTAACGGATAGCTGTTTAGATAGCGGATATAGTGTCTAATTTAGCTGTTAGCGGATAGCTGTTTTGATTAGCAGTTGAAACTAATGTGTTCGGTAAATTTAGCTGTTATGCTAACCGATTAATGTAAATTGATATAAAAGAATATAGATAATTTTCAAAGATAAAATTTTTAAAGGATATTTTTGGCTAAAAAATATGAAATGCTACTTTTAAATGTCAAATGTTAATACTATTAACTTTTCAAAAACGCCATTTAAAATGCTAAACGCTATTTGAAATGCTAGTCAAAACACTAGTTTATCAAACACTAAAAATTAACTAATTAGTGTATTGACCTGGTCAAAACACTAAACACTACTCAAAACGCTGTTGTCGAACACGACCTTCAATCCTGTTCTATTTCGCGTTTTTTAGGATTTAGCTAAGAGCTTACATCTCCTTACATCTTCTTACATCTCCTTACATCTCCTTACATCTTCATTTTATTTATTTTGTATTTTGTATTTTTGTATTTTTTTTTAATTGTAAATTTTAAATTTTAAATTTTAAATTTTTTTGTTCTTTATTTTTTAGTTTTTATTTTTTTGTTCTTTATTTTTTTTATTTTTCATTTTTCATCTTTTATTTTTACTTTTTTACTTTTTTAATTTTTTTAAATTTTTTAAATTTTTAATTTTTTATTTTGTAATTTTTAAATTTTTAAATTTTTTATTTTTTATTTTTAATTTTTTTTGTTTATTCTTTTATTTTTCATTTTTCATTTTTTCAATTTTTTTAAAATTTTTTTTAGTTTTTAATTTTTAATTTTTTAATTTTATATTTTTTAATTTTTATTTTTTAATTTTTTAATTTTTTATTTTAATTTTTAATTTTTATGTTTATTTTTTATTTTTTATTTTAAAATTTTCAAAATTTTAAAAATTTTTAGTTTTATTTTTTTTTATTTTTTATTTTATTTTTTTATTAAAAAATTAAAATTAAAATTAAAATTAAAATTTAATATTAAAAATTAAAAAATTAAAAAATTAAAAATTATGAATTAAAAATTAAAAATTAAAAAATAAAAATAAAAATTACAAATTACAAAATTATAAAATAGAAAATTAAAAAATAACAAAAATAAAAATAAAAATAAAATTTAAAATTTAAAAAAATAAAAAATAAAAAATAATAATAAAAAAATAAAAAAATAAAAATAAAGAAATAAAGAAATAAAAAATAAAACAATAAAATTACAAAAATTACAAAACTACAAAAAATACAAGAAATAAAAAAAGTAAA
>JACYFF010031956.1:4649877-4665229 GCA_017589665.1 Selenicereus undatus | reverse complement strand
TTTTTTTAGTTTTTAATTTTTAATTTTTTAATTTTATATTTTTTAATTTTTATTTTTTAATTTTTTAATTTTTTATTTTAATTTTTAATTTTTATGTTTATTTTTAATTTTTTATTTTAAAATTTTCAAAATTTTAAAAATTTTTAGTTTTATTTTTTTTATTAAAAAATTAAAATTAAAATTAAAATTAAAATTTAATATTAAAAATTAAAAAATTAAAAAATAAAAAATTATGAATTAAAAATTAAAAAATAAAAAATAAAAATAAAAATTACAAATTACAAAATTATAAAATAGAAAATTAAAAAATAACAAAAATAAAAATAAAAATAAAATTTAAAATTTAAAAAAATAAAAAATAAAAAATAAAAAATAATAATAAAAAAATAAAAAAATAAAAATAAAGAAATAAAGAAATAAAAAATAAAACAATAAAATAACAAAAATTACAAAACTACAAAAAATACAAGAAATAAAAAAAGTAAAAAATAAAAATAAAAAATGGAAAAAAAATAAAAAAAATAAAAAAAAATAAAAAAAAATAAAAATACAAAATACAGCTTCTTAAGTATATTATTTTAATATTATTATTTTTCATCTAAAACAAATTATACTATACAACTCTTTTACAATTCAACAACTTCTTATATCTATCCTTACAACTCCTTACAGCTTCTTACAGCCCCTTACTGCTCCTTACATCTTCTTACAGCTCCTTACATCTCCTTACAGCTTCTTACATCTCCTTGCAGCTCCTTACATCTCCTTGTATCTATCTATCTATTTATCTAAAACGCGAAATAGAACATGCCCTATTATCTTAGCTAGCTTACCCATAATGGAAAATATTATCCGTAAATTAACCTTATCATCTCTATAGTTGTTAAACACCAAGAAAGCAATAGTTTATTATCTAACTATTTACTATTTTAATCTACTGGGGGTAAATTATCCAATTATTGAATTTTCTAATTTAAATAATTTGACATGACTATCTTTTGGAACGAACCAAAACACAAATTATGACAATCATAGTGGGACATAAGGAGTTACAATGCAAATCGATGGACATATGATTTGATTTCAAACTGAGTTCTATTAGCCAATATAGAGGTATGGTAAGAACTTATTTCATTAGTAAAGCACACCTCTGTACTATAGACATCTAGATATAGTGTCATATTTGTTGTACGCAGTACCACGATATAAACTCTTCTGTTCTGTTACATCATGATACACCTTGTCGCTTTTAAATTGTACATCATTACTATTAGTTCATTTATGCGTACATTTTTTTCTTAAAAATTAAATAATTGAACCCAATATTTTCAATATACATTTCACTCCAATTTCAGCTATTAGGTTTACATCCATAGTGAAAAATAATGCAAAAAAGAAAGTAATATTCGCTTATGAAGGCTTGGGATTTAGATGTTACTTAAATATTAGGTGATTCCAATCAATCTCAACCCTAAATTTTCTAATATATTTACATTTATCTACTATCAACATCAAGATCACTATGACTATTATCTTAGATCATGCTTGATCCAAATATATCCCAAATTCACTCTAATCATACACTCGTGTAGTCTATATTAAGTGTGTGGCATAGATATATAGACAACGCGTGTGACCATATGTGCTTGAGATAAAGCATAAATATAGGTAGGAACACCTACATATATTATGATCGAGTACATCTTAGCCATGTATCTTGACACCCTTTCCAATTAACATCTACCAAGTTGCATAAACCATAATCTTCATGAATAGAACCAAACACAAGAAGCAAAAAGCACACTTTTTGAAGTGGGAAGAAAAAGGTGACACTTGTTCACTCATCAAATTCAACTCCCCTAATGATTAATGAAGCCACTTCCACAACAAAAAAGCACCAAAATTTACCTATAAATACTTGTGCTCTATAGTGCTTGTTACCTAAGAGTTTTCCTCATTTAGTTATCTCTACCCTAAGTTTCCACACATCCCATCATTATGTTAGGGGAAGTGACTATGAGTTTTGGGCATAATAGGAGTTGTGCTCTTTTTCTTGCTCTTGTGCTATTGCCTTTGTCCACATTTTGCTGGCAAGAGCCAGTTGAGTACTCTAAGGCTGCCTATTATGTCGCTCCGGGAGGACTTGGAACTCCAAGTATGTTAAGTTACTCCGTTGATTTCAAAATTGTTAGATTTGTCTAATATAACTAATCTAGATTTAGCTAGCTAAGCCTATCAAGTTGGGCTTGGCTAAACCTTTTTGAGTCCGTGCTATTTGTTCAAAATTTTGCTTATGCGCCTATTTTGTGGGCTACACTACCTTACAAAGACATGAACCCACCAAACCTCAGTCAATTTCAGATAGTAGTTTGAGTTAGCTAGTTTAACAGGCCGCCCACTTACGGACTTTTATTTGAACCTGAATATATAATCCAAACCAGCTTGTTTGGTCACTATTGGAACTCTTTTTTTACTAGCTAATATTTTATGTTTTGTTCTAGGGTGAACTAGTAATGTGTTTGCTTAAAACTAGTAATGTGTTTGCTTAAAATGCTAATTAATGTCGGTTCTAACGTGTGGAAATCTTTTGAATTCATTCACAATAATAAGATGGAGCATGTGGCTATGGGGAATATGGAAGGACTATTAACGATGGCTGTGTAGCTGTGGTTTCTCCATCTAAGCTCTACAGGGATGGAGCTGGCTGTGGTGCATGCTATCAGGTAATACTTGACTTAGATCCTTGTGAGATGAAGTCAATTTCAGGAGCTAATATGATGTTCTCAAATAATTTGTGAAAAGCGCTCGTCTTGGTGTTATTTGACCATTTTCCAACTACAAGACCTATGGCTTTGGTAACAATTAACCTATTTTCAAATGATCTAAAATCACACTCGTTGAATCAGAAAATATGATAGGACCTTTTTGACCCTAACCTAAGTCGACCCTGATAGATCGACTATGCATAGTCCTAGTTACTATTGCCCCGCCCCTTTATTTATACTGTAAATAAACAAAAGCAGATTTTAACTCATCTCGAACTCGAAACCACCCATTCAAAGCCATACCCAACTAATAATTACCTTAACTAGTATCCAAATAGAACTAACCATTTACTAACGTTGCTTAATCTCACTTTTGCATTGGGAACCATAAGAAAAATTAAAGAGTCAAATCTCTTTAACTTTGTGATATAATCAAATTAAACAAGAAACTCCAACAAAGTTCTAATTCCCTAGATTGACAAGTGATATACGCAAATCCATGGTGCAGGTAAGGTGCAAGGCGGCTGAGTGCAATGAGGAGGGAGTGACGGTGGTGGTGACTGACCAAGGCGGTGGCCCCGACACACACTTCATACTGAGTGTACCAGCATTCACCAAGATGGCTCAACCGTGGTGCGAGAAGCAGTTGATGGTTTATGGTATAGTTGACATAGAATACCAAAGGGTTCCATGCAAATACCCTGGTAAAACCCTCATGCTAAAGGTCACCGAGCTTAGCCGTTACGATTACTACTTATCCTTGGAATTCTTGTACCAATCTGGGACTTCTGACATTACTGCTGTTGAAATCTTGGAGGTACTGCAATACAATAACTTTGACGTACTTGTTTGTCCAATTTTGTTATGGATGCATGCATTTCAATTTTGCTAGTGATTACCGGTGAGCTGATAGCTCATGTGACACCACTGTCCGTCTGTCCCTTGCTATTTTTCCCACCTAGGCTTAAAATTCGGTGGCCTCTTTTTTCAGATTTATCTGGGATTTAGCGGGATAGGTTGGCCTTGTTTGGGCATGTGCAATGCCTACTTAACCTCCCTTCCTTGGGTTGTTGGCCCACTGGGTTCCTCTGAGATAAAGGGTCCAGTGAGTGCCCATTTTTACCATATAAAAAAAAAAAAAACTTGCTGCTTGTCCTTAATTTTTTCTATAAAATATTTTTACAATTTTCTTTTTTATGGGTTTCTTGGAATTAGTCTATGTACAGGTAGGGATGCATATAAAGGTGAAGTTGCCTACATCTGGATCTCTCCAAACTCTGCAGAAGTAGGAGCCACACTGAAAGATAGTGTTATTGTTGTTGAAAGGCCAAACCTTCACAAGAAACCCTAAAATTTCCCAATTAGCAAGTGGATTTATTTATTGATAAATATTTGAGATGGATTGATTATTTGTGTAAATTTGGGCAGGAGAAGACCCTATCATGGAGGCCATGTCAAAGGTCGTATGGAGCAGTCTGGGACTTATCAAACCCACCAAAGGGAGCCTTGACAGTTAGGTTTTTCTTAGATGGGAGCGCAACTGTCAAAGCCAGATGGGTGTTGGTGCCCACAGTCATCCCTGCTGTTTGGCAACCCGGTGTTGCTTATGATACTTCCATTATACTTGATGATTAACTTACTAATGAATCCTGCTACTTATTTATATAGTGTCTAATAAGGACCCTTTGTTCATTCTCAGTTTGTTGTTTTTCTTTTTCCTTTTCTTTTTAGGGGGTTTGGGAAGGGTTGGTAGTTGTGTTTGTATTTCCCTTATGTAATCAATGCCACCACTACTAACTATGTTAATGATATAAAGTTAGATCCACGTTGCTCACAAACTTAGTGCCTTGGAATTCAAGACCCCTAAAATAGTTACGCGTTCTGATGATCATGGCATTAGCCACCGAATTTGCAATCATGAATAGACAACTGAAAATGATATAAAGACCTTTAATCTAAAAATAATTTATGGTCTTGTTTCAGTTTAAAAATTGACATATCATGTATGACATAAATAAAAAATGGCTAAAACAGGATACTGCAATATATATATTTTCTAGGCTGTTGTTTTGGGTGCATTTGAGACGCAAATGCTAAAATATGAGGAATTTAAACCTAAATTCTTGGTAACAATTGTTAAAAATTTTACCAAGTGTGCTAGTTGGTACCTGCAAATATTGTGATGTTATGAATATGCATTTATTATACAAATGCACCATATTATTTGCAATTATAGTTACAAAATTATATACACAATCCCTCTTCTAATTACATGTTTGATCAACGAGGATATCTTTTACATCCATTGACGAAGTTTACGAATTTCCATATATTGCAAATAATTAAGTATTATACCTATTCATAATTTGAATATTTAAGATGAATTTTACTTGTAAAATTAGATTTCATTAGGATATTTAGGACAATCTATCATTACTCTTTTAAATAGCTGTTGGCTTTCTATTTATCCATTAATATTATATGTTATGTTTGTTTTGATGAAAGACAAAAAAGGAAGCTTAGATATTTGTTCTTTAATCATATTCTATAATGATATTATGGAATTACTAATCATATTTGGATATACTATGGGACTTCCTTGATCTCGTGATTTAAGATATGATTTGGTTATGGAAAGAATAATAAAATTAGCTTAAGGGGAATCCAAATCAGCATATGACTTGATTATGGAATGAATTGCTCAAAGACAATCCAGATCTGTCAAAAAATCAGGACAACCGTTGCAAGCAAGTCAACTAGCCGTTGCGTGCTGAATTTGTGTCATCTTCAGTGACACCGAGCTGGATCTTCAAGGCCTTGAACTGAAGCAAGAAATCAGGATGTGTCTAACGGCTACTTTCCATCTATTCTCCAAGCTTTTGTTATAAATGTGCAAGATGGTTGAGAGCTGAGGAGAGGAAGCAAGACAAGCATTCATTGGCATACTCAAACACACTCTCTTATTGTATTGATTGAGCTTTAATTTGCTATTGTTCTTTGAGTTATTCAAGTAGTGTTTAGGTGGGATTATAGAGTTGAAGGGTCAACTCTACCAAACCTTGTTGAAGGTGTCAACTTGGGTCTTGGAACTTAGAGTAGGTGTACTCTAGAGTTGTAATCATCCCCCCTATTAAAGATTTGGATTAATTCTAGAGTTAGGGAACTCTAGGATGGGATTAAACCTGTTAAGGCCCAACCTCGTTAAAATATTCGCTTGTGTTTTGTCCACGTTTCTTTTCCGCACTTTATTTCGATTAAATTACGATTTTAATCATAACCCTATTCACCCCCCTCTAGGGTGATTTAGTAGCTTTTGCACCTTCAATTGGTATTAGGGCCAAACCCACTGCATTTTGACTTTACCGTCAAGTGGGCAACGATTATGGCCGGTAGTGGAGAAGGCTATTATGATCAAGGTCGCTCTACTATTACACCACCTTTATTTAGAGGTGCTAACTTTTCATATTAGAAAAATTTGATGCAGATGTTTATCAAAACTGAAGATTATGAATGCAAATCACGATTGATGGAAAGACCGTTGCAAAAACCGAAGATTAATACACCCAAGAAGACTTTGCAAGGCTATCAAAAAACTGTAAGGCTATGCACTTATTATATTGTGGATTAGATGCTAATGAGCACAATCGTATTTGTGCATGTGAATTAGCCAAGGAAATATGGGACAAGCTAGTGGTGACATATGAAGGGACACGTCAAGTGAGAGAGACTAAAATCAACATGTTCGTTCACCAATACGAGCTATTCAAAATGCAACCCAACGAAATAGTCAAGGAGATGTTCACGAGGTTCACTGATATAACGAACAATCTTAAGTCCCTTGGCAAAACTTACACCAACGAGGAGATGGTTAGGAAATACTTCGGTGTCTTCCTAAAAACAAGTGGGGTCCCAAGGTCACTGCAATTGAGGAAGCCCAAAACCTCAAGACACTAGCCTTGGAGGATTTGCTAGGAAAACTCCTTACGCATGAGATTCATCCTAAAGAAGATGAAGAGGAAAAAGAAACTCAATTCCAGAAAGGAGTAGCATTCAAAACTGGAAGTAAAAACGCCATTTCCTCGGAAGAAGAGTCAAGCGAAGAGGATGAAGATACTATGGCAACGATCGCGAAAGGATTGAAGAAAATGTTCAAATCAAAGAAATTTGATCCCAAGAAGTTCTACAAAAAGGGATCATCATCAAGCAAAAATGAGAAGTTCTCAAAAGGTACAAAATTTCTTCACAATAAAAATGATTCTAAATTGGGTCCTTGCTTTGGATGTGGATTGCCAGGACATATTGTGAAAGGTTGTCCAGTTTTGCAAATGAAAGCTGAAAAGCATAAACAAAAAGCCAAGAAAGAGTTCAAGAGAGCCATGATTGCCGTATGGAGTGATAGTGACTCCAGTGACAGTGACAAAGAAAAAGAAACGGCAAACCTATGCCTTATGGCAAATGACGTTCAAGAAACCGAATATGAAAACTTGGATGAGGTAGACCATTCTGACCACCTTGAATATTCGAATGATGAATTAGCTCAAGCATTAATCCAATGCATTCGGTGTGAACAAGAATATTTGTCCAAGATAAAGTCCTTGAAGAAAACAATTCGTAATTTACTCTTTGAAGAAGAGGCGTTACAAAAATTGAATAGTGAATCTCTTTCAAAAATTGAAATGCTTGAAAATGAAAAGAAAGAGCTTCAATCCAAACATGAGGGTCTAGAAAAAGTAGTATTAAAATTTTCTAAAGGACAAGAAAACTTAGACAAATTACTAAGCTCTCAAAGGATGTCTTTCAACAAAGAAGGTATTGGATACAATCCTTTTAACAAAAAGAAAAATTACAAAAATTTCTTTGCCCATGAAACATCCAAAGACAAATCTCACATTGTATGTAATTATTGTTTAAGGAAGGGTCATATTTCCTACTCATGGCATCTCAAAAAGCCAAACACCAAGAGAATCGAAGTTTGGGTACCAAAAGGAACAAGACCACGAAATAGGGTCACAACCTATGTTGGACCCAAATTCGATACCATGGCTAGAAAGGTTTGATTTAGTGTCTTGACGAAAGGGGGAGAATTCTTAATAGTGGTGCATAAATTGAGGGAGAGCTCTATCTAAGTACTAACTATATTCATGAGCTTTTGCAGGACAGCCCAATGAAACAATCATCACTGTTAAGAAATTCAAGGCCTTAAATTACAGTTCAAGGGCTTGAACTGCAGGCAGAAGCTAAACATTTTGAATATAACCAAATTAAGGGCTTGAACTTCACTTTCAAGACCTTGACTATGGGTCATTGATACAAATAAATCAATTGGTTCATACGGTCATACCCAATGGAATTAGAAGGCAATCTGATATATTTTCTTTCATTCTGGGCACGTGAAAGTCAAAGGGGGAGATATATTTTAAGTTCCTCTTATTTTTTATGAAAGTCAAAGGGGAATAATAATTTGGTTATTTTGGTCGTGTTGATGTTAAAACGCTACCAATCAGACAATGTATCAGGTGATACCTTTGCATGATTTACTTCCTACTTGAGAAATTTTGATTTTCAAATTTTAAATTGCTCAATTATTTTTTAGAAGGTTAGCATGATATGATTAATAACCATAGTAGTTTTTCATGGCATGTGACATATTATTATGCTTGCTTAATATTTTAAACATCATACCGAATTGCTGTACATAATTTTATACTTAGAGTTTGCATCAATGTTATTGTCTATCTCCATAAGGGAATCTTTATATTATTTTGCCATAATCTTGATTATTTATTTTCTAAAGGTGGAGTTAGTTCAGTTTGGGATATGATCTTGAAATGCTACTATGACTATATGTATTATTTAATATTGAATCCTCTTTCTTAGTACTAATGCTCTTATTGGATAAGTTTGAAGGTACTAAGTGTAAGGTCATAAGTATTGCATATGAAACATGCATTTTGGAATTTCTCTTCTTATGCAACCTTTTTGATGAAATACAAAAAGGGGGAGAAAGATTATGGTAAGCTAATTTGGTTATTTGATGAATCCATGATATTTATGAAGTTTTTTCTTTCATCAAAAAGGGGGAGATTGTTGGCTTTCTATTTATCCATTAATATTATATGTTATGTTTGTTTTGATGAAATACAAAAAAGGAAGCTTCGATATTTGTTCTTTAATCATATTCTATAATGATATTATGGAATTACTAATCATATTTGGATATACTATGAGACTTCCTTGATCTTGTGATTTAAGATATAATTTGGTTATGGAAAAAATAATAAAATTAGCTTAAGGAGAATCCAAATTAGCATATGACTTGATTATGAAAGGAATTGCTCAAAGACAATCCAGATCTGACAAAAAATCAGGACAACCGTTACAAGCAAATCAACTAGCTATTGTGTGCTGAATTTGTGTCATCTTTAGTGACACCGAAGTAGATCTTCAAGGCCTTGAACTAAAGCAAAAAATCAGGATGTGTCTAACGGCTACTTTCCATCTATTCTCCAAGCTTTTGTTACAAATGTGCAAGATGGTTGAGAGTTGAGGAGAGGAAGCAAGACAAGCATTCATTGGCATACTCAAACACACTCGCTTATTGTATTGATTGAGCTTTAATTTGCTATTGTTCTTTGAGTTATTCAAGTAGTGTTTAGGTGGGATTGTAGAGTTGAAGGGTCAACTCTACCAAGCCTTGTTAAAGGTGTCAATTTGGGTCTTGGAACTTAGAGTAGGTGTACTCTAGAGTTGTAATCATTTCTCCTATTAAAGATTTGGGTTAATCCTAGAGTTAGGGAACTCTAGGCGGGGATTAAGCCTGTTGAGGCCCAACCTTGTTAAAAAATTCGCTTGTGTTTTGTCCACGTTTCTTTTCCGCACTTTATTTCGATTAAATTACGATTTTGATCATCACCCTATTCACCCCCTCTCTAGGGTGATTTAGTAGCTTTTGCACTTTCAATAGTGTTTTTATTTAGCTGCACACAAAATTAAGTTGCATCATGCATGCCTAATTTTGAGATACGGCTTACATATAGAGTTGGGCAAAAGGAACCACTAATGTTTTTGTAACCTTTGGATTGACGCATATTATATGCACTACGCAGCAGGTTCAGCATGTAGAAATAGAATAAGGATGATTAAGGGCAGTTCGATATACAAGCATTTCGCGTTAACGCAGAGTACGGAAAAGGGCCCCATCCCAAAGGATGTATCGTAGATAGCCTATCATGACTTTGTCAATGGCTTATTCTAAGACTCGAATCCGTGACCTTTTGATTACACGGAGATAACCTTACCGTTACTCCAACGCTTCCCTAAGTACCATGATGATTATCTAAGTTACTAAAGTGAATTACTAGTAGATCAAATAATTACAGTGCACTAAGTACCAGGAGTTGAAGTTGAACTTGGATTCCTCTCCTACACTTATAGTCAAATTGTTGCGTTTTAAAGACATGCAACATTTTAATATTTGAAAAGGCAATATGATAATCTTTGGGTTAAAGTAGTGTTTTATTTAAAAAGATGATAACATTGTATATATACATAAAGTTAAGATTTTGAAGGCTTATTGTTGTCTCCCTTAAAACCCTACTTTTGAATTTTGAATGAAAGATATGTTTTTAATTTGATTAAATTAGAATTGATTGCCTTGAAATCTTGAGCAATTAGTTTGTTGGTACTAAAAATATGGATTTGAGATGCTATATTTATCAAATGTCAAGATTTACTCAAAATATGATATTATCTTGTGATACAATATTTTGAAAGATTGTGCTGCAAAATAAGCAAGCTTCTAAATGATTCTCTCAACCAAGATATTTTGCAAAAAATAAGAAATTTAGCCGTTAGAGATCAAAAGAAGAACGTTGAGCAGAACAGCAAAATTCAAGGGCTTGAAAGACCGGGTTGAAGGGCTTGAAATGATATGGAGGATTGATTTTTCTTAATTGATGCAACGGTCACTTACCAAATTTTATTCCAACCTCTCCAACACCTCCTCGCTATAAAAATGAGAGGAATTGGCAGCCAAAAAGTACACAAGAGCAAGCACAAACAACAATACTCATAAGCATACATTGAGCCTTGATTTGGTATTCATTCAATTCACTTGTACTGTTCAAAGTCGTAATTGGGTAGGATTATAGAATTGAATGGTCAATTCTACCAAACCTAGTTGAAAGTATCAACTTGTGACTTGGAACTTAGAGTAATGTGTACTCTAGAATTGTAACTATGTCTCCTCATAAAATTGGGTAAATCCTAGAGTTAGGGAAGTCAAGGTGAGGACTAAACCTAGTTGAAGCTAACATCCTTGAAAAGTTCTTGTGTTTTGTCCATGTTTATTTTTCCACTCTTTATTTCGATTAATTTGTGATATTGATAATCACCTTATTCACCTCCTTCTAGGATGATTGTGTAACTTTTAAACTATAACTTATCATTAAACTCAGTTACTAATCATATACTTCACATGCACACTTATATATGTATCGCATAATTAATGTTTTATATTTAATTTTTATTAAAAATTTCTTATTATTTATAAAATTTATAACAAAAATTACATTTAAAGTTGCATTTATGAAGAGTGAAGGAAGTTAAGTAAATTCTAATACACTAATGTATTATTGTTAAAGAAATTATTTTTTAAAAATATTAACTAAAACTTTAAAATAATGGATATGTGGGATTAAAGGGCTAGTTAATAATCTATTTATGGTTTTTTTTTTGAAGTTTTAATTTTAGGCATCAATCATATGATGTATTCGTGATCCAACAAATTAGAAGTCAACAGAGATAGTTTAGTAGTAATCCCCTAAATAAAATGTCAATATTAATTAATAAGCCATTAGAAAGTAATAAAGTATAAGGATGTTATTGTAATTTTACAAATATAAAATCTCCTACAAATAAAATTCCAGCCTCCGAGAGTTGGGGAACTATTTATTTATCTAATTCTCACATGAAATCAGAGCGGGTTCGCTTCGAAAACCCTAAAACCTGTACCCTCGTTCCTTCCCTTTCATCCTTCCCAAGTTTTCTACTTCAAGCCCGAACCCTAACCCTAGCTCCGCCGTGACTGCACATGGGCAACGCCACCTCTACTGTCGCCATGAGGCCCATGACCGCCGCTTCAGACTCAGTCTTTGATGTTGTGCGCACTCAGCCACAATTCTCCACCCATCCCTCGGCTTCAACGACCCTATCCATGCCGATTGAGGACGGTGGACTGGCCTTCAAGCTATTTGTTCAAAATTTTGCTTATGCGTCTATTTTGTGGGCTATACTGCCTTACAAAGACAAGAACCCACCAAACCTCGGTTAATTTGAGATAGTAGTTTGAGTTAGCTAGTTTAACACGCCGCCCACAACCCACTTATGGACTTTTATTTGAACCTGAATATATCATCCAAACTAGCTTGTTTGGTCACTATTGGAACTTTTTTTTTACTAGCTAATATTTTATGTTTAGTTCTAGGGTGAACTAGTAATGTGTTTGCTTAAAACTAGTAATGTGTTTGCTTAAAATGCTAATTAATGTCGGTTCTAACGTGTGGAAATCTTTTGAATTCATTAACAATAATAAGATGGAGCATGTGGCTATGGAGAATATGGAAGGACTATTAACGATGGCTGTGTAGCTGTGGCTTCTCCATCTAAGCTCTACAGGGATGGAGCTGGCTGTGGTGCATGCTATCAGGTAATACTTGACCTAGATCCTTGGGAGATGAAGTCAATTTCAGGAGCTAATATGATGTTCTCAAATAATTTGTGAAAAGCGCTCGTCTTGGTGTTATTTGACCATTTTCCAACTACAAGACCTATGGCTTTGGTAACAATTAACCTATTTTCAAATGATCTAAAATCACACTCGTTGAATCAGAAAAAATGATAGGACCTTCTTGACCCTAACCTAAGTCGACCCTGATAGATCGACTATACATAGTCCTAGTTACTATTGCCCCGCCCCTTTTTTCCTTTCTATATATGATGATTTATACTGTAAATAATCAGAAGCAGATTTTAACTCATCTCGAACTCAAAACCATGCACCCATTCAAAGCCATTCCCAACTAATAATTACCTTAACTACTATCCAAATAGAACTAACCATTTACTAATCTTGTTTAACCTCACTTTTGCATCGGGACCCATAAGAAAAATTAAAGGGTCAAATCTCTTTAATATTGTGATATAATCAAATTAAACAAGAAAATCCAACAAAGTTCTAATTCCCTAGATTGACAAGGGATGTATGTGCATGCATGGTGCAGGTGAGGTGCAAGGCAGCCGAGAGGAATGAGGAAGGAGTGACGGTGGTGGTGACTGACCAAGGCGGTGGCCCTGACACCGACTTCATACTGAGTGCACCTGCATTCACCAAGATGGCTCAACCAGGAGGCGAGAAGCAGTTGATGGTTTATGGTAAAGTTGACATAGAATACCAAAGGGTTCCATGCAGATACCCTGGTAAAACCCTCATGCTGAAGGTCACCGAGCATAGCCGTTACGATTATTACTTATCCTTGGAATTCTTGTACCAATCTGGGACTTCTGACATCACTGCTGTTGAAATCTTGGAGGTATTGCAATACAATAACTTTGAGGTACTTGTTTGTCCAATTTTGTCATGGATGCATGCATGTCAATCTTGCTAGTGATTACTGGTTAACTGATAGCTCAGGTGACACCACTGGCCCTTGCTATTTTTCCCACCTAGGCTTAAAATTCGGTGGCCTCTCTTTCAGATTTATCTGGGATTTAGCGGGATAGGTTGGCCTTGTTTGGGCATGTGCAATGCCTACTTAACCTCCCTTCCCTGGGCTGTTGGCCCACTGGGTTCTTCTGAGATAGCGGGTCCAGTGAATAACCATTCTTACCATGTAAAAAAAAAAAAAAACCTTGCTGCTTATCTTTAATTTTTTTCTCTAAAATATTTTCACAAAATCCTTTTTTGTGGATCTCTTGGAATTAACGTATGTACGTGTAGGGATGCATATAGAGGTAAGGTTGCCTACATCTGGATCTCCCCAAACTCTGCAGAAGCAGGAGCCACACTGAAAGATGTTATTGTTGTTGTTGATAGGCTGAACCTTCACAAGAAACCCTAAAATTTCCCAATTAGCAAGTGGATTTATATATTGATAAATATTTGAGATGGATTGATTATTTGTGTAAATTTGGGCAGGAGGAGACCCTATCATGGAGGCCATGTCAAAGGTCATATGGAGCAGTTTGGGACTTATCAAACCCACCAAAGGGAGCCCTAACAGTTAGGTTCTTCTTAGCTGGGACTGCAACTGTCAAAGCTAGATGGGTATTGGTGCCCACAGTCATCCCTGCTGTTTGGCAACCTGGTGTTGCTTATGATACTTCCATTACACTTGGTGATTGACTTACTAATTAATCCTACTTATGATAGTGCATGTCTAATGAGGACACTTTGTTCGTTCTCAGTTTGTTGTGTTTTCTTTTTTCCTTTTCTCACTACAACATTCTGTCCAGTTAGAGACCGAAGCTTTTCGGTCTCTAAATGGAGAAAATCGGTCTCTATTTAATTTTAGAGACCGAACAAGGATCGAAAAGCATCGGTCTCTAAATCTTTGATAGCAATTCAAATTTGGAGACCAAATTTAGACACATTGGTCTCTATTTGAGACCAAAATGGGCTGGTCTCTAATTGAGACCAAATTTTTTGGTCTCAAATAGAGACCACATAGCTCGGTCTTTAATAGAGCCCAAATTTGACAGGTCTCTAACTGAGACCAAGTTTACTGGTCTCTATTAGAGACCAAAGTAGACCGATCTCTAATTGAGACCAAAAATATTGGTCTCAATTAGAGATCGAAATAGACAGTCTCCACTAGAGACCGAAGAAGATTAGTCTCTAATGGAGACCACTGTTTTCGGTCTCAGTTGGAGATCAAATTTCAAGTCGGTCTCCAGTTCAGGCTAATGTCCATGCCTAGCTGCATTGGAGACCAAACTTCAATTTTGGTCTCAAACAGAGACCGAAATTTCAATTTCGATCTCTAATCTGCCCATATTTTTTGCTATATACATTCTACTTATTTCAGCATGCCATCTCAATGTTCGGGCCGTAGCTCACAGCCGAAATTGCACCAAAATATTCACAATTTCGCATTCCACAAATACAACAGTTATAGGGTTCAACAGTTACAGTATTCATTAGCGATTACACATTTTCAACTAATTTGAGGGGTACAACTACACATACCTACATCTACGACGACGCTTGCGAGTTGTCCGCACGGGTGGGATGGCCAAGCAGCGTCGAAAAGCTATCAAACCGAGCATTCAGCTCCAACAGCCCAATTTGTTGCTCATCCAGTTGCTTCCTTGTAGCTTCTAACTCCTGCCTAGTACCACTCAACTCCTCCCTAGTAGTCCTCAACTCCTCCTCTGTCGAATGCAGTCGAGATTGAGTCATCTGCAGCTCATTCTGTGTTGCTTGCAATTGATCCTGGAGCTGGGTTACTACCGGGGAGGAGTACGCCGTTGAGCCACTACGCCTTGAAGTGGTCGGTTTCTCGAACATGGCGGGACCCTCTCTGCCGAGG